>JAHLJT010000631.1:253512371-254182417 GCA_031308135.1 Acheta domesticus
GGGCGAGCGAGCGAGCGAGCGAGTGCGGGCGGGCGGGCGGGCGGGCGGGCGGGCGGGCGGGGGCGGGCGGGCGGGCAGGCGGGCGAGCGAGCGAGCGAGCGAGCGAGTGCGGGTGAGCGAGTGCGGGCGAGCGAGTGCGGGCGAGCGAGTGCGGGCGAGCGAGTGCGGGCGAGCGAGTGCGGGCGAGCGAGTGCGGGCGAGCGAGTGCGGGCGAGCGAGTGCGGACGAGCGAGTGCGGGCGAGCGAGTGCGGGCGGGCGAGTGCGGGCGGGCGGGCGAGCGAGTGCGGGCGGGCGGGCGGGCGAGCGAGTGCGGGCGGGCGGGCGAGCGAGTGCGGGCGGGCGGGCGAGCGAGTGCGGGCGGGCGGGCGAGCGAGTGCGGGCGGGCGGGCGGGCGAGTGCGGGCGGGCGGGCGAGCGAGCGAGCGAGCGAGTGCGGGCGGGCGAGTGCGGGCGGGCGAGTGCGGGCGGACGAGTGCGGCGGACGAGTGCGGGCGGGCGAGTGCGGGCGGGCGAGTGCGGGCGGGCGAGTGCGGGCGGGCGAGTGCGGGCGGGCGAGTGCGGGCGGACGAGTGCGGGCGGACGAGTGCGGGCGGACGAGTGCGGGCGGACGGGTGCGAGTGGGTGCGGGCGAGTGCGGGCGGGTGAGCGCTTCGTGTGGGGGGCGGAGAGGAGGGGTGAGGGCGGGGGATCGTGCATTGTTTGGGCATCGCCTTTACTCCGAGGCGGCAGAGGGCGGTGAGCAGTGGGCCTGAAAAGATCCAAAACGCTTAGACTCTGCAATATGAAGAAAAGACTCCGAATGTCAATATCTCCCCCTGAAGTCAGAAAGTAAGCTCGTTTATGCTTACGATAAACACAATTTCCCATTATTTAAACATGATTTCATAATACATGTCTAGCATATAGTGCCCATTTTCTTAATAAACATATTTCTGCGAATTGCTATTATGTGAATTTTGGCATGAAAAAGTTAATTGTCACTCATTTGTTTACATTTATTATTATACTTGATTTTTAATTGGTAATATGTTTATAAGTGGATGGTTCTCTGTAGCTAGTATTGCTTTACTATATGAGAATTATGCGTGATATTTAACCGAAAAATAAGCACAATTCGAGAATTACGTGTTGGCAGGTCCTTCATGATAATCGGTAATGCCTATGAACAAAGACAAGTGGCTTAAACTCCCTCAAGTCACAAAGAAGGTTCATCTACAAGTTCGACATTATTTTCAATAATACACAGGTGGCTGCTAAGGAGTTCTCAGAATTGTTCAAACGAGGTTCTACTGCTATTTGTTAAATGAATTTAGCGACAAAGGACGCCGTAGAAAGTAATACTATTAATACTAAGCTCTGAAATGTCATTGAGCATAATAGTAAGAGTGACGTGCCAGATGAATGTACAGTGCTTAAATATTCGGAGTGTCATGATGAATTGATTTAGTTTATTCGACATTTTTTAGCGCATTTTAAATGGTGTTACCGCATAAATGAATACGTATTTCATAAATTTTTAATACTAATAAATACGGGCAATTGATCGATCTCCGAAAAATCAGGTAGCGACACTCCATGATTCGAGTCGTCTTACGGCGGAGAAAAACTAGAAGTGCTAAAACAGCATGTACTTTCTCGCAAATACTTCGCGCAAAATTACGCGAAAATACTCGAACATTCGAAAAATTGTACCTGACCTTATTTCAAAATCTTTCTTTAAGGAACAGATTTTATTAAGGGAAAAAATATATCTTCAAAATTGTAGTTGAAGAAAGACGCCGAAAAAATGTTGAAATTTTGCAATTTTCGAAATGTCAGAGTTTTCAACGAAAATGAGACCTGTACCATTCTCTTAAATGTCCTTTACACTATCCAACAACAAAATTTAATCAAAAACGATGGAGCCATTTTTTAGAATATTTGGAAAACATCCCAGGGGCTTCGTATAAAGTACCCCCATAAATTAAAATATCGGTTTCAAATTCAAGAGGCCGCGACATCAACCAGATCGATCGGAGAATATCAATTTTGGAGAAAATAGGGTGAACGGTTTTAGCAGCAAGCGTCAGATGGCCAGATGTTTTGCGGACATTCGAATTTTCGGTATTAACGATCACATAACATAGATTCTGTTTTGATTCTGGTTGATTAATGCACACATCACCTGTTAGAGAAATTTTTTCTCTTAATTTAGCAACTGCATTTTTTTTTGCTACCAGGGCCCGGCAAATAAGATTTTTCTGCCAAAATTCGCCTTTTCCCGCAGTACATAACTTGCTACTGCGTAAGGGGTAGTGAGAAAGTACAACCTGATCAAAAGTCAAAAATCGTCACTTACTCGACTGCGCACTGAATCGGATCCCGTGCTGAGACGCTATTCCCTTGCCCGGTCGAAAAATCATGGAATTTCCTTTTTGATAATACACAGTGAGAAGGTGCCGAAAGTGCTGTCCAATGCCTCGAATGTATTTTTCGTTACTTTCAGAAATATTTTTATGATTCTTTGAAGCAAATCACAAAATGTTTACGCAATTTTCTTTTTAATAGAGAGTTGGAGATCTTCCTCCGAATGAGAGTCTCTTGCATACACCGGGTCTCTTAAGTATTCTCACAGAAAGAAATCGCAAAGTGATTAGATCAGAATATCTGGGAGACAATCTTCGAGACTAACTATTCGATCGTTACTGAATACAGTGATTATGAAGTTCATAAATGGAACGGCAGAGTAAGCATTTGATGACTGCTATTGAAAGAGTATTTCTTCTGACAAAAATTCCTCGAAAGGGGACAAAAATTGATTTACGTGAACATCCGCACTAATAGAGGTTTATTTTACAGCTTAAATACGGTTTTTTGCAATGTGAAACTTTGGATTTTCATCAGGCCTTCGCCATTTGAACGCTCTCGAGCGACTGGGTTAACGCACTTGGGACACTGGGTGATCTCTTGTTGGATGTGGCGCCAGCTGCAAAGTGCAGACGCCAGTTTGCGCAGACCCCGGCCGGCGTAGGCTTGCCTGAGGCGGCGCTTCGTCATCTTCGATGAAGGGCACATTGTCCACCTGGATAATACTTTTGATCAATTAAGAAGCAATAAAACTATAATAGGTCTAAGACACGGTTATGCGTGACGCTGCACTAATTTTGATCAATGCACTTATAAAGGCCCATCAATTAAACGAATGACTATTGAAGTACGAGTGTATTGTTCATAACGTTTTCTTCGACAAGAGAAGAAAGTGGTTTAAACACTGTTTCGTTTCTACCTGAAATAATATATTCAATAACTGACAATTCTTAACCATCTTTGATTTGCATCAAAAATAAAATCTCTTGAGATGTACTCTTATTTATGAATTCATTTCAATGATGCCATATTTGAGGGTGACGAGACTCAGGGCTTCAGGCCTGTTCTTCCGTCGGAGCACGCTAATTTCGCTACGTTTCTTTCACCGTCTTGGGGAGAAAGAAGATAGCGACGAAACAGGCAATCTGAAACTCAGAGGTTCTTGTAGGCTTGAGTATCTTTTACATGCAGTACATCTACTAGCATGGGATGTACTTCCTCTCCAAAGGAGGCGTACGAAGGATTATTTCGACCTTTGAAATACACGGCCTGAATCGGATTTAAACCCAGGAAGTTGGGTGTAACAGACCGATACGCTAACCGATGCATCAACAAATCCAAATTTATTATTATTATTATTATTGTTATTATTATTATTATTCCACTACATCACGACTAAAGATATTATGAGTCGGCTGAATATAAAATCTACTCCAGGTTGCAACCAGCTACTTAAGGAGGAGATCTAGGGACTGTCAATGCCTCTAAAATACTTTAAGCAAAATGTCGGCTGTTACAAATAAAGCAATTTCTTGCACTTTCCTGTCTTTTGAATGACCTAAGATTTCAGCCAAATTATTATTATTATTATTATTATTATTATTATTATTATTATTATTATTATTATTATTATTATTCAGAGCTCTCTCGCTTGGATGGGGAGGCTTTCATCTCCAATGACAGTAATAATAAATTAAGCAGCTTACATCGCTTTCCCGAACGTAAGAATATTCTCTACTAGTGTCATTCAAATTAATTTTGGCGTAATTCCATACAACCTACATCACTCCCACGCTGAAAAAAATCATCTTTGGCTCTTGTGTCATAAGAATACGTACATTGATCAAACAATAAAAAACGCAGAAAGCTGACTGTGAAAAATATAACCTTTTACCTTTTCACAATCGAGTGAAAAATAATTAATATCACAATGAACCGAAGAAAGGCAACTTCTGGCGATGTTGTCCTGAATACGTTTTCTAGACAGCCGATCTCTCATGGACTACGACCGCAGAAGCTTTCGTGTACTAAGTCAATGTACTATCAAAATATTCCATTTAATGATGGCTAATGGCGAAGACGGAAATATATTATTACCATCTCCGTAGAATTTGGCAAAATCAATGGCATCCGGCTACACTTAGATAATATCATGAATTTACATTCCACGTTACAGTGTCTCACGAGAACAGATAGGGTAAAACAAATTCAAAATGTACAGATTTCTTTTCAGACCATGACGTTTTTCTCTCGTGGTTTATAATACGTATAAATTATGTAGATTCCACGCCTTTATTGAGCAGAATATATTACAGAAGAGACATCGAGTTCATACTTCCAGTCTTCTTTAATTATTTTCTTTAATTATTTTTCTTATACGAATATAAGCTAAAATTAATTCTTGACTCTTCATGATAAATGCACCGAAAATTCTGACACGAAGAGACAATATCAACCGGCAATATCACTAGACATTATCACTTCATTAGGCATGAAAGCTTCATTGCCTTATGAATTATCTTGAATTCATTGGCCCAGAATTACCTTGAAAAGTGCAACAGATTTCGAAGTACAATGGGATGAAAAATGATTTGCGTTGTTTTATTTACATTGAAACTGTAACTGATTTCCCAGTGATGCGCGGGTATTTATTTATGACATAATATATTAAAATTAATATTTAATATATTAAGAAGCGCCTCTTAAATGTTAGGGATTATATTAAAATAAATATAACACGTTCTGAGGTAACATGTTGAATTGCAACAACGCTACTTCGTATTTTTGGCCGCTCAAAACCATTCGTGCCAAATTTGAGAGCAATCACTCCAGAACTTCAAAATTTTTAGTGGCACATACAAACACACACATACACACACACGCACGCACACACACACACGCGCACACACACACACACACACACACACACACTTCCGCGTTTCAAAAAAATAGATGTTACGCAACAGGAACATTAGTTTATTGAAGTGCTTGCCTAGAAATCACCGAGAACAAACTGCGCGCTCTCGGCGCCAATTAGGCCCACTGTGAGGAGCGGGTAGCAGGCGGGGAGCGGCGAGCGGCGAGCGTGCGTCGGCTGTCACGCGATGCCACGCGGCGCAACGGGCAGCGGCCCACGGGGGAATGGGCCGAGAGTGGGGAAGAGGAAGAAGTGGAAGCTGGGAGAAAATAAACAATGGAAGGCGGGGAACGAAGAACAGCGGTGCTAAGAAGACGGAAACGAGATCGATAATGTGGACTGATAAATGATAATGGTGATGGTAGTGATGGCGTAAATGAAAGTTTTGGGAACTTCGAGTGATGGAAGAGACAGGATAGTGAAGGTACTGCTGGCGTTATGACTTGATAGTGGTTTTATGGTGGTAATAAAGGAGGGATGTGGAGGAACTTGAAGTTGATGAATGAAAATATAAAGTGAATGAAGTTTGTAGGGAATCCTAAGGGTAACAAGTATCATTGTGGGATGAGAGGGAATGCAGGAAGGTCCATATCTTCTTGGCTCTCCGGCAGATGTCGCGGCCACCGTTTCGGTCATCATGCTCCGACTTGATACAGGCTCCGGTTACTGAAACCCACGCTTTCATCGGAGTAAGATGACTGACACGATGACTGTGAAGGTGTAAGCAGTGGGAAAAACGCCCCAACACCGAAGCATCACCACCACAGGTTCTGAGAACATCGGGCGCAGTCGCAGCAGCGGGGAGTGGCGGGGCGGGGGCGGAGAGGGGGCGGGGCGAGGCAGGGGTGGGGAGGGGGCGGGGCAGGGGCGGGGCGGGACGGGACGGGGCAGGGGCGGGGGCGGGGCGGGGGCGGGGCGGGGCGGGGCGGGGCGGAGGCGGAGCGGGGGCGGTAGCGTGGGTGGCAGGGGGCGAGAGGGTGGCGGGGAGGCGGTAAAGGGCGGCGACGATTCACATCGAGCGACGCGCGCAATCGATGGCAGCGCGCCCTGCGAAGGGGCGAACGGTGAAGGACAAGGAGCGGAAATTCAGAGTCGAGGAGCGGCAAGGCTTCGATACACAAAACAACGCAATCAAAGTTACACACGTCTGGGCTCCAAAAAGGTCTGAATAAGCAAATTTGGCATGTGGCGTTGCTCGGTGAACGCGACCAGTCTAACAACATTGTTTACAAAGCTCGCGTTGTTCTAGCGTCGAATCACCGCGTTACTGCAACCAGAACACACTTATGTCGCAACAGGTCTTTACTTTCGGATTCGACTGTAGTCTCTGCATTTCGGCATTTGCATCATTCTTCATTTGCTTTTCGGCAAGTTTTTAATTACTGCATTTCTTCATGAGATGCTTGAAGCAATAAGCATATTAGTGAATAACTAAAAGAGTAAAATGCATGATATGTGTGTTTGGTGTGTCGAGGTAAAGCACTTCGAAATTCTATTTTGCAGCACTTGGAGAATAAAATAAAATAAAATAAAATAAATTCAAGTTTTATAAACAATGATAGAAAAGTAATGGGTCAAGCAATACAACACTTTTGAACTTTTTATTCGTGCCATTCTCATGGAGACCTCAAATAATTGTCTTTCCATGCAATAAAAATGAATAAATAATTATCATCCATTGATACCAAATGAACCAACCATTCTCATTTCCAGTACAATACAATATTTTACCATTGTTTTGGCCAGGATTTTGACCAATACTATGCGAATCCATTCGTTTTTATCTTTCAACTTCCATACCTTTGAAGACAAAGCAATAACATTATACAGTTGTCACAAATATTGACACAGGGCCATGAAAATGCTGGAGCTAAATTAATAAGAATATAAGAGAGCGGGAGATTACTTACACGTGAATTTAATGAAATAGAAAAGCTATTTCTAAGAAAGATACTCAACAAAGAACTCTCTGGAGGTTGCTGCTGATGCCAAAAACTCTGGAATGATTCCCGATTAATTTATTTTGAAAACAAAATCACGTTCAATTGATCCTCAAAATATAGGTGTGATAATCAAATTTCGTGATATAATTTCTAGTTTACTTTTCGGACGCGAAAAGCTAATACAAAACTTTCATTAAAAACAAAATATTCTCTGACACATGAGAAACATTCAGTAACGTTATTACTTAATGTTTCCAAGTTCATTCAATGATTTACATTGCAAACTCATGAGAACATTGCCGCTAGCACTAACCGAGTTAATAGCTTCCCATGTGTTGGCTGTCATATGATATATCGTTTCTTGCCATTGAATAAGAAACAATTCTTCCTAATCCACTCATTTTAAACGTTCCAACAGTTTTGTATGCTCATGATTGGGAGGGATAAGAGAAGGCGTCGTTGCGAATGAACTTGTGTCCATGCACGCATCTTCTGCCAGAGGCCGCAGAAGCCAAATTGCCTCGTGTACCGAACTGCCGCCTTTCCCCTATGGCGCTGAATGACCTTTTCGCCTTCTCCCTTCCGCGCCCAGGCAGCGTGCCAAGAAGCAGCGAGGCGCTGCCGCCGCCCTCGCATTCCACGATGCCCTTCTCTCTCGCCTTGCCCTTGTCCTTGTTCCTCTGGACGCCATTGGGCGCCATTCCTGCTTTTGTCCTTCTGTCTCCTACGGCCCCATTTTTATCTTTGCGTATAAAAATCAACACTCAACGCTTAATATCTTATGCCAGATTCTACTATATAAATATATTATCCTATCCTTATGCTTGCCTGGTGTGGGGAAACGTAGCTCTTACAACCATACAAAAATTCAAGTAGTCCCAAATAAAATCCTTAGGAAGTCAATTAATGCTCCATGGTTTATACCTAACCCTCAAATTCCCAGAGAACTCCAAATCGATACTGTTTTGGAACATATAAAAAATTAGCAAATAGTTTCCAGTCTTCTCCCCCGTCCTCATCTCATCTCCTCTCGCTCATAAATTGCATCTAGGCCGAACAGTAAACATCCCAAGTCCAAACAAATCCAAATTTCCCAAAGATATGCAAATTTCCCAAAGATAATAGAATCTTTTACTTTTTCCTTCATACTGCTTGGCGGGGCAATCTAATAGTTTATTCCTAAAAATCAAAATTAAAATTTAGTAGCATCTAAAACAAAGCTAATTAATAAAATGAGCCAGAGTAATTTAGCCTCAAAACTCAAAAAAGTTAGTACGTAGAACTGAAATCCCTCGAAAGACCTGAGGTCGAACGAGAAGAAATAAATTTACAAAAAGCGTATTTGTTTTTCCACAGAAATAAATCCGGAAAGTGGATGTGCTCGAATCAGGGCATAATTAATTGCCGTGGTTGAAATGAAAAATTAGTGTAAATCTGCTCACATAACAAGAACTAAAAATACAACAATATTTGTAATAGCAACCTACTGAAGTTGCCTTAGGACAAATTAAATTATTCTTGCATGATATCAACAAAAAAAAAGGGAAAAGAAAATTATATCTCAAAAAATTAATTTTGCTTCGTGACGAACGTCACACACGTTCGTAAATTGGAAGAAGGGTCAAACATTACATCAAAAAACTAGCTTATAAATCTATAAAAAGGAAAAAACGAAGCTCAATAGCGTATAATATTAAAGACACTCTTTTCTTTTACCTTCATATGTACGAAAAACTCACGGTGAATTGCAACATGTACGAAAATGAGCGACGTATGAAATTGCAACATGTACGAAAATGAGCGAATGTACAACACGAGCGTTCCCACTCAACATTATAAGTTGTTTTCTTTGACATTTTCTCAACAATTTCTTTGCATATCAAGCAATTATAGGAGACCTATCACAAGAAAAATTCATGAATTTTCCCCTATGACCCGATTGCTTAATTCTGCGATACATGCACATAGACTTACAGTTTGCATACACGATGTCGATTTCGAGTCAAGAAGATCATAAAAGCAGTTTATTGAAATGTTCATTCTCCTATAAACATTATTTTCACCAGAGCTTCATCTGAGCATTGCACTGAAACGAGCCCTAATGTAAGGCAAGAGATTTTTCACAAGGAATCGTATTCTCTTCGTGGAGATAAAGCACCTCTCTTCCTCCCATTTGCTATTCAGGCGGCAGCGAATCGCCTTAGCCCTAGAAGGGCGCTGGGCTGCGTCAGCCGCTACGCACATCACACGCTGCGGTCACCGCTCACAGCGGGGGCGGCCGGACAGGCGTGGGCGGGCGTGGGCGGGCGTGGGCGGGTGTGGAAGGGCGTAGGCGGGCGTGGGCGGGCGGGCGAGCGTGATGGATGGGCGGCCGGAGAGCGGGGACGGAGAGCGGGGGCGGAGAGCGGGGGCGGAGAGCGGGGACGGAGAGCGGGGGCGGAGAGCGGGGGCGGAGAGCGGGGGCGGAGAGCGGGGGCGGAGAGCGGGGGCGGAGAGCGGGGGCGGAGAGCGGGGGCGGAGAGCGGGGGCGGAGAGCGGGGGCGGAGAGCGGGGGCGGAGAGCGGGGGCGGAGAGCTGGGACGGAGAGCGGGGACGGAGAGCGGGGACGGAGAGCGGGGACGGAGAGCGGGGACGGAGAGCGGGGGCGGAGAGCGGGGGCGGAGAGCGGGGGCGGAGAGCGGGGGCGGAGAGCGGGGGCGGAGAGCGGGGACGGAGAGCGGGGACGGAGAGCGGGGACGGAGAGCGGGGGCGGAGAGCGGGGACGGAGAGCGGGGACGGAGAGCGGGGGCGGAGAGCGGGGGCGGAGAGCGGAGACGGAGAGCGGGGGCGGAGAGCGGGGGCGGAGAACGGGGGCGGAGAGCGGGGGCGGAGAGCGGGGACGGAGAGCGGGGACGGAGAGCGGGGACGGAGAGCGGGGACGGAGAGCGGGGACGGAGAGCGGGGACGGAGAGCGGGGGCGGAGAGTGGGGGCGGAGAGCGGCAGCGGAGAGCGGGCGCGGAGAGCGGGGGCGGAGAGCGGGGACGGAAAGCGGGGGCGGAGAGCGGGGGCGGAGAACGGGGGCGGAGAGCGGGGGCGGAGAGCGGGGACGGAGAGCGGGGGCGGAGAGCGGGGACGGAAAGCGGGGGCGGAGAGCGGGGGCGGAGAGCGGGGACGGAGAGCGGGGACGGAGAGCGGGGACAGAGAGCGGGGACGGAGAGCGGGGGACGGAGAGCGGGGACGGAGAGCGGGGGCGGAGAGCGGGGACGGAGAGCGGGGACGGAGAGCGGGGGCGGAGAGCGGGGGCGGAGAGCGGGGACGGAGAGCGGGGACGGAGAGCGGGGACGGAGAGCGGGGGCGGAGAGCGGGGGCGGAGAGCGGGGACGGAGAGCGGGGACGGAGAGCGGGGACGGAGAGCGGGGACGGAGGAGGGGTGGGAGAGCGTGGCAGGCGGGCGGGAGCGGTGTCGCTCCGGGGTCGAGAGCGTGCCGCCACTGACCAGCAATGCGAGAGGCGGGAATTGAAGCAGGACAATGAGGAGCCGGAGACCCCACGAGATCGAAAGACGGGCAAATGATAAAAAATCTTAAGCCATTGAAAGAAACGAAAAATAAAAGAAACGGGAACATGAGGACACGTAATACCAAAGGGAAGTCTTCGGGAAGACAGGGTATGAATATTAGGAATGAAATAAGAAATGTAAGCGAATGTTAGAATTTTTGTGAGTGAGATAATGAATGAGAGAGTGAATGAGAAAGTGCAAGAGTGAATGAGTGAGTGAGTGAAAGAGGGTGGATGAGTGAGAGACTAATGTGAGTGAATGAGTGAGTGAGAGTGAATGAGTGAAAGTGATGAGGGACAGCGTGAATGAGTGAATGAGCGAGAGAAAGAATGACCGAGAGAGTGAACGAGAGAGAGCGAACGAGTGAGAGAGCGAACGATTGAGAGAGCGAACGATTGAGAGAATGAATAAGTGAGAGAGTGAACGAGAGAGTGGGTGGGAGAAAGAGAGATGGGAAGAACAGGAAGAGAAAATAAGAAAAAAGAGGACAAAAAGTAGGAAAAGATTAAGTGAGGAAGAAAGAGAGGATTTGAGAGAGCACGAAAGAACAATTTATAACAATAATTCAATGACAGAGGAAGATCAGAGCAAAAAGAAGAAAAGACCACAAAGAGGAATAGTGAAAACGAAAGAGAAAGGAAGGATCAATAGAACAGATAGGGAGTAGAAAACGGCATAAATGAAGCGGAAATGTTACTAAAGCTTCCGAGGGTACATGGGAACGGTGAGGCAATAACGCAAGAAACTGAGCGGCGGCATATTAAACGGGGAGAGCGGAAGCGATACGAGGCAGCGCGCGTCGCAGGGCGGCTGCGGCGGCGCGTGGAGAGGCGCCAGGTTCGATTACGACCCTCGGCCTCGGGCGGGCGCGGCGCCCACGCCACGAGGCGCAGATAGCGTCGCGCCTCCTCGCCAGGCGCCGAGGGGGGCGGGGATCGTTCCGCGCGGAGGGGAGGGGGCGGGGCGCGGAGGGGCGGCGCGTGCGGTGCGTGCCGGGCGCATGCCCGCGCGCGTGGGCGGATCAATAGTGCGTGAGCCGCGCGGCGGTGCGTGGCAGCGACCGAGAGAGCCCGCCCGCCCTCGCCCCCGCGCCACGCACCACCGCCGCCCCCGCAGCAGCAGCCATCTCTGCGCGGCCGAGGAGCAGCCGCGCGGAGCCTCGCTCCGAGCGCGAACCTCCCCAGAGGCAGAGGCCCGGCGCCGATTTACGACGGCCGGGAGCCGGGAAACCAACTCGCAGGACGCGCCCGCCGCGTCGGGACTTCCGAGCTACTCGCTCTCTCCCCGCGCTGGTTCCTGTTATCGGAGAGAACCACGAGGATTCTGATTTCATTTACTGACAAAGTGTTTGTCTAAGGGGTAGAGGTAATTTGGGGAAAAGCCTCGCTGCGCGAGAGAAGGAACGAGAAAAGTGTGCAAGGTTTACTTTTCAGAAAGTGAGGTGGAAAACAAGAGGAAACAACACAGATGCAACGTAATAAACAGTAGCAATTGCAAAGTGTCACAACTGTCTGGAAACAATTCAACTCTTAAATTTTCAAAGAAAGTATAAGATAAATAAAATGATAGGATTCTTAATATTGAAGACTTTCAGGATAGGGTAAATATGCAAATAATCATATTCAAAATTTTATAGTCATAAAAATAAAATCTTTGAATAGCCAATACCGCTCATTAGAGATTAGATTAACCCCCGTCATTTTACAGTTTAGTGCAATTAGCATGGAAATATAAGTTAGATTTCCGTTGTTTCAAAACTTCAAGTAATCAAAATCCAATACAGAATTAAGCAGCTATTCGTTCGTGTCGTTTCTGAAATTAGTTCCCTTTTCTCATCCCAGAATATTCTGACGTTAAAAATGTAAAAGAGGAATAAGCGAGCGACGAAAGAAGAAAAATGTGAAAATAAATTTGTGTGAACCTGACAATCGACCTCTGCACGGTTATGATGACGCTCACCGAGCATATTGGCAGGAAGAGCAATGTCCAAAATATCTCTAATGAAATTCCAATCAAACTATATATGGAGCACATTTCTTTTAATAACCGAAAATTTTATCTTCAGAAATCGTTTAAACATAGAATCAACTATAAGGAAAAGAAGTTTCCACATTACGCGCTATCCTCATACTACATTGAACGCCAACGAAATACGTACTACATTCTCAATCACTTTCGATATTTGGCTGCACAAATATGATTAACTGAACGCGCCACAATTATTTTAGTAGTTGCAGTCGCATATTTCTCAGAGCATCGGTCTTCCAGTTATGCGGCCCAATATACAACAGTCATCCTCTTGCCCCCCGCAGTGGTCTACCTCCCTCAACTCCACCCTGCCCCCACCCCCTATAGCTGCGGCTCTTTCTGGTTCCACCGCCAGTCACGAACCTCTGGGTGGGGGGGTGGGGGAGGAAATCTATGGATTCTATAACGGCCCTCTCACATCGTTCGGATGTTCTGTGGATCAGAAGAACGGATCGTGAATAGCAGAAATAAGGGAGTCGAAGGCGTGAAGGGAAAAGAATGGCCCGCCGTATTTTTGAAGTCGCGGACATATGGATTTCGCACCCGTGGGTTCTCGACACGGGGCGTGTGAATGCGAAAGAATGATCCAGGTGCTCTGGTGAAACATTTTCTCACTTGCTTGGCTCTATATTCATAATATAGATACATGATACATTCAATGAATCATAGTTAAGTGAATTCATGAACCATTCGTAGTGTTTAGGTTGTTAGAAAGGTATTTCTCTTTAACCTATACTAATACATATGATTAGTGCTGCAACCTAAATTTGTAAAATGTATAGCATTTCATCAGATTGAGCATTAACTCAAATCAATTGATAAAACAGATTTCGCTGTCAAAAAATTAAAATTTTTAACTTAAAATAATTACTTCTGGTAGATAACTTTTGCATCAATATCACTACATTCAGGATGTTAATGGGAATATTTCTTTGAAAACCATCAAGGAGAGTTTTAAGAACCCGAAATTACGGCTGGTTGGCTTCATAGAGTTCACCTACTTAATTTAACTTCCGAATAAATGTTTGAAGAAAATTATTTCCCAATTAATATTTCTATAAGAAAATATTTTCACATCAGTGGGCAAATAGTACGCAAAATTAATAAATTCATGTTGAAATCCAATTCCTTTAATGACAATGAAATCTGCTGAAGTACAAAAAATTTTGACGAACAAAGGTCAGTCGTCATAGCGTTCGTAATATTTTTGAAATTTTAAGTACAGTTTGCAAAATTTAACTTTATAACTGCACTCAATATTTCTTTATTATATTTTAAGATCCTTATTGTGTGTATGTATTAGGTTATGCATACGTCCGTAGCGTTTTTAATAAATTTACTGTCCTTATGACACACTCATAAGAAAGAAGTTAATCGTCAGAAATATATCTCAGTCTTTTCACTTTCTCGCTGCGGACTAGGGAGAAAGTTGTGTAAAGCTGCCCCAAAAACGGCGAATTTTCGACAGAAATCTTATTACAGGGCTCAAATGAAAGGGCTCAGTTGTTAAATTTAGAAAACCGTTCAGCTGATTTTATCTAAACTTGACATTCCCCAATCGATCTGGCTGATATCGGTTTTGATTGATTCGTGTTTCCGGGCGCGTCAACTGCGCAGGTCATTAGTCCCGTAAGTGTAGTGCGTGTTTTCCTCCGGGAGGTGGCGATGATCTTTTCCCCGCCGGATGGCGAGATCTGGCGCCGACCTACCGCCGACTAGCGGGGTTTCCCCCCAACCATCTCCCACCAGCGGGGCACCGCCCCAGCCGGGACAAGCTGTAAGCTCCCGGCATGTGATAGTGTAGTGCATGTTAGTGTAAGTGTGTGTGTAAGAGGAGAGGATAGGACATGAGGAAGGAAAGATCGCGCGCGGTCCGTGGCCCGTTCGCTAGGGTACTGCTCCGGCATTCGCCTGGTGTTGATCGGAGAAACCACGGAAAACTACCGATCAGAGCAGCCGGCCGCCAGAATTCTCCTTCAAACAGCGACTGAATTCGACCTAGCTGACAGGCTAGAGTCGAAAATCCTGTCGCCGTCGGGACTCGAACCTAGGACCTCCCGGTCAGAGGGACTGCAGTGACATCAGGTTGATGCACTAAGCCATCTCTCCCGGTGGGCTGATGTCGGAGCCCTTTGAATTTGAAACAGATGTTTTAATTGTGGAGGATACTTTTTACATGAAGCCCCTGAGACTTATTTCCAAATTGAAAAAAATGGATTCAACTTTTTTTTATTCTTTTTAAAAAAATGTGAAGGACTTTTAGAGAATGGTGGCAGGTCTCATGTTCGTTGAAAAACCCGATTTTTCGAAAACTGCAAACATTCTCGGAGTCTTCCAACTAAAAGATAGTTTTTTTACCTCAATGAAATCTGTTCCTTGAAGATCGTTTTTCAAAACATGATCATGCACAATTTTTCGAAAATATCAGTACTTTTCGCGTAATTTTGAGTGGAAATACGGGCGAGAAAGTACGTGCTGTTTTAGCACCACTAGTTTCCAACTGTCTGCCACCGCTGCGGTAGTATTTCGATTCCTCGCCTGCAGAAATCTTCTGATTTAGTGTTAAAGAAGTCGTCAAGTCATGTTCGAAACGCATTTTCATCCGGAAAAGAAGTTCCTTGAGCGTTGTTTGATAGCGGCGGAGATGAAAATTTGAGGTCGCAAGATCAGGTGAATAATCTGGGATTGGAATGACTTTCCCCTTCCCTCCTGGATAGTTTCTTTTGGCAGATTATCAGAGTGTGGGCGGGCGTTATCGTGAATCACTTCTCGCAAATTTCATCTTCTTGGTCGATTTTTTTGGAGTGCTACCGCAAGAAATTTAGTTGTTGGCAATAAATGTCAGCGGAGATGATTACACCTCGAGAAAGCCATTGGTAGAATATCACTCTTTTTGACGCACCAGATGCATAAATCAATCTTTCGTGGATACGCGTTGACCTTTGTTCGAGGAATTGATTGGTTTGTTAGAGTTCAGCTATTCCTTTCTCTTTTGTAGATTAATATAATGACGTCATTTCTCGTCTCCACTTACAAAATTTAATAGGAATGCTTAATATTTTTTTACGGCCAATCGACAACGAACATGCAAAAATATACCTATCAGAAATTGCTGGGTTTTGCGGTTTGGACTCAGATGATGCGGAACTCACAAACCGGTTTTTTTTTTACCTTTCCCAGTGAATACAAATGTCGCACGATTGTTCAATGACTAACAGATCATCAGATCTGCCAAATCTTGTGTACACTGATGTGAACCACTGTGAGTTAAGGTGTTTAAATGGCCGTGTCAAAACGACCCTCCTTGAAACGAGCAAATCATATTCTTGCCGTGCTCTCTCCGATGTCATTACCACACACGATGCAAATATTCCTAACGGCGTCGGCCCTTCGCCGCTCTATTGAACGCAAAGAGATTATGTCGGAAATATTCTACTTTATTTACTTGACATTCCATTTCTGTCGTCCACATCACTCACTACCGGAAACAATGCAAAATTTAGTACACAACCTCAGGCACAATACAAGAACTTCAAGAAAAAATTACACTCAGATGTATATCCCACAACAATAGAATCGCAAGCAGGTTAAACAAAACGCTACGGACTTATGCAGCTATCCAATTTTACAAATTTACTTTTTTGCGCCTACAATTTCTCGAAGAAAAACGCTTATTAGAAGAACGACTTTCAGTTAACTTACTACGGTTTGCGTTTCCTCAATAATCCAATAGTCAATTTTAAGTATTCTTCAGTAGACATTTGACAGTTTGAAAGAAATTTAGAATTGCTTTCAGTGACCCAGAACATGAACTCCTATCAACAAAACTTCGATGTCATCTTCCCGACATGCTAACTACTCCTTGTACGTCGAAGACGACCGGAAGGGCAAAGAAAAGAAACAAGAACATTAATGGGAGGGAGGAGTCGCGGGCAGCACGCGCGTGCCCTGAGCCCCGCCCGCGTCGAGCAGACGCCGCCTTTGCCGCCGCCCTTACCCCCCTAAACAAAACCCGCCGCCCTGTCACCTCCTCCTCCACATTATACTACATTCCCCTACATTCTCCACATTCTCCTAGAAACCCGCGCGTACCACACCGCGCAGCCGCCGACTTCCCCTCTAGCCCCAACCCATCACCATTTCCCCCTCTCCCACTTCCACCTCTCACCCGCCAGCACCATTGCCCCCGACACCGCCATCGCCTCCGCGCCTGCCACCAACCTTACCCCCGCTACCACTATTTCCCTCCCCGCTGCCTTAGTCGCTGCCCTCGCCGCCGCCCTCGCCGCCGCCCTCGCCGCCGCCCTCGCCGCCGCCCTCGCCGCCGCCCTCGCCGCCGCCCTCGCCGCCGCCCTCGCCGCCGCCCTCGCCGCCGCCCTCGCCGCCGCCCTCGCCGCCGCCCTCGCCGCCGCCCTCGCCGCCGCCCTCGCCGCCGCCCTCGCCGCCGCCCTCGCCGCCGCCCTCGCCGCCGCCCTCGCCGCCGCCCTCGCCGCCGCCCTCGCCGCCGCCCTCGCCGCCGCCCTCGCCGCCGCCCTCGCCGCCGCCCTCGCCGCCGCCCTCGCCGCCGCCCTCGCCGCCGCCCTCGCCGCCGCCCTCGCCGCCGCCCTCGCCGCCGCCCTCGCCGCCGCCCTCGCCGCCGCCCTCGCCGCCGCCCTCGCCGCCGCCCTCGCCGCCGCCCTCGCCGACGCCCTCGCCGACGCCCTCGCCGACGCCCTCGCCGACGCCCTCGCCGACGCCCTCGCCGACGCCCTCGCCGACGCCCTCGCCGACGCCCTCGCCGACGCCCTCGCCGACGCCCTCGCCGACGCCCTCGCCGACGCCCTCGCCGACGCCCTCGCCGACGCCCTCGCCGACGCCCTCGCCGACGCCCTCGCCGACGCCCTCGCCGACGCCCTCGCCGACGCCCCCACAGCCGCCCCCACAGCCGCCCCCACAACCGCCCCCACAACCGCCCCCACAGCCGCCCTCACAGCCGCCCTCACAGCCGCCCTCACAGCCGCCCCCACAGCCGCCCTCACCGCCGCCCTCACCGCCGCCCTCACCGCCGCCCTCACCGCCGCCCTCCCCGCCGCCCTCACCGCCGTCCTCACCGCCGCCCTCACCGCCGCCCTCACCGCCGCTCTCGCCGTCGCCCTCGCCCCCACCCTCCCCGCCGCCTTCTTTCCCCCTTGCCACCGTCCTCCCCGCCGCCTTCTTTCCCCCTTGCCGCCGTCCTCGCCTCCGGCCCCGCAGCAGCGTGACATTCACGGACCATCGCTCCGCGCGCGGCGCGATGCCAGTTCGTTCGGCCTTTCACGAGGCGCCCTTGCCCGCCCAGAGGGCTGCCACGCACGCCCCGCGGCGCTCGGAACACGGGCTCTGCGAGTTAAATGCGGAAGGGTGCCGCTGAACCGGGGAAGCTGACCGTCAGAGCCGGATTAAGGTTTATGAGAACCTCTGAGCCCGTGGATCTCATCCGGAGTTCCCTGGCAGGCCGCGAGATACTTGGAAGTGTGCCGCAGAATATTACGGATTCAACATTAACGTAATTTACATGCTACCTTGTTATTAAATGTTCACTTAGGTAATATATGAAAATTCAAATATATAAAAATGTGCCTCTGTCTTCTGTTATAAATGTAAAAATTGCTTGATGCTGATGTGTTGTGTATAACTCGATATTCCCATCAAAATTTAAAAATACTTGCGGAAGTAATCATCCTTCTGATTTTTCTTTCCCTCCTCCTGTCGCTTACTCTTTCTCTTCCTTTTATTTATCTTTTTTTCTTCTTGCTCTCTCCGCATAATTTTCAATTTGACTCTCTCCAATTCACTTAATCTGTAGTCGTTTTTTCTACCCTTTTTTCTCACGGACACATACCCTCTCTCTAGCTCAAAAAATGGATCTTCATTTCACAATAGTGATGTCAGAAACAACAGCAAGTTGCTTTTTAAGTATATGTAGCACTTAAGTATTATATTGCGATATAATAAGCGAATAATTACCGACATAACTTCATTTACCATATCAAGCAATGTAATTTGTTACTCCTTTACAGCTGAAGTTTCTCCTTTCTTCTTTATTGTTCGCGTTTCCGCCTGCGAGATGGAAAAGCACTTGCGGCATTCATCGTAAGGCATCTGAGTAGCTTCTCTTGGAGCGACAAGCAGCTACACCCTCTCACAATGCCTGCGGCTGGCAACTGAATTAACGTGAGCGTGTATGCGACAGAGCAATGGCTCCCCAACCCATGCGTTTCAGCTATCACAATTAGTTTGTGGCGAATAACAAACAGGGGAGGCGGCTGTGTAATGGCTTATAACGCGTTTACTCTGGAGAAAAGCAAATCGACGTCTACGTACGAGAATGTACGATGTCCAATAAAAAAAGTTGTAACATCATTCAAAACTAATTGATGCGCAAAAATATCCGTGCACTGGTTTACTTTTAGATAATAACACATCACGGGAAACGAATGTATTAATAAGCTTCTTAGATCAGAAAAGTTTGTATTTCGATTAAATTTTTCAAATTCATATGAATGAGGTACCGATATCTTTCTTAAAATCACATCAATTATTTTAGTTTTCAGGACCTTCTCAGAACACCACTTCTCTAGATTCATTCATAGAAATGTACGTAAAATCATATGTTGAATATAATTGTCTTAGGTAAAGCTGGTCTACATCAATTTGGTTTTGTGACGGCCAAGAAATAGATTTGTAATTTGAAATCAAAACACGAATTCCTTTCAGTAAAAAAACGAATCGAGACCACTTCAGCCGTCAACCGAAGATTTGTTTCGTTTACTTTCGAATTCACAGTGAACCCTCCGGAGAAAGTTTGTTGGGCGTTTAAACATTCCAACCGCAAGTCCTCTTTGGGTTTCGTAATTCGGGTCGTGGCCACAATGAGAGCTTACGCATTAAGAAATTAAGAGTTAGGGACTGCGCCGGAGTTGCTTTGTGGCGCGGTGGGTCGTGACGGGGAGGAAAGATTGGCCCGGGGGTGGGGGCGGAGGGCGGGACATCCGGAGGAGGGGGTGGGGTGAGGCCGGCGGTGGGGTTGGGGGCGAGGGAGGGGACGATGAGCCGCACGTGCGACGCCAGGGCACGCACGGGCGCCGTGTCGCGCGGGAACTCAAGGCAGAGCGCTCTCAGATCTCTGCACACAGGAGGCTCTAAGAAGTGGTGCGTTGCTGCAGAATAATGAATCCCGAAACACAACCTCAAAGACTAAATCGATGTAACTACATTCCGATCTAGTCATATCAATACAAATTAACTCTGCTCATTGAGTTACGACACCTCCACTATGTAGTGATACAAGTAATGTAATGACCAATGACCATAATAGACCGTATTGGTATGTGCACCCATCGTAATAAATACAATTAGTGCTTCTGAATGACCACCCAGAATCTATATTTACTATTATCCTCAAATGTATAACAGGAAAGAATTATAAAGTTCTATAAAATTATTATTATTATGCATATTAATAATTGTATGTCCTAGAATCACCTTAAGTATAATATATTATATTAGTTACTCGTTTATTTTTTTCGTTTACTTTTTATCATTATTTTAGATTTGTATGGATATATTTCATTTATTTTCGTTTATAAAACAATTTCGTAGGATTTACACAATGCCATCGATGCAAACCCCCGGAAACGTGCAAGTGATAGATGAGGAATTAACCCCAAAGAGTTCATCAAATAGATTTAAGACGAAAACTTTCGAATTTTGTAGACTATGTAACAAAGAAATCAGCGACCACGTATGCACTCCACAACACATGTTGCGCGGCAATAGACATTGGCATCGTGCATAACCGGAAACGGTTCGACCAAATTCTTTAAATCTGATTTTCGTGTCCGTGAGGTAACCACGAAGTTTGTTACTTAGAAAGCCATAGACAGATCAGCACGGTTTTTTCTAAATCAGGAACGTCACATTGCGCCCGTACGAACTACTTCTCACCTGGGAAGCCCGGCGCTCCTGCGAGTTTAGGCAACTTCCCCTCACTGCGTTGTATTTCCCCTCCAAATTCAGAAAGGGCGCAACCATGCGCCACCTGCAGTGGGGAAGCTATGTACAAAGCGCGCTCGAAATACCACGAAGAATTGTTGCTGTATAGAAAGTATGCTTGCCTCGTTTTCTTATCAAACAACCAAAATTTGAATGATGTTTATATAGTTAACTATTTATTACTTTATTTGCTTTTTGTAAGTTCTGCTTTGTTAAATTGTTTTTACCAACCTGTTCGAATGGCTAATTCATTGTTTTCGTTTTGTGCTAGGTTTTACGAAACCATTTTGTTGTGTTGTATAGAGGAAATATTTATTCTATCTGGGGCTTTTTCCACCTTCAGGGGATGCCGATTCCGATTACGCACCAAGTATCCACTACGTCTCTCATGGGGACACATATTAACCTTTACAATAGAGCCACTTCGGGCTTGTGAGCCTGTGATCAGCCGTCTGCGACAACACACATACATGAAAGACAAGCGACAACCATACCCGCGACGGGACTCGAACTCGCGACCCTTCAGACCAAGGCGCTGATACGCTATTCGGCCATCCAGATCGGCTATTTGTTATATAGTATTGCAATAATACGAAATAATGAGCAAGTATCTATAAATTAACAAGTCTCTCTTACGAGCGGACAGCTCTTTTAACAATCTTTGTTTGTTAAAGCTCGTAACGTGAATTTATGAAGTTAATTCAATTACTGCACTCTCAAGTAAACGTGATTAGAAAATCAAGACCCATGATATTCAAATGTTTGATTTTACTCTCATTTTGCAATTAATACTATTGAAAAATATAATAAAAGATAATTGAATAATTCCAGTTAATAAAATGTTACTTTGTACACCTAGATAAAACGACCTTGAATTTGAAGTTCATCAGCACATTTAGTTGCTTGGAAACCTTCCTAGCGGCTAGTTCCGAAGCGACTTAATGTGCTGGTGAAAATTTCAAATTCAAAGACATTTCGTGTAGGTGTACTAAATTACATTTTATTTAAATGAAATTATTCAATTATCTTGTAATATATTTTTCATTAGTATTAATTTTCCACTTAAAATTCATGTTTTTCGAGCAAATTATGGACTGTAGAAACAAGACTGTTACCAACTGTACTTAATTTTCAAGGATCGTTTTTTTTGCTTAAGTAGAGAAAACGGGAAATGATATCGCTTTTGTGACAATACCTGACTTCTCCAAAGTCTTGTCATGGGCCAGGTATCCAATGACGTACCACTCCAGAGCAATTTGTTCAACACCCA
Source organism: Acheta domesticus (assembly GCA_031308135.1). Classification (NCBI taxonomy): domain Eukaryota; kingdom Metazoa; phylum Arthropoda; class Insecta; order Orthoptera; family Gryllidae; genus Acheta; species Acheta domesticus. The sequence goes on from JAHLJT010000631.1 coordinate 253,534,428, forward strand.
GTGTTTAAATCTCGCAGCAGTTGCTCTGGACGCAGTGCCCGCCCACTCCAGGAAGCTAGTTACCTTACCCGCGTTCTTGACAGGTCTGCCACAAGACAAGCCACTTCATAAAATCTTCAATCAGTGTTGTCCAGATTTATGCCACGAGCGGGAGTCCACGACGAATTCGCTCCTCCACGCAGTTCATCCCTCCGCCACCAGAGACAACGCCATCCCTATTGTAACGTCGGGGTTACTAATAGTTCTCTTTCCCAACGCTAGTTGCGCAGAGAAGCTCGTGGCATGGTATGATGCCACGACGCGTGCTACCAGTAGAAGACCTTGACACTACTGTCTTAAATGTTCACATCACCACCTTCCTGTTAGTGTATTTGTATTCAACTAGTAGCACACACAAGTAAGCCAGGAGTTCCAAAAAAGGCGCAGGGCGGGTCGCGCCGGCTGTCACGTCGCGCAGTGTGCGTGAGGACGGCCGCCGGACACGCCACGCCGGCGCTTCCATTGAGGCACGCAGCGAGGCCGCGACCACGCCCTTCACAGGGCTCCCCGCCCTTTCCACTGGCTCAGCTTTCTATACCAGTGGTGGCAAGGTCTTCTACTGGTGGCAGTGGCACGCGTCGTGGCACCATGTTATGTCAAGAGCTTCTCTGCGCAACTAGCATCGGGAAAGAGAACTATTAGTAACCCCACCGTTTTACAATAGGTATGGCGTTGACTGGTGGCGGGGTAATGAACTGCGTGGAGGGGCGATTTCGTCGTGGCACTCGTGCCAAGGACTGCTGCTTGTGGCGTCCACCTTGACAACACTGCTTTACACGAGCTTGCACAAACACAATTGTCAACGGCAGAAGGTGGGAATTCGTAGAATGAAAAACTTAATATTCGTAAGATGCTAAACACATGATGAAGAAGAAAACGATTTATACGCATTGAACTGTACAGTTTTTCAATAACAAAACACGCATTTCTTGTCTGATCAATAATTGAGCGTTACAATCAATATTGAACGTAAGGAATACAAAGTTTCCACAAGTTACAACATACTCGTACGAAGTTTTATGAGTTGACATTTATGTGTGACCATTTTATTAGCTACATTCGTTAAATATAGTAACCTTTTATATAACGTTTTATTCGAAAATAGCCAATATTTTTATCATTTTTATAATTTTAGAAGGCCAAAAATGCAATTTAATCGTATTAAGAGTTAACGTTAAGATGAATGCAAATCAAAAAATGAGTGCATTTTGGCAATCCTTATTACGAATGTCTTCAGTAATTCAAATAATTCAATAATTTTAGCATAATAACGAAATTGGATCCATAACATTCATTCATTCATTCATTCATTCATTCAATTCATGCAATAACACATTAACTCGAGCTTCAGTTTCTCATGAGAGCATACCGTTCGTGAGCTGCAGTAGTGGCACAACTCAAAAAATCAGGAGTTGAGATAAATTTAGTTTGAAGTTTCATCTTGTATTGAAATGCATCATTCTTGCATTCACACTTCTACCATTATTGTTGTGGAATACAGTATAGTAAGACATGCTTTTATTGCCAATCTGCAATTTTGGAGAGAACGTTAACTCGAAATTTATATTTTTCTGTTGTGCCAATATTGCAACCCACGGGTGACGCAATATACCTCAACAGATCTTGAGTGTATGTTTTATTTCTCTTGAGAATATTCAGTAATTATTACATTAATTAATTAATGACTATATGAATAATTAATTATTTGCTTCAAACGTCAATATAAAAATCGTAAAAAGTGATTAGTAATGAAATTATACTAAAAGAAAATAAATTAAAAAAATAACATGATGACCATCAAATTTGAAAAAAATCAAAATAAAAACTAGCACACGTCAATTCTGCTAGGAGTGCTTTTGTACTTCAGCAACATTTACTTGCTCAGCAAAACATGAAATGCGTAAAGCGATGTTTCATTCTCGCACACATGCTGTAGAAGTATATCACATATTACTTATAACGCCTCCATCGACACGACAATTGATTGAAATCGTCGGCATGCAAGATAGACTGGATAAGAAACTCATAAAAGTTTGTGTATCGCAATTAGAAATCACAAAAATCAAGAGACAGATTTCCTAAATTATTATCTTTCATGAGCTCATGAAAATACGTCCGCTTGGAGTTCCTGAATTACAACAGCAGTTCCAGGTCTGCATACCGGTGAGCTAAATGCGAAAGATGTAACGTCGAGATTACGAAGATACAGGCGCATGGAAGTTTGCCGGAGCGGAAACAACGTCACAGAAATGCCAACGTCATTTAAAATTAATGACCTGCACAAACGAAAAACGCAAAGGGCGGATAAGGAATGAAACAGACAAATGCGCACGAGTATATCGTTTACTGGATGATTAGTGGGTCTTCCTTGGGAATTCGTTGCATGTTCCGTAGTAAAATTCACAAGTTTACAAGTTATTTACGTGAAGTCGATTACAGCCGTGGAGTTCTCTTTTGTTATTTGACCCGTTCAAAGCTAAGCTATACTGTTTCTGTGATGGTAGCTCCCAGAATAATATCAATAATTTTCATTTACGAACACTTCAAAGCGCTTTTCTTACCCAAAACACAAAGGAAAATTACTTACTTAATTAATTAGTTATAAAGTGAGTCAGCAAGTATTGCACAAGAATCGTCCACAAAACTGAATTTTATATCATGAGTATTCTTCCCATTTTACTTTTGAAATACTCCCGGTTCTGAAGTTGCATTCAATCAAACTTAGTAACTTTGTATCATCAAATATTCATACGAATAATTAAAAAAACTGACGTTTTGAACTGTAGCAACAATTTTTCCACTAAAGCTGGCATTTATGGTACAGTGAATTGCCAAATAGAGGTCGGCAATTTTTAAAAATAACACCATAACAGCAAAAACAATATCTGGAAAATGTTTCTTTGGAAACGATGAGATTCCAATTCAATTCTTTTATTTAAGTACCTACGTTTAGTACAATAATATATTCAGCGACAATATGCAGCATAATTTCATACAATTTCATGTTTTAACCTCCGAATGGAAGTTCATTGCGTTACCGATGGATGTAGCAAATAGGTTGGCATCTCATCCGACGTACTCTAATGGAAGTGAGTCATTTCAAAAAAAAAGAGAGAGCTTATTCGTGGCCGTCAGCGAGAGCAAACGCCGCGCTCATTTGTCTAATACTCCAACTCTTTGAAAATTGCGTAATTTGATAGCGGGCGCCATCAAGTATGCATTGAGATCCATCGCGGCGCATGAACCTTGCATGCGAACTCAATATGCAATTCGCTTATTTTCCTAAAATGTCTCAATAAATCACATTTCTAATCCAAAATGAAAAACAACAAAAAAATTAAAGAATTTAAAAAAACAGGTAAATAAACCTTTCAAGCCAAATAAATTAACTTATCGTAACGAAAACGAGGCAAAGTCCCATGAATTCAAATGAAAACAAATGTCATAAAAACTAACACAAAATAAATAAAGAAAATAAATCACCACCAATAAAATCAAAACAGTTAACATTCTTACAAATAAAATTCTCGAATACTCCGCCATAAAAATTAATGCAAAACCACCTCTTCTATACTCAATATTAAATCCCGACACCAATTCAGATTCACCCTCAGAAAAATCAAAAGGCTCAATATGCAATAAGAATATTGTTCTAAATAGGTTGACATTTCATCCGATGACATTTCATCCTAATGAAAGTGAGTGCCTTTCAAAAGACGTTTATTCGTACCAGTCAGCGAGAGCAAACGCCACGCTCATTTGTCTAACACTCCAACCCGTTGAAAACTGCGTAATTTGTTAGCGGGCGCCATCAAGTATGCATTGGGATCCATCGCGGCGCCTGACCCTTGCATGCGAACAGCTCCGGATCAGCGCGGCGCGCGCGTCCGCTGTCGCGCGCCGCGGAGAGGGGAGCGGGCGATGAATGAAACATGCGCAGCGAAAGGAAGTGACCTCTTGTCTCTGGTCGCGTTGCCACGCGCGCCTGCTCCGCGACCACCTAGCAACGCCTCCTGGAAAGGTCAATAAGCGAAGCCATTGCCAGACCAATGGCCTACTCCTCTGTGCAATTCTGCATGTACTCAGAGGCGTACCTACTCAGAGGCGTACTCAGAGGTATCCAGGCGTCCATGACAATCATAGAATTAGCGCCCCTGTCAGGATACTTAAACTAGGTTTTTTCTTATTTGCTTTAGCGTATATATTATAAATAGCGCCCCCTTGTGAGGGGCGCCCATCGCAAGTGCCATGTCTGCCATACCGTAGATACGCTTCTGCATGTACTTACTGCTACATCGTAAAAATGAATACTGCGTATTCAAATCAGCTAATCCATGGAAAACAGTCGGTTTCAGTGGGACCACCGATGCTCAGTATTGCAAGCTACTGGTGCGGTTCCAGAGTAAGGTGAATTTGGGTTATTGGTGAATGAATAAACTTATGGCAAACCATCTATCAACCAATTGTTGGTAATGATAATAATAATAAAGATAATTGCAGTAAAGAGGTAAATACCAGATAATTGCGTAAAAATATTACGTTAAAATTTGAGATTGGGAGCCCTTACAATTCCGTGAACTCTTGCTTGTCAATTTGTTCCGGTTTGATCACATTGATGTATTTCATGATGGCATGTATATACTCCTAAATTAAATACTCATCGAGAAAAAAAAGTGCAAAATGCCCGTGGATTTAGTAATCCTCATCCCATAATTACGATGTAAATTGGATATCTTGTAAAGGCGATGCGCATCCAATGATATGCCGAATTTCCTCGATCATACGGTGACATAAGTACATTTTTTATATTGATCTTTTATATTCTGTAATAGGTCCCCAGTAAGTATGCACTCACAATAATGCAATGCAAATTTTTTCAACTATCATCTCATTGGAAATTTTGTTAGGTGCCAGGTATCTAAAACTGACACGAATTAATCATTATTTTCTAATAGATTTCACGTTATAACCATGTATCCTTGACCATGGGCAATCATTACTTTCGTGTACTTTAAGAGTCATCTTGTTCCTTCTATCATGGCCCAGATGAAAGGCAGTCATGCACGGCCTTTCCTCCAAGTGATGAGACGCTAGAAGAAAAGCACTTTCTGATACATTTCCTTTCATCTTGTTGGAGCAAGTGATACGCTCCTGAAGCTTCACCTTCGAGGAAACACAATCTTGGCTTCACTTTGCTTCTTTCAGCGTTCATTACTGACTTTCCTCTTAACCGTTTAGTTCTTTTTCTTTCCAGTCCAACTGGTTCTATTCACTCTCCTCCAAAGTCACATAGTAACAGCTTCTTGTAGAGTTAATTTGCGTTTTCTACTTTGCGCCGATGACCGTCTTCTTTATTATATAGCCACAGGAATAAATACAAAAATTATCTTATGATATAGGGTCCAGCAAAAAGACCTACTACCTCCTTCCCCCCCCCCCCCCATTCGTCAATATGACAACAATGGAGGGCGCCATTTACCGGACATAATTTTTAATACCAAATGGCATAAGATTTGTTGTTTCCAGATATCAGTATTTTTTTCTGTATCGATTTTGTTTGTAGCTTCCTTTTGAAAGTCTTTTTGTCGGACCTGTACGTTAATCATTAGGTCGTCTCAAATAGTATCAGAAATTTATGACCAAATAACTTCGTTTAATTTTGAGCATTCCTTCAATAGACAAGGCAATAAAAGAATAACTTATCCATAGATCTCGAAACACAATAATATTATTAATCCTCCGCTTATTATTAATGTTTATTGTTGTATCATGGTATTTATTGTTAATATCATGGCTTTTCAAAAGTAGTGAATTTTACTTTCAATTAAGTTCAAGATTGACAAGCCAACGCTCTTTTTCCTCTGCCATCGACTACAAATATTACATCTCAAGAAGAAAACGCACTCATGCTCATACCACTGACCATAAAAATCTTAACAAGAAAGTTTTCTACACAAAATCACGAAATATTCACCCCTTCTAAGACCACTGGAAACAGAATTTCCCACGAAGTACGTTCCAGAACGGCCTCCGAAAGAGTGTCAGTTACCGAGAAAACACGAAGCAATTTCTGCGGCGCGGAGGCACGAAACTTAATCTTTTAAATACCGGCGTTCGGCGCGAAGGCGTTCGTGCCGGTGTTTCCGTATTTGGCTGCCTAATCGGAAGACGAATGAATTTTCAATTCCACTCCCCCTGGCAGCGTACCGGAGACGGCGCCCCACCCCCACCCCACCTGGCGGGGACGGTGGGGAAAAAGAAGTGGGGGAAGGTTAGGCGGGTACAGCAGTGGCCTTCACTTGACGAGGTCGGGGTTACAATCAAAGCACCAATGTACCGGGAAAAACAAGCAAGCAAAAACAAGCGAACAATATTTATTACCCGAATATGTTATTCGGGTAATAAATATTTCGGAATATTTTCGTTAACAATTTGGAACATTTAGCTAAGAATACAATTTTTAAATATTTATTTTCGTGTAAATCATGTTTACATACATCTCTTGATAAATATTGTTCTTTCAATTTTTGTTAAGAAGTAAGTAAACAAATTTCGTTTTGAAAAATTCTTCTTTCATAGGCATAACATATTTGAAACAAAACCTGGCTACTTGGATCCGATTTTAATCGAAAGGTAACGATGTAGTAATTTGTGATGTCAAGTGTCTCCAAAAAGATTTCTCTAAAATCATCAAGGTTGTTGTGAATAAAACAAATATATTCGCGAGAGAATATACAAAATGAAACATGATTAACTATCACTTTGGATAAACAATTTTTCACTATTAACAGAGGCATTTACTAATGATTTTAAATCAAATTATTAAAGAACTACTTATAAGCTTTTATTGTTCTTTGTAGGCAAAGAGTATTTCGTTGTTCTGCTATTTCGCCAAATATTGAATATATTTTTAATCAATTCTTTTTCAATATTCAAGAAATAATTTAAAACAGGCACACGCCTTTAGATTAGGCTTTCTGAACCACTTCGGAGGAATGTTTCCAAAGCAATTCAATTCTAAATGAACGGAAACTAACTTTTCATGATGAGTACTAACTTCAACTCCTGAAAAGTTTATTGGTTATCAGTAGTCAAGCGTTTAATGAAGCTTGTATTGTATGTCTCTCTTTCAATAATTCTTTCTTCTTAGATTAGTTTATTGTATGATTTAAACTAGAAGAAGATTAGTTAAATTAATAGCACTTAAAAATATATTGTCTTTTGAAAATCTTTATTACCATTTGTACAAACAGTTTAACATTTGTTTTTACAAAATATCTTAACGGTGTTATATTTTAAACAAAGTGTGCAATAACCACACAAATTATTGCCTGCAATAAAATGTAAAGCACTTCGTCACTGATTCAAGCTGACCAAAGAAAAACAAAAACCTATCAGCGCCCGGCGTAAACGACATACGACAGCAAGTGATTGGAAAATTCTGTCCCCGTAATCTCCATTTTTAACCCCTGAGCGGCAACGGCGGTTCACCCCCTCGGTCGATAGGAGGGGGGTCGCTGACAAAACGTGGCGGCGGCGGCGGGCAGAATAAAGCGACGGAGCGGGCGGCGCCGCGCGTACCAGCCGCGAGTCCGCCCCGCCCCCTTTCTTGCTCCCGCTCCCGCCCCCGCCCCCGCTCCCGGCGCGCCGCGGCGGCGGCGGCGGCGGCAGCGGCATTTGCGCCTGCCTTCTGGGTAGCGACCCCACGGCGCCGCGCCGCCCCGCTCCGCTTCGCTTCGGGGAACCGCTCCCGGCCGGTGCAGCGGCGCCACGCGGCAACCCGCTCCGCTGCACCGGGCTCCTCTCTGCGCGCGCGGGAGGCCGCCAAGAATTCAATTCAATTCAATTCAATTCAATGATGCCTTATTTTATGTGGCGGTGCATCAGGCAACCCTCTTCCGTGTGACCACGCTCGTTTCACCTTCTGGCGGAGAAAGAAGGTATCACTCGGGTGACGGAACTGGCGATTTAATTTTAGTTCGGAGGCATTTTTTAGCCTTGAGGATTTTCTTTTTCTTTTTTTATATACATATAGTAAATCTACAACATGGGACAGCCGTCTTTATTTTCATTCCGAAGGAAGGTATACGAAGGATTTTTTCGCCCTTAAAAATACACGGTTTCGATCGGGTTCGTATCCGCACACTTGGTTGTTACGTCCGATACGCTAACATTGTACCACCCAGGCCCCTAAATCGAATGGTTCCCAGAGACGTGTGCGGAGCAAGCCCTCCATCTGGTTTCCAGTTGGTCAGTTCCATATCCTTCCCTCGTTCAGGTGGCTCGTCTTTGTGTGTTTCTCTTATTGGAAGAATTTTCTGACAGCAATTCAAAGTTCAAAGATGTCAAATTCCTATGCAATTGACAACTCGAAGTTGAAATTAATTTCGAATGAACAAGTCAGTAAAAGGCAAAAAAAATTACTAAAACAAAATAAACAGATAGTATAAGATCATACCCAGGACTAAATAGGATCTATTTTAATAAAGTAAAAAGAACAAGGTAGTACCTGCGAGGCATTTTCAGAAAGTAAGTTTCCCTAGGTTGACAACAAAATGCATTTGACCATCCACTCTGTAGCTTGGTTTTACCCCCAGCGATTTTCAGCTTTTCTTAAAATTTGTTCTGGTAATTTAAAATCTCCAGATTTTGCAAATGGATTTATTTGATAAATGAGAGGAGTTTGGATTGTCAGGCATTATTCAATTTCCTCTTAACTAGTGTTTCTCGTTTGTTCAAATCCATCATGGAAATTAATTTAGAATTATTTACACATCACGGGATTGCTTTTAAACTACATGTTTATTATCTCCTTTATGTTACGTATTACTTCTGCGCTCTACTAGTAATTAAGTAGTCCATAGTCATATAAAATGCGCGGTATCAACTAATTTATCTTGTAACTCTCCTTGTTTTTCATTTTCTTCTTATTTTTCTTCATTCGCTTCTTCCCTGGTTGCTTCAGTCAGGTTCCCCTTTCTCTCACAATCTGGTTCATTTCCGTAGTTACATTCCGCACCAAGAACCCTTCCTTCAAAAGTTTGAAAGTAATTTTAGTAACTGATTAACCCTCTTCCCGCGAGAGTAGTCAGTACTTTTATATCCAAAGAATTTCATGTCCAGATTCGTATTCCAAACACTTGAGAAATCTCCGGAAAATACTACGCGAATAAAGAAAATCATGCCTTCACTTTAAATCTCTTTTTGACAATCGTGTCATACTGACGGAAGAAACCCGTTCATGAAATAAGTGAAAACGAATTGTTCGTGAAACTAGTGTTGCTATGACTTTGGCGTTACTGTCGCAACTGAAATTCGATATATCGCTGCGTGATAGGTTGCTCGACAGCAGCGAATTTCATAATTAGCGAAATTGAAACATTCCATCCAAGAGAAATTGAAAACGGCTGCAACGATCGGCCGTTTCCATTAGTTCCAACCAATTAATTCCCGGTATCATTAGCTCCGTAAAAGTCCACGGAATTTGCACGATTCCCCAATCGTCGTCGTTCTACTTCCATTCCTGGGCCGGGCATTCTGCTGATAATCTAACCCCAATGCACATTCACCGAATCACTAAAATATAGAGAAGTGTCTGAGCAAGCGGGTAAACAGAAAGTAGCAATATTGGATTTTTTAAGACCTCCCCCTTTGTTATAAGGGTCTTCAACAGGATCACCTTTACCCAAAGTTGGATAAAATATTGTAATCCAACGAAAAGTCTCCTACATCCTCATTCTTCAGAAAAGAGAAGCATTACTTATTGAGGTGAGGTTCGGGGAAGATTCAAAATAAGCCCATTTATAATGTGCATTACCTACGCGCCGCTGCGAAAAAGAATGTGCCCCCGCACGGAAGGTCGTTTGCCGCGCACATGTTTCTCCATTTGCTGAAGTGGCGCGCGGGCGGCGATGACTCACGTCGCCCCTCGCGCCTGGGGCGAAGCCGTACGACGGGCGCAAGCCGCCCCCGAGGAGGCCCGGGCGACGGGATGCAAAGGCTGGGCGCGTGCAAGCCGAAATGGAGAATCGGCAACTTCCAGTGAACGGTCATGAACGGCCTTTTTTCTTTGTAAATTAATGCTATTAGAAGAAAATCTAGGCTTGCTATCATATTTTGTAGATATTTTAAATTGTTGATATCATTAAAGCCAAAGGAAATAATTTGAGTTGTTATTGCTCGACAAAAACCTTGGTTTATCTTATCTGAGGGAAAACGACTTTTGCCCATTAGGACGTATATTGCTCGACAGCTTGGAGACGCCGCCCACGTACCTCATTTACCGTAGGTTTAATTGAAGAAAATTGTATATACTATTAATGACTATATGTTATACTTCGGTTTTTCTTTCTTGGCGCACGAGAGTGTGTCAATGAAATGGAATATCTCACGGTAATTTGCGTCGTTCTTGGTTGTGCCGCTAGGAGTCGCATGATCGCGACTGTATCGAGCAGTGCTGGCGATCATGCGAATCCTGGCGGCTCAACGGAGAACGACGCGAAATACAGTAAGATATTCCATTTTGATGACACACCCCCGTGAGCCAAGAAAGAAAAAGCGAAGAATAGAAGAGAGCGTAGGCTTCTGCAACCGGAGACAGCATTTACTCGACTATCTGGGAGACGCCGCGTCCGCCAACGATTCGACCGCCATTCTGCAACTTTCCTCATTTCGCCCTGAGGAAGGTCACTGAATGGCGGCCGAATCGTTGGGACCTGTGCCTACGTCTCCCGGACAGACAAGTAGTGACTAGACGTTATATATTATTATATTACACATTACACGCTAGCAACTTAAGTGTGCACTGTACTTGTTATAGAAACAATATCCGCCAGAACACCTCAATCAAACTGGCTAAAATACGTCCTAATGGGCAAAAGTCGTTTTCCCTCAGATAAGGTAAACCAAGGTTTTTGTCGAGTAATAACAACTCAAATTATTTACTTTGGCTTTAATTATATCAACAATTTAAAATATCTACAAAATATGATAGCAAGCCTAGATTTTCTTTTAACGGTATTAATTTACAAAGAAGAAAATTCTAATTAAGTAATACGTAACAATAGTGTTTAACGAATGCAGAAATATTTTTCGACAATTTTTTATGATTATCTTTCTGAAATAAACACTCAAGGATTCATATAGACAATTAGGAGTAGTAGATCAAATTTTGTTTTAGCGCGAAATAGTAATCCCGATGACCGTATTTGGAGAAAAAGTGTTTCAAAGAAAAATGTACACACGAAGATTCAGAAGTTTCTAAATAATTGAAATCGTTAGTCTAAATACTTTTCAAGAACATGTAAGTTTAAAAGTTATTTTTTTAAAAATTTTCTCTATTTTATTTATTGTTTTTCAAGTTTTCAACATATTTTCTCTGACATCAAATTTCTCTATGAATGAAAAATATGTTTATTAATAAGTAATAATTGCAAATTCCTATTATTTGATGGAGTAAAATCGAGCGCATGTAATAAGAAAATCGTTGCACGAATATTCTAAACAATTACACATTTCTGGACGTGAAGAATAGAACTCAACAACTGAGGAAAATATCGATATATGGGAGAGAAGCAACAGTTGTGAACAAAACAGATTTGAAACAGATATTGCCAGAGGCGTAGACGTGATATTATATAGCGCCACAACCTCGAATATAACGTATTCTTATCGCTCTTCCCATATTTCGCCTATATATTTCCTTCCGTCTCAAGACGTGCAGAATTGGGCGTTTTGATTTGAAGATTTGATGTATCGTATTTCTATAAATTCTCTCGGCGAATATCTGTCTGCGTTTGATGCACAATCCATTTGGAGCCGAGGAGAGTTTGCATGCTGAATATCGTCACTCGGCAGTTCTAGCCAACTCCCTCTCCTTATTACGGTTAAACGTACGAGTGCCCAGGTGTTTGAATTTTCTTGGAACGCGTCGTCTGGAAGCATTAAACATCCTATTATTTGCACAGTTGTCAATTTTCTGTTTTATAAACCCACTGGTTACAACTCGGCCAAATATATGAATTTTTAAGAGTGGAAATATCTTTCATTCTCCTACCTTCGGAAGAGACGAAGTCCTCTGTCTCATGACGCAGATCTTGCTCTATGTAAAAGATAGTAAAATCTAAACACGTCTATCACTTACGAGATAAATTATAAAACTGTTTATCAGCTTTATTAAACCTCTACGCACTACTACTATACTGCAATGTGGTGAACGGGAAAATTATTATCAACTTTGATTACCAAAATAAAGCTTTAGGAAATTGGCATCAGTTCGTAATAATCCATAGTCTCATAAGAACTACTATCAACATCAGTTTCTGATTTTTCTAAGGATGAACATTTTTAAACGAAAATTAGTGCTAGGAATTTTTAGAAAGTGGATAAAACATTATACCATTTACTATAGTACTCGATCGGTTATCAAACTTGTCTCATTTAACCCTGGAGAGATGGCAGTTGCCGGAGTTACGTTTAGAGGTGGCGCGGGGTCCTTTCTGACCCTTTAAGTTATTTCTTTGTAATATTATATTTAGCAACAAATAGTGTGAAATTAGGTTTTTTAATTATGATCAACCATTTTTAATAATTATCCAATTACGTATTGAAATAGAATGTCTTACGATACTTTTCGTAAATAACTTTTAACGTAAATTCATACGCAAACCGGTCTCAGCGAGAATACCACAACGTGACCTACGGTATTTCGAGTGCGTCGTGACGCAATGGGGTTGGATGGCCTGCCACGTGGCGGCGGCCCCCGCCCTGCTCTAAAGTATTCATGCGCCTGCCAGCGCACGGTGCGTGGCGCGACGGCCCTCCAGGGCCGCTCCCCTCCCCACGCAATTCGCCTCCTCGCCGCGCTCGCCGGTTATCTCTTGCCACCCGCTCCCGCCTCGCGCCCCGCTCCGCCCCGCTCCGCCGCGCCCCCCCACGTCAACTTCGGGGCGCAAACTTTGCCGCTGTCTTCTCTCCCTCAAGACTCCCCCGGCGACCGCACCTTGGCGCCCGCTTCCTCGCAGCGGCACTGATTTCCAGAGACGTGCAAAGTGGCTTCTATGTCCACAAGCACTAAGGAGAGAGACAGAATGAACTATTTCTGACCTGACTGTGGATAGTGGGATACGTTCTGTTGGCATATTGGAAGAAATCTCAGTGAGCAAGTATGCTTGATAATATCAAACTACGATTATATATTAAAAATATAATCAATAGTTTTCCTAAATACAATAATAAATGTCTTCCAATACATTATTTTTTAAGTTATCGCTATTTTATTTTATGACAAAGTTTCCCTTCACGAAATTAGATGTACGCCGTGGCAATGATTTGCAGAGGCTTGCAAAGTGGCTTCTATGTCCACAAGCACTAAGGAGAGAGACAGAATGAACTGTTTCTGATCTGACTGGATAGTGGAATACGTTCTGTTGGCATATTGGAAGAAATCTCGGTGAGCAAGTATGCTTGATAATATCAAACTACGATTATATATTAAAAATATAAGCATCAATAGTTTTCCTGAGTACAATAATAAATGTCTTCCAATACATTATTTTTTATGTTATTGCTATTTAATTTTAATTAATTTCTCTTCACGAAATTAGTTGTACGTCATACTTAGAACATACGTAGAACTACGAATGAACAAAATTTCGAGCTGAGTGCCTCGAATGGAAATTATGGTGGCGTATTCACAATGAGTTATAAAGATTTTAATTTTCGTAATGTTATTAATTTTACAAGAAAAATCCAGCATCTTAAAAGTTCCAAAATATAACTTGAAAACTATTCAAAATTCATCCAGAACAGTTACCAAATGTCACCTCTCTCCCTTTGGGTGTCAGAAGCGAGGATTCTATGGAACGTCTCCCAAGTTCATGCAATCGCGGGAGCTGCGAATGGACAACAGACCAGCAGGCTACCTGTGCATTCGAGATTGCCTTGGGTGTCGGAAGCAAAACGTGACGCTCCCCACGGAATAGGGGAGAATTTATCGTCAGAGGGAAGGAAGCAAACAGGGAAGATGGGAGGGAGGAGAGGGAAGGGAGGCTTCGTCAACTACCAAAAGGGATGTGTGTGCGCACACGGACGTGGTACACTAGACGGTAAGCGCTTGGCTTCGGCAGCCTCTCAAAAACATGCCCACTACGAAAGAGGTGTTTTCGTTACCAGTAATTCTGGATTTCTTTTCGAAAATCTGGTAAATATCTCCCGAAATGAAAGCTCAGTCAACAGCTCAACTCAATTCAACGCCTTTCAAAGCTAAGTCTTCGACTGACAGATGAATCCCTCGAAATGAAAGACGATTGAAAACTTCCGGAATGAGAAGATTCTTGTAGAAACGGAGCTACTTAAATGACGCCTAGGATTCAATTTAACCAAAAATTCGGTGAAATATATTATTTGTATGTAAAATACGATGAATAATAGTTGTAAATGAGGATGGGATTTGTAACTAAACAACAGACTGACAATTTGAATTGAAACTAGTTTTCGAAAGTATTATAACACATCTAGATTGATTCGCACACAAAGTTCGAATTCCATTTCGACAATTCTACCGATCGAAGGAAACAGTCTTCAAATCGTTCACGCTAGCAACCACCCACCACTGAATCTAGGTCGTCTCATCGCAACCCTTTCTAGTCAGACGGCGCCAAGAGAGCCGAACGTCATAACAGAACTTGAGCACTTCATCATGTTCCAAACCTTTCGTGCGAATCACTTTTCTACATTCGGGCCCGCAGCAACCGGAATAGATAAAGCAAAAAATGCAGGCATCGATTGCCAGCACGAATGCGGCAAACTCCTGTCCGAAGAGAAATGAAACATCTGATGGAGCAAGTCGCCGCAACGGGGTGGGCCGGCGGATGGTGTGCTAGGCGATAAGCGTCGATGGGAGAAAAGGTTATTTCCGTCGCTTATCATGGCGCGCAGGCACCGATTTCCGAACCCGTCAATTTCCCCGCCGTTACGTCGTTTTTCGGGACCGCTCCCATCCCCTCGCCCCCTTCTGCTCGCCTTCCGTATTCAACAGCTCCGCGGCAGCCACCGACAAACACTAGCCTACGGGGTCGTGCCAGGTAGGGCTGGCGGCAGAGTTAACGCATAATTCGCAATGCGATACATGGGGTGTAATGGACTAAATCCATAATGCCCCCAAGTTACTTTTAGCGGGGCGATATAATTAGAAATTGAGATTGTGAAAGTAGGCCACAAAATGGTTACATGTTTGCCGATTCCAGGGGATATTATAAGACTGTAAAAGATATTCATGGAAATTAGGGTGACAAGTGCTGAATTTGGGTCCTGATCCAGAAGGAGGCGATTTTGCAACATCACGTTTATTATCTTTTGGTGATGTATGCAATTGCTGGATTTTTTCGTGGTTCCTTGAGTATCAACAAAGTGGCGTTTCTAAAGCAACGAATTTCGTTCTTCGAACTTTTTATCACAAGAAAGAACATTTGCATTCAAGCTTACTTTTCATTCAAAATAAAGAAATTTCACGATTTATTCAAAAGGCTTTCTGCATATGATAACATTTTATGAACAAGGTAATACTCAGATTCACGTGAAATTTATTCCGCTAGTAGATCTCCATGCAAAACCCATGTATCCAAATTTTCAAGTATTATGGAATGTTATAAAAATACTTTTCGAGACATTTTGCATCAGGATCTCATGCGACCCCTCGTCTTCAGTGGGCGAAACAGTGCATCGACGGCCTCAGGAACGTTACGGGACGAGTGTCAACCGGTGTCGGTTTTCGTATCGCGTTTGTTCTTTCACGACAGATGGCAAAGGCCATACACTGTTCTCTTTTCAGTTTGAAATGCACAGTGGTAAGGAAATCGTAAATCAATTCTATTAAAAAACACTGAAAAATAAACTCACATATGCTGCGCTTGATTACAGACCTTATTTTAGACATTTTAATAGAACCCATTATTGTGAAAATTTTCTTTTCAACACTGAGAGAAATGTATTTATTTACTTTTTTTATTTATCATATATCAATACATTTCAATTCAATGTATATCTCTGGCAAACCTCTACCTCTTGGTTTGGAGTATCCCCATTTGCTGACGACGCAGTCCTTTTCACATCCGCCTACGATGTCAATAGTGCAAATGCGAATTTACGATATGATCTCTTAGCCTTCGAAGCTTGGTACGCAAGCTGGGGAATGCACCAAAATCCAGTTAAAACTTCCCCAACAGTAATCACACTACGAAGACCCCGAACGAGCTCTTTTCTCGCGCTTTCAAAGTCTCCCATTCGCTGATAGCCGCCCACACATCCAGCGCCCCTCGACCGCCGTTTAACTTATTTATAATACAGTTTATGTAATATATCTAAAGCCTATGGAAAGTCAATCCGATTATATCCCTTACTCAATGTATCATCTCTTGAATTCACAAACGTCGTTCTATGATACAAAACTATCATATCCCGCTTTCACTTACGCCTCCCCAATATGGTTTCCAGCAACCCGTACTAATCTCAATCACCTTCAAACATTTCATAATAAATTTCTCTGTAAACTAATGAACGCTTTTTCGTTTGTCAGAAATTAGCATCTTCACCGCGATCTTGGCATTTTCTCGTAAAACAATTAAACAGCAACTTTTCCTTATGCCTCCCTTCAGCCGCTAATATCACCACTATTCCACTATGATAGACATCCGGACGCTTTTCAAGAATGAAGTAACGCACTTCCAACAAAATAACAAAAATAAATTTAACAAATAAAATAGTCCAGAAGCCCAATTGGGTTAACTTGGTTGCCAATTGTAGTTGCCAGCAGTTCAATTGTAGGTTTTTCTTCCAACAGAGCTTCTAGTAATCGTAATTCTGTATAGAATTACTCGTACGCATGTATCAGGTAAGACGCATAATGTTGTATTGTCAGAACCAATGAATGAATGTGATAATTTGATGAGATTTGAAAAGAATAATATAAAAATAATAAATGATCCAAAATTGAATTACGTTATGCATAGTGATGTTGAAACAGCGTCATGTATAAACCCAATTGGAACTAGGAGCTAAAACAGCACGTACTTTCTCGTCCGTATTTTCACGCAAAATCACGCGAAAATTTTCAAATTTTCGAATAATTGTACACATTTCAAAATCTATCTTTACGGAACAGATCTTATTCAGAAAAGAAATCTCCATCTTTAACATTTTAGTTGTAGGAAGAAAAAAATTGAACTTTTTGCAAAAAGTCTGAGTTTTCATCGAAAATAAGGTCTGCATCATTCTCTTACACGCCATTCACATTAACAAATAACAAAATTTAATATAAAACAATGGAAAAATTTTTTGAAAATTTTGAAAAAATGTTCCAAGGGCTACATGTAAAGTACCCCCTAAAACTAAAATATCGGTTTCAAATTCAAGGGCCCGCGACATTAACCATATCGATCGGGAAATATCAACTTTGGAGAAAATCAGATGGATGCTTTAGCCGCTAGTGTTGTTCACAGACGGACGGACAGACAGACAGATTGACAGAGGTTTTGCCATCAATCGATTTTTCGATATCAAGGACCCACAAAACAAAGATTCTGGCTACAGCATGTGTTAGAGGACCTTTTTTCTAAATTTAGCAACTGTATTTATCCACTTTTTCATTACCAGGTTCTTGTAATAAGAGTTTTCCGGCTGAAAATTCGCCGATTTTTCACGCAGCATTACATAACTTTCTCACTACTCCGTAGCGAGAAAGTAAAAAGTACAAAGACAAGCCGTGGGAATACGAAACTCTTCCTTCAGAGACCCTTATGCTTTTTCATTGAAATCAGTAATCACTTAGTAAATCTACCAGTGGAGTGATTCCTAATCGAGTGCAATAGCAAAGAATAGTGATGCGATTGCGCATCTAAAGCTTCAAGACAAGGAGAACCTAGTTTCAAGTCCTCTAAGTAGCAAATTTTCGACACTAGCTGGGTTTCACTTCATTGGTAGCAACCAATGAAGCAAATTTCTTTCCCCACACGTCATATACAATTTTTACGGTTTATTTGACAAATAAATAAATAAATAAACCATTTAGGCTTAGAAGCTTGATAGAAATGAAACACTGGATGGTAGTTTTGGATAAAAGCTGTTCTATTCTTTTCTGATATTTTTTCCTAGGGCTTGTATCCAGTGGACAGCCGGTTACCCTTTACGTACAGATGGGACGCATATTCGACCACACACTAGACACCAACACGCATGCGGGCTCCTCCGATCTGGGGCCAGCAAAACGTGAGGGCCTCCGCGGCAACACATACATGAGAGACAAGGGACAAACAGCCATGCCCAACGCGGGACTCGAACCCACGACCCTTCGGGCCGAAGTGGTAAGTCAGTACACGCTCTTAGCCACCTCCAGATTCAGGCCAACCAGATCGGCTTTTCTGATCTAATTTCAAAATCAAATTTACGCAGACGGCCAGAGCAGAATCTTAAACAATGACCACAGACTTCACTATCCTTCCTTCCCCATGCTGCCTGCAACCACACCCTTAGTTTCAGGCCAATGCATGATCTCCCACCCTATGTGAACAAATCTAAGTTATGTCAGAAGACCCCGACAGTATTCTGAGTGAGGTTTTAAATCAAGACCCGAATTGTGTGGCGCTACAGGAAAAAAATAAATTAATTGCCTTTCTTTTACTCACCGTTGAATGTGATTGAATATACTATGTGACATTGAAGGTTTCAACTGAGTATTCCAGGTTGAGTTCATACAGTGACATCAGGTTCTATGAAAGCCTACACACGTGCGAGAAACAATGGCTGAGACTCACCTACTTTCTCGACCCCTGCGTTCCATTCTGTTGTGTTGTGATTCGGCCCTGAAACCTACGCTGTTGTAGCGCGAGAAATTACAGGAAGTTTACATCGTAAAGTACGATGAAGGTCACTGACCACTGAGAATGCAGTGTTCCAGTTCCAAGAATGTGTGTGAGGAATGTAATAATTTAGATCCAGCAAATGATTTTGAATGCGCTGCCAGGAGAAGACGTTGAGAGAATTATGGTGTGCGTCGGTACTACGCTAATAACTACGAGGCAGTCAATTATGTACGTGACTGATGTGATTAGACAATATTTAATAATAGTAGATAATGGCAATATTTAATAATAAGAGTAGATAATAGCAATGAAGGACGATATTGAAGAGTTTGGTAATTTAGCAATAAGAAAGATTTACATTACCTTTTATTTATAATCTTGAAAGGCGATGTGTCACGACAAATCTCCTTTGTCACCAGTAACGTAATTACGGGGGAGCAGATGAGGCATGTAGCCTTGTGGCTAGCTCTTTCATCGAGCTCGCTTTCCACTACGCGGCCCTGGGTTCGATTCCCGGTCGAGACAAGACTATAATGTGTGTTTTCCTTGCAATGCCCCAGTAAATGTTGCGGTGTGACGATGCGAAAATTCACTTCGCAGGTTGAGAAGACCGGAATACGGAGTGGGGATGTCTACGTGCTAAGCACACGTACCCCCTTTACCTGTGGTCGCGAGGCAGGGACGTCGCCGGTAGGTCTGAGCCCGTTCACGGGCTGGCGCGCCAAGTACTTACAGATAAGGCATGTGCTCCGAACGCCGAATTGGGAGGGAGCGCTTTTGAAGTCAAGAACTTACTCCCTCTTCCAGTGTTCTTGCCCCGGATGAAAATGAATCTAGTGACGTCCCTGTTTGTTGTGACACATTTTATGATTTCCTAGTGAACATAATTTTCTCTGCTTTGGCAAAATATTAATGACACAACAAATTCGCCAATTAATAGTATTTGATATAAAAAACGTTCATCCTCTTTTTTCCTGAAATAGTTCCTGGTCACGAAATGACAGAAAATTGTTTTAAGATTTTTAAGATTATCCAAGGATTGGCCAATTACTAAGGTGTCGTCTGGCTAGATTGACCACCACTGTGAGGCAAGTGTTTGAATGAATGATCACGAATATTATGTTTAAACACTTCCTTTTTCCATCTGAGACAGTATGTATACGTATATAGAAGTAATTGACAACATATTTATGCCACATTATTTCCTTTTACGTAATTTCCAGTATTCGTTTTCTCTGCCTTGCAGCCTTGGTGTGGACCATGACCCTCCTTACATCGATCGATCAGTGATCATGCATCAGTGACAAATGTAACAACTGATAAACACCATGTCCGTTGAAACGTATGAAAAACATGATCAAATACGTTCACGGAGCAATGAAAGGTACGTACCATAGACTATGGTTCTTTGTCTTCTCATATGAACAATGAAGTGATGTAATTCAGCAAATTAAAATAGGTAAATTATTAGCAACTGTTCCCTAAAGTAATTAATAGGTTAATATTTACATTTACATCAATACAACAATCATATTACTGTAAAAACATGAAGCTTTTTTTTAAATTTTATTTCTTCTTGTTCGGCATTTCTGCCTTTCAAGGGCGTTTACATACGATTACATAACGTTTTAGGATGAAACATCCTCAGGTCTGTCAATATTCTTTCTGTAGAAGTTTGTTAGAAAAAAAAACGTTTGTGTTGTTGTGTGTGCGAGGGTGTAATAGAGAGAGAGAGAGAGAAACAGTTTATATTTTCAGTTACTTAGGGAGGCTTGAAAATGTCTTTAGGGTAGCGTGAATGAATTCTCCGTGGTTGGCTGTAATTTTTACCTAAATGGCAAGTTGCTGTAGCTGGGGATTCTGGTAGTAATTCATAAAAGTTTTTTGAAATTTTGATTATGTAGTCTTGAAAAGATTCTATTTTTAATTCTCTAAGCAGTTGGTCGTTACTTGTAAACCACGGAGCGTTGGTTAATTTTCTGAGACTTTGAAAAATTTAGAGTTTGTTAATGTGGCTGTTGGCTTCATGAAGCTTCAAGCACTCATCGATTTTTTCAGTGGGCCGTGCTCAGCTGGCAACGAAAACAATGGTCATGGCCCCCTGCTAATCCGGGTGGGTCGCGTGCGGTGGCGCTGGCCCTTGGCGTGTTAATCACCCGCTGCCCGCGCCCTTCGCCGCCGCCGGGGCCTTATCGAGTGCGCCGTTCCGCGCCCGCCACGCTCCCCGCGCCTTTAAACGCTCCACTTCTGGCGGCGGCGGCAGGTCTCTCTCCAATCAGAGCGCTCCTCTAACGAGCACGCGCCTGCGACGACAGACACACGGCTGAGCGTGAAACCCTTGCAGCAGGGCAGATAGTAACGGCGTGCGAGGATTGCCGATGAGCAAGCGAAATCAATAAGCCGAAGCATCCATGCTGTTTTTGTAGATGCCGCAGGGCATTAAATCAAATATTTTTAACTCGAAGGAAAAAGTGTAGTTGTTGCCATGTGAAAGACTAACGATGTATTGGTTCGTTTTGGAGCTCTTTTCTGGAGCAAATACAGACCGACAGGGAGACTTCTGGTGATCAACAGCAGTTCCATGGCAATGTACTAAGAAATTCAACAATATTAGAATTTCTCCCTTTTTGTTGCAAAAAAGCTGTATTACAAGTTTTACACAAGTAGCACACACGGAAAGTATTGAAACGTCAACAAAAACCATTTCAATTGATTTGAAGGAAAATTAAATATTACAAAATTGACAGAAATGGAATACTGGAGGAGGTGTTGTCAGATTACAAGAAAGGAAAGAATGAAAAATCAAAGAATAAAAGAAATAATGAAACCTGGAAAATCAACCTTAGAACTCATAGAAACAAAAGCTTTACTATGGTATGGGCATTTAAGAAGGTTCGACAGTGAGCAACTGCCAAAGATGATGTGGGAATACCACCGTGACGAAAGAAGATATAGAGGAAGACCAAGAAGGAAGTGGGCGGAAGATATAAGATCAATGATGGCGGCGAGAGATTTAGAAGATGATGCTTGGGAAGATCGAAAGAAATGGAGATTAGGCAGCGAGAAACGGCGACAGCTGTAGAATACTCGCTTTACTACTACTACTTACTACTACAAAATTGACCCGTACAAAGAGTAACGATAAAAATGATTCTTCGTTTATATACTTAATAAATTCCTCGGCGATGTTATTAATACAATTTTATGGATCCGAAAAAAATTTAATTGTTTTTAAGACTGCAACAAAAACGTTGAATCAGCGTATTTTCTTTTGCTGCATGCGGTGGCCAACGCAGGTGAACATACTTCGGGACAGACAAATGCCAAGTAAAATATAAACGTTTGACCGCTTCAAATAGAGCGTGTTGCTGACCTTCGTCTTGGAAACGAAAGTTCGAACACACAGATTTAAATATAGAAATACATGGATAGTTACTCAGATCAATGCATGAGACAGTGGAATCGAAGTGTACAATATTAGTGTACGCCTATGTGTCATGAAAAAACAGTTCTATTAGAAAGAAAACTGTCGATATAAGGGCTGACTTAAATATACTATTATGAATAATGCTTCGCAAACTTAAGTTATAATTATTAGAAAAATATAAATTTTGTGTAAATGTAATGAAATAAATCAATAATAACCATGCATTGAGCTGCACGTAACGTAAAAATTACGAAAAAGATATGAATCCTCGTACAATATATTTTTTCTATCAACTACTATATCAGGGGTCTTTTTGAATCCCAAGTTTGACTGACATCTAGAAGTGGCAAACATGGATGTGTACCGTAAAATACTGACTGTAAGTAATAAATAATGAAATGAGAAATAATGACGAGAATAAACAAAAAGTACGATAAAGTTCATAATATTTCTAATACAATATCATGCACTACATTCTCATCTCTCACAGAGCAGCGGCTGCGAGTGGACGCGTGACAGCACAGCGCGTCCTCTAAGTTGGACGCGTCGCGTGGGCAGCTCAAAAAATAGCCCCGTGGAGCAATGGGGGAGGGGGGCGTGAGTTGCGCGGGGGCGGCGCACCGGGAGGTCATTGGCAGCCGGGGGCGGGTCTGCCTCGTGCACCGGCGGGCACGCGACGCGGGGCCGGGGGGAGGGGGGGAGGGGGAGGGGCAGAGGCGGGAAAGACAGAGCGTATTCACGTCGGCGGCGGGACCTTCGCTTGTGAAAAGGACGCGCAGGCACAAGGGGAATTCTCCCCTCCCCCTCATCACGACCCACAAAACATTATTTCTGTTTCATTCCTCTGTTTCTTCTAATTTATTTTTTAATTTATTCCCCGGTTCGGCATGTTGCCTTTGAAATGGTTTACAAATTATTAACGCTTCTCAACTATTCCTGACGCATTACTAAACTCGCTTTATTAATATTCAATTATATTGTTGAAAATGTACTTATTTAGTTCATTTTTTATCTTAAGAATTCTGAAATTTACTTAATATAAATGGCAAAATTTTTAAGGAGGTTTCAATGAATATTTGGAGTGTAGTGATTTAATTCTGAAATGTGTGAATGCAATGATATCGAGAATGAAAAGACTAGCATATGTATTTGGAAAAGCATATCCGAGCATTTTCCCGTTTTGTTATAATTTGTTTTTGAAAGTAAGTAACATATTTTAAGATAACTACGTGGTTGTTGCTAATCGTGTAATTCTCCGTCTTAATTCCTTTGTAATATTCTCAATCAGATGAACTCACAAGCCGACCAATCTATGCACAATTATATTTCACGTATTACGTTAATGCCGCGTACACAGAAATGGTAAACTACAATTAATGACAAGAGATAAAGGAATTGTAAGTATTGTATTAGTATTTCATTGTACATTTTCCATTTTTATCGACTTTTACTCAATAAACGTGACTAGTGCATTTGAACGCACAGTGCATAACGCGTTAACAGAGATTGATTGAACTTACGCAATGAAAGCTTTGCGTCATGAAAATCTGTTCATCAGTGTAGAAATAAAAATGAACCGAACTACAGACTAGATTTATTAATATTTTTCCTCTCTATGTTTCCCATAAATATGGGGTTGAGCACACTCGAAATCACTGTCGAATCTATTTATTTTCATAATCAAATCTAATGTCACGAAGAAAAGACAAAGTAACCACCATGAAAATATACCAGCATCTTAAAGCGAATGAAAAGAAACAGTCTAAATCATCAAACGAAAATGATGGTTAATTTGAACCAAATTAAAGAATATAAATATGACTCATGCGGAGGCAAAATTGGAGGTAGTTGAAGCAAAGACACTCAATTGCAGAGATTGCAGAAAATCTGAAGATCTTAGAACCAGTGAGGAAAGTTAAGAAGTATAGATTTGAGAAAAAATGGAAAAGGAAGTTACACAAGGAGGGTCAAGAGAGAAATGTTTCGGATGGATGAGGATAAAACTAATTACACGAGATGGGGAACATACTAAAGTTATGAGGTAGTAATGGAGAACTCGACAAGGATTCAAGGCAAGGACTGAGGATGGTGTTTTTGTTTGTATGAAGTAAAACTTTTAATACTGAGGAAAGTTGTTAGAAGTGTATTAGAAAGGACATGACAACCTGAATGGTATCAGTATGAACTCCAAGAAGACAACAATGGCGTCGATAGTACGATAAGGTCGACGGCGAAGTGAGTACATTCATATGAAGCATAGGGAAGAGTAAGTCGGAGAATGAAAGGGTCGGAAACTACGTTAGTGCTACTGACAAGAACGCAGCGGAAGTAAACGGGCGGTAACAGAACGGACAAACACAGCAGGGACGAGTATTTGGGGTGTGCAGGAAATGTGAAGATATGGAGCGGGACGAGATGGTGAAGGACGGGCGAAGGGGCGGGCAGGGTCGGCAAGGAGAGGAGAATGGGAGGGGGAGAGACGAGCAGTATGGATGGAATGCAAAGGGCGGAAGGAGCGCCGCAGAGTTGGATGAGGCCGCGCGAGATGGAGAACAAGGCGGAGAGAGTAGGCGGGAAGTGAAAGGCAGGGCTGGCGGGGGGGGTCGAGAAGAAAGGGGGCGAGGCGGGACGGAGTGGCTGGGGAGCAGGGAGAGCGGGGGCGGGGGATATCGGAGCGTGAAGGAGAGGAGAAGTTTGAAGCGGGGAGGGGAAGGGCGGGCGGGGAAGAGCGGAACGGAGAGGGGCGGGGCAGAGCGTAGCAGGGAGGGGCGGGACGAGATAGGGCAGGGTTGAGTGCTGAGGAACGGGGCGGGGCGGGCGGGGAAAAGAGGAACGGAGAGGGGCGGGGCAGAGCGTAGCAGGGAAGGGCGGGACGAGATAGGGCAGGGTTGGGCGGAGAGGAGCGGGGCGCGTTCGGTGTGGCGGGGCGGAGCAGGGCAAAGCGGCCAAGGGAAGCAGGGCGGCGCGGAAGGCGGGATGGTGGAGGGGATGGGGGTGGGGGAGGGGGACAGGACGGCCGTCGCGTGCAGGGTCTGTCGGCACGCGCCCGAGCTGCTGCTCATCGATTGAGGAGCGCCCCGCGCCGCCCGCGGGCGGCCGTGCGCCGACTTGGTCCCCTCCGCGCGCCGCACAAGTGGTCTTGTCTTCCCGTCCAATTCACTTTGCCGCGCTATGACGGAGGGCTCCGTCAGCTCTGTCGCTCGCGTCGCCACACTGGATGGGACGAGCGCGCAGCACAGGGCTGGCCAAGGAGTCATCCGCCAATCTCTTCACGTAACATCCGGATATTTTTATTGGAAATAAACTGCAATTACTCAAACGGCAATTTACAAGGATGTTGGGCGTGAAGCCGATTCTCTAAACAAAGTTCAATCAAGGTATCAAAAATAAATTGCATTAAAAAACTCACAAATGTATTTACATTGATCGCATTTATTGACTTAAAACATGGGAAAAAGTAAATAGGCCTGTCAGAAAGTGAAAAGGTTCTTGCAAAATTCATAAATGGAATTAAATATTGTAGAGATGAAATGACTTGTTCCTAATATTTTGTTTCTTCGCGCAAAGAAAATTCAAACATATTTGATAGTATGCCAGAAAATATTTTCCTGAAAAAATTAGTATCCTGAAAGGGTCTTTATACGGGATAGGTATTATTTTGTAAACAATGCAATGAACATCTATCCCTTATGCTTAAATTCTAAGTACGAAATGATATGAGCGAAGCGGTAAATTATCTACTCGAAAATTGCAATTCTACTTCCATTTGTGAACGTGCGGAGAGCATCATCAGCAGAGCTCGGCTTCTGATGACATGTCATCTATTCATTCGTGCATTCTAGGCGTAGCTAATTTGTAAATTAATGTTCATCGTAGCAAGTAGGTGATAGAAATGTATAATTATTGGATCATTTTTGTCATTTTTGCCATTTTTTTCAATATTTAGATCATTTTTTGACATTTTCGTAGTTTTGGTCATTTTTTCGCATTTTGTTTCCTTTCCTTGTTTTTTGTTAATGAATTTTTCATGAATTTACAATTGCACATTAAAACTTTTTATTGTATCAACAGTTCATGACGAAATTCACTAGTGCAGTGAACTCGAACTCTCAAAATGACAGGGATCTTGGGTCACTTCCTCGACCTTTCAAAACAGACGGTTCGAATATCGGAGCGAAGGATTACATGTCCTCTTAAAATAAAGACTTCATATTAAATATACTTTTAATTAAATAAATTTTATTTAAAATTGTAATATTCATTGAATAAGTAAATATTTCCAAACAAATTTTTAGGTATTTGTTATAAAAATTATATTATTTATTAGTCATTTATAGGTCATTTCCGACTTATTTTTAAGTTATTTTATAGGTCATTTTCTCAAAATGTTTAGGTCATTAGAATCCGTGCCCTGGTCATCAGTCGCTTCAACAGCGTGCATGTAACACACTGGCAAACTAGACTGCGCAGGATCTACCATCAAGACAAATATTACTACCTGACATAGTCAATAATGATCTACTGTATAGTAAGAAAAATCATTGAAAATTACATACCATAAACAAGTGTAGAGGAACCCCTATTGAACTATCACCGAATAATACAGGAAAGACAGTTATTAAGGGCCGAAATGCAATTCAAAATGAAGTCATTTGATTTAAGAAATAAAGCTAATTACTTCAGCTAAGGGCATTGCAATATTCTTAAAAATCAACCTTAAGTAAATGTAGAATTTAAATTCTAGAATACCAAAATTGTTTAGAAAACCTTTACAATGTTTTAGGAATATGAAACAAAATTTTACTGGAAAAAGGTTGTGAATAAATGAGAGTATCTGGAGATCGTCGTAATGTTGGAGAGATCATAATCAATTTACTAATTAGAAATGCTTTGGTACGCGCTGGCAAAAATAACTTCCTTGTTAGAATATTTTTAACATATTTTTATTTCCTAGCTACTTAGTTCAGCAAATATTTGCAAATCTTAAAAAGTCAACCGCTTTTTTAAATGCAGATTTTCTTCTAGTACATCAAAAAAGTTCAGAAAGTCTTTAAAATGTTTTAGCAATATGTAACAGATCTGGCTCCTGACAGAGGCCTGGGTGAATAAAGAATGACCTTTGGAAACTGGACTTCCGGTTACCTGCCAGAATTAGAGACCTTCGGATATCTTCCTCAGATTTCAGAAATTCCGCGGTCTGACAAAATGCTAAGTGTTTCCGACATTTTGATGTTAGGAGTTCGTAACTAACAATGAGGTGGATTTTTAATAAGAGTTTAGGGAATCCAAACTACTATCGTTATTGGGGATATTGGTTGATCTTTATAGCTGTTTTAAAAATCGGGTTTCTGAAAATTAATGTAGCTATCAGAATATTTCAGGTATAATTGGGGGTGGTTATTCAGTAAAGATTGTTAATGATATATAATTATTAAAGATTTACTGTAAAAAATATCACTATGTTTGAAAATATGATGGAAAATGTTGATATGTTGATCCTCTACAAAAACTACTCTTCAGATCTCATAAGTTTGCTCAACCGAGTTGGTTTGGTTTTTTTTCTTTTTTCGAGTTCCTTGCAAACGTCTTCAGACAGGATGTACAGGCACTGGTTAGCTGGATCAACAGACTCATTGTAATCGATATTGCCGAGTTGCACCTCGCTGTACGCGCGCATTAATTCAGCATGTCGAGAGCGCGTCATGGGCTATTTGCCCGGCGCGGCGCTTCGAGTCTCTGGCGCCATCGGCGGCCAAAGGCGCATAACCAAGCGGCGCATTATGAGCGGGCGGAAGCTGGGTGGAGACGATGTGGCAACGAGGGTGGGATGGTTGGAGATAGGAGGCTAGCGCTACGAATGATACACGTCTCGTAACGTGAATGGTGGAACGATTTAAACAATTGAACTAGCATATTTAGACGCTGCCTTTATAATATCTATTGAAACATTAGAGATAAATAATATTAGTACAAAAAACTGTTTGGAACTTTCCAGAAATCTTATAGATTTACTGAGAAATTTTGTAACAGATTTGCCTTTGTAATAGAGTCTGTTATTTCTGTGGAGTACACTCTAACAACTAACACAATGAACACTTTTTATTATTTTATTCTACAATATTGTACGTTCATCCAATTTTCGAAATTGTATGAAATGGGTACAAAAAGCACTCGTTTTAATAACATAAGCATCGTCTGTCAACTCTAGACTCGCATACACACAAATTGTCTTCGGTCATTTGTATACTTTATTGTGCTCCATTCCATGTTACTGTGTCTTTTTAACATACAGTACATACTGCTTAGAATGTCATGAACGTAATTTTTCTACAACAATAAACATTATCATTCACGTTTATTGTTTTAGATAATTATATAATTTCATTTGAAAAAATGTATTTAATTTTTTTAAATTGCAACTGTCTGCGAAAATCTTTGTGGTTCTTCTATTAATTTTTGTGAGTTTCCGCTCTTCCGAGTACTCTAGCTATTCACATCTCGGTTCATCCGACACGGGAGCCACCGCAGTACCCGCTGCTCAAACATGAATCAAAGTACAGTCGATTCCGGTTATAGTCAACTGCAGAGGACTAACATTTTTCGTTCACTATATCAGAGGTTCACTGTACGCGATGGTGTCAAATTTAATTGAATTTCTCCACAACGATTGATTTTACTAATATTGAGAGACAGCAAATTACTCGTACATTAACAGCACAAACTGAAAATTTCAATATCTTTATTTGTCCTTAAAAGTCAATTATTTTCAATTGCTTGCTTCGTATATTTTTCATTAGTAACTTTTCATATCCTTCCCCATGGTTCGTGTTCTCTCCATACTAGATTCTGCATTGTCCACAGTCTCTGAGAATCGTAATGCAGTCATGACACCCTTTTATGCTTCTTGTAGTGTTGGAACACCGTCGCACTCTCTGAGGCTCTTTCACTCACCTAATATCACACGAGATCCTTTCGGCAGAGGGATGGCGCAAGCGGCTTATGAAACCGATCGCTTTTCCGCGCGGCGCGGGATGTGTCACTAGGCTGTTGCAGTCGCGCATATCCTGTCGCCTACGTAGAACATAATGCGCTTCCCGCGGAATATCAACTAATACCAAGCTTGAAACTGAAACAAGCAATCGCGCGTCGCCGCCGCCAATTGTAGCCCTCTCAGGACACGGCCGTTGTTTTTCGCACAGAAACTGAGTGGTATGAAGTCATCAGTAAGGACCTCATTCCAGGCCTGATGCCTCAACCTCAGGGGGAGACTTCGATAATGACCTTTGGCCGCCGATATTGTTTCCAAGCTGCTTCGTGTGAGAATTTGTGGCACTGAGATGGTGTATTCTTATCCAGGAAGGAATTAATTTTTAGGACGTTACCTTTGCTACGTTCAATGTAGCAAACGTTCAGGATCACTACAACCGAACCTTCTCATGCTGATCAGCAATGTAAGTGGAACAGGACCAGTGACTTAGGTTCACTATAACAGAGGATTCACTACGGCCAGAATCGACTGTATTTTGTACTGACCAAAAAAAAACAAATACATTTTTTGTTTGCAGTTTAATTTCCAGAGTAACATGTGCGAGGACCTTCGAGAGCACATGGTGCCCCATATGGGGAATATAAGGATGAATGTGAGGATTATGTGGAGAACATTTGGAGTGAACATGCGGAGGAATTGCAGTGGCACATTAAATCAACGTAAAATTAAATTGACCTGTAAATAGGCCCTTCATGCTGGGCCTATAATGCTTTAACATAAAAGTACAAGTAATTTCAGAGGCTGACCGTTGGAAGTTTCGATCCAGAATGATTGTATTTTTACATTTTGAACTATTTTTTTACCGTGAGGAATATTCATAGAGGTCCAGCTAGCAATCGACTAAAAGAGAAAAAGAAGAAAATACCCATAAAAACGAGATTGTACTTTTGAATACGCACAGTTTGCTTTCTATATTGTCCGTGGCGACCCCTCCGACCAGTCACCAATAATGCTCAGAAGCATAAACGAGATACGCATCCTGCGTTGTCCTTTGCGGGGGTGGTATGGGGGGGTGGCATGTGGACGCGGGGTGCGGGGATGACGAGGGGCCGGTGATGGGGTGGTCTGCGGGGGCAGAGCTGGGGGAGCGTTTGGGGCGGCAGCGTGCGAGGGCGAGATGTGGGGGCGGCGAGGGGGCGACGAGGGCTCTGCTTGCAGGTGACCTGCTGGGTCGATGTAGGGGGCGGCGTTCGGGGGCGGCGTTCGGGGGCGGCGTTCGTGGGCGGCGTCCGGGGGCGGCGTTCGGGGGCGGCGTTCGGGGGCGGCGTTCGTGGGCGGCGTCCGGGGGCGGCGTTCGTGGGCGGCGTCCGGGGGCGGCGTCCGGGAGCGGCGTCCGGGGGCGGCGTCCGGGGGCGGCGTCCGGGGGCGGCGTCCGGGGGCGGCGTCCGGG
Source organism: Acheta domesticus (assembly GCA_031308135.1). Classification (NCBI taxonomy): domain Eukaryota; kingdom Metazoa; phylum Arthropoda; class Insecta; order Orthoptera; family Gryllidae; genus Acheta; species Acheta domesticus. The sequence goes on from JAHLJT010000631.1 coordinate 253,565,186, forward strand.
GGCGGCGTCCGGGGGCGGCGTTCGGGGGCGGCGTTCGGGAGCGGCGTTCGGGGGCGGCGTTCGGGGGCGGCGTTCGGGGGCGGCGTTCGGGGGCGGCGTTCGGGGGCGGCGTTCGGGGGCGGCGTTCGGGGGCGGCGTTCGGGGGCGGCGTTCGGGGGCGGCGTTCGGGGGCGGCGTTCGGGGGCGGCGTTCGGGGGCGGCGTTCGGGGGCGGCGTTCGGGGGCGGCGTTCGGGGGCGGCGTTCGGGGGCGGCGTTCGGGGGCGGCGTTCGGGGGCGGCGTTCGGGGCGGCGTTCGGGGGCGGCGTTCGGGGGCGGCGTTCGGGGGCGGCGTTCGGGGGCGGCGTTCGTGGGCGGCGTCCGGGGGCGGCGTCCGGGGGCGGCGTCCGGGGGCGGCGTCCGGGGGCGGCGTCCGGGGGCGGCGTCCGGGGGCGGCGTCCGGGGGCGGCCGGCTGTGGCGGTGCTGGAGGGCGGGCGGCCTCCGGAGGCGCCATGCGCGAGCAGCCTGCGGGGGCGTGGTCGTCGCAGGCCGGTGGCGCCGCTGCGCTGCACCCCTCGCGCCATTGGGTCGAGCGCCGAGCGGAACGTCAACGGCGTGCAAAAACGCCCTCTTGGCTAATCCATCGTTCACGGCGCGGCGCGCAACCCATCCGCCGAGCGCGCAGCGCAAGGACGGAGCGCCCTTATTTTTTGCACGCCCTCCTCGCTCCTATTAAAGTATGGCATAATGTCCACATTAAAATGAATCCAAATGAGATTGATTCAAATATTAAACACTCGATGGGCGTATTGTTACGGTGGATAGGAGACTGAAGTAGGTAGTGAATCACATGTACGTTTTCCTGTCAGCACGTTGCAGATACCACAGCCCGGACGAGATATCTCACTTGTTGTGGAATGCGATAATGCACCGAGAATGAGGAGAATCAGAAGCAATGATAATGTAAAATGTAAAAATGGGGTCATAATATTCCACTTGTTAGGCATTTCATTCCAGATAGTCTTGTTTGATTTTTTGTTGATTAGTGACACCGGGCGAGTCAACAGATTAGTATATTGTATGTTTCATCGCGAGCCTTGGCGGTAATACTCGCCGGGTGGTTGGCGAGATCCGGCGGCGACCAATGTCCGCTTGCGAGGATTTTCCTCAACTAAATATCTCTCACCAGAGGGGTACCGCCCCCGCCAGGACAAGCCGACATATGGGATAGTGTAGTGCATGTGAGTGTAAGTGTGGGTACGTAAGGAGTGAAGAAAGGACAAGGAAGAGGAAGGAAAGATGGTGCGCGGTCCGTGGCCGATTTGTTAGGGATCTGCTTCGGCATTCGCCTGGTGTTGATCGGAAAAATCACAGGAGAGTACCGATCAGAGTAGCCGGCAGCCAGAATTCTCCATCACACAGCGGCCGAATTCGTCCTAGCTGTCTAGCTAATGTGGAAAATCATGTCACCGTCGGGACTCGAACCCTAGGACCTCCCGGTCAAAGGCAATGCAATGACATCAGTTGATGCCCTGAGCAACCTTTGCCTGTCTTCTTGTGTTTTAAGTACGCATTTTACATATTAAAAAAACCCAAACCGGAATCGAATTATTGCTTTCTCTCTCTTGCATTCAATTATTTCTGTAAATACGTGATTGAAAACATTTCTTTTTAATCCATCAAATTTCGTTGGCATATAATAAACAGTTAATATCCAACAATATTTTCAGATGTAAACAAACACGCAACCGACAATCATAAAACAAACGTTCTTACACTATCTAAACTATATGTAATTGTGTTGGAAAGACAGATTTATAAGATAAATTCCTTCCTTCTCACATTTTTCCTTCATATATTGTAGGAATAAAATAAAATAAATTAGAAAAATAAGAAGAGGCTTGAAAGTATATCAGTCACAGGATCTTTATTATTAAGTGATATATTAAAATTGTGCTTGATATCCGAGCAAAACAACCTAAGAGAGCTGTATTACACATAACCCACTCAGTTCTTGTATGAAAAGAGTATTTAAAGACGTACATGCATTTCATTTTTCTGCGTTTTTTTTAACTTCTTCATTCTTTGTCAGTTCTTTTTTCATGTTCTAGTGATCTCAAATGTTTTAAAATGATTTTCCGAGTGCTCTTGAAAATAGTTTAGTACACTCTTTTGTACAAAGTGCAGCCAAAATATCACGGACAATATTTCGTATAGCTTTACTATAAAACACGTTCGTCTGTTGAAGGAACACTTCCCTAAGGCGTTTTTTTTCTTCTTTTGCCTGTCTGCAGCCTCTTCTCCGGAGCAGCTCTCCGCATCAAGAGCACTCTTCCTGCGGCGCTCTGTTTGAGAAACCTTTCCGTGGTTTTATTTTCTGCGATGGTTCACGAATTCCCTACAAATTTCGGCTGTAATATTAATAGCATAAATAAATTGTAGTTTAATATTTGTTAAAGTGTAAATAATCTCGGAGAATAATTCCAATTATTCATTATGTAGGAAAAAAGATAAATTGAATTCCTATCGTTATGTAATTTATACATAATTTAAAAAACTGTTCATTTTATTAAAACCTGACTGTTAAAAGGTGATTAGATATCAATCTCGGATATAAAAAAACATAACTTCATTTATTACAAATTATCATATAAAATGGTATGGCCCAACACAATAAGTAGCAAATAACGAGTTTCTTGAAAAGTATCTCCAGAACATATAGTTTAAGAAAGATATATCTAAGTACCTTTGTCTGCCAAAAAGTATCGAAAAACAAAGATACCTCACATTCTAACCAAAATTAAAAGGGATCCGACAAAAAGATTCAAGACAAATTGTTCTATGAAAGGATATGCATGTGAGGCATCTACAATCCCTTCATTGAAAACGGAATTACGTCGTAATTCAGTATAGTTATTTTATTGTTAATCGTACATCGAGACTGATAAGAGATTATGCCCACTAACGCGGAAACCGACTCCTGTATTCCTGAGAGAAGGAACAACTAGCCGCCGCGGAAGACATGACCTAGGTTGCTGCGAACAGTTGTCGATGTGAATCACCCATCAAGGAAGGATGCTTTCCTTTGGATGTAAAATGAGTGACATAAAAATTATTATTATTATTATTATTATTATTATTATTATTATTATTATTATTATTATTATTATTATTATTATATTCAAATATAACTACCTTGTTTATTTAAATTATTAAATTGTATATTATTATTATTATTATTATTATATTCAAATATAACTACCTTGTTTATTTAAATTATTAAATTGTATATTATTATTATTATTATTCCTCTAAATCACGACTTAAGATGTTACGTGTCGGCTGAATATAAAATCTACTCCAGGTTGCAACCAGCTACCTAAGGAGCAGATCTAGGGACTGTCGGTGCCTCTACAATACTTTGCGCAAAATGTGAGCTGTTCCAAATAAAGCTATTTCTTGCACTTCCCAGTCTTTTGGATTACCTGGGAGTTTAGACAAGTTCTTACACAAATTTTGCGGAACAAATCCCAGAGCTCCGATAACTATCGGTACGACCTGTGCTTTTACGCCCCACATTCGGCTGATCTCGATTTCCAAACTCTTGTATTTAAGACGTTTCTCTGCCTCCTTGGTAACGACGTTTTGATCGCAACGTACAGCAACATCCACAAGTAAACACGATTTGTTCTCCAAATCCCGGATGACTATATCCGGTTTGTTTGCTGCTATCGTGCGATCAGTTTGAATTTGTTGGTCGTACAATATCGTACACAATCCAACAGACGTCACCGGTTTCGGTGAGTGTTCGTACCACTTGGGGCTTGTGTGCGGAACTTCGAGGGCGGTACAGATCTGCTACACACCCTGTCGTGTCTTTTCAAGTATTCGGTCTTTGCTAGGATTGGACAAGCTGAGACAATATGATCGATGGTTTCTACGTGTTCCTGACAAATGCGGCATTTATCATCTTGGAAAATTTTGAGAACCGCTTTATCATTTATTATTATTATTATTATTATTATTATTATTATTATTATTATTATTATTATATGGAGATTGCATTTTAGGGGCTACATCAGAGCAGATTAAGTTTCAAATAAAGAGATACGAGAAATTTTCTCAAATGTTGAATGAAAGTCAATAAATACAAATATAAGTGGATCCAAGGACGAAGATGACCGGTATTTGTTAAGATTCCAACATTTTGGACGTCACTGGAAGTGTTAAAGCAAACGTAAATGTTTAGTAATAAAGCTTATAAAAAATTTTCACGAAAGCGTTAATAAAACTTCAACCTTTTGTTGTGTAGAAATGAAAGCCGTAATGAAATGATGGAATAAGCAACAATAAAACTCCCGATCAGATATCTCAGAGAGTGCAACACGAATGATTCTATAGAGAGAACAGGAGAGACATGTTACACCGCCAAATATTTTCAAGAGCATTCGGTAGTTCAATTCCGATATCATTTTTCTCGAAAGTTACTTTCAGAATACTATATTATAACTATAATATTTATTTATTTACTGTATAATGAAATGTATGAAGTGGTGTAAGCGTGCACTAGATCAATAAACACATTATTTCACAGCACTACAGTTGGAACAGTCCCACAAATGTCAATACTAGGCGCAGACACCTGGGAAGAACATTGAAGAGGAGGAAATTTTTTTCGAGACCGAAACCTGAGGACATTTCTTTTCCTTCAGGAAAAAGAAACCGATGAAAGAGAAGAAGAAGAAGAAGAGAAAAAGAAAAAAATTGGAATCTAAAATGAAATGTGAATCAGAACAAAAAAGGAAAATAGAATCGCAAAAGAGTATGTCTTTTATAAAAGCTTGAGTTACCAAGTATTCATGATTAGAAAAGAGGTAATGAAAAAAAATCTAGGAGCCGATGACTGTTACCGATATACCGAGTTCTTTAAGCATTGCCTTCATCCCTTAGTTTCCCTGAATCCCGACATCCTGAAGGTTGTGGTGTGCACGAGCGGATTCCTCGCATGTGTGCTAAAGGTGCAAGGGCGCAGCCAGGCGCGTGGGCGATTGGCGGCGAAGTGCAACGGGGCCTCACCCTCCGACTGCTCCGCGCCGCGACGCGCCGCGCCCGCGCAGATCGTAACGAGGAAGTGTGACGTCGCAGCCGCCTCCGCCGCCGCCGCCACCGCCGCCAGCGTCGCCACCACCACCGCCGCCAGCGCCGCCACCGCCACCTCCACCGCTGCCGCCGCCACCGCCACCGCTACCGCCGCCACCGACGCCACCGCCACCACCGACGCCACCGCCACCACCGACGCCACCGCCACCACCGACGCCACCGCCACCACCGACGCCACCGCCACCACCGACGCCACCGCCACCACCGACGCCACCGCCACCACCGCCGCCACCGCCGCCGTCATTGACGCAGCCACCGCCACCGCCATTGCCGCCACCGCCAATGCCGTCGCCGTCGCCATCGCCATCGCCGCCGCCGCCGCCACCCCCAAAACCATCGACACCGCCGCCGCCGCCGCCGCTGCCACAGCCACAGCCATTGACGCATCCACCGCCACCGTCAATACCACCGCAACCGACGTACCGCCTCCACCACAGCCACCCTCAAAACCACCGCCACCGCCATTGCCGCCGCCACCGCCACCGCCACGCAGAGAGCTCCATTTGCGAAACGGCCGCCCGCCGACTTTCCCGCTGAGGGCGGCAGCGGCTCCATTAGGACAGAAGAGCGGCCACACGCCCCGCGCAGACGTCGCCGAGGAGCTTAAAAGGTCCGGCGAATGGCACGCGTTTTCTCGCTGCTCCGCGTGGACGTACATCGCGACAAGTCACTGCTCGGACGATGGTTTGACTTTCAATCCGTGTGTGGGCACGCTATTCGAGCCGTGTGTGGCCTACTAAGTACGATTTCTGGTTAAGTGATAAAATACTTAGAGACAGTCCATAAACTACATAACGCAAATTAGGAGTAGTTTTTATACAACCTGCAACGCACGCTCTAACCCTCCTAAATAATTATGTAACATTGTCACTACACCTCCCATTTACAATAAGTTATAAGCTATTTAGAATAAATTTATTTAACAGAAAACAATTTGTATAAATTTTATTGAATTTCTTCTCTAATAGAGCTTAACTCTGCCCCCTCCACCTCTTTAGCGTTAGGTAATTTATCGACGACCTCTTATGGATTTGGAATATCATGGTAGAAAGTCATTGTACCTCACGAAAAACATCGCATGAAATATCATGTGCTTGCTTGACAGTCCAAAACTAGAGGTACTAAAACAACACGTACTTTCCCACCCGTATTTTCACGCAGATTTTCGCGAAAAGTACTCAAATTTTCGAAAAATTGTTCATGACCTTATTTAAAAATCTATCTTTAAGGAACAGATTCCATTCAGGGGAAAAAGGTTCAGGTTTCAAATTCAAGGGACCGCGAAACCAGCCAGATCAATTGGGGAAAATCAATTTCGGAGAAAATCGGCTGAACGTTTTAGCCTCAAGCATTGTTCACAGACGGACGAACTGACAGACGGACAGACGTTTTGCCGTGAATCGATTTTTTCAGTATCAAGGACCCACAAAACATGGATTCTGGCTACACAACGTTTTAAGAGGATTTTCCCCCGTAAATTTAGTAACTGGATTTATCCATTTTTTCGTTACCAGGATCCGGCAATAAGAGTTTTTCTGCCGAAAATTTGCTGTTTTTTTCAAGCAGCATTACGTACCTTTCTCTCTACTCTGTAGCGGCAAAATAAAAAGTTAGCAAATTCTTTTTCCTGATGAAATTACTCAAAGTAAATTAGAACAAGACTGATAACCAGAAACCTGACTGTCCTAAAAGATGTATCTATACGACAATTTTTTGGAGTTTTATTAATTCAACCATGTGAAGGAATGCCTTAATAAGCTTTATTACAATACCAGCCGCATGCTGCGACTTAGCTACTGAAAAAAATATAGAATTTTGCCAGTTACCTGTAGTTATAGTCGAATACTTACTGGCTTTCCGATTTCTACTCATTAGTACACACCCAAAAGCTATTGATAAAGCAATATATAGGCAACCGGCAAGACATTTATAATTTTCTCTAAATTAAAATTATTTTTGAATTAGAAATCCTAATACCATGCATAGGACACTACAAACATAAAAAGTATTTCGGACTTCTCCTAATCTTCCGCAGTCAAATATTTTGCGAGTAGGAACAAACATACAAGATCCATATCCAATAAGTTATTCTTCTTTCCATTTTCTCAGTCAGGATGTAAAAAGATATTAAAACATTTCGTATGTGATTGTTTATTGTATATTTTATTTTTTTGGAAGTTTTAACGTGCTTAAGCACATAACGACTTTGCGTTTCCCATTGGACACATGAATTATCTTTTTTTTCTGTATTTTCTTATATATAGGCATAAAATTTTCACAACGGATTATTCAGTTCGTGAAATCGAATCTTTTCACAATTTTCATACACCTATATTCACTGTAATGACCTCCTATAAAACTGATATCGAGCTTTCCCATTTGACGATGCAGCAGAGAAGTCTACGATTCTTGTCGAAGTGCAAGTTACAAACGCTAAATCGACAAGAGAAATTTTAGAGATGTTATTACACACCGCCCTACAGCGTAAGGCTAGAGGCAGCAATTCTTGAAGGGGCGCAACATAGTGCAGCCTTATCAGGGCCATAATGTAAGAGCATTTTAACGAGGCTCATTACGGACGAAAGTGGTTACGGCGTAGTTTGCTCCCCTTGTGAGCATCTGCTGCGCGAGGTCTGCGGCCTCGAACTCTGAGTAAGAGCTTGTCCTCCAATGGAGTTACAGGCGGTTTTCACGAGGGCCAATGAGTAAATTACCGTAACGAAACAAATTCAATTTTCATTAATAGTGTATGTGGCACGATAATTTCACTGAAAGCAGGTTCTCCATAAACAGTAAGTTTTTTTTATATGATCTGACGTTCATAATATTTTGTTACTTCACGTTTGTAAAACGTTGCGCAATATTTATTTCACATAATAGTGTGATGCACAGGAATATTCTACATTTATTATCAAAGCATAAAATTTCATTTTACATTACCCTTCGGAGCAGAATTCAATGTGTTAGGAAATTTATGCTGTAATGGAACATTATTTTATTTTATTGTCCGTGTACAAGATCACAAAATTCGTTATTTTTGAGTTAAGTGAACATTTGTTTAGAAAATAGTATATTTTTAGTAGTTTTCATAAAGATAGTTCTGAAAATATCAAATATATAAAGTAAAAATCGGCTTAGATGGCTCAGGACATCAACTGATGTCACTGCAGAGCTTCTGACCGGGAAGCCGATGTCTGGAGGAGAATTCTAGCGACCGGCTGCCCTGATCGGTAGTTTTCCATGATTTCTCCCATCAACACGCAGGCGAATGCCGGGGCAGTGCCCTAACAAAAGGGCCACTGACCGCACGCGATATTTCCTTTCTCATCCTTGCCTCACCTTCACCTCTTACTTACACATACATTCAATACGCTATCACGCATGTCGTAAGACCAGTCAGGAGCTTAGAGCTTGTCCCGGCTAGGGCGATACTACGGTGTAAGATATACAGGTGTGTTCACTCCCAGTCTAAAACTGAAGCTTACGTAAGGGTAGTTCTCACAGTTCTCGCATATAAGCGCTGCGATCTTTGAGTCTCGTTTGGGAAAGGGGGTGATTGGTCGTGATCCATTCGACAGCTCTGTGGCCAGCTGATTTCTAATTTCAAGTCAGTGATTTGTCGTTTCGCGGTGGAATTAGTTAAGTCTAGAGAGAACGATTACGAAAATGGGTAGGAAATGTTTTGTAAAACTGTGTAATAGCCACAGTTTAAGATGATATATCTTACATCGTGACCCAAACCGATCGTGCGCACCGTACGGACAAGCCAGGAACCAGCCTCAAACTGGCTTCCGAAAATTTGCCCCAAAGGCGGCTAGTATACACCTATAAATCATACATCGTGGGCGATACCCCGCCGTTGGGAGATACCTGGTGAGGGAAAACCCGGCCAACCGCCATGTGCCCTCAAGTGGGGGAAGATCGCCGCCATCTCCCGCGATGAGCACATGCACTACACTTACGAAAGTAAGCCCTTAGCAGTTGACGCGCCCGGGTTTACTTATCAATCAATCAGAGACCAAAAGCTTTGTCCCTTGCCACAAAAAAGTCTCCTCTCAGAATGAAGCCCAACCCCTCTACAATTACATTTTTTTAGATGCGCCAATTATCGTTTTAACCGACTATTTCCTGATGACTTAACTCTTGAGGTATGTCAGAACATCTTACGTGAAATTCCCGCAATAAACTCTCATGCGTGTCCTAGTTAATAAGTTAAATCTCTGCAAGATAATTCTGAGTGACGTTCAAAAGGTAAAAACTAAAGTTCGATGATAATGGAATGATCATATTCTGTTTTGCAGGAAACGAATCATATCTGATTTAGAAGGTATTTTTTACCCCTGGATTCATATATTTTTAACAAAAATACTGGACTTTTTTTCATCCTTAAAGTATTGGGAAATTACAAAAGGCACTTACGTTAAAGTTACGTAAAAGGATATTGTTTACTACTTTATATTTTTACACTGGTCGACATGGATTGTCTCATGTCTTCCTGTGAAACAAGCCAAGGTCGTGAAATTCACATCTAACTGGTATTTTTTTTCTGGCAAACTTAAATTCTAGGTAAAAATTTTCAATTTTCCTTAGCAAATAAGTTCAAAGCTATTATGCTTAGAAAAAAGGGATACAGGCAATTTCATAGGCAATTCTGTCTGCTTTTATTTTGTCTATAGTAACTTTTTCTCTACGTTGCTCCGTTTTCAATACATAAGTGAAAAACATTTTTACTTCAGGGCTGTTATTAGAGTGGATAGCTTATAAATGCACTGAAATGTCCCGGATGTGCGAGATGCAGGAGGATACGGAGAAGGTTCCTATTTTGGTTCTTCTTGTAACATTAAATATAACATTATATTTAATACTTCTAGCCGAGGTCCCCCAATATTCAAAGACGGGTCCAAGCAAAATAGAGAATACTTCGGCGCCTGGAACATTTTTTTTCGGGTCAACGGGACACAACTCGTAAAAACTGAACATTCTCTTATTTTACAGAACGTATATAAAACCTACGTTTCAAATTCACTTTAATACAATATAATTATTTTATTAAATGGTTATTATCAGCAATTATTGCATGATATTATATTCCAGTACAAATGCAATAAAATTATATTTCTTGGTCTCGCTGTGAATAAGAACTGCTTCTCTGTTTTGTTATGCAATGAGATATCTGATAACTGGTGAGAACAAGCATTCTGTTTTCTAGCAGAGAACGATCATCTAATTAATGTACGTTGTACTTGCAGAAGACGAACGGCAAGTTGCATTCTAAATGAAGCTGGTTGTTCTAAGACACTTTCAAAGATATTCAACAATAATAATGTAGAAAAGAGATGTGACATTCGTGAAGATGTGACATTCTGACGTCACAAGACAAATGTAGAGCTAATTTGCAACACATAACAGAACTGCGAATGAATAAATGAGAAGAACAGCTTCCGTTCTTGAGGTACCCCATTATTCAATGCACCTCGAGCATAAACAATGTTGGACGTTCGACAATAACACCTGAGTTGAGTAAAGTACAAAAATACTTTCAAATGAAGTTCAATTAATTATTTTAATTAATTCAATAGAATGGATGGAATTATTTTTATATCGTAAAATGTCATAAATTAATAACTAGAAATAAAATTAATTAATATATTGTAAATTAATAAATAATTGACATTCCGACGATAATTCTTTCTCCAAGATTAAGAAAAATTGTCATTAATTAATTAAAAAATTATGACAACATTTAAGTATGATAATTATACTTATTCAAATTAATTTTTCATGATTTCATGTGAATACAAATGTGTATTATCCCTGTATTTGAGAAACTCATTAGAAATTAAATGTATAAAATTGCTTTATAATTAAATCCATTACCACCGCCAGCATTTGGTTCATATTTCCTGCTTTCTAGATCGCAACTTCAAGGCTATTCGATATTTTGAGTCGAAGTGAGGCGTGTAGTTCAAAACGATATCCATAGATTTCACTTCATCCAAGGTTCTCTGTGAACGGCGTAGAGCTCACCTCGTCGATTAACATTGCAAAACAAAGCCCCTGTGCATCCGATTTAATTCAAACTACTCTTTAAATACTCCCGTTACTAATAAAAACAAGGTGTGAAAATTAAAGCGAAATCGGTCGAGTAGTTTTTCCGTCTAAATTAGGGATGGTAAATTTTACCCAAAAAGTCTATACATCGATTTTTCGATACATCACCATACCACACACATTTCGATGTTTTAAATATAATAAACATGTGGTATTTTCCCATCGTATTTCCATTTTAATTATCGTAATGAAATTAGTTATACTGTATTGTTTGGTCAGTATAAATAAAAAGATAAAAATAATCTTTATCGAATCTAAAGAAGGCGTCTTTATCTCTCCTCTATATATCTGCTCATGAAACATAATAGATATTTTGTTAAAATTATCCTCCTAATAAAGTGACACATCCTGGACAAACCCCCAAACGTAACCATGAAGAAATCTCTCCGTCTGGGCATCGACAGCAGTGATGTCAGTGGCGGTTGGTTTTGGGCAATTCACAAACAATAGTTTCTTGAAAGTTTATTTATATCATGGGGGGAAAATTCAGGAAAGATATATCGATGTGAAGAAAACATCGAAGGCAAAATGTCGATGTTAATGCATCGATGTTTCTGGTCGAAAGTATCGATGTTTTAATAACATCAATGTTGTTTGCCATCCCTGGTCTAAATGCGACAGACATACCCACATTCCCATAATTTAGATTTCTTTAAGGATTACATTTTTGGAAAATCAGCTCAGCAGCACCCTTCGAAACGCCTTCCAAGCGGCGGGTGCGATGCGAGCAGAGCGCCGCCCACAGAGCGCCATAGTTGGCGCCCAGCGTCCACCGCCGCAGCGGCGGCGGCGGCGCGGCGCGGCGCGGCGCGGCGGCTGAGCGGGTGCGGCGGCGCGGAGGCTGCGCCAGGCAACGGCCCTTGGCGGATCACGTGACGCCGCTATCGATTCAGCCCTTCGTGGCCCAGCGCCACCACCCGCGCCGCCCTGTCCCCGACCTGCGCTCGCCTCGCCTCACCTCGCCTCGCCTCGCCTCCCCCGCGCGGCGCCACTCCCAAACTCGCGCTGCCACCCTTTGCAACGCGCGGGCGGGCGGGCGGGCGGCCGGGCGGGCGGGCGGGCGGGCGGGCGGGCGGGCGGGCGGGCGGGCGGGCGGGGGCAGATGCAGAGAGCGGCACGTGGCTGGCTTTTCACAGAACGCCCGCTCGCCCGCCCGCCACCGATACAGCTCGCGTCGGGAACTAATTCACCTACTTTTCTCGTTTATTTTCGAGAACGACTCTATTCTACGAAAAGTTGTGGGGCTGTGCGACGAACTTCCATGTGATTTATCTAATTTAGCAACATGATCTGTTGCAACTTTTCTTCAAGCTGTAAGTTCGGGAGTTTTAAAAAGTTGAGGTTAAAGTGCACGGCGATCATTTTTCCTAATCTCTTGAAATGCAAAGTCTTTTGTTCTATGCTGAGAAACTACTTACGGCTACACGAGCGATTTGCACAAACATTGGTTAAATTAACTTTCAAAATGTTTGTGAACATTCGTATTTAAGTGCCACGATCAGTGCCGTCATCAAAATGCCGCATAGGAAGCAAAGAGCACTTTTGGGAGGGCGCGAGCAACGGGCACAGCCCGGCGAGAGCGACAACGTGCGCGGGAAAGAAGGAAGAAAGGCACGGGGTGTGAAGGGACCACTCATCAGTTTCTCCACACACTGCATCATCATTATTAATAATAATAATATTACTATTATTATTAATAATTTCAAGTCTCTCGCCTGGCGAGGTTTACTACAGCAGACACTGGGACCTTTGGAAGGTGCCTGCTGCGCTTGCAAACTCGGGCGATTAGGATTCGACGTGAAGTTATATCAATAAAAACTTCCTCACGATGCGTGCAGCACTCAGGAGAATGGCTAAGAATATTAATAATAATTAACATTATTATTAATAATAACTAATATTATTAATAATAACTAATATTATTAATAATAATTAATATTATTAATAATAATTAATATTATTAATAATAATTAATATTATTAATGTTATAAGAAATTATGAATAAAAGTAATGTAAATAAAAATCTTAATAAATGCAGTGAAGGAATTGTATATAGATCAAAAGAGAGAAGTGAAAGTTGAAAAACAGATGATCCAAATATTTCCTATATCAACGGCAAGGATGCTGTTTGTCACATACCCTCTAAAATACATGTCAAAGCAATGTTACAGGTATGGAAAATAAAATGTGCCAGGGTGGGAATACAACTTGACGATAATACAACACTGTATACCCTACAGTTCGTAGATGATCATGTGCTGATGGCACGAGAACTGGAAGACTAGAAAGATAGAAGATTATGAGAAATGGGGACTAAGCTCAACCTAGAAAAACTGTATACTGGACACTAGGCAATATACATGACGTATTGACTATGGAAAATGGAGAAACATAGGTCATAAAGTACTTGGGAACAATAATGGAGAAACAGGGTTTTTATGGAAAGAAATGTGAAACCCGACTCATTACAGAAAGAAGCATTTTAGGGGTCCTGAATCTGGGATACAAATATAAGCAAAAAACGAAAATTAGAATATACAAATGTATGTTTGAAAGTGTTACATTATATGGTGTAGAAATACGGCAATTTCTAGAACCACGGAAAAGAAAATTGAGAGCCCTGGAGATGAATTTCCTCACAATAGCTGCAACAATATCTAGAAGGGAAATACTTAGAAATGAACGCGTTAAGGAAATAATGAATCTGAAACATGATATTATAGAGAAAACAGAAAAGAAACAACTCACTTGGTTTGAACATGTACAGCGAATGGACGAGAAAAGACTTACCCAATAAATCATTAGAATGGCAACCAAGTGAAAGGAGAAAACAAGGAAGACCAAGACAAAGATGGAACGAACAGATCAAAAATAATAATCGAGAAGTAATAATAGAAATTACCTCCTGATTCCTGCCAAAACGGAAGACTGGGGAAGAAGATAAGGCGATAGAAGACCGAAGTAGCGGTTAAGAAACCGGCAAGAAGAAGATTATTTAATACTTCACAGTTCACTGGTACTGAGACACAAGCTATACAGATATCTATCAAAGCAAGGCTCCTAAATTATTAAACAAAATTAGTAGTTATAGATAACAAACTCAGGGGCAACAAACAAATCCATATTTATGAGTTCAATTCAGAATCATATTTACACTGATTGTTGTTGAACCTAAAAACTTGCATTACTTCCCAGAAACTTCTTGATGAATGAGTACGTATTGGGTATAACAGATTTCTAGAGACTGATGACAGCAGTCTTTAATTTCAAGTATTTCTAGCGAGTACTTTGTCTTCAGAATGATGCCATTGCTGAAAAAAACGACAGGTCAACGTCTTTGTTTCTAGGATATTTCACTGTTCCTTTACGATTATTATTATTATTATTATTATTATTATTATTAAAATTAAGCAGATTGTACAGTATAGATTCACCTTATCTACTTCACATCTTTCACGACATATTTTCTTACCCACGCTCCGAGAAAAAAATGGAAGAAAAAGAGCAGAGATACAAATGAATTGAGAAAAGTTGGTTTCAAAATGAAGTGCGGTTGGGCAGAGTTTAAAACTAATGTAATTCCCCTTATTGCCACTGGAGCGAAAAAAAATAATATACCCTTTTGGAGGAATTCAAAAGTTTGAGGTGGGTGAACATCGGAAAAAACACGATAAAAGTCAGATATTTTAGAAGACGTTGGAGAACCTAAAATATTGAAATTGATCGGCTTGAGAGATAAAAAAATCATATTATTTTACATTGGTTAATTATTTTACAACAATTAACGTCTACAATGACATTCTATATCTTCAACTCTAATTTTGAAAATTCTTATGTAAAGGAAGTCCAGGGGAGTAGAGACTTAAATATTGAATACTGAATCAAATTAAAGATATTAGTTACTAGAAATTGCGATTATGGCGATTATTATACACGGCGCAGCGTCGGTCTATCTGAATCATTCGGGAATCTAGGACGGATATGGATCGACCGACCGAACAAACGAACCGACAGACAGACGGACCCAGTTGTTCCTACCAAGAACCAACAGAATGTGAATTATGAATACACAATGAAGCAAATAATTTACTACCTCTAGGAAGAATAATTATTCATTTTTTAGGGGTTCAAGGACCGACAATGCAACTGTTTCTGCTAATATATCGGTTTTTCGCCGCAGCATTATATAACTTTTTCTTTACTTCGTAAACAAGTAATTATATTTCATTAATTTTTTTCAACTAAAAGACGTTCTTAAATTTAGACGTTTTCAAATTTAGGCGAATAACACTTTTGCCCATTAGAATAGAAAATACACTACCTTTTGATACTTCACAACTTTTTTGTTTTATGACATTTTCAATTTTGATAAATATTCGTAATTTTGCACACCTAAAATATATTTAAATTTTCAAATGGAAAACTCATTCTGGAATTGACCCAGATGGAATTACAGACTACAACGAACCTAACGTATTTTAACTATAGAATATTCGATGACCAATATTAAAAACACCATTATCACCTTCTGAAAATTAACATATGATATAAAATAACAAATTTTAATAAACATTGACAAATATATCCCAATTAAATGCATGTCCTCCGACCTTCATCTATTCAAATAAGAACAGTAAAGTTTACGATATAATATATAATAACCGAATAATGACACCATTCTTCACTAATGTATTATTAACATTTCTGTGTTTATGACAAGAAAAGAACAGGGTTGCTTTTGAGAATAACGCATTGAAAGGTATGTCGATCACTTTTCACAAGATTGAAAGATACGAGTATATGTAAAAGAAAAATAGTACATTGAAATTTTGACAAAGTGGAAAAACGATATACGATATTCTTATTATATCTTATTATAATACTCCACTGATTATCAAACACTGTCTCACGGACTTGTTTGATAATTCTCCAAAATCTCAGACATCCCAGAGCTCATGAAACCATGCACACATTGCATTCTCCATTTACTACATCATATAGCAGGCGTGTCAAGATAGCGGGCAAGGAAACAAGCCTACTAGAGTTCGCGGGCACTGCGTCCAGGAAAATTGGCGTGATATTAAAAAGTACGGATTAGGCAAACCTATGGAATGACGGTATCATTGGATTCCGTGTCAGTCTTTGGGAGAAGTTGCTTGAGGCGGGGGAAGGGGGCCGGGGGCAGAAGAGGGGCGAAGATGGGGAGGGGCGGAGGAGAGGAGGGGAGGGACGGAGGAGGGGCGGGGAGGGGCGGGGAGGGGCGGGGAGGGGCGGGGAGGGCGGGGAGGGGCGGGGAGGGGCGGGGAAGGGCGGCGGAGGGCGGCGGAGGGCGGCGGAGGGCGGCGGAGGGCGGCGGAGGGCGGGGGAGGGCGGGGGAGGGCGGCGGAGGGCGTGGGAGGGCGTGGGAGGGCGTGGGAGGGCGTGGGAGGGCGGGGGAGGGCGTGGGAGGGCGGGGGAGGGCGTGGGAGGGCGTGGGAGGGCGGGGGAGGGCGGGGGAGGGCGGGGGAGGGCGGGGGAGGGCGGGGGAGGGCGGGGGAGGGCGGGAGAGGGCGTCGGAGGGCGGGGAAGGTCGGGGTGGGCGGGGAGGGCGGAGAAGGTCGGGGTGGGCGGGGGAGGGCGGGGAGGGCGGGGGTGGGGCAGAGCGGGGCGGGGCTGGGCGAGGCGAGGCCGGGCGGGGAGGGGCCGGGCGGAGCGGGGCCGGGCGGGGCGGGACCGGGCGGGGAGGAGCGGGGCGGGGCGGGGCGGGGCCGGGCGAGGCGGGGCGAGGCGTGGCGGGGCGGTCCTCCGCGGGCTACGTGAATGGAGAGCGACTGGCGCAAGCGTCGCGTCGTGGCGTGGCGTGGAGTGGCACGGCGCGGCGCGGCGCGGCGCGGCGCCGTCGTGAGCGTCGGCGCGGACGGCGAGAGCGCCGGTTCGAAGCCGCGCGGCGCCGCCAGCGCCGTCTCCGCCGACTCTGCCACCTGGCGGCACCCGCCCACGACTCACTAGCTCTCTGAGCTTTTGAAAAGATTCGCGAGTTGTTCAGGAGGAAAACGTTCGTACAGCACGCGGTTTAACATTTTAACGGAATTTGGTGTGTTAGTATGCCTCTTGAATCTAGTGATAGATTTCATGTCAATTCACGAGGAATTGAAAAGGAACGAAATGGGCGCACAGTTGGTTATCTGAACGTTTTTTTTTTCTGATTTTCCCATCATTGTACCACTAGTTCGACGTTCTCATATCATCTTGTTCATTAATTTAATTGCGTTGAGGTAGTTTGTCTAGTATGTCCGAACGGCATCATGCAATCTCCGGGCTGTACGCAGGTACACTACTGTAAAACAACGCCTCCAGAGTTAACCTGGGTAACATTTCAAAGGCTTTTCAATTTTGAAAGAGAAAAATAGCACATTACACGCACCGTTACTTGGGATTTGGAATGACATATATTAATGAAAGACGAATTGTAATGAAGAAAATCGAGGAATGAAGGGTATGATACAAAAGTGTACCGAATAAGTCTACAATATGAGATTTGGGTTTACGCACCAGAAACTTCAGATGCCATTTCCATAATTATAACCCAGTAACCTAGAGTTGGAAGAAATGCACGTTGACCGGTGCCTCAAGAGTCACGGAAAAGATTGTGAAGGTCAATGGCTACGATACTAGTATCTCAGACCTTGGAGGTTGAGCTCATAATAAATGTAAACGGATTGCACTTCCCCAAGTGTAACACACAATTTGTGTTTTTTGACGTTAAATAAATAAACGTTTATGAAATTTATCTTTGATAACGGATTAATTTATTTTTTCTTACAACATCTAGATATTTATTGAAATAATTTCAATCCATTTGGCAGAATACATGAGTGTTAAATTTTAAGATATTGCAAGAAGATACAGTTGGCAACAGTCTTGTTTGTACAGTCCATAAGTTGCTCGAAAAACATTAATTTTAAATGGGAAATTAATACCAATGAAAAAATATTACAAGATAATTGAATAATTCCAGTCAAATAAAATATAACTTTGTACACCTAGACGAAATGGCCTTGAATTTTAAGTTCACCAACACATTTAGTCGCTCGGGAACTAGCCGCTAGAAAGGTTTACAAGCAATTAAATTTGCTGGTGAACTTCAAATTCAATGTCGTTTCGTCTAGATGTACAAAGTTATATTTTATTTTACTGGAATTATTCAATTACCTTGTAATATTTTTCATTAGTATTAATTTTCCACTTAGAATTAAATATTTTCGAGCAAATTATGGACTGTACAAACAAGACTGTTACCAACTGTATATCACCAACGCAAAGTTTCCACAAATGTTTCAAAAAACAATTTTTTCTTCACACTTGTTCTAGAAGAAATTTGAACCGGAAACCTTTTAACAAATATCTGTGGAATGGTTCATGAATGCAATATGTGCTAAAATGAAGTCCACACATTATGTGTCGACCGAGACGAAAGTCGAGTATGTAAATCACCTCCCTTCGCAGCTTATAAAACATCATTAATTCATTGATCTGATACATAAAAGAAGCTCAGACAGAAAGCTCCCACGTCGTAAGAACAATAGGTAAGGGGAGTTTTCCTACAGTGATGATCTCCTCACTTCGAAGAATGGAGGGGTTTGCTGTCAAGGCGGGAGAGGGGGCATCGTCATGTTCTTCAGTTTCCTAGATAGGTGATCACAGTTGCGAAGTGTCAGTGCCTTCCACTGGGTGGACGACTGTAGGAATGATGAGATGAATGATTATGCGAGATGAATATTATGTCGAATTCCGTCGCTGTCTGGAGGAGAATTCTAGCGGCCGACTGCTCTCATCTGTAGTTTTCCGTGGTTTCTCTGATCATCGCCATGCGAATGCCAGAGCTGTACCATAACAAATGGACCGCGCGCGACGTTTCCTTCCTCTTTTTTTCCTATCCTCACTCTTTACACACACTTTCCACTTACGTTGACACGTGCCTGGAGCTTAGAGCTTGTTACGGCTAGGGCGGTGCCCCGCTGGAGGGGGGATACCTGGAAGGAGAAATCTCTGGCAAACTGACGTGTAGGTTGGCGCCGGATGACACCATTCAGAGGGAAGGAATACCTCCATCTCTCTAGATAAAACACTTCCTATACTAACGAAACTAATTACCATTGCAATTGACGGACTCAGAAACATTAATCAATCAATGAATGATTGTAGATGGGAAAATTTTCAGATGCGGGACGTGGTAATGAGAGATGTCAACTTCACCACAATTCCACGATGAAAAATCCAATGCTATACGCAAGACAAACACGCAGCCTTGGAGTCAGCGTACTAAAAGGTTATTCTGAATCCTTTGACATAAATGCACAATTACTACAGTAATCATTGATTCGAAAACAAGTTGATAATCTCGCAAAAATAATTTGATTCGTATTAGTCATTACTTTTTTCCGACTCCAGGTTCAGGAGGTAACTTTTTTAGAGTCTCCGAGAAATTCTTCTCACATTAAAATTACAAACCGAGCGAGCCTCGCTTCCTTATTCCCAGGAAAGTATGAACACGTTTTGGCGCTGCCATTTACATTGAAGACAACCCGGCCATGAACTTGAACTGTGTTAAGGAAAGGTTAGAAGAACAAATTTTATTTTTCTGAAAATTTGACTCCAAATAAACGACAATAGCATTCTTTTTCGATCTGATTTTTTGTCTCACGTTGTGCATTTAATTAAATGAAAACCTAAAAAAACAACAAAGTAGCAAAAAGCATTCCATGTTTTTTCGTGGTAGGAAAGTACTTCCGTCTATTCAAAAAAATCGCTGTAAATGGGGAGAATATTGAAAATTATTCCTTTAATCGATCAGTAAACGAATCGTTTTCTTCACATTACAAGTCGTATTCCAGGTACACGATATTTCCTCGTATAATATTTCAATGCCTATATTCCAAATCTTATCAAAGAGACAATGTTAGTACATTCTTCCACTTAACCAAGATTTGCTCATGGAAAGAAACAATAATTTAGGAATCCATGCCGTTTTGTCTTCCCCCAGGAAATCTTTTACAAGAAGAAACCAATAGCAATATTACATTTGTTTCAAAACAAAACAAAGGTCTTCAATAATCAAAGATTCTCAATCATCAACCCTCTCGCAACGACCTCCACCAAGATGGTGATGAAGCTCTCATGAACTCAGAGTTTGAAAAGTTCGATGAGAGAGAGTCACGAAGTACGGCACTTGGTGAACGTACATAGAGGCGACATTCTCCTCCCCTTTTCGGAGCACTGATGAGGGCGCAACTGAGAAGAGCGACACCCATTAACGACAGCACCGAGAGGATTACGGCGCCGGTTATCTGCACAGCATCACCCCCCGTGGGCAAGCAACCGGCGCATCGGACTCAGTGAATTTTGGAATTTTGCATGCGGAGGCACAAGTGTTGGAAGTTAGGCAAAAAAATAAAATATGCTGTATATTTGAGTTTTGGCTGCTGATGAATAATACGTTCATGGTTTGCCCATTCCCTCCATGTGAATGTGGGTTTGCCCATTCCTTCCTTTTACACGTTTGAAAATTCTAATGTTATTGTTTTTCAAGAAAAAGAGCAAAGACTCCCTCGACACCAAGACGTTTTTGCTGATGATATGTATTAAACTTTCCTTTCATCCAAAAGATAAAAAATAAAGATGCAATTGATTACATCCTATCTCGAATTTACGAAATCAATGTTGCTAATAAAATAGAAAATACCTATATTTTTTTAAAGATATCATTCCATGGACCCTACCAATGAGTTCCATGGGCCCCCAAGAGTTCTTGATACCCGGCTATTTTGGAAGCAACATATTTGAAATAAATCCAATAACGCTTAGGCTGCGCTTATCAAAATATATCTGCTAATAAACAGAAAATCCGCCCTCAGCAATGACCACACGCCTCTTGTATATGAAACTGCATTTCGCTCGCTTTCAACTTATGCATACCCCATGTGGGGAAGAGCTACTCCTATTGTAATAAAACCACTTCCAACATTCCAGAACAAAAATTCTTCGTACTGTAGCAATATCAGAGTGGTTGCTCTCCAATAATCAGTTACATAAATAATTTGATCTACTCACCACAGACCAATTCTTCTCTCAAACAAATTCTGTAACACCCAATCGTTTTCTCCCAGCGCTTGTAATTTACTTCTGGGGAAATCCTACTTCCAAAATATAAAACAATCAATATTTCCCAAGAACCTATTCAAACCCAAATAAAACTCATTTCATTGCCAAACCAAACTACAATATTTTGCGATGTTCAGTTCCCAGTCTTCTCTCCATTCACAAAATTCAATTTATAAGGATGACTTTAGAGGGAGTTTCCACGTATAAAATAGGCAAATATTTACTTAGTTATGAATTAGGCATTATAAACACTATTTCAAAGCACCAAGTTGCCGTAAAAGAAAATTGTGTAATTGTAAAACAATTTAAAAAATAAAGAAAAAACACTAGAGTGTTTACTATAAATACTAAAACTAAGATAACCCAATCCTTTGTTTTCCCCATTGTGGGCGTAGTTCAAATATTTTCGTTGATATGCACCATACATCTGAAGAACTGTTTTCTGATCATTTTTTTTCGTGATAACTAATAATACAATTTGTCTGTGAAAATTAGTAAAGAAAAAGTTCACTTCAAGTAAAATATACCTCCCTCGTTATAAGCACAATATCATTCCTAAAATATATTTTATTTCGCAATAATGTTTATGATTAATTCAATAATAAATACTTAACAAGCACACGAACAAAGACTAAAGCAAAATAGGTAGGAATAAAACATTTGGTAAACGTTTTTTAAAATACATCAATTAGTCTGAGTAAAATCTTAAAGAAAACAACGGCCATCAGTTACATACACAACGAATTCAATAGAAATTAAATGAAAAAAGACAAAAACGACAACAATAACACCAATAATAATAATAATAGTAATAATAATAATAACAATAACAACAACAACAACAATAATAATAATAATAATAATAATAATAATAATAATAATAATGCTAACAGTGCAGAAAACGTAAATGCACCATTTGTGGTTTGCTTTGGAAGCTTGCATTAATAAAAATTATAAAAAATGAGTGAGTCTCAGTATAAAAAGCAGTACACATGAGTCATCAGACATACAAGTAACATGATTTTAGAAACACTATTTCATAAAGGTGGCTGTGATATTGTAATACTGTACTTATGGTACTATCCTTAAAAAATAAAAAAGTATCTTTTGTTGAATCGCTTTCGTTTTCCCCCAGTTTCCCCATATCGTCTCCATGAATAACCAAATTATTTGCCCTTAATATTAATGAAACAAATAAGCCTACAAACAAACCAGGAACATTATTCACAATATTTTCATTCACGAACGTTGTCATTTTCATGACTGCTTTTATAGTCTAGTTTTCTCGTAATCTTCCTCGCTTTCATTATCCTTCACTAAATGTTCATCAATTCAAAGACTTTCGAAAAAATGTGTCCCAAAAAAAGCGAAACCTTTGACGGAAATGTCAATATCGCTCTGAAACTTGCGAATGTATTTAATTCTTCTTATAAAACTCATTTGCAATGAATTTTTCCACTACGGAACATCTCCTCTGTCTTAGTTAAACATAGAAACATTTCTCTCCATTATTTTACGTAAGTCATTTACACCTGTTAGTTCAACCAACAGTTAATCTCTGTGTTCTGGAGTTAGTCCAAGCTTTTGTGATCGTTCAAATTCTCTCCGCAAATTCAGTGAAATCGCTACATGGTACTAATGAAAGTGTATTTAAAACAAACATCGTGATTTCATTATATGAGATACCCGAGAGGGAATTATTCGAAATAAATAAATAAAAATAAAAGAAGGTAATGAATGACAACAGTGAAATCGTTTTGTGGTACTAATGAAAAGGTTTTTAATACGAACTTCGTGTTTACATAACGGAAGTTACCTTACAGGGAATTATCGGAAATAAATGAATAAAAAATAAGAGAAGGCAATGAATAGCAATAGTGAAATCGCATTGCGGTACTAATGAAAGGGGTTTTAACACAAAGTTCGTGTTTTCATTATGAGAGTTACCTACAGGGAGTTATTGGAAATAAATGAATAAAAATAAAAGAAGGCAATGAATGGCAAGAGTGAAATCGCTTCTCGGTACTAATGCAAGAGTTTTTAACACGAAGTTCGTGTTTTCATTAAGGGAGATAGCTGCCAGGGAAGTATGAGAAAAACAATAATAGAAAAATAAAAGAAGGCGAGGAGTGGCAAGAGGCCACCACGCGCCAGCGCAGCGTCCGCGCGCCGCGGGCGCTGTGTCGCACCTGAGGCGGCGGGCGCGGGCGAGGAGGTGGTGGTGGCCGACGGGGGCGCGGCGGCGGGCGCGGCGGCGGGCGCGGGGGCGGTCACGGGCGCCGGGGGCGACACGTCGCCCGGGGCGGGCGCGGGCGCGGGCGCCGCCTGGACATCGGCCATGCTGCTGCTCCCTCTGCTTCCCGAGCGAACTCGCCTCGGAATCCTCCTCGCTCTGCGAAGCGCGCGCGGAAAACACGGGACGACGGACGAGAAGACGCGCGCGCGCGCACTCGGTCACTCGCGCACTCGCCAGCGGCGGCAGCACCAGCGTCGTCGGCTCCTCCTCCTCCTCCACGCGGCGGCGACGGCGGGCGCACTGTCCTACTGCCTGCGCGTGGACCGGGCGGGCGCGCGGCACGCACTGCAGCGCGGCGCGCGGCGCGGCCGGCGGTCGCGGCGCCCGCCGCCAGCGCCCGGGCACGCGCCCAGCGCCAGCCCCGCGCGCGCGCGGTTCCCGCCGCCGCCCACAGAGCGCAGTGCGCGCGCACCCCCCCCCCCGGGCGCGCGAGGATTCAGGCGCGCGAAGCCGCCTGCACACACACGGCGTGCGCCCAGTGGCGAGCAGCTGATACTCGGAAAATTTTCGCTTCCTTTGATCCACCCAAACGACCATGTTTATTTATCACAATATATTAGAGAGTAAAATTAATTAATTTTGTGAGTGGTGACCCTTCTCTACCCTGCTTCATCCTGACCCACCGTGTCCTGCCTTGACACTTCCCGACCGATCTCACCCTACCCTGTCCCATCCGCTCAGCTCAACTCTGCTCCCCTTATAGTTTCTACTGAATCAGTTTCTCAGAATACTGCCTAACAACATAATCCGGGTACAATCTGTTCCCCTTCATTTCCTTCTATTGCCCATCTATCCTTCACGAGCACCCGAACTGACCCTTATCATTTCGCCATTTGTTATCTACGTTTCCGCCAATACACGTCATCTGTCAGAATTTACTTGTCCTGAAGAAAGTCGTGTCCCCATGAGACAACCCAGAAACCTGGTTTAAAAGGCCTAGGAAGCATCGCTTCCGCATTATTTGTCATTATAATGTTTGTTGCAATAATATTTGTATGTCATAATCTACAAACTTCTATTTTTTCTTCTAAAATCTGTTTGATATATGATGAAATGTAATTATCTATCTACCAGTATCACTTAAGGTTTTTGTGTCGATGGTTCCTTATAAATTCCCAAAATTATCGTATTTCCGTAGCGTGTGATTACTTATACAAAGGATTAGAAAGCTTTAAAGAATGATACTTTGTAAGTACATTCCGAAGTCAAAATATTACTGGGTGCTACAACAATGTATACAAATGTATAATAAACACTTAAATAAATGCACAGAACTATTGCAGTCATTTTCAAAGTATATTTAAAGTCCACGCGATTTAAAGGCGGGAAATGGTTGTTATTTTTTTAACTGCAGCCCAGTAATCGAAAAAATCAGAAAAAATTCACAACAATTGGTGTTTTAAGAGGAACTGTTGAGATTTTTTCGAGCCTGTTGCAGGCTTCAAGACACAGTAAAAACTATTTTTTGTAATTTGTTTCAAAAAATTTTTTGTGTGTGTTTGAAATTAGGCTTGAGAAAATATCAAAAAATATTTTTCTGATAGTATACATTGTTTTCCTATTTATCATATTTTTAGTCGAATAAAATAGTGTTAAATTGACGATAAAAATTGAAATAAAAAACACATTTTTGGCTGTAGAGGGGTGTGAGTGGTGGAACGGGGCTAAGACACCTCCCAAAAATATGATTTTTGTGTTCGAATTATAGTGTAACTACTCATATGTCATTTGGTTGGGGGAACTTTTTACCATCTTATCCGGGGGAACCCTTTATTTATTTTAAATGGGACGCGCGAAATTCATATTCTGGCCCCATAATCCTTGCAAACACCACGGAGCGCCCAAACTGGGCAGCAAATTAATAGCTTACACAAGGAACGCCCAGCTGGGTGGGAAATTAATTGTCTGTAGTCTGCGCCGGCACAAATGTGTTAATAGGGGGGAAGCGTGTTTTTTCAGATTATCAAATAATAATAATAATAATAATAATAACAACAATTATTATTATTATTATTATTATGATCCACTACACAATTTACTATTATTCACCCACATCCACCTTACACTACGTCATATTTTTGTGTTGGTCGCATTAATATCAAATAGTATAAAAGATTATGTCAACCACCCCCACGTAAGCTTCAGCTGCGCCACTGGGCGCTACCGTCATAACTAAGTTATCATCAATTGATAATAAATTAGTTATAAGTAGGAAATTGATTAATAATTATTAATCAATTTCTTACTTTGCAAATGATTTTGTACAATGAGTGTAGGGATAATTTGCAATAGATAATCCAGTCTTAACTAGATTATTCATGACTCTCATAAATTCTTAATCGTCCAGTTCATAATCTCATTTATTGTACCAGCTTTCACAATAATGCATCTTTTATTCCTACATCAAACAGACTCCGTTAATCCACGAGGAATTAACAGAAACCTGGATATCACTTTCAAGGACACTACAAGATTTATTATAAAACTAATACTCATTGATATGACTTTATAAAAGTATCTTTGACCAAGTTCAAAGTTTTTGATGTTGTGAACGAGTTAAAAAAGGAAAAAATTCGAAAATCAATTGCCCAAAATATTCCAACAGGACGGGTTGTCAGTGGAGAGTTAATATTTCGATTGAGTTGACGTAGCTCATGGTAGATAATGTATGTTTAATTTGTTGGTATAACAGATGAAATTACATTTTGGATAAAACTTAATTTAAATCAAGGAAAACTTAACTTAAATGTATTTTTCTGTATCTTTTTTTTATATTTATTACTTCCTGTTCGACAATTTGTCTTTCAAGGCATTGAAATTTACAATATGTGGACAGTCGTTTTTGAACAGTTACCTCTTTAAGAGGATTTATGAAGGCAAATTTTTAAAAATTAGACAAATATATCAGACTAAGAAACATGGAAAAGAAGAGGAAATAAATAAAATCTGAATTTCTGAATTTCAAAAACATTGGCTATTTCCTTGTGTAAATAAACACGTCGCAAGTAAACTTCGCATTTTGTTCTTATTGTTGAACGACACTAAAACTTCGATGTATCTCCCTGATGAGAGGCATTTTTGATTCAAATAAGTGACACCGAGATGGCGGGATTAAAAGAAAAAGTGAGTGTTTCATTGTGATACATCATGTAGCATGTAGTTATTGTATAAAAAAAAACAACTAAACGCTACTCAGTAATGCGAAAAGATCAAGTCGAATTACAGACTACACAACATTACAAAGCAAACTACGTAAATATTTGTCACTGTGCCAGTTTCGTTGTATTGGGCAAGATTTGCATTCTGAAAACCTGTTTGTCCGAAGGTTAAAAATGTCTTCGAATTGTAGTTGAACCGCCCTCTGTTCAGAATGTCAGTTCATAATATTCATTTGAAACATAGCATCTAATGCAAATTAAAACTTAAATACTTTCACTCTTGCTAAATATTTTACAACTTTTAAGTTCCTTAAGCCATAAGATCGAATTTCCGAAGAGAAGAATTATAAAAGTATTCGATAATATTTTCATTTATAAATGACAATAAAAATCATCTCCTAGGTGACTGAAAACTTTTCAAACAAATTGGAACACATCACAATGCTTTCTAGATTACACACGAAGAAGATTTATTTAAAAAATGTATATATTTTTAAAATGTCCATTACAGTAAATCAAGCTGCTTAGATTAAACACACTTCGTTTTGTATATGTAATTAGTACTACCTAAAATAAATTAAATTGAATTTTCAGGAATGACATATTACGATCCACTCTTTAATTGAAATGTACATGTTAGAAAAGAAATGCAAAACATCATGCTTAGATAGATAATTTCTGAATCTTGTAATTCTAAAATCTACTTTTGAAAAAGAAGCTGCTAAAAAAGTTTGTAAATTAATGTTGATATTTTCATTAACTTAGTGTGCTTGGTATCACCTGAGACAAACACAAATGTTTCAAAGTTGATTAGTAAAACTAAAAGAAAGTAGCTTTCAATAGTCACATATCTTATTTCCATTTCTCTCCTGAGAGAGAGACAAAAAATTAATATTAATGTACTAGTGAGCTGTTTCACTAAATGCAATTGAATCGAGACTACTTTCCTCACAGCAGATCTGATGGTGAAGAATAATAATAGAAAACTGCCGATGTAATTGATGAAATCGACGGAGAAGATGATATTATCACCCAGTTTTCTTTAAAATACCTAAATTCAGAAACAAATTTCAGGTTCAACACAGCAACTTTAACAGAAAAGGCTTTTCTCTTAAACTAGCGTGTTGAACGTTTCTATCCTCTTTACACGATGTATAAGAATTCGCATTACACTAGCCTAAAACTTTCAAGTCTTATTAAAGTTTCAAACAAATAAGAATTTCTTTCGGATATAATATTTATCTCGAAATTCGTAAATAAATTCTACATTGTGTCTTCGAAAGAGCTTATCGCAATAGTTTTCTAGACACCTTCGGCATAAAGACTATTCAACGTACGTTGCAAAACATTCTTGCAATTATCCTAATAGGCTATAATAAAAAATATAAAATTCAGTTAATTCACATCTGTAAACAGAATCGATGTTGAATAGAGTTCTAATTTGTAATATAAAGGACTTCTTTGATTTGAAAGAGAACGTCATTATCGTGAGGTTTGTTTTGCGTCAGAAATGTGGCCATAATACCATAAGACTCGTACATTGCAAAACTGGTGCAGAGAAATGATAAATCATAGACATCAATCTCAAAATCTGTGCATATTGTATTACCATAATTTTTGGGACCCCAAGTGAAAACAAGAGGTCAAGTTACTATCGCTGGACACTCTAGACGACAAGGCTCGCTTACTGCCATTAAATCCGCTCTATTTACATTACCAGAAATACGAGTTACCAGTACTCTGCGTTTGTAAGACCTTTTTTATTTGGGAGACCAGGGCTGGTTGGCAATAGTAGATAGTTTTTAATTTTTGTATGCAACGCCGGTTTAGATTCGACAAGTGTGCATGTATAAATGGAAACTACATTTAACAACCTACCTGATGTATTCGTGAATGTTTCGTTATCGAAGTTTTAGAGTCGTTAGAAGTTATCAAGTCAAGTTATGCCAACGTTGACAGAGCCCTTGAGGTAGGTTGGCATTCTACTTTCGTGAATGTCAAGAAATAAATCAATGTCAATATAAATTGTTTCCCAGTATTTTACTTACACAAATCAATGCAAACAAGTTTATCATCGTTTGGTCTTGCAGAACAGACTGACATTGGTAACTATAGCAATTTTGGTAGTTTCGAAATTATTTAAAAATCATTCTTTAAACTCAGGAAATCAGCCCTTTTGAATAAAAAAATGCTTATTGTCTTTTTAGAACATTGTATAGGTAATCTCATTTAATTATTTCAAGTTTAACGCTAAAGAGAGCATGAACTTGCAACAGACGAGCACGGCAAAGTTGCAGGTCTTGCATGATTAGTAGCAATTTCAAGCACAAAATTTCAAAAATAAAAATTCCCAGTTTTTCACTAGCTTCATACTTGCAGAACATTGAGTTTATTTCTTCTAGTGGGAAAGATTAGAAGAGAGAATATTTACTTTCTCCTTATTTTACAACTAAATATTATTTATTAATTTAGAATTCGATATAAATATAATAAACTATAAGCATCTTATTAATCTTAGCATTGCAGTAACGTAACATAAACAGCCCTCTAAACTTCGTTAGTCTCAGACACAAATTTAGATCGCTCATTACGGAGTCACGTACATGACCACTACAAAAATTGCAATTTTTATGTGGATAATTCTAATACAAAACCGGATTTTGCAAATAAACTTAAAAATAGAACAAATTAAAAATTGACAATTTTTAAACAAAAAAGAGGTTTCAGCTGAAAAAGAGGGGGAAGCAAAATATTTCCTTCCCAAAGATACAAAAGAAAATCAGTCATTCACGAAACTTTTGCACTCCAGGCTCTAAAGCACATTTGAGATCACGTTTCCACCAACGTTGCACTGATCATATTGAGAAAGACTTCTCAGTATAGGAAGTTTGTTAGGACGTGAAGGGCACGTGTTACGAAGGCAGGGCTTATGGAAGCTACTGACAGATGTGGACACCCGAATACCTACTAGCCCCGGTCTCCTCCACTACATTGCAGGGTTAGAGATCAGATTGGTAGGTTGTTCGTGGAAAAAATACTTTAAGATATTTATTCTAGAAAATAGTGAAAATGCGCGGCACACCCAATGTTTTCCCCCTTAGTATTAATACTTAT
Source organism: Acheta domesticus (assembly GCA_031308135.1). NCBI lineage: Eukaryota > Metazoa > Arthropoda > Insecta > Orthoptera > Gryllidae > Acheta > Acheta domesticus. The sequence goes on from JAHLJT010000631.1 coordinate 253,595,143, forward strand.
TATAATGAATATATACGTCTGCTATATTGTTTAATAATTGTAATGTTTTTTACCTTAATAAAACACACTGTTTTTATATAACATATTATTTATTGTTATTCATGACGTGTCGACCCTATTTGAGGTCTTTTCCAAAATAATCATGTCCAGGTTTGTTGACAGCATGTCATATATACAGAAAAAGAATTTTGATAAAAAATTGCCACTAGGTATAAAACAGGTAAAGTTATAGACAACTAGTGTGACACAATAGGGTCGAAACGTCATGATTAACAATAAATCAATTGTATAAAAACAGTGTCTGTTTTATTAAAGTTAAAAAAATTAGTGATTTCTTATTAACTACCCGTGCATGACATCATTCGAAGATCTAAAATTGATGGATACGTCGCATTGAGAAAGAAATATCAGGGTTTAATGTTGAAGGTGAAGAACAGGTTCGAAAGTAAATTTGAACTTTTAATATTTTCAAAATTTCTAAGATTTTAATGAAAATTGGAACTTTACCATTTTTGTAAATCATCTTTAACTAATTCGAGCAAGAAAAAGAAAAAATTGTAGCCATTTTCATGAAAGGTTTGAAAATGTCAGAGGTAATGTAATATATCCCAAATAATTAAAATCTTACGATTATCTCCGGAACGCAACTATTAGATCTTACTTCAAACATATTTATCAAGTTTCAGCTCAAAATCTTCTAAGCTGGCAGAGGTTTGCGTGACATATACTTCCATCAATCCATATCCCGAATTTCGAGTAAAAAATGTATTGTATCTCCTCACCACCTACACAAATCTTAATCATCTTTGAAAAAGTGCTAATGGATCTTTTGGGTTTTGCGACTGTGCGAACTTGCAGCACAAATGTACCTTAAACACAGTATTTTTGACCGAAAATTCGAGACCGCATTGCTGAGGTAATTCCAATATTTTTCCTCCTTGCACAGTAATACATACGAACAGTCATACACGTGATATTAATTTAACAATTTAATATACAGGATGTCCCATCAACTATGTACCACCCCCATAACTTCCAAACGGTTCAGGATATCAAAATTCAGTTTTCAATTAACAATGTGGAATCATGGGGCAAGTAACATCCGCAGAGAAATTGTCTATAATATTTTTAATTTTCGAGAAATTTAATCATCTTTGATTTTTTAAATGGAACTATAATTTTTTTCAGCAGCAATGGATAGATCATGAAAAGAGGAATAAAATGATGTATCATATGTTAGTATTTTCATGGTAGTTTGAGAATAAACTTAGACTTTCTGACATGTGATTTTGAAGTAAACAGTCTTTTCTTTTACCAGCCCTTGCAACAGTCGCCGTTGGTAAAGATGACCTTCGCGGCGTCGAGATTGTTTCGTGGAGATAGGGTGTGTGAGAGGGGCGGCCATGAGGGATAGAGGCGTAACTACAGCAATTCATGGTCTTGACATGAAGATCATATAAACAAACATCAATATGAACGATCACAATGAGAGAGTTTTGCCATTTGTACATCTGAATTGAACTTTTCTTCTACTGAAATACCAAAGCAACGAATCGAAATGAATCAAAACGAATCAAAAAGAACAAAATAAAAATAATTTGTAGGACGATAATCATAAAGGTCCTTTTCAAACTTACAAGAATCGAGCTCAGTGTATTTTGGCAGAAACAAGCTCTCGTTTTAAAACATAGAAAGGGAATGAATGATTAAATATTTTTATTGTAAGATCTCGATTAATTCATTAAACAATAGATAGGTAGACATTTTCTATTATTATTTATTGTTAATAAGCTTCTTATTTAAACGCGTACAAAAAGAATAAAGCAATAAAAATTTTGAAATACTCTTGACTGTCTATCAGTGCAAATTTAATAAACTTTAACACAAATGCACATCTGCAGTCACAACTGTTAATACTGATTGAAGAGTTTCCCACTTCATAATGCCATGTGTTGCCACAATCTTGAAAATCCACAGCAGAAGACGGAAGTGTACTGTTTTCTTTTCCATTTATGAACAGCAGTAGAGGTACGGTTGCGCAGTGGACGAATAATCATCTTAATTGAAAATTGAAATTGAAATGCTATTAAATCAATGGAAAAAATCTCTTAATCTGATCGTTGAAATTAGTGTTTCTTAATGTGACCTTTGTGGCAAGACCCTGGATTGCTTTAGTTAGGCCTCTTATCCCCATTGCCACCCCTCTCAGTCTCCTCTCTCTCCACGCAAGTCTTGACGTTGCGAAGGCCACTTGCCCCGAAGGCGAGAATTGCAACGGCTGCTTCACGAAATATTGTCCGTTTAATTCAAAATCACATATCAGAAAATCTAATTTTATACTCAAATTACTATCAAAATACTAACATATCATACATCATTTTATTCCTCTTTTCATGATCTATCCATTGCTGCTGAAAAAATATATAGTTCCATTTAAAAAATCAAAGATGATTCAATTTCTCGAAAACTAAAAATATTATTGACAATTTCTCTACGGCATTTTACTTGCCCCATGATTCCGCATTGTTAATCGAAAACTGCATTTCGATATCCTGAACCGTTTAGAAGTTTTGGGGGTGGTCCATAGTTGGTGGGACACCTGTATAATCAAGATATCAAAAATTACGAACTAATTACAAAAACTTATGTATAACAATATTAATGTTTTCAAAGCGGTAATGTTAAATACACATATCTTTAACATAAGATAATAATAAAATCTTTTAATTTGCAAAACAGGGCTCAACAAATTATAAAGCACAAAGCAGCTTGCACAATATATCATCAACTCCAGCCCTACGCAGCCTCCTGCTAAAAATCCATCCCTTTCACCTTCCTTACGTTCTCCAACCCCCACCCTTATTCTGAACCCTCTTACCCTCTCCTGTGAACCTACTCCCGTTTCTTCCATTCCCACTAACAATGACGCACCTATTTCCTCACAACCTGTGTGTGACTGCTGGGACACATTACAACCTTCGACCACGCACTCGAGGTAAAAATGGAGTAAATATATAGCAACTACAGTCAGATGCAGCAGAAAAACATTCGTGTAGGTATTTGCAAAAAAAAATAAAAATAAAAAGTGTTTGATTTTGTCAAGTAAAGGTATTTGCAGTACTACAAATAAGATCGTGTGGTGTGGAAATATTTAATTGGAAACGTTGAATTTGCACGGAATCGTGAAATACTCTCATCTAATATGTTTAGTAATATGCATTAGAATCTGTAACATTTAATTCTCATTCACCAAATTTTGTTATGCGTTTTTCAGTTCAACATGTATTTTAAACAATAATTAAATTTTGATAACTGAGAATCACATCTATTTGTCGGTTATCATTTATCCACTCTCTCTCTCTCTTTCAGGAGGACTGGAGCCAATTGTTCGTTGAACCGGCTGTTGTAAACGCTGTTACCAATTTATTGGAAGGCTACGCTGTCTGCAGGGATCACCGCGATACGGCTGAGTTCTTGAAAGATGTCTTCGAAGCTGCCGAGACCGAAGAAATCCCACGCAGATCGAAATTGTTGTCGCGACTCTTCGCACGACATTCAGGACATCCCAAATTTCGGAGATCCATGCTTTCAACACATCGAAAGAGTCGCAGAATGTCTCAAAGTCCTGACAGTAACTTGGAAACAAGTCGGAAGCAAAGTTCACCTCAGAAAATCGCACCAATTTCTGAATCTGATAATGTTGCCTGCAATTACTCTCGGTTGTGTGAGATTAATGTAAGACACTTGGAAAGAGAGAGTGATGAAAAATACCAAGATCGCGAAAGCGAAGGGCCTCCGGATACCAGTTATTACCCTGAAAGAGTCATGGAATGTATTTGTACACCCGATGATGAATCATCAAGCAGCGGAATTCATTCTTCAGACGTAGATAGTTCTGATTCCAGTGAGGAATCAGATATTTTTAATTTGCGGGAAGGATCGTTCACAATTGAAAATTTGCAAAGATTTTCTTCCGTTCCTGGAAAGATGAACTTTCCTGTGACTGAAAATAAGGACGCTGATCTGCAGACGAAGTATGAGATGACGAAAGAAATCGGAAAAAATGAAAATGTACCTAAAGATAATTACCAATATTCTACGCAAACCAACAATAAAAAAGAACGCCCAATGTTAGACATCATCATCCCAAGTGTAGATCAGAAACAACATACGTATTTAAATGACAACGCTGAAAGAAATAAAAAAGAATATACTCTTGGATTTATTAAAACTAATAGTATTGAAAATCTTCCAAATCTTCAGAGCGCCAGCTTCACAAAGATTTTTATGAACGATAAAGACAATCTTCCTTGGGGTGATCTTCAAAAGGTGCAACACACAAACGCTGAAATTTATCAACAAAAGTTCGAAAAAAATGTTGAAAGTGCTGTAATAGCAGACCTCTTAGAATTTCCGGATTATATGGAATGTCAAGTGGATAAGCGACCAGACGTATGCGAAATGCTTCTTGATCCCGCTGTAGAAAAGCCTACAAATTTGATTCCTACGGTTCAGAGAAAACCCCAAGTGTTTTGTCTTAGAGTAGACGATCATTATAAACAAGCAGCAATTAAAATGTTTCTTCATATATTGGATTGCGAGGAATTCATTACGACTTCAGTTCATGGGTTTGTTCACAGTTCCCGACCACCTCTTAAAGTTAATTTTCCTTTCTTTGAAGGTAAGTCTCATATTTTCTTATTATATTCTTTTTCAATGAGTAGTTTATTTCTTTTACTGAGTTATTGCGATAGTCATTCGAACAGTCTCCAAAAGTACTTCTTTCTGGTCATTGTATATAGAAGGGCTTACGGTCGGGGAGGGAGGTCAAAGATCCACTCCCCTAAAATTTCCTGGGCCTTTGGAGGCCCGAGGGGTTTTTAACTGACAAACGGGTGCTTCAAGTTTTCAACATGCCCTTTCCCGAAAAAACAATCATGGTTTGCCCTTCGCGGCCTGAAAGGTATCAAATCATCGTGAAAACGTCAAGCGTGATCTTCTCATAGACTGAGAAGAAAATAACAAATGGTACCCCACGGGTCTGTAAATGGGCAGGAATTTGTTTTGTGCACATTAATAGTCTATGTCACGACTTTTAGTATAATTTATATTAGTACTTAGTTAATATTAGTATTTAGCATAATTACAGTGGGCGACCTTTTTGTCTTCTCCCTGTAAGAGGAATCTATTTCCGAAATTTTTCTTTGAGTTTTGATGCCGTCTTGTATCATGTGTCGATAGAAGTTTTATATGTAAATTCCTGTGACTTGAAACACGATACAATCACTTACTGGACATGTTTGGATGACCTTATGCTTAAAATAATGTAATTTAATTATTTTGTATTAATTAGCAACTGTACTGTAATGAGTTTGCATACGCCTACTAACTGAAAATAATTAAGTGTTTTCTTTTCAGTGATAACATATCTCTTGGTTTTCAATTTAAATTCTTCTAATTTTAACGGGACGAAGAGCAATTTAACAGATGTGTATCCTACAAAATGCTTTCAATATCTGACATTCCTTTTGAGTGATAGATATCAAAAATATTACGATAAATTCTTAACTATTTATGATCAAAATTTTGTAAAGCAATACGCATACGACCGCATTCATGGAGATCTCATGAAGGTATGTTATAAAATATCTTTGAAAAGCAAAAATAAAATGTGCGTGTTGTCAGTATTTTTTTGATATAACTAGTCTTTCAGTAGTAATTCCATGGTTGTTTGGGAACATGAAGTCCAGAATGCCTGTAAGTGATCTCCAAGTAGATGAACACAACTATTTCCAGACAGTGATCGGTTCAGTTGGACCAGAGGACCCCAGTCCATTTTATGTAAAAACAGCCGGAACTAAAGCCATATTGTATAGTGCCTTATTTACAATTTGGGTCCAATTTGGCTTCGTGAAGTCTGCACCACAATCGAACCTTACCATCTACCATTACTAACTGAAATCGGGTCTCATCTGGCCAAGCCACAGTTTTCCAGTGGTCTAGGGTCCAATTGATTTGGTCACGTGCACAGGAGAGGCGCTGCAGGCGAAGTCGTGCTGTTGGCAAAGGCGCTAGTCAGACTTCTGCTTCCGTAGACCATTAAAACCAATTTTCGCCGCACTGTCCTATCGAGTACGTTCTTCGTACGTCCGCATTGATTCGTACGACCGCATTGATTTCTGTGTTTATTTTACGCAGTGTTACTTGTCTGTTAGCACTGACAACTCCAAGCCAACGACGCTGCTCTCTCGGCCATTAAGTGAAGGCCGTCGGCCATTGCGTGTCCGCAAAAGAGGTTGTGCCTGACAATAATAATAATAATAATAATAATAATAATAATAATAATAATAATAATTCCTTGCCAGTCAACGACGATATATACTAAGCAGTGGAAAATTCACAGCAGAACAACTTGCTGACATTGAGAGAAATGCGGAGTATGTACTTCGCTCGAACAATCCACATGACGAACATGTAGAACTTGAAAATGATGATCCCGTGGAAGGTTCATCGCTTTCCAGTGAAACACACGTCAGTGGTGAAAACTCATCTGGCAATGAATTACACGACAAGGACATGAGGCGAAATCTCCTTCGACGCGAGATAGAAAGAGTTAGTCAACTTCCGTTTGAATCTCGCGAACCGTTGAGGAGAATATACGAAAATGCCAAAGCTAAAAGAGTGATAGAAACAGTGAATTCTGTCTTAAATGAGGTGATGGAGACCCCAGGCAGAGATCTAGATATTACTGAAATCAATCACATCATATATGCAACTGGATATCTAGTATCTCACATAATTTTGGGGCCAGCCAAGAACACCGACGGCCGACAGCAAAACAGAGTAAACAGCTCTGTACCCCCATGGATGAACAGAATTATGAAACGGATAGCCGACACCCGGCGTGAAATATCACTCTTAGCTGAGGCATCTTCTAAATCAACGCACCCCTCTAAAGTTCAACGAAAAATATTCAATGTTGAACAAAAATACCAAATTGAAAATGACACCAACAGGCTAATGGTAGTTGAGAAGCTAAAAGAGAAAATTCAAGCATGAGCTCAAAGAATTAGACGTTACAAACGTAGAATAGATTTCCGTGTACAGAACCGGTTGTTTGAAACAGACGCGAAGAGATTCTATCGCAATCTGACTCAAAAACTGAATGGCAAAGCTGTTACTCCTTCAAAAGATGACGTCGAAGCATTTTGGGCAGGAATCTGGGCGGAGAGCAGATCCTACAACAAAGACGCATCTTGGATTCAATCTGAAGTTGATGCTGCCGATGGACTTGTAGAAACAGTGGAAGATGTTCACCAATTCTCGGAAGAGGACCTCTTCCAAGCAATTAAGAACACGGGAAACTGGAAGTCCCCCGGGATTCATAAGATCAAGATTAATTGGATTAAGAAATTAACAGCAATACTCTCTCATCTAGCAAAGGCTGTTAATAAAATTTTAGAAAACCCAAAGGAACTCGCGGAATGGCTCACACGCGGCATCACGTATTTGCTACCCAAAGCGGGAGACAGCTCTTTGGCGAAGAACTACAGGCCAATTACTTGTCTGCCAGTACTGTACAAAGTTATCACTGCAGCCATGGCTGACAAAATGTACAGACATCTAGATAAGAATCATCTAATGCCAGCTGAACAAAAAGGATGTCGTAAAGGCTCTTATGGCTGTAAGGAAATCTTGCTACTGAATAAAGTCATTTTGAATGATGTAAAGAAACGCAAACGTAATTTGAGCATGTGTGACGTCGTGGAAATATTATGGTAATCAGAGAGCTGAACTTTTGCTATAAATAAGTTTATTGTATAGATATTTACACAATGTACATAGTTCTTACTGCTCACTCTACACAAGTGCCCGCAAACAGCGTAACACTCCGTCACACGTGGAATAACTTCCACACCGGCGTTCCAACACATGGATTGCCCTCACGAGCCCAGCTCGTCTCTGCACCGCCCTGGCGCAAGTTCGGTGCATCCACCCCGTGATTCGGCTCAGACTCGAATGAATGGCCGTTTCCTTCACTGGCCTCTTTTGTGAAAGGTCACGTGACTGACCTCCCACGCAGGCGACCCGCGGCCCACATGTTCTCATTACCGAGATTTTGACCGGATGGGAGTGCCGCGATTTGCAGACCGAATTCTGTCGTCACACATCATCCCTTGTGCGCACTGACAGCCGCCTTCCGGGACGCGCCCTCCGGTTGCCCCCTGCCGACCGAGGTCCGGCAGTGCCGCCCGGCACCAGAAGACAACCCCTCCCACTGGAACGACTTCAGAGGTCGGGCTGCCGCCAGCCCGGCCCCCGATGACCAACCCCTACCCCTGCACGACGGGGGTTCTGTCGGTCGAGCCCAATGCTATGAAGTTACACACAGTTACGCTTGGGTTGACTACCAAAAGGCCTTTGACAGTGTACCACACGATTGGATTTTGAAGACCCTGGAGATCTATCGATTTCATCCTAGACTTATTGAATTTTGCAAGGCTAGTATGAAGTCGTGGAGTACCAGGTTACTAATACACAGCGGAAAGGAAGCAGTAGAAACCAGAAGTATACAGATTAACAGGGGTATTTTTCAAGGAGATTCACTATCCCCTCTGCTGTTTTGCATTAGTTTGATCCCACTATCGAGACAGTTGTCGCAAGCCCACTTTGGTTTTAAGCTCCATGGTGATGAAAGGCCAGTATCACATTTGTTTTACATGGATGATCTGAAAGTGTTTGCTCGGAATGAAGCGATTCTCTCCCAAATGCTGTCTGTCGTGAATGACTTTAGCAATGACATCTGCATGAAGTTTGGTCTTGACATGTGTGCAAAAATCAATTTAAAAAGAGGGAAACTCACAACGACTGAGAATATTGAAATTGATACGCATACTGTGATTCAAGATCTTGAGCCAGGTAAAACTTACAAATATCTGGGCATTGAAGAATGTGAAACCATCTCGAACGACAGAATGAAAGAGAGAATTCGTAGGGAGTATTATAGGAGAGTGAGACTGGTCCTGCAGTCCGCTCTGAATTCCAGGAATAAAATATCTGCAATAGGTAGTTTGGCGGTACCTGTAGCCGAATACAGTTTTGGACTAGTGGACTGGACTGAGCAAGAAATTCGCACCATGGATCGAAAAACCAGAAAACTGCTAACAATGCATCATGTTTCCCACCCTCGAGCTGATATACATAGACTTTATGTGTCACATAAGGAAGGAGGAAGAGGTCTCAGACAAATTGAGGCCTCCTGGCACAAGGCAATAGTCGGGTTGGGGAAGTATGTAGTCAGTCATCAGGATGACCCTCTAATGAGGCAGGTCAATGAATCTGACCGAAGAATGGGAAACAGAGGCATTGTTAGTATAGCAAGAAGCATTGCGAAGAAAACTAGGCAAGACACGTCGAAAAACAGACACTGAACTTCTGATGCTGCTAAACATGAAATGTGTGAGACAAAAAATGTTAAAGAAATCGTAGAGAGACAAACCACTCCACGGACAATACCTAAAATGAATGAACAAGGTGCAGATCAATAAAGATCAATCATTTATGTGGCTTAAAAGGGGAAGAATGAAGCCAGAATCGGAAGCACTTATAATAGCTGCCCAAGGTCAGGCGTTGAGAACACGACATTATGATAAAGCTTTACGTTATGATAAAGCTTTACGCTTAAAGGACGTTACCATCTGCATTCTCGTATTTCTAGGGTTAAAAAACATTGGGGTGGACCACCCTTATCACTAAGGGGTAAAAAAATATATAACAACCTATTCTCATACCTACTGAATATACATACAAAATTTCATTAAAATCTGTCAATCCGTTTCGGAGGAGTATAGTAACTAAAACTGTGACACGAGAATTTTATATATATAGATGTATTGGTTTTTTAAAGAAAGTAAAAGCTGCGATATTCTAGTAATTAGAACTTGAATGTGATTGATTATTTGCGAAAAGGGTTTAAAGTGTTTTATATAATAATAGATCAAAGTTGCAAATTAATAAATATAATTAAAAGACTCTATTTGTAAGACCCCAAAATTAATCAATTTTGTTTGCCACAATAAATGATTTCAAGCACAAAGTTCAAATTGTTCACTTGTACCGTTATCGACGAAACTGATTGTTGATATTTTCACAAAAATCACACTTTCACTAATAGTTCTTCAAGTCCTTTACACAAGTCTAAATTAATTTAGTATATGACAAAAAGTATTGGTATAGTTGATAACGGCGTTGCTTGAAGGTATTTCCAATCTACATAGAAATCATAATATAAGTATTCTCAGAAGTCACAGTTAATAATGTTCAAAAATTATTTCATTGCCGTAAGTTGCAATTAAATGTTTCTGCGCACTATTTCTTTCTTTTTTAAATGCATTCGTATTGTTTCTATGAATTTTCGAAAAATTAATAAAAGTCTGCCATATCAAAGACTTTCGAATATACACAAGTGAATATGTAGTCTGGGCTAATCTTTCTCAGACTCCGAGTGCATTAATCTTCGGGATTTATTTATTACATTCATAGAATAAAATAATTCATTAAATATTTTCGCTGGATGAATGTGTAATATTATTTACATTTGTGTCAATGAACATTTTATTAGGTTTTTAATATTATTTAGTCCTATTGAAATCAAGTGATTCAGAATGTGTGTTTCAATGTATTCTAAATAATGTATATATGCAGTTCTCAATATATTTCACAGTACATGCAGCACATGCGTTAAACCCTTGTATGGGATTTCTGCGTCTAGAAAATGCATCTCGAGGTTCAGAAGGTAGTGGAGAAGTCCAAGGACGTAGATATCCGTCGGGCAGAGGAAGTCACTGGACCCAGATTTAGCAAACTAGGTTTTGCACGACATCTGGCGATGCAAAACCAGTCCAAACCAGAGGGACCTGTCGAAGTAAGTAAGAAATCTATCTCTAAAAACATACTTTGAAAACTCTCATATTATTCAATAACATTTTTAGTAAGAAACATACAATTTTAACTTTTCCACCTTACGACATAAGTAGTAAAGAGAAAGTATTGTAATTGTGCGGAGGAAATCAGTGATATTTCAACTCTTATTACCGAAACCTGGTGGCATGGATTAATCTTGATACTCTATATATAGTAAATTACTTCCTCTAACACGTTGTGTAGTCAGAAACCTTGTTTGTGAGTCTTTGATGTTGAAAAATCGATTGACAGCAAAACATCTGTCGGTCTGTGGCCAAAACTAACTTTCCAAACCGTTCTGACGATTTACTCCAAAATTTTATATTCCCCAAAAGATCTAAAGAAACTCGAGAACCTGCGAGTTTGAAACTTATATTTTGATTTTTGAGAATACCTTACATAAACCCTCAACATTTTCAAAATTTTCTCAAAAATATCTCCAATTTTTTTTACTAAACTTTATCCACCGGTAGCATAAAAAAACGCTTCAAAGAATGGCGCAAGTCTCATTTTCGTTGAAATCCTTGATTTTTCGAAAATTGTAAAAGCTGAAATTTTTCTCACCGTCTTCCTAAAACTACGATATCGAAAATGAAGATTATTTTAATGAAATCTTCAGTTCAAAGTCTGATCTTGTAATAAGATCATTTACAATGTTTCGAAAATAAGAGCAGTTTTAGCTTAAATTGAGAGTAGAGTAGTAATTGTAAGAATTCTCAAAAATGGCTCCAAAGTTTTTCTTTACATTTTCTCTAGGATGTACGCTCGTAAATGTGGCGTATCTCATCTTCGTTGAACTTTCTGAATTTTCGAAAATTGTAAAAGTTAGAAGTAATGTGCGAAAGTATGTGTTGTGGCACCACTAGTTTTTACTTATACATTGTTTAACATACTTTGAGAACTTTTATATTAAAATTAAATAAAGAGTAAGAAGCGTACAGTTTTTTTACTTACCGTTAGGACTTTTAACGTAACATTATTTAACATACTTTGAGAACTTTTCATTAAATAGCGTGTGAGTAGGAAGTATACAATTTTATCGTTAGGACTATTTGAGCTCTCGTGTCAGATTAGAAGGCATGAGAGCGAAGCGTACAGAGATGACCTTTTTATACTTTCATTTCTCTACAATATTCAATTTCCCAGAGAGAGAAAAGGAATAAGCTATATTGCTCAAGCAGTGTGGCTCTGAAGGATGTCACAACATGATGGCCGAAACGTCACCTCAACCGACTGTGACGCGGCACATCCCGAACAGCCAAGTACGAAAACAGCCATCAAGTTTTGCAGTGTTAAAGGATACTAAATTCTCTTTGTCAAAGATTAGAATTCAAATAATTCAACTTATTACTAAACTTTGAAAAAGTTAGAAAATTAAAATGTATTGCACGAGTATTTCATTTTTTTATTTAAAATCCATAAAAAATTCAACTAGATCAGTGGCGTCTCGTGTACAGGTATGTTTCTTAAGATGAAGCATTCACATGCGTTAACTACTTCAAAGGAATCATCCAACAAATGAGATCACATGCGTCGCCCTTTCAATGCCAATTGTCATTTTTATTGGAATTTTTATTTTCTTTGTATACCAAATAAGTCACACAATTCAAAGTAGAAAATTAGACAATTCTTTCAGCTTACTAGGTGCAAACGAACAGGAAATGCAGTAAAACTCAGATCGCTTTGATCAGCAGCAACACTGGAACATCCATACAACATTTTTGAACACTTCTTAACTCCATTAGGAGCTACATTACCCAGCAGGACATAAGTGTCCCTTTGATGGTGAAAGGTTAAGAAAAATGTCTTAACTTTTTTGGACAGTGGTAACCTCATGATCCGTACAACATACCATGCAGACAATCGCTGATTGGTTTTACTTTATGTCTTTAGTTTGTATAAAAATTAATTTTGTTAATTGTAAAATTAATTTTGAGATGTTTCGAAATATTTTGTCTTATTTCACTTTGAAGAGCTCATCCTTGTTTATTTTCATAGTCTGAACCTCCATCGACCCTTATCCGCGCCACTCCTGTACCAGGAACAACTTATAACCCACCTCAGCACAGATTTTATAAAGATCCAAAAGAGTACAAGGAAGAAAAGCTGCAGAAGGCAAGGAGAAAAAGCAGAAGCCCGGTCCGTGAATACGAACGTATTTATCCTCAACAAAGAGAAGAAGCCAAACAAAAAGATCAGGTTCTTCAAGATTCTAAGGTATGTTTCTCTAGTGTTGAATATTGAATATTGGACAGAACAGTAGTTTTTGCTAAGTGTCCTCCAGTGCATACCACAACTAACCGAACTTGGAATTTTCGACCCAGGAGCCCCTTGTATGTGACGGATGTTTTGCAGTAATGAGCCCAGGGGGTCGCCCATATGCTCGTGGTCATGGTAAGGGTAAATCAAAAGCTCACACGGTGCCCCATTTCATGAAGGCTGACCTTGCGCTACAACAGCAACATCAACATCAACAGCAACAGCAGCAGCCACAGCAACAGCAGCAACAGCCGCAATTACAACAACAGCAGCAGCAACAACAACAACAACAACAACATCAACCATTGAAAACTCAAAGTTGTGATTCTAAAGCTTTAGTAGATGGTACGAAACAACTGTGGAAATATTCAAAACCATTACCAAATTTTTCAGTAAGTGTATTGTCAAGTTCAGTAATTTTTTTTCATTAGCGTTATCGCTACAAAGTACCTATGTAATTTACATTAGCCATTTATATTTAAAACATTTTTGCTATTTTTTAAGAATAAGAATCAAACTCTTTCCAGAAAGTCACCATTCCTGTCAAATCTACAGCGGCTTCTGTTCTGCGAGAAGGAGCATGTTTGAGAAGTAATGAGCAACGGACGCTTCAAAAGTGCGTATTATAGAAAGAGTGAAAATCATCTCCCACTTTTAATTTCAAGAATGACTGCGAAAAGCGAAAGATTTCTCACATACAAATATAGCTCCAAGATATAAACAAATGAATACAAGTAAAGTTTAGTATTTTTTCATAGAAACGTTCCAGGAAGAAAGTCTGCCCGATCTTCATTTTAATATATCCAGACTCACAATGCTATCTATACAACATAACTGTATAATTTATTTCTCCTTCTAAACTACAAGGAAATAATGTTATACAAAAGAAGATGGTTGAGAATCATTTATAATTTGCATTCAGTGTTTCTGTTTTTCTTTTCAAAAAAATCTAATTCTTAATATTTGTGTAACGCTTTTTCACATATTGATACAAAATGTAAAAGTGATTTTTATTCGCATACATTTCTTTTGTATGGAAACCCCCATCTTTTATCTACTGTCTTTGTCCGTAAGAATTACTCACAAGTGTATCTAGGGCATGAACATTACTTGAGGTCAAAGCTTTGGAGAAGAACAAGACAAAAAATTAGTATTAAGTGTAAGAATGGATGTTCGTATTCCATTATTATTATTATTATTATTATTATTATTATTATTATTATTCCATTACATCACGACTAAAGATCTTATGAGTCGGCTGAATATAAAATCTTCTCCAGGTTGCAACCAGCTACCTAAGGAGCAGATTCGGTGACTATCAGTGCCTCTACAATACTTTACGCAAAATGTGGGCTGTTCCAAATAAAGCAATTTCTTGCACTTTCCAGTCTTTTGAATTACCTGGGAGTTTAGACAAGTTCTTACTCAAATTTTGCGGAACAAATCCCAGAGCTCCGATAACTATCGGGACGACCTGTGCTTTTACGCCCCACATTCGGCTGATCTCGATTTCCAAACTCTTGTATTTAAGACGTTTCTCTGCCTCCTTGGTAACGACGTTTTGATCGCAAGGTACAGCAACATCGATAAGTAAACACGATTTTTTCGCCAAATCCCGGATAACTATATCCGGTTTGTTTGCCGCTATCGTGCGATCAGTTTGAATTTGTTGGTCGTACAATATCGTACACAATCCAACAGACGTCACCGGTTTCGGTGAGTGTTCGTACCACTTGGGGCATGTGTTTGGAACTTCGAGGGCGGTACAGATCTGCCAGTGGAGGTAGCTACACACCCTGTCATGTCTTTTAAGGTATTCGGTCTTTGCTAGGATTGGACAAGCTGAGACAATATGATCAATGGTTTCTACTTGCTCCAGGCAAATGCGGCATTTGTCATCTTGGGAAATTTTGAGAACCGCTTTATCATAATGTCGTGTTCTCAAGGCCTGATCTTGGGCAGCTATTACAAGTGCTTCCAATTCTGGCTTCATTTTTCCCCTTTTAAGCCACATAAATGATTGATCTTTATTGATCTGAACCTTGTCCATTCGTTTCAAGTATTGTCCGTGGAGTGGTGTGTCTCTCCATGATTTCTTTAACATTTTTTGTGTCTCACACTTCATGTTTAGCAGCATCAGAAGTTCAGTGTCTGTTTTTCGACGTGTCTTGCCTAGTTTTCTTCGCAATGTTTCTTGCTACACTAACAATGGCTCTGTTTCCCATTCTTCGGTCAGATTTCATGACCTGCCTCATTAGAAGGTCGTCTTGATGGCTGACTACATACTTCCCCAACCCGACTATTGCGTTGTGCCAGGAGGCCTCAATTTGTCTGAGGCCTCTTCCTCCTTCCTTACGTGACACATAAAGTCTATGTATATCAGCTCGAGGGTGGGCGACATGATGCATTGTTAGCAGTTTTCTGGTTTTTCGATCCATGGTGCGAATTTCTTGCTCAGTCCAGTCCACTAGTCCAAAACTGTATTCGGCTACAGGTACCGCCAATCTACCTATTGCAGATATTTTATTCCTGGAATTCAGAGCGGACTGCAGGACCAGTCTCACTCTCCTATAATACTCCCTACGAATTCTCTCTTTCATTCTGTCATTCGAGATGGTTTCACATTCTTCAATGCCCAGATATTTGTAAGTTTTACCTGGCTCAAGATCTTGAATCACAGTGTGCGTATCAATTTCAATGTTCTCAGACGTTGTGAGTTTCCCTCTTTTTAAATTGATTTTTGCACATTTGTCAAGACCAAACTTCATGCAGATGTCATTGCTTAAGTCATTCACGACAGACAGCATTTGGGAGAGAATCGCTTCATTCTTAGCGAACACTTTCAGATCATCCATGTAAAACAAATGTGTTACTGGGCTTTCATCACCATGGAGCTTGTAACCAAAGTCAGCTTGCGACAAGTCTGTCTCGATAGTGGGATCGAACTAATGCAAAACAGCAGAGGGGATAGTGAATCTCCTTGAATTAATCTGAATACTTCTGGTTTCTACTGCTTCCTTTCCGCTGTGTATTAGTAACCTGGTACTCCACGACTTCATACTAGCCTTGCAAAATTCAATAAGTCTAGGGTGAAATCGATAGATCTCCAGGGTCTTCAAAATCCAATCGTGTGGTACACTATCAAAAGCCTTTTGGTAGTCAATCCAAGCCATGCTCAAATTACGTTTGCGTTTCTTTACATCATTCAAGATGACTTTATTCAGGAGCAAGATTTCCTTACAGCCATTAGAGCCTTTACGACATCCTTTTTGTTCAGCTGGCATTAGATGATTCTTATCTAGATGTCTGTACATTTTGTCAGCTATGGCTGAAGTTATAACTTTGTACAGTACTGGCAGACAAGTAATTGGCCTGTAGTTCTTCGCCAAAGAGCTGTCTCCCGCTTTGGGTAGCAAATACGTGATGCCGCGTGTGAGCTATTCCGGGATTTCCTTTGGGTTTTCAAAAATTTTATTAACAGCCTTTGCTAGATGAGAATGTATTGCTGTTAATTTCTTAATCCAATAAATCTGGATCTTATCAATCCCGGGGGACTTCCAGTTTCCCGTGTTCTTAATTGCTTGGAAGAGGTCCTCTTCCGAGAATTGGTGAACATCTTCCACTGTTTCTACAAGTTCATCGGCAGCATCAACTTCAGATTGAAGCCAAGATGCGTCTTTGTTGTAGGATCTGCTCTCTTCCCAGATTCCTGCCCAAAATGCTTCGACGTCATTTTTTGAAGGAGAAACAGCTTTGCCATTCGGTTTTTGAGTCAGATTGCGATAGAATCTCTTCGCGTCTGTTTCAAACAACCGGTTCTGTACACGGAAATCTATTCTACGTTTGTAACGTCTAATTCTTTGAGCCCATGCTTGAATTTTCTCTTTTAGCTTCTCAACTACCATTAGCCTGTTGGTGTCATTTTCAATTTGGTATTTTTGTTCAACATTGAATATTTTTCGTTGAACTTTAGAGGTGTGCGTTGATTTAGAAGATGCCTCAGCTAAGAGTGATATTTCACGCCGGGTGTCGGCTATCCGTTTCATAATTCTGTTCATCCATGGGGGTACAGAGCTGTTTACTCTGTTTTGCTGTCGGCCGTCGGTGTTCTTGGCTGGCCCCAAAATTATGTGAGATACTAGATATCCTGTTGCATATATGATGTGATTGATTTCAGTAATATCAAGATCTATGCCTGGGGTCCCGACCACCTCATTTAAGACGGAATTCACTGTTTCTATCACTCTTTTAGCTTTGGCATTTTCGTATATTCTCCTCAACGGTTCGCGAGATTCAAACGGAAGTTGACTAACTCTTTCTATCTCGCGTCGAAGGAGATTTCGCCTCATGTCCTTGTCGTGTAATTCATTGCCAGATGAGTTTTCACCACTGACGTGTGTTTCACTGGAAAGCGATGAACCTTCCACGGGATCATCATTTTCAAGTTCTACATGTTCGTCATGTGGATTGTTCGAGCGAAGTACATACTCCGCATTTCTCTCAATGTTTCCCCATTTTTCGCTTTTGCATAGTAAAAGCACCACATCACCTCCTTTAATTCATCCCGGGTCCATCTCTGACGATGGCTTCGAGCTACTGCCGGCTCTGGGTCCCTGGGACTAACGCCCGTGGGATGGCCAGACGTCGACAAGGTGACATTAGCTCGGTTTCTGAGCAGGTATGGGACATTGGTAGAACAAGGCACGTTAAGATTCATTACATTGCTTGGTCTATCCATTTTGCTCATTGGTTTGAATTGAGGATTCGCAGGACGCAAGTTCGAGTTCACAGATCACACTTAACCCTCGGGTTGTTTCCTGCCATCCGTTACTGCGACCCACAGTGGCCTCGGGGCATCCCCCCGCAGGGCCCAGCTAGGGGTCCCTCCGATCGCCAGCCGGCATTACTAAACCCTACGGGATTTTCACTGACTGCTGAAGGCAGCCTCCTTCGCTGGCTAATGCAAGGTTCGGTCCTCCACTCTAATCAGTGGCCTGGTGTGCCAACCCAGTTTCTCTCCTGTACCCTCTATGGGCCGACAACAGGAAGTCCAAAGGTTCATGACCCTTCCCTCTCTACTTACTTCCCACTCTCCTCAAAATGGAGTACTTCTTCGTCTGACCCCTCACCTTCAACCTATTCAGCAAGGGAGGCCCTACCGGTAGCTAGGCTACCACTGACATAGCTTTAAGGCTCATGGGGGTACTCAAGCTCCACCACCAACTCCAAGGTCGTGTACTCCCTAGGTGGTATTATTATTATTATTATTATTATTATTATTATCACATCATAAATTCATGACTTACAAGGTTATGAGTAGATTAAATGTTGAATCTACTGCACATTGCAACCAGCTTCCTAAGGAACAGATCCAATAACTGTGGGTACCTATACAATTCTTTCCGAAAAATTTAGACAATTCCCAATAATGCGTTCTTATCCTTTTAGTTCCCAATCATTTTAAGGACCAGGGTGTTTGTTGACAAGTTCTTACATAGATTTTGCGGAACAAGTTCCAGAGCTCCGATAACTATCAGGACGACATATGTTTTATGCCACACATTCGACAGATCCCGATTTCCAAATCTTGAATTCAGGGGTCATACATACATTACGTAACGGTAAAGGGGGTGGGAGGGAGTCTGAGGCAGCGTTACGCTGCGTTACATAGAGATAGAGAAGTGCGTTACAAGGGGGAGGGGGGTATTGAAAATACTCGAAATTTGCGTTACATAATTTACGGACGGCCCCTTAAGACTTTTTTCTGCCTCATTGGACTTCCTTCGAATCATCTGATACCCCTAAAAACAATGAAGGTTCGCCTTCTCCCAACGAAGCGTTCCAACAGGGATGAAAAGTCTGACTATTCCGTGCCACGAAAGAGCACACGCAGCGCTTCCTTATAAGTACTCCAATTAAAATAGGAAGTTCTTTGAAGGCCACATTGTGCCTGGAGAGGGGGGGCCACTGTCAACCAATCGCCAACATCGTTACGACATAATTTTTTGGTTTTGAAGCTCCTTTTAGGCAAACAGTGTTCCCCTCTTTCTTCAGCGCTTCCCGATATTACCTCACCTGCTCAGAGACGTGCACAATCTGCAAGTAAATGTGAATGAGAGCGCCAGAGACAGACAGGGACAGGGTGACAGAAGGAAGGAGAGACAACGAGAAAGGGATGATGGGAGAGGAAAGAGGGAGACGAAGGGCAGAACAGGGTTTTCGTAGTCGAAGTGCAAAGGCCGAGACCTGCAGCGGGCGGCGCGGCGTGCGCGTGGGCGCAGGCTGGAGTGGATCGCGAGCGGCGGCGCCGACTACTCGGCGGCGGAGGCGCTGCTGGCGCGGCGGCGCGCCGAGGAGCAGCAGGAGGAGCTGGAGGCCATCGAGCGCAAGCACCTGCAGGGGCTGCTCTCGTACGAGGAGGCGCTCGTCGCGCGGCGCAACCTGCTCGCCAAGCAGCGCGAGCGCGCGCTCGAGGTCAAGCGGCAGGTGAGGTTGTCAAGGTCCATGCGACGAGCGGGAGACCGTGGCACGCGTGCCGCGACGATATCGCCCCGCCACGCAGGTCATTACCCCGCCGCGGCAGGTAGCACGACGTTATGGACTGCAGTGCGTATGTCGCGTCCCAGTGTTGTCAAGGTCGATGCCACGAGCGGGAGACCGTGGCACGCGTGCCGCGACGAAATCGCCCCGCCACGCAGGTCATTACCCCGCCGCGGCAGGTAGCACGACGTTATGGACTGCAGTGCGTATGTCGCGTCCCAGTGTTGTCAAGGTCGATGCCACGAGCGGGAGACCGTGGCACGCGTGCCGCGACGAAATCGCCCCGCCACGCAGGTCATTACCCCGCCGCGGCAGGTAGCACGACGTTATGGACTGCAGTGCGTATGTCGCGTCCCAGTGTTCTCAAGGTCGATGCCACGAGCGGGAGACCGTGGCACGCGTGCCGCGACGAAATCGCCCCGCCACGCAGGTCATTACCCCGCCGCGGCAGGTAGCACGACGTTATGGACTGCAGTGCGTATGTCGCGTCCCAGTGTTGTCAAGGTCGATGCCACGAGCGGGAGACCGTGGCACGCGTGCCGCGACGAAATTGCCCCGCCACGCAGGTCATTACCCCGCCACCAGGGTCAACGTCATCCCTATTGTAAAAGGGTTACTAACAGTTCCGTTTCCCAATGCTAGTGGCGCAGAGAAGCTCATGGCACGGCATGATGCCACAACGCATGCCACTGCCACCAGTAGCAGACCTTGACACCACTCTCGTATTCGAAAGGTTGGTTGGTTGAATGATTCCGGACGCGACAAATGCTAAGGTCATTAGCCGCGTAAGGGTAGTGAATTTTTTTTACTCGGGAGGTGGTAGTGGTCTTCCCCCGCTGGATGACGCTGGCGCCGACCTGTCTGCTAGCGGGGGTTTCCCCATCCAGGGATCTCTCACCAGTAGGGCACAGCCACAGCCGGGACAAGCTCTAATCTCCCGACCGGTCTCCCGGCATGTATGGTAGTGTAGTCCATTTTAGTGTGTGTGTGTGTGTGTGTGTGTGTGTAAGTAAGGGGTGAGGATAGGACAAGGAAGAGGACGGAAAGATCGCACGTGGTCCGTGGCCCGTTTTATAGGGTACTCCTCCAGCATTCGCCTGACGTTGATCGGAAACCCACGAAAAACAATCTATCAGAGCAGCAGGATTCTAGAATTCTCCTCCAGACAGCGACAGAACTCGACCTTGCTATCTAGCCAGTGTCGAAAATCCAGCCACCGTCGCGACTCGAACCTAGGACCCCCCGAGCAGAAAGGAGAAAGCGCTGTTCCTCCCTTGCTGATACTTGAAATCCGGCACCAAACCACACGTCTGTTTGCAAAGGATTCCTCATTCGGACATTTCCCGCAGCGAGGCACTACCCCTGACGGTACATGCTCAGATCTCCCAACAGGCCTCCCGACATGTGTGAATGTGTGGTGCGTGTGAGAGTGACTGCGGACCACGGCCTATATGTGTGACAGAACTGCTCCGACATTCACCTGGTATTGATCGGAGGAACTTCACACGGCTCGTGATAAATTCACCCCGAATTGTCATGATATTTCAGTGACATGGCACCATATGTCGTGGTTTATGTCACTGTGAAAGCGGACTTTAACTTAAAACAATGCGTATCACTTCCTTATCATTTAAGTACATAGTGGTCATTAGAGAAATCGATGGGACATGTTTCAATATCGGATATATGCATTAGCTTTGGAAGTGGAATAACTCAAAAACGCCAGCGAAAAAAGCGTTAAATCCTCCGAGAAACCTATTCGAGCTTCTTCTTTATTCATCCACAGATGATCCAAGTAATGAATGAAGACCGTTCTCGGACCCTGTCAACGAATACGGAAGACAAAATTAATTTGTAACGTTAGGATCTCAAAGTGAAGCCAGTTAAATCTGCGACCTATCTGTAAAACTGTCTAAAGGAGTGAACTGTATATAGGACTGGAGAAGAGCCAATGGGCCATCGGACGACAACAAAAATTGTAATAACATTCATCTATTGAGGCAACCCGTAGAGTAGCGACTAGAGCGCTAGCTTTCTACCCAAAATCCACAGGTAAAATACTCGTATATGAACAATGTGTGGAACGAAGCTAATCCTTTAACAAGTTTCTTTGGGGTTCTCTTGTTTCTCCTTCCTCTCATTTTACCATTTACTCGATCTTCATTCTCATTTCTCGTCCATGCTTAAATTGGGGACCAAATAATCCCTTCGTCTCATCTTGTGAAACTAACTTTCGAATTCTACATGTAACTTGGCGACGGACATTTCTTGCTCTTGTGTAAATTGTGGACCAAACAACCCAGGTAAGGGAAAGGACTGATTAACCAGATATGCGCGATAAGGCAGCCGTCGGCGCCGGAATTTGGGACCTAAAGAAGACCCCCAAGAGCAAACTATAAATGCTTGTGAATCCTGCCATTCCCACTTCTAATACCCTCATCCTAAACTTTTCGACATCTTTGAAGTTTTGAAAATAATCCAGACCCGCTCCCTTCCAAAATGAAAGGCGAAGAAAGCACCAGAAATGTGGCCAAATTTCATGTTCAGCGTTATAGAATATTAGCTGAGAAAAAATAATATAAAAATGGCAAGCTAAGCAGAATTTCCGTTGTGAAATTCGCTGCAAATCTATGCAAGCCATAAAAACATTGTGCATCTCCTGTGTAATTGACAAAGGCGTAATACAGTCAGCTTTGAAAAGAAATAACTAACCCACACGGTAATCAACAAAATGTTGCAATTCATTCAATCAATGAAATAATTGAAGTCAATCTGAAGAGAAAATCAACTTTAATGAAACCCTATTTGAAATAAATATTCCAGTCCTAAGTCTGGAAAATTGGGAAGGAAGTCCTTTTTTAAAAATAATGAAAATCTTCTTCGAAAATAAAGTGTCACCTTCCACTTTTACTTGAAAGGGGATAACGTGGTCGGTTCTCAATTTACATATGCCCTTATTTGGGTCGGTCCCCATTTTAAACGTGTGTTAAATTATTATATTCCTTCTGGTCCCCAATTTACATACGCCAAATTTCTCGCCATATAATTTTACATAATTATTCTTACATCTCCACGATAATAGCGAATCGGAGAGGTTCAAAAGATTAAGATTCAAGAACTGCGGACGGACATTCTGTCAACGTCCCGCAAATCACGTGATACGTCAAATAAACCTTTTGTATTCTGATTTTGGCGATTGGTATTTTATTTTTCTGGGCAATTGTAGAAAGATACATGATAATTTAGATTATTATATAAAATGGTATACGAGACTCTTTCCTTAGCCATACTGCAATCAGACATGAAAGTAATATGCCCTACACGGAATTTGAACCCATTACCCAAGCATTGACAGTTTGTAGTAGCAGCCGCTCCATCCCTTTAAGACAGCTGATTTAATATTTCGATGTTATCCCACAACGTGTAAAGAATAACAGGTCAATTGCTTGCAGGTCAATCTTACTCAATGTTCCGTGGTAATATCGACCTTTCCATAAATGTTATTTACTTTGAGAGAAGACTACTGCGGAGAAGTCTTTAATTTAATCTTACACGCCGCCAATGAAGATAATGATCTTGAACAGGGCTGATTAAGACTTCGTGTCAGTGTCCGCTATTGACAGCTGCAGCGGTCTCTTGGTGGAAAGACATGGGTGAGTTATTGAGCGTCGTATTTGACTTCAGTCAATGAGCTTCAGGCATCAGTTTGCGTCACAATAATAGAAAGAATTTTCAGTACAACCAGATTCAACATCACCTTATCACAAGTCATTGAAACAGATGTATGAAGTTTTTTTTTAATATTGCACCTTTTATTTCAATTACACCTTCATCGTGTTATTTTTCGTTGGAAATTATAACTTTATGACACTTTCAAAATGTTTCTCAACACTTTTCGCTTGCCATGCGTCGTGACGGCCAGGGTCTGGACAACCATTTCAAACAAAGTACCCTTGTTGTGGTCACGTGGTTCGTGACGCAAACTGGTGCTGCGCAGATCGAGCAAAAATCGGTTGCCCTGGACTAGCTCACCCACTTTTTCCACTATGGGCGGTCCGCATGCCACTCGCCTTTTACAAGACTACGCCAATCGCGCTCCAGCGCCCCTTACGATAGCTGTCTGGAGGAGAATTGTAGCGGGCGGCTGCTCTTTTCGGTAGTTTTCAGTGTTTTTTCCGATGAAGACCAGGCGAATGCCGGAGCAGTACCATAACAAACGGGCCACGGACTGCACGCGATCTTTCCATCCTGTTCCTTGTCCTATCCTCTCCCCTTACACACACACACACACTAATATGCACTTCACTACCACACATGCCGGGAGACCGGTCGGAAGCTAACAGCTTGTCCCGGCTGGGGCGTTGCCCCGCTGGTGGGAGATACCTGGCTGAAGGGGAAACCCCGCTAGTCGACGGTAGGTCGGTGCCGGATCTCGCCATCCAGCGCGGAAAAATCATAGCCACCTCCCGAGAAAAACACACACTACACTTACGGGACTAATGACCTAAGTAGTTGACGCACCCGGAAACACGAATCAATCAATCAAGCCCCTTACGAGCAGCAGCCCACACCAGTGACCGGTAGGTAAGCCTGAGAGAGGGCATGCCAAGTGAACCGCCGACTTAAATAGTTCTGCCCTAGGGTTTTTAACAATTTCCTGTTTAATTTTAGTTTTTTGTAATGTTTGAAAATAGATCGCAAAACAGAAGTAAATTCTTTAATGATAAGACTGCTAAAGAGACGTAAATTCTTGATAATGATAATACAGTGTGTTTGAATCTAGAGAGAAGAACTTGAGAGGCAGTTGGACCTTTATAGAAGAGAAGAAGAAGAAAAAATAAGGATTTTAGTTGAAAAAACTCACAATATTCAAGCAGCAGCCAGGGAGAAAACAAGAGAGGTGCAAAAATTGAAAAGTGATGCAGGTGAGTAAACAAGTTGATACAAATACAAGACTACAGATATTAATTAGTCAAATAATAAGCATCAATCACTTTGGAATTAAGGAAAGTTACCTTAATATTGTGCAAACAAAAATACTTAACACTGTAAAGCAGTGTAAAAAAACATGTTTTCACTATTAGTCCAATGTAATGTATACACATTGGAGGAGTGTATCCCAACATTTTTAGTCGAGCTCCTCCTAAATCTTCTCATCTATCCCGATGTTCCCAGTGATGTAAAATTCGTATTATATAGTAAATCTCTCATTGCAAATGTAAACTACCTGGTATTCTATTTCGCCAACGGAAGGCTTTTAAGTCTGAACAAAATCCTCTGACACTAGCTGCCGAACCTGATCCTGATTTTAATTTTCAAAATGCGTGCGTCACAATGTTCATGTAATTATTCCATACCGCTTTTAGAACCACAGTAAATGCAAAAACAAACCATGAGAAACGGTGCTTTGCGCAAGGCGTGTTAATAAATAATTGTATTTGGAGTCAGATTAACAGGGCTTGGTCAGATTAACAGGGTTGGAGCAGAATTAATTTACACCATCGTTGTTTACCAACGTTTTGGAAAATATATTTCCATCTTCAGGGCTATATACAACCGATAGAGAAGACAATATTACATTAAATTACCAAAACTTTTCAATTAATATACCCAATCCGGATACAGTGAAGTTACATTTAAATTTACATGCATACAAGTTACATACCTTTAAACTTCCAATTGACTGTACACATAACTGCTACATGATGTCGATACTGAGGTACCTCACAGGTAGTGAAGAACATTCATACGTCTACCTCACACAACCATATACCATGACTTCAACAGGTAGAATGTTGAGTGGTGAGAAAAAACTGTTAGCTATGAACTAAATTCCAACTTCCGGTCTATAATTAATTGTAGCAGCTGATGGGTACAGTTTTTCTGTATATTATTTATACGAAATCCATATTATAATAGTCACTTGTTTTTTTGTACATTTATTTGTTTATTTTCCCCTATTTTCCAATTCTTTTCAAAAACGTCCTCCCTGAATACACATTTCAACTGAAGATACATAGAGTGCGAGTAGAGTTTCCAGAGCTTAAGAAAATTGCACCCCAAGTAGGTCACATGCAATTGTAACGTTTTTTTCTACTTTAAATAAATAAAAACTTAAATGGGAAAAAGGGGTACAATACTAGAATTTTTACCTGCACCCCTTAGTAATAGACTGCATTACTACATACACAAGATATCTCGGAACTCAGTGCACACACTCAAAGGGGGATAAAGGTGGTCAATACAATTACTTTCGCCTTCTAACACAGGTGCCGGAGACACTTCCACACAGTGAGCAAGAAAATTGTGAAACTGAGTTAGAAATTCGTGCCCCCCGGCTCCGCTGCCATCTGCATACCGCGACCCGTCATGTATTGCGCCAGCGCGAAAATGTTATTCGTTGACGTTGGCGTTTGTGATAGAAGGAAGCAATTGCTCATTTGTTTCGAAGTCGCGGTCACTCAGCATCACTCATCCGTCGTTTGAGAGCCGAGGTCGCTTTCACCGTGTGCTTTTTTCTACTCACTAGTAGTAGTAGGTTTTTTGTTCTCTCCCACGATGTTCATATTCTTGCCTCGATTATATCATTCTTCAAATGATTGCATAACCTGGAGAACCAGAGAACAAGACAGGGACGATCAGAAAAAAATACCTAATAAAGAAGTTTTTAAAAATCTTTTACAGTGCAGAAGATGGTCAGAGAAGCCAAGGATCAGATGGCGGAAATGCAGAGAAAGGTATGCAATATCCACTTAATTCAATAAATGCTGATGGAAAATATAATTTTTAAAAAGGTACTTATAAATACAGTAAGAATTAATTTTCAAATCAATTCCAATACAAAGTAACAAAGATACCTGACCATCATTTATCTACTCGGGTCACCCAAGCTATTCTACAGATTTTTTTGTGTTTTCTTGTAAGAAATAAAAATTCGTCAAAAAGTTTAGAGTCGTTATCAACGCCAAAAAACCTTCCTTGCAATGAATTTAGTCCTCCACTCAATCTCAGTCCAAGTAGGAATACCCTTTAATGAAATTCATTGGAAAGTCTTTGAAGTTTTGAAATCACAGATCCAAATACTGTGGAATCGCAGGACATATTAAATGTTTAGTCTGCAAAGTAGAACTTTTGGGCGTCCTACCCTATCCATAAATTTCGGGAGGACGGACTCCGCAAAAGTAGGACTGTTCTCCTGCAAGGAAAACGTCTGGTCAGTCTAACAATATCAGCTTCTTAAATCTAAACTTGAAACAGTCCAACATTAATTTGCGAAAAACGTTTCGAAGACATTTGACAAATTCTATCGTTCCAAAAATGAGAGATTCGCTCCCTTTGACATTTTGTCATAGTTCAAATTCAGAACAATTGTATGTAAAAAGTAATAATTCAGCATTGGGAATGAGTAAGCTAACTAAAGCTTGCATTTATTCGCAGAGACGAGAAGAGCTTATGCAGCGCATTAATCTCATACGAGAACTGCGAGCTTTGCAAGGATTATCCAAATTAAAGCAGAAGGAAATAGATTTAACAGAATCTGCAGGCCTTGGATTAATGGGTGAAATGTCAATTGCCGAGGTAAGTATTTACTCAAGTCGTCTAAAAGGATGTGACTAACACATACGACTTACTGCTATATTCAATATTTAAATGTCTATCACTTTCAGCTTAACGAGCGACTGAATTTGCTTCGGGAGGAACTTCGGGAAGAAGTTGAGAGAAAGAGAGCTAAAGCTCAGTTCTTCCGAGCTCAAATGAAACAACATGTCCAAGAAACACAAGAATACATAAATCAGCAACGTCAAAATAGGTATTATATAAATAAATGTTAGTCATCCTCCCAATGCAATGGTCCCTCCCAGGCAAGGGGATTGTAGAAAACTGCAGGACTCAGCAAATCCTATGTTATGAATAAGTAAAAACGAATTGAATGGAATGATATTAGGAAAGATTAGAAACAAATATGCTTAACTAGTTTCTTAATAACAACCTCTTTCTTCTGAATCAGATACATTTTCCAGTTCTTATAATCACACATGCTGCCAGATCGCCGTAATCGTAAAGCAGTGTTGTCAAGGCCGATGCCACGAGCAGGAGTCCGTGGCATGAGTGCCACAACGAAATCGCCTCTCCACGCAGTTCATAACCCCGAGACGAGAGACAACGCCATCACTATTGTAAAACGGCGGGGTTACTAATAGTTTCCTCTCCAGACGCTAGCGGAGCAGAGAAGCTTGTGGCATGGCACGGTGCCGCGAGGTGTGCCACTGCCACCAGTAGCAGTACTTGACACCACCAAAGGGTGGCCGTCTCGTAGCTATCGTACTGTTAAAAAAGAGGAGGCTGTGTTTGAAAGGGCGTAGTTCTCTGTGACAAGAGGTAATTAAAAATTAGGTTGACCTCCGGTACACACCGCGACTTCCCTTTTAACTAATTTTATTCTGGGGTGGGCTAGGCAATGTGGCAGGGATTTCCTGCTCGGAAGTTTGGTTAAAGAGATATTCAGGGATTTAACCCTTTAACAATCACATTTATTTACAGAATTACGTTGCTGGTGGTATGGCTGTGGAACTCGTGCTTTTGAAAAATCTCGTTCGTTGCGCATTTACATTGAATTGCTGATTAAAAAGTCTGTGGTAATGATTTAAATTGATTAGCGAATAATGACATCAATTGATCAACTGGAAATTGACCTTATTACGACGAAGTTATAGCTCTAGTAGGGTGTACGACTTTCAAGTTGTAAAATTCCTGTACTTAGATGGTTTGTATCACCATTTACATTGTTCAGCATGCCACATTTTGTCGCTGGAAACAGAGCATCAGTCCTTTTCAGGGTGTTGCACGAAGGAAGTACGAATTTTGTTTGGAAGAATTTTGAAGGCGCGTGTGGAGTTAGATCGGGAATCAGGGAACCGGAGTTGCAATTACAAGATTCAATCTGCTGTTAGAACTGGCGTAAGAGTAGGCCACGTAGGGGCTGGCTCCTTTTCGGTTCTTGTACAATTAATGTGGGTGTAGGTGTTCCTCATTTTCACATACATCGCACAAAAAAATCAGACACACACCATGACCGGCCAGGATAAGAGGTTAGGGTGGGATTAGAGAGTATACTGGTTATACATGAGGTTCTAGGAATGCACCCAATGCCAACTAAAAATGAGGAGGTCGGCTGACCAGATGTGACTGGTACCTGCCATGCACGCAAGCTCTTCCGCCAGTCGTGCCTACCATGGCATGACACGATTCGATTGGAAAGATGATGCAAAAAGGGTGAGAAAGTTAATCCTGCCAAAAGGGCCAAGGACCGCGTTCGATCTTTCCTTCCTCTTCCTTGTCTTATTCATACAGCTTCACTTTGTGTTCAGGCAACGTCAAAGTGAAGCAGTCAGCTTCACCTTGACGTTGCTGCGCACTTGGCGGGTCTTCTTTGGTGTTGGAGACGTGGAATGCTTCCACTGTGACGACGGGAATTTTTGTTTCCGGGTCGAACCCGTACATCAAGGACTCAGTCACCAGTACCAGTAATTATGGTTTTCATGAAGTCGGAGTCACTGTTTGTGGAGTCCAGAATGCCCTGTGAGACTTCAACACGAAGTTGCTTTGCTCCGCCGAGCAATGAAAAAACTATAATCGGTCACCTCCACATACGGCCATTTTTTCGTGGAGCCGATTGATTTTCCCACAAGACTATGTAAATATTCCCTGGCCACCTGACAGGTCAGTGGCCCGGCACGTTTCATAGATTGGACTTTATTAAGCAGCAGCCTCATACTATTTTGAGTTATATTATCAAAGGAGGTCGAAAAGAGGTGAAGATTACTGTGGATTTAATGTCTTCCTGAAACGGGACCAGTCAGATTATTTTGAACAGTGAGAAGCTCGTATCTCGCAAGGAGATTCATCTCTCTTCCTCTGAATTTACGCTCTCTCATCAGTAGACAGCAGAACTTCATGCAATTACATAGTTTTAATGATTGCGCATATCGAAAGGAAATGAATATAACTTTACGTACCATCAAAAATAAAACAAATCGAGCCTATATTTTGCATAATTGCATATTTCTAAAACATTTTTCTTTAACTGCTTATTTTAATAAATGCGGCATATTTAAGTGCGTATATTACAGGTTTTTATGTAGAAGTGGGTCGAAAACAGATATTTTCGTGTACTTTACTTCGAAGAAAAGTGAATTAAGACATGCCAATGCTACAATACTAACATAATATTTCCGATAGTCTTCTGCTAATATTGTTTTCGCTTGAATTGTTTTACTTCCTGAAATTTTATTCGTGCGGTGCGCATTTACTTAGTGAACTGAGCTCAATGTTTCAGCATCTTATGAGAATGCTATTGGATCTCTCGCTTACTATTTTTTTTGTTTATTAGAATGTTTTAAAATATATTTTTATTATAAAGTTTTATACTGCAGTGTAAAATGAAGATTACCTATAAATAAATGTTAACTGTTGCTAACTATATTTTTGTTTAACGTATATTCTTAGTTGTAAGCGCATTGGCGGTTTTAAGCGCATTTATTTATTTGTTTGGTCAAAAACAGTAAAAACTGTATATGATGTGTGGGGAAAGAGATTATCTGCGCACATTTTCTTGAGGCCCAGAATTTAAAAAATTCCCGATTAAGTGCATGGTTGTATGCATATATTTAACTTTTTTTAGTGCATGAAGTTCCGGGGTCTACTCATCAGAGGTTACATCCCTTACACTACTTAAAGCATCTATTTTATTTAAATGTTTTTCAGAGTTCCAGAGGAGCATTCTAAACCTGACCAACTGAAGACGTCTAAAAAGGTTGAATCGGAAGAGTTGAAACAATTACGGGAAAAACTTAACGAAACCAGAAAACTTAGGATGGCTACAAAATAATACCGACGAATAATTTTAATATTTATATATTTTTGATTCTATAATTTTTAGACATCTTTGTAAGTATAAATGAATAGGTTCTATATCTTGTTCACCTACGAAATGATAAGCGAAACGATATATTACATATTTAATATGTAAGTCTAATAAACTTATCTAATTTTACTTCTTGTTGACAAAGCATTTTGGTGTAATTCTTTTAATCTCAGCCCAGCAAGGATATTTTGTTCTGGGCGTCTGATATGTGCAACAGTAACTTTATACATGAAAGAAAACCAGTTGATATACATTATTGAAGATATTCAATATTGTTAGTACATAAGAGAAAGACCCCAACTGATTAAACTTTTATAATCACTTGATCAAATCCTTTTGAAACATAAATTATTCAATAAACCACTGAAATGTATTTTAAGAAATAAGCATATGAAAATTATTCCTTTTACTTTCTCATATACCTATTTTTGGAGTAATATACTTAGTGTAGAGAAAGATTGCTGCGGCAAAAACGACGATTTACAAGCAGAAAAAAAAACATTGTAAGGCGTTAATAGAATACTAGTGTTGTTATTAGCCGCGCAACTTTTCTTGACCGATGACCTTGTTTCCCCCTCTCTTGAGCAACAAACAATTGAAG
Organism: Acheta domesticus; assembly: GCA_031308135.1. Lineage (NCBI taxonomy): Eukaryota > Metazoa > Arthropoda > Insecta > Orthoptera > Gryllidae > Acheta > Acheta domesticus. The sequence continues at coordinate 253,626,429 of JAHLJT010000631.1, forward strand.
GCAAAAGCTCGCAGCGAGCACTGATGACAACATTCCAAACACATCTTCATTGGCGTGTGATAAAATCTATTTACGGTTGAAACTGAGAATTTCTAGTCGTATTTTTCTAAACAAAATCTAAAGAAATGGCCAAAGCAGATCCATATCCATCACAGGAGATACCTCGAACTCCTGAGACAGAACTCAAATTATTGAGAAAGTTGCGAAGGCGTGACTGATATTTCAGATATTGGCATTGCTTCATAAAATCTAGTGGCCGATGTCGTAACTAATACGCCTACTCTACCCGCTTTTCTCCAAGCCATCGGTCAAGAAAAGTTGCGCGATTAATACAGAATGGCACAGACTTTCCTGTATTAGTTTTCTATTTCCTTTGGTCTCGGCTAGCTATTCGGACTTCCACTGCTCTTGACAGCTGCCATATATCACCTCCTAAAGTACATTTTTTTGACATTTTATTAATTTTTCTGTTTCCTAATAGTACAATAGAAATATTATTTTTATAATATTAAAAAACAGTAAAACCTTGTCCTAAATGGCAATTTTCGTTGAAAAATTTGCAGTCTTTTTAAGAAAATAGCGTTTAAGCGATACTGTAAATACGAAATTTGAAGCACTTTTTCACAGAAAATTTTTGAGTTATCTAAAAATTTCATTTAAAGTCATTTGAAGTACTTTAACTTCCAAATACAATAGTGTTTACAAATTGCTGGAAATGTGCATATTAATGGTATGAGAGAACTCAAAAATATTACATTTGTGTAATCTTGGAATAAACGAAAAAATACCCCAAAATGAACTTCACGTCACATTAAACAGTGCAATTAGCACTATCCGTTCCAAAAGTTTGAAAAAAAATTGGAGCCATTTTTGAAAAAATGGCGTTTGAGTGTTTCTGAAAATGTGGAATTTTGAGCCACTTTTCACAGAAAACGAAGAAACTTTTTTATGACATTATTTAAAGCCCATGTACTCATTAATATAATAATGTGAACAAATCGCCGCTAATGTAAATTTACCGACGTGAGAGAAGTCAAAAATATATTTTTGTAGTTTTTCAAAAACAAAAGAATAGAGCAATATGGCGTTTATGTCATCCCATAGAGTACATTTAGCACTACCCCTTCCAAAAGTTTAAAGAAAAAATTTGGAGCCGTTTTTGAGAAAATCTGTTGTTTGTAAATTTTTAAAATTGGAAATATTTTGCGCAATATTGCGCAAAAATTATTAAATGTTCAAAAAAAAAGTACATGACCTTAATGAAAAAACTCACTTTGGAGAATAAATTTTATTTGAAACAAGGATATTTTTCATATATCTTCAATATTTTAGTTGTAGGAAGACGCCGAAAAAATTTCAAACTTTTGCAATTTTCGAAAATGGGACCTATGCCACCTTAAATGTGTTTCACTCTATTCTTTCAAAAAAGTAAATGGACTCGTTTTTGAGAAAATTTTCAAAATGTCTGGGGGGCTTTATGTAAAGTACCCCCAAATTTTGAAGAAAGTTTTTCAAAATCACACCACCTCAAGTGGAAGCAGATCGACATTTTGGAAGAAATCGTACGTATGGTTTAGACGCTAGCGTTGTTCACAGACTGACGGACGGACGGGCGTTTTGAAAAGAACCACTTTTTTTATATCAGAGGACCCCAAAACGTGTATTTCTGTTGAAATACCGAAATCGATTTTTCACAGCATTACATAACTTTCCCTATACTATGTATATTATTCCGTATATACCTATGTATACGGGAAAGTAGCTAGTGGTGCTACAGAATGGCACAGAATTCCCGTATTAGTTTTCTACTTCCTTGGATCTGGACTAGTTTTCATACTTGCCACATACTCTTGCCAGCTGCCATCTATCGCCGCCGATAGTACATTTTTGTGGACATTTTCTTAATTTTTCGGTGTCCTAATGGTAGAACGGAAATATTAATTTTAGAATACAGTAATCCCTCAACATTCGCGAGAGTTGGGTTCCCAAAAAACCTCGCGAATGTTAAGGCTATCTTTTAATAAAGGAAGGCGGGTTAGGTTCCTGGATATCGAAAAACTGTTTAAAAAAGAAAGAAAAAATCTGATAATCAATTATACTACAACTGATTAAGCGCTACTACAAACAGAATTCACAATTAACATTCCAAAATTAAGAAATAAAATAATGTTTGAAACTTATTGCGAAGTTGAAAATGATTGGATACAGGATTTGCTAATTCATCACTTTTCTCGCTGTTCTAATATCCAAATATGAAAGAGTTCCTGCTTCTATTCTCTCTTAAATTTCGAAGTTATTTCCATGTTTGGATCACATTCCAGTTCCACCAGAGCTTATTGATTTTAGAACCCCATCAACAGTTTTGACATTGAAGTTGCTCCAGGACGCAGTTTCGCTTCCGTTACTTTATCATTACCGTCGATGAGGTTTTCTTCACTGATGATTTCCCGAAGCTCCTTTACAATAAGCTCATTGTAATGAGAGTTGCACAGATCCTGTATGGCTTTTCTGTTCATTTGGCCAAAACTCTTACCTCCAATTTGGCGCAACTGAATTGAATTATTTTACAATTGTGTTATTCCATAAATAGGAATTGACATTTCATCTGTGGAATTTTTCAAGGCAGTTATACTATGAGCTCCGAGGTCTGCCGAGTTCGTTTCCCAGATGATGATGATACAAGGAAATGAAATGGGCTCGCTTTCAAACAAAATGTACGACCAAAAGACCCACTCGCGAACGTTGAATTTTTGCAATTTTTCAAGAAAAAAAATAGAGTAATATGGCGTTTGTGTCACTCATACAGTACATTAGGTACTATCCGTAATTGATAAAATCTTGTTTTTGTATTTTTTTTTTTTAATTGCACATATTGCAGGCAATATCGCGCGAAAACTACTAAAATTTTCAATAAGATGTACAAGACCTGAAAGAAAGAACTTACTATGAAGAATACATTTTATTTGACGAAAAAATTATTATATTATTTATATATTAAAAAAGTTCTCATGTTGAAGATGAAGTTATATTTGTTTTTTTTTTTTTAAAGCATTTACTTCATTTTTTTAGAGCCGAAATAAAAGTGGAGGCTCATATTATCACCTTGCATAGAAGATAGCATTTTAATTAATATTAATATTAATGTAGATTTCAAAATATGTATTCTACAGTTACGTATAAACATTTTTGATCATAATAAATAATAAACATTTTCAATTTTTCGATATATGATTTACTGAGAAAAGTGCATTGTTGAATTTACAGTTCAGACCGTTCAATTAACGAGGATTGTCGCCACTGTGTTCAACTAATGTAATTAATAACTATGAGGGAGCTGATTTGTACGCCCTAAAAAATCTTGAAATATTCTCCTAAAAATATGCATTATGACCTTAAAATTCTGAAATAAGCCCTTTAATATGCACTTAAAATTAACAATATTTCATTTCTTCCACAAACCTGTCTTGATAAAATTCTTTGAATGAAATGAAAGTTTGCTTGGAATGAAAAGATTTTTTTTGTGCAAACATAATATAATCTACCCTACTTCGCGAGAGAAATAATTGAAGTAAATATTCATCTTAATGTATGTATACATTGTGTAATGTAATGTATACTTAATGTAATGTATACATTGTATGTCTTGTTGAATTTCTTCTGACTGCTTTAAAAAATATGTTTTCAAGAAATATCCCACATTTGCACAAGTATTTTATCATCAACAGAAATAAAAAACACAAACTGTGACTGGCTCTTTCGAATCAGTGAACGTTCACAATTACATAAGATTCTTTGAAAAGATGAAACGTTTTATAGATTAGTCTCTTTTTAACGAAATATGTAAAATATGTGCCTATAATTACATGAATACGCACAAACAGGAAAAATCAGCCAAATATGCACTAACATATTAATCCATATAGCATCGTATTCTAACCAAACATTGAGAAATTTCACTCAGCTATGTCCTGAACCAACGGACAAAAATATGCAAAATCATAGAAATCCGCTCCCTATTAATAACATTCAATAATAATCAATTAATTAACAAAATTGAAAACTGTTTATATAGTTACACCATAATTAACTTAAAGCACTCATATAAACGAATATTTTCGTGTTCATAATAGTGCCCAAATTTGCCCCCCCCCCCCCAATGGAAAATCCAAAATCCCATCTCTGATTACTACGTCCAATTTTTGTTTGCAACATCAACCCCTTTGGAATCCATGCTTCAAAATGTCACCCCTCTTATAAACAATAGTTAAATTGATAATATTCAATTTTATATACAAGCCAAATATGCAAGTGATGTACAACAACTAAACAACAGACTGGTTATTTCAACACAATTACATTGAAAGCTGTTATATGGATTTACAGCACACAGTGAAACACATTAGAATTCATATGCAGACATCATAATACCAAATAGTAATTTTTCAGTTATTGAAAAAGCCTACCAGAAAATGATTGTCATTGCCTGTGAAAGGTAAGGAAATAGATAGGTCCAAGAAAACTTCCTAAAATATGCTCGTGTATGTATTCTTTACATTTTTTATTATTAAATTTCAGCATTTACTCCAAGGATACAGGAATGCATGTACCACAAGTTGAAATCATAATACTTTAATTATTACCAAACAAGACACTGAGCTAATTGACCTTCAAGTTGGTTTTTCTTTAAAACAGTTCTATGCTTAAAATATGTCAACATTTCTAATCAAGCTGCACTTCTTACATATTGGTTTTGCATAGCTTAAATGAAAACTAGTTTTTGTACTTTTCCATACACACATCACACATGTGGAAAATTACTTCCTTACCTATCCAATTTAGTATTAAAATTCACTCTCCCAAATTTAGTAGCAGGTGGGGAAATAAAAAAGGAAAATTCATTAACAACAATTTTATTGATGTAATGTTTATTGATGTGATATGTATATGCATTATTACATTAAGGTTAGTATATAAAGATTACAAGATTTACCTGTGAAATAATATATCACTGCCTTTTGAATACCTGTTCGTACATGTGAAGCAGAAGACATCACCATTTTAGATAACGCGATAACGTGAATACACAACAAAAGCACGAACAAAAATCCCCACAACATTCAACACATCTCAGACGCTCCCTCCACGTGTTGCCATACTACTGGCCAACTTCCTCCTCTTCAATTTGCAGCTGCATATTAGCACTGTTGCACACTCTAGTATAGAATAGAAGTATCTCTATGGACTTGCCACATACTCTTGCCAGCTTCCATCTATCGCCATGCAGGATTTTTTTTTTTTCTTTCTTTTACATTTTCTTAATTTTTTGGTTTCCTAATGGAAATAATATTTTAAGAATATTAAACAATAGTAAAACCTCATCCTAAATGGTAATTTTCTTTAAAAAATTTGGAGCCATTTTTAAAATAATGGCGTTTCAGTGCTACTGTAAATTCAAAATTTGAAGCTCTTTTTCACAGAAAAGTTTTGAGTTTTCGAAAAACTTCATTAGAAGTCATTCATTCAAGCAATGTGGCTTTACATTACATTTCTTTGCACAAAGAGGGGGGGGAGAAAGAAAAAGAAAAAAAGAAAAGAAAAAAAGAAAGAAAAAAGGGGGGGGGGGAAATCCAGCGGTGGGCTTTGGGCACTTGTTTGAGCGGTGGGCACTTCGGTAAGGGCTGAGCAAAGATTCATGACCTAATCAAACCACTTGTGTCTTAGAATGCAAGGCAATGATCCCAACTTTCAATATTAATATCTTTCCGTGACAATAACGTTCTCCTGGGAAGTGTCAGTTTAGGTCGATCATTAGGACCTGAGGTGCGTCTTCATTCTGTCCACTGTTGTCCGAGTTGTGCACCATGCTCAATACCTTACTAGTGCCTCTAATTGCAAGTATAGTAACAGCTCAATCATGTAAAGATGTCAAAGTCACTCATTCACTAATGACTCATTAATATTCTCCCATGGTATATTGTTTGGTTTTCTTTTTTGTTTTTTTAGGTGCAAGTACTGTAAAATATACATAGTATATTTTCCTCCAATTTTAAGTTTTTATTGCCTATTTCGATGATTATTTACAAAAATGTTAGTGCCATTTTAGGCACTTAAAACATAAGATTTTAGTGCCTTAACATCCGATAACTAATGATGACTAAAGGTGGTGATGATAAAACAATAAAGGGCTTTTAATAGTCCTTAATGAAATTACGTAGCATCTCTAAGGAATCAAAATAGAGAAAGATAAGCAACAACTTACTTAGTTAATTACATGCAAATAAAACATCAAAAGAATCCCTAGATTCACCCCACAAATTTCATCATTTCAAATCAAAATGATTCCATTTTATTAAATTTGGTTCAATTTGATATACAAATGTAGATTATATTCACCCTGTGAAAAAAATTTGGAAAGAGTATTTACAAAGCAACTTAAAATTTACATCTCCTAAATTTTAATTAAAGGAATCATGAAATGAGGAGTTACTAATTAAAGTGCATATGGTCCACTGGTAGACAAAATTCAATTTGACATCAAGACGTGTGACATCAAGTTTTTAATATGGCCTACATGTTCTTGCATTCAGTTTTCTTTGAAAACACATTTTAACACATTCAAAAAGATCTTTGATATTCAGTTGACTAAACAAATATAATTTTGTCCTGTAATATGAATGAACCAAATTGCATTTTGGTATCCTAGAATTTTACCATGGCTTCTCTCCTTTGAGTATAATCTGGCGAAAACATTGGATTGGTATTTAAGTTAAAAATAGTAAGAATATTTGACAACAATTACAGTTTTGATTTTAATAGATTACGTGCATTGTCAAGACACTTCTTTTAGTTTTACTTACAAAGTTGTCTGGTGGCACTTTCATAAAGACATTCTTTCACACTAATTGGGATCTTCTGTCACAAACTCCTAGTGTGAAGGGAAAAAAGATGACACACAAAACCTGCTCAAATGAAAGCCTGGAGAAAATTGGAAGAAAAAGGAAGAACTGAAGTTCTTCACAAAACCCTTGGTCTTTCGTGGTTTCTGTGGAGGATAATGAAACTGTGATTGTTTAGGTATGGAACCTACTGTTGGAAGATACTCTAAACCTATTGTATATTCTGTATATCGTATGCTTACAAGGAAAACCTGCTAAGTACTCAAAACTTACTTTAGAGATAATTGAGTTGTAAGCATATAATATATTCTAAACCCATTGTATTGTTGGAAGACACTCTAAACCTCATAGTTGTCAGTACTACTAAACCTATTGTATATTTTGAATATGATGTTCTAATGCATACACCTAAAAATAAAAATATGTTTTTCTTAATACCAATTCAATTTTTAATGTTAAAATACATGCATAATGTCCTAAACTACCTGATCAAAAACCATTTTGTGCACTAGAATATAACAAAATGCCATGTGTTCATCATACAAATTTGGTATCTGCATCCCTATTTTTGTTTTGAAAAATAGTCTTCTCAACATCTTCACCATATCAATTATCATGGAACATGGAAAAAATGCAATAAATATTACTTAAGTTATCAATTTTTTACTTATCCTGGGAAAATATTTTCTTTGGTTGCTTTTCAAATATATTTAGCAGTAACAGAAAAAGCAAAGGCAAAAGAAAATTTTATTTTAACTTGTCAAATATTACAAATCACAAAACACAATAGGTGCAAATTCTACCTAAGAAATGAATTTTGTTTCCTTGTTAATATGTTTTTCCAATTGTTATTAAGGAAACATTGGCTTCTAAGTTAATGTAGTAGTTTGAATTCTTATTAGTACAATAACTTTTTTTTGCTAATCTTTCAACGATTTCTCTTGCAAATATAAAGAAGTTCCATGGTTTTTTATCACCTTTTTTTGAATAAGATCATAAGATGTAAAAATTATGGCAATTATTATCTTGTTTTTAGCTTTTCTATAAATACAATGGCTATCATTAAGCTTGCTTCTATGCTTATGCTCATTATTTACATTATATTTATGTCAACAGAAAAGAAGAATTAATTTAATACCTAATAATTTGAAATGAAAGGTTGCTCATAATTCAGGCATAATAAGACAAAGGCTCTGCAATTTCTTCCATTATTGTTAGCTGTTCTTCACTGAATTTCAGTCTATTTTGTGCCCATTTATCATGATGAGTTCTTTGAAAGTCAGATAATGTTTTCCTTATAGTCTGTGGAATTGGATGAGAATCATTTATATGTTTTTGTAAAATAGTGAACAAGTCAGGAACAAAATCCGGGATATCATATGGGTGAGCATTAATAAATGAACACAATCCAAGTACTGCAGCGTGATGCAACCTTAGATAAGTGGGATCCATTGACTTACACTCTGTACTTCTTTCCACTCCAACTTTAAGCTTAAAATTGTTTAGCAACTGAGGTACATCTTTGATAAAACCTGTATGCAACAATCCACATAGAACCTGAGCAGCTTTTTCACGTACTTCCAATGAATTATCTTCTAAAAGTTTCAATACGATGTCTATAACTTCACTTGACCAGTTATTATTACTACGAATCACTGGCATGTTGTAAAATATAAATACTTGAAGGAATCTCAAGCATATAATGTGAGACTTCCATGATTCACACTCAGATGTTTCTCTCATAGCTGACAGAGCTGGTGATATATGATCAGGTTCATGAACAGTCTGAGCTAGTTTTCCCAATACTTTGCTACACAGTAATGCAAGTTCAGAATCATTCTCATAGCTTTCCATAAGACAGATAAGAGGTACAAGTTCATAAAAAGAAGCTGCAATCCCAAATTCACTTCTGCTTACCAAAGTGGATATCCAGACACAAATTGTTTTCAACATTCTTATTGTAATTTTTTTTTCCTGATGAGAACATATTTTAGTATTTTGTTCGTGTCTTTTAGTACTCAGAGTTTCTTTCATATTTGATTCACTTTGTGCCTTTCTCAATCCTGTAGCAGTAGAATCAGCACCTATTTTATACAACAATGAAAGAGAAGGAAGAATATGTGCAATAAAGTCAGCTATGTGTGGTGACTTTGGAGAGGCACCTCCTGGAAATGAGATATCTGCTTCAAATATACAACTCAAGGCTTCTCCAACTTTCTGACGAACATTCTCAAATTCATGAGATAGACATAATTTCAATGTACTTAACCATAATGTTAGAACTTCTGACATTTTCCACAAATGGCAATGCAATATACTCTCAATGCAAGATAGACGTCCAGCTTCAAGGAAAGTGTTAGACTGGGCTGGATGATCCAACAACAGTTCAAATAACCAATGATTCCATCTAGGATCTCTGTTATTGGAAGCTAACCGAAAACATTTTTTCCAGTCACTTATTGTTTCTTCATTCATATATTGAAGAGCATTCTGAATCTTAGGAGCAATTAATTCCCACATGACTGTTATCATTTCATATGGCCAATGCTTTGCTCCTCGTATGCTTGCAGCAATTATTTCTGCAGCACATCTTTGTGCATTTTCTTGAGTAGAGCAAATAAGACCATCCATGTATGGAACAAACATTTTTAATAACACATACCCACCATTACGAAATAATCCTTTAAACATGAGATATCGTTCTTCACTAAATGAATCTACTCCTTTTTGTTCTTCCAAACTTAGAAAGTATATTAATTTATCTAAATTTTCTGAACATGAAAAAAAATTGAACACTTCTTCTTCATTATCTTTAAGTACTGAAGAATTACTTGTCAATGAAGCACCTTGTTCATGTGATGGAACATAAACTGTAAGTTCACTTGGCCAACAGTAATACCCATGATACTCACGGTGTAGAAAATGTGTTTCATGCCATTCTTCAATATTTTGTGGAAGTGTGACATTTCTATATTTTACCCATTCATTGTCTGGACGATCACCAGGAAATACTGTATCTGATTGTTTTGCCGATTTAGAAATAGCGTATGGATCTAATTTCATTTTTTTGTGAGTTTTCTTCTGTTGTTTTAAAACCATGGTGACTGCCTCAATAGCAATCTTTCTTAATTCAATTGAATCATCAATAAGGTAACTTGTGATACATTTTACAGCCCCAGGAGGATACGGTACATCAGGATGTATCACTGACATTAGAAATGTCATTGCCATACATTGAAATCGACTGTGAAGATTTTCATTCTCAATTATCTTCACCATTAAATCAATAAAGGATAAATAATGTTCCAAATTATACTGAGTTCTTTGAGCTAATGTTTGGATTCCTTGATCAATATGTTTTAGTATGTCATTTGAAACTGACTCACAAAGTTTAATTGCAAATTCCACACAACTGTCAGATACTTCTAAATTGATAGTAATAGTACCAATTTGCCTTTCTACTACATTTTCCACAGATTTCATCAAAGCTAAGATTGATATTTTTTCTGGCTTGGCTCTGATGAGAGTTGGCCAAAGAGAATGTAAAACTATCCAATCATGCCGAGCCACAATAGGATGATGCCTAGGTTCCATAATAACGTGTACTGCTCCTTCAAATACATCGGGTTCAAGAACAGCATCTTTTTTCAAAGATTCAGAGATTGATGAAGTGAGAAGGTTATAAGTATAAGGAAATTTTGTGACAGCATCAGACAAAGCACTTCGAGCTTGATTTCTTATACTACTGTATTGAGAAGTGCTAAGTTGTAAAAGATTCATCATAATATCTTTATGAGTAGAGGTAAAGGGTGGTACATACCTACTGAGTAATAATTCATGCTGTAGTAAAACTCTATTGATGAGCAATGATCGCACATGTCTTTTACTGCCTAATAGTTTATTACCTGAAAATCTTTTGTGACAATGATAAAATAACCAATGTGTTGCGTATACAATTTTGTTAAATTTATCTGTTAACAGAATGTCCCAAATCTGAATTAGCACTGCAAGTGATTTTGTATTAGGCTCTTCACACATTAATAATTTATATTGTAGTTTGGTCAAAACATCTACTAATGTATTTCTCATTTCATCATTACATATTGCAATACACTTGTCATTAGCTGCAATTTGCTTCATCTGAGAATCAGAATAGAAAAAATTATCTTTCAGAAAAGAGTCAACTAAATGTACTGGAGCATCTGTCCATGAAGGAAATAACACCCTACAGTCTAGCAGAACCCTAATAATTTCAAGAGCAAACTCCAGTTTCTCATCCATCAAGGAGGTAGCATTCTCAATAGTGCTTTTAATGAATTCTACTTGTAGTGGCAAATACATGTCAATGATAGATTTCACACAATTTCTTTCATTTTCTCCAGGTACAAAAAATTCCAATTTCAGATCATCAATGTTACCTAGTTTGCCCCAGTCTCTAACAGGTAAATATTCACTCAATGGTCTGTCAAATGATTGAGGAACACTACGATACTCAAGAGGAACAATGGACAGTAGACTATTTAGGAAACCAGCCAAAAGTCTCAAAGCCATTAAAAAACCTTCCCGACATGACAGTTGAAGAGATCTGTCAATCACTTTCCTAATCAGAGAGGCATGAGGCAAAATACAACAACCCGGACAATGAGAAATCTCTGAAATTAAAAGTAAATAATATAATAATTCTGGTGTGAGAGAATCCTCTTTCAAAACGTTATTAGAACTCAGCAATGTAAGAATATTATTACTGAGAAATGGTAGAAATTTTTGCAAAGAAATTTCAGCATTTACTTGAATAAATGATTGGCAAATAGTAGCTAGCAATCGACCAGCAACTTTTGTTTCAAATATACTTTCTGTAGCAAAACGAAACAATTTGTCTAAAGCAACTTCATATATTTTTAAAGATGTCTGTTGGAACACAGATGTACAGCTTATCCATAATGACCCTAGTATTAAACTCTCCTGAAGGCTTTCTTTGTGTGTTTCTCGTTCAACATTAATAGATTCAAGTGAAGAACTAGTAACAAACATAAAACAATTATCAAGAAATTGCAAAACAAAATCCACAAAACTGGCCGTAGCTAAACAGGTTGCTTCTTCTTCTTTTGTTAAATTGTCATAAAATTTTGAAGCTTGAGAGCAATCCATAATTGGAACAAGAGTAGCCATTGTACTAACAAAATCAAAAGTGTCCACTGATTTTTCTGTATCACTTGGATCTATGCCAGGTAATGCAGCCATGAGCAAAGGTACAACATAGGATGGACCTTCTTTATATCCACATGAGCCTTCAAGCATTGGTCTGAGAACTGCTGTTAAACACTGAATTGCTGATCGGAAATTAAGAGATCCAAATGTTCCTCCTAAATGAAAATAAAATTCTTCAATAACATCAGGTATGATAAGATGAGGTCTTAGTGTCGCGAGGTATTGTAAACTCACTCTTACAGCACTTCTCATTGATGTAAACATACCTCGCATAATGCCAAACTTAAGTGATTCTACAAATTTTGTTACATCTTTCTCAGTCAATTTCTTTGTATTTGGTACTGGTGTCTCCCAAGTTAGTTTTTTGTGTCTTTCATAATGAAGTCTTTCAACAAAATGAGCCACTAATTCTTCCAGAAACTTTCCAAGGAATTTTGTCCACCTTCCACCATTTGATGGTTCAAAATAGGAGTCCAAAATTTGCATAAGATCAGAGAGATGGTCTTGTACTGTACTAGTACCACCCAAAGCAGACACAATCCAAACTGATATTGCTGAAATATTTAATTTACGAAAATCTCTCATTTGAGGCTGCTTGTAACAGACAGGGAGTTGAAAACACTTAAGAAATCTAGAAAACATTAACGGTACATATGGTTCCCAGTCAATATAACCTATGTTATATTTTGCTAAAATCGATATTAACTGCATAAGATCATGTTCCCAATCAAAATTATTATTACAAATTTTCCAAAATGTCATAAAATCATCTAACCAAAGTGTGTACCCTTTTTCTCTGTTCAATGTAAATTTAACTGGTAAAAAATAAGACATGATTTGAAATGTATCACTAACTGTATGATAGTCAAATGGGCATAACATAGGCTTCCACTCATCCAACATTTCTTTAGTTGCAGTTTCTGCAAAATAAAATCTTGCAATTTGAATAAGAGCTACAAATTCCTTTTGAATCAATAAAGAATAACCATACATACCGAGGGAAACACGACTACTAAATAAAATGTTTTTGCACAAATTATAAAGAGGTACCCAAGGTAATACAAGTTCTGCTGGAGAAATGAGCTCCTTTTTCTTGAGCAACTCCATTAGAAGGTTAATAAATTCTCGAAACAAATAAGGTTCTAAATGTGGAATAAGAATTAGTTCGTACATCACTCTTATGAAATTTAAATGTTCTTCCTTTGAAAATTTCAAACCATAAAGCAGTATATATTTTTTAAGTCTGTTCGTCCATACATCACATCCTGGTCGTATTTCGCGCATTGTTACCGAAAGGCCAAGGTTCTCTTTGATGCTCTGTAACACCGACTGCGATTCCTCATCCAACTGACTGGCATAGGGTAACATCTTATTATATATTTTTTCTTTCTGGAATTCGCACTCTGACGTCTTCGAACTTAATGATGTTCCAGCCATTCGATTGTATTAAGCTGAATCTGTCATTAATTTGTCACTTTTCTTACAGTTTCCCTTCGTCTTCATGCAGCTCTGATCCATCCAGTTCACCACAGAAGCCACCGAAGAATTTGACGAGCTCCAGCACACAACCATTAGGAAGAATTAATCTGCAATGTTAAAAAAAATAAGTGAACTATAACAGCCTTAGAGAGACACTGGAAAATGAAGAGAGCAGAGAAAAAATTTAGGGCACCGTATCTCGAATTTTGAATTATATTTAGACGAAACTCAAAGTTGTAGTAACTTGACATTCATTTAAGTGTCTGTCTAAACAAGTAACAACGAGATTATGAAGAAAAAAAAAGAATAGCCGGAAGCGAAATGTAAAGAAAGCGCAATGAAAGATTTTTATAAATATTTCAGTTTACAAAATAATGTCCTTGAAATATTGCATTTTATTACATTTGCGTTGCCATTTTCATTTCTTCTGCGATTTTACTAAAGTATAATACTAGTATCACTATTTACTTGTAACCTTATTGATTTAGAAACGCACTTCAAATCTAAGGAAATGTTCAGTGTCATTAAATTCCACCGTAATAATAATGCGACAGTTAAACAAAATTTTGGATAGTAGAATTTTTGAATTCGAAATTAGTATTTTCTGTTTTTTATCCGTGAACTACAGATAGACCGCGAGCCAGCAAGAAAATCGACGTATGATAAGCTCAAAGCTAAAATTTTTCGATAAGTTAGCCAGTGTTATGTGGAACAAGGAAACGCAAGTATGGCAGCCTGTAGGTCAGTGGCGTAGCGTGACTCGCACGTTTGGGTATGCTCAACAATAACACACAAAATGTCACTATCAACTACTTTATCTTACAGGCGAATGCAACACAAGGCAGATATACTGGAACTAATTCCACGATCTCGATTGTTTACGACGGTGTAGGTGCTTTCTACAAAATCTTCACAGCAGTCAGGACTGCCGATATCTTGAAAGCAAATTATACAATGGTTCAACTTTAATTCTCACACGCGAATGGCAATGAGACACCTTGTTAATTTATACACTGCAGACTAAAATAATATGTAATATATTTAAAGAATAATTCAATTTCTTGGATATTAATTAAGAAATAGTACACAGGCACTATTTCTACAGTTTGTGCCCATGACCAAGCGGGGATTCCCGAGTGAGAGATAATTAACTGACCGCCTGAAGTGTGCTGCGCTTTCGTGCACAAACAAGTAACTTGCTCAAATTAGCCTCTTTCCGCAGTGGATGCGTAAAGCAGTCGGTTTTCTCTGGGACAGGGGTGAAGAGGGGAGAGGGGAACCTCGCCATCTGCGCATGCGTCATTGCTCGTCGCAATCTCGCGGCAGACGCTCGAAGCACTTTAGTTTCCAAGCAATCACAGGCCAGCTTCAACAACCCACCAAATTCAATCATAGGAAATCAATTTAAAATTAATATAAAACGTGTTTCGCTCAACGGACCACTTGTAAGATTATTAATATAGTATTTAGGGTTCTTTATTAATATTACACACGGGGATGCTCAGCATCTCTGCGTCCCAACGCTACGCCACTGCTGTAGGTGTCGGGGTTGCGCTGCGCAATTTTTTAAATATATAAAACAAGCTATGCCATTGGAAAATGTGTACACAGATTATTCTAGTTGTACATTGTTCGTTAGATAGCCAAAGTGTGAAGGAGTTGTATGCTATACCGACGTGAGAGACAAGTAAAAAAATACATTTTTGCAATTTTTGAAAAAACAAATGAATAGAGAAATATGGTGGTTATGTAATCAAATAGAGTACATTTAGCACTATACCTACAAAAAGTTTAAAGAAAAAACTTGGAGCCGTTTTTGAGAAAATCTTTTTTTTGTATATTTTTAAATTACACATATTGCACGCAATATTGCGCGAAAACTACTAAATTTTTCAAAAAAAATGTACATGTCCTTAATGAAAGAACTTACTATGAAGAACAAATTTTATTTGAAGGCAGAATCTCTATCTGCAATTTTGTAGCATTATGGCGTTAATGTCATCTCATAGAGTACATTTATCACTATCCCTACCAAAAGTTTAAAGAAATAATTTCGAGACGTTTTTGAGAAAATCTTGTTTTTGTAATTTTTTTAAAATTGCATATATTACGCGAAAACTATAAAAATTTTCAAAAAATGTACATGACCTAAATGAAAGAAGGGTGGAGAACAAATTTTGTTTGAAGGAAAAATCTATCTTTAATTTTGTAGTTGTTGGAAGAGGCCGAAGAAAATTCAAACTTTTGCAACTTTCGAAAATTCAATGTTAACCGTAAAAATCGGACTATGCTACCTTTATAAGCATTTTTACTCTAATATTAAAAGAAATTTAAAGAAAAAATATGGAGCCCTCATTGAGAAAATTTTGAAAATGTTCGGAGGGCTTCATGTAAGTACCCCCAAATTTTGAAGAAAGGAGTGGAACCAAATCGACCGGGAAATATTTATTTTGGATGAAATCGTACTTATACTTCGTTTTTTCTTTCTTGGCGCACGGGGGGTGTCAATAAAATGAAATACCGTGAGATATTCCATTTTATTGACCCCCCCCCCCGCCCGTGCGCCAAGAAAGAAAAAACGAGTATATGGTTTAGGCACTAGTGCTGTTCACGGACGGACGGACGTTTTGCTTTCAACTGTTTTCGGTATGAAGGACGGACAAATCGGGGATTCTGGCTTCACCACGTGTTAGAGGAATTTTTTTCCTTAATTTAGCAACTGGTTTTATCCACTGTTTCGTTAAGAAGGCCCGGCAATGAATTTGTTTGTGTCGAAAATTCGTAGTTTTTTTCGCGCAGCATTACATAACTTTCCCTATACTACGTATATTACTCCGTACATACGTACGTATGTGGGAAAGTAAAAATACATCATCAAATAAAGTCATGCTTAGTTTTTTGCAAATCCGAGTAGTTTTTCTATAATTTCGTGACAAACATAACAGCCCGCTGCAAATTTACTGCGCTTCAGACAGTTGGATGCTTCGTAAGTTAGAATTTGAATATTATTCTTTGTTCGTTTTTTACATTCGACCTTTTGATATACATGTACACATTATTGTTTTAGAAATTATTGAAAACCTATTTGAAATATACCAAATAACTAGTGAGTACACAATAGCATAGACTTTCCAGTATTAGTTTTCTATTTCCTCTGGTCTTGGCTAGCTATTCGAACTTGCCCCATACTTTTGCCAGCTGCCACCAATCGCCGTCCAAAGTACATTTTTTGACATTTTCTTAATTTGCCGGTTTCGTAATAGTAGAACGGAAATATTATTTTAAGAATATTAAAGAACAGCAAAATCTCGTCCTAAATGCCAATTTTCTTTGAAAAAATTGAGCTGTTTTTAAGAAAATGACGCTAGCTAATTAAGCGCTAATGTAAATTCGAAATTTGAAGCTCTTTTTCACAGAAAACTTTTGAGTTTTCGAAAAACTTCATGAAAAGTAATTTTAAGCACTTTAACTCACAAAGCTCTCAATTTTTTACGTTAAATACATTAATTAATAAAAGGAACTATAAACAGTCCCATATTATTTACTAATCTTCACGAAAAAATGTTAATTTTTTCAAAGAAAACTTATGCCAGCTTAAACTAGTGTATTGCTTACAAGATTATTAGCAGTGGCGTGCATTCCATGGAATGAAGGGAATGAGTCATTCCCCTAAGCAAAGCACAGAAAAATCCTTTCTATATTTAAAATATTCTTTGCTTATGGCCAGAGCAAAACTGTTTACTCAACTCAAATTCTGAGCTACATACTAGTGGTTGAGCCGTAACAATCGATGTTTTCAAAACGGTGTGTAAATTCGTTTCGTGACGTTCGCGAAGCTTCGTTCTTCGAAGGTGCAGGCGCTCGACTTCATCAAGCCTCGTGAAAAGTCGGGTCGGTCCGTGAGTGCGCGAGGATAATGAATATGAGAATTCGTTCCGTTGTGATCGACTGGTAGCAATTTCAAGTTCGAAATAATTTTTATTATTTTGGATTTTTGAGGGTATTTTACGTACGTGCTAACTACATTATACTACAATGAAAGTATAAAGCACCTAATAATACCGAGAAAGTTTATATTAAGTTAAAGAAAGTATTCTAAACAAACTAATTCTTTGCGTACTGTTCTGCAGTTCTCCCTTGCGAGAGGGGAATGCATCGGTGAACTCATTCCGGGCAGTAGTCATGGCATCTAGCGAGGAAAGTGGGAACAACCCGCGTTAACAGGCAGAGCCGACCGGGCGGTGCAACGCCCACGGATCTCTTACGATAATCTCCGTTTCCAGTGGTACATTCGAAGTAGGCACGATCAACTTTCATAAGAATAAAACATTACTGATATTTCGAGGAATCGCCACACATGAGAATTGCAGACGGAAGTTTGGAACGTATTCGCCCTTGGTCTATTATGAGATGAATTCTACCAGGATTGTCGCGAGAGTTGATACCAAAAATAATACAATATTTGCACTCAGAGCGAAACAAGAAACACAAGATGCAAGAAAGAGAACAGGACGTGAAATTTGTCCGAAGAATTTAAACCGCAGAGCATCCAGAGAAGAAAAGTATAAGAAAACAGTAGAACGGACATCATATCCACTGTTTAGGTCGTGAAAAACATCATTACTGAACTCTGTAGATACATTGTGATATACAAAATGGCGGGTCAAACATTCGACGGTAAACACCAGAGCCTTGCGGTGCATGGAGCATAATCGTTGTCATAGGATTGTTGATTTTGAGCAGGGAGTAAAAAACAATTGGGGCGTCACTTTCGTAGGCCGTGGTGTGAAAGAAGCTCTCTCTTGATCTAGACTCCGAGGTGAACACATCGTCTGATAAGTACGCGGAACATAACTTCGAGTTCGTTTGATAGTTACGTTATGCTGAAATACAGCTGCGTAATATTTGTCAGAACATTGCCGTGTGACATTATTAAGTTCACATAAATTATTGACGAAAAAACTTTATTTGGCAAAAAATAATCTAGTTCGTGGCATTTATCATAAACTTTAATTGAAGAACTCTAATTAAGACGTTAATTGAATTTAAACAAGATAGACACTGTAAATTATGTCCGCAGTGCCGTGGCGGAACAAATTAATTTAAAAATTGGATTAGCAACGAATACTTAGCTAGCAGGTATTTTATTTGTTTTTCGATTTGTTAAGTTCGCGGGTAGGCGCACATTGTTGCACAGTTTTAGGAAAAAAGTATCTCTAGATGCCAGGGGAGCTGTAGATGATAATTACATATAATGTTAGAAGGAACGCAGAAACATCAAGTAGATGACATCGGGTCCAGCCCAGCCAAGTGAAGATTGGAAAACGACGTGGAAGCCCAGATTGGTTTCTTCGGGTCGACATCCAGACGTCCAACAAGAGAACTCAGGGGTATTTTATTTGCTAACGATCGTTCAAATTCAATTTAAAGGTCATGACCCCAAATAATAATGTTATTGTTACATTGATAAATAAGAATTTCGAAACGAAATCATAATAAATAATGTTCTGTTTTTCAAACTGATTGAAAGGATTATTATTGTGCAACATAGCACGTTATTAGTGCAACTATTCCAGAATCAAAAGATAAAACTTTCAGATTTCGCGCTTTTCCGTACGGAGAGCGGATCCGGTGGCAACTTTTGCTAATCACAAGTAAGCAAATTGTCATCGAACTGAAGAACCCCAAAGACTGAAATACATAAATGTATATAGTTTTTAATAATTAATTAGAAACCAATGTTTCACAATTTTCATATTAACATTCACCATATATTAAAGTTTACGCACTTATTTTTAATTTTATAAAAGAAAAAAAATGCTTTTATGTATTGATGGATTTTAAAAATTTGTTAATAATTTTAAATAACTAAGTACTCGATAAATAAATTAACTTGAGTCACAAAAATGCAGAATAATATTTGTTTATAATGTTAGAAGGCATTTGGCCAACGAAATTTTCCCTGAGTCTGTTTACTCCCGGGCTACCAGTTACGTCGTATGCAAGAGGTGTTAATATTAACATTTTGTGAAAATTCATATCTTTAACTGTTTTAGGTACTTTATACCTTGGACTTCAAGCGTGCTTCCCCTACTAAAATTATCACCGCACGCCACTGACTACTAGACACATTTGTTAGCAAAGTAAAGTAAAATGTAACAAATCTAACTTAATTCACCAGATATCGAATATAATCTATATCAAATTTCTAAACTGTAAAAATTACTAGCTGTATATTAAAGAAATAACCCAATATTCTAGAAATAGTCTAAATTACTAAATTGAATAAATAATAACTTAAACGATAATAACCAAACTTAACTACTATTCGTAACACAACAAGAAAATTAAAATCTTACCATTCACGTCCACGATGCCCTGGCCTAAGGTGTGAAATGGAATCATGACATTCGAACCACCAGAGTTGCCAGTTAGTTGAAAAGTAAATAACGTACTGCGGCATCGAGATTCATCCTACAATTTTGGTACGTCAATAATAAAAAAATTAACTGCATTGTAAATTTTACTGTATATTAATGAAAATATCATACTCTTGCCATACTTGCCACATACTCTTGCTAATACACACACACATACTCATTTTAATGTGATTCAGTGTTTTTATTTCAACAATTTTTTAAACTAGTGTCTGTGGCCAAACTCATCTAATGCAAAAACATTTAAAATAGTAAAATGTACTCTTGAGCCGCTCTATAGTCGACAAACAGCAACATGTTTTTGAAGTAAAAATATAAAATAAATCCTTAAGTTTTGGAAATTCTTGTTTATTTTTCAACTCTCAAATTGTTTACCAAAAACGGGTCCCATTTGATAAAAAAAACGGATAATCGACGTTCTACGGAATTGTTTTATATTCTATGAAATTTTGAAAGACTATAATATGAATGAACTACTGAATATACATGTTCTATACCTCCCAAAACGGACAAAAATAATGATGATCAAATACGTTTCGAATAATTTTTTAAAGTCGAATTCGTAAACAGCAAGCTCTACTAAAAAAACAGTTTTCTTATCACTGCCACCATCTCGTAGTTCACCAACAATGTACTTTTCAAATATCCATTACCGCATTGTTGCGCAAATTTCAATACAGCTTTGCGGATAGTTTAAAAGAAAAAATATATTAATAATTATAATTAAATATTATGAAGTACTTTTCTTGTTCGATATATTAATAAAGAATAATATTCTTTGTATTTACGCTAAGGCAGCATGTTATTTTACATTTTATACAATTTTATGTATTTAAAATAATGCATTTTCGTTATTTATTCTCTATATTTTAGGATTCTAATACAGGTTACCAAACATTTTTTTAGCACTTTCAAAATTCTCTTAGGTGAAAGTTCTCTTAGGGGAGCGTGTGACTAATTTTGACGACCAATTACTCTACAAATACGCATATTTTGGAAAAATTCACCATGACCTTATTGATGACCATATGATATAAACCGTTACCTTATTGATGACCATATTTCATTAGAAAAACTATTGTAGTTGAAGGAAGAGGCCGAACATTTTTAATTTTTGCAAAATCAGGCATTTCAACATGAAATCCGCACCATTCTCTTAAGCTTCCTTCATGCTATCTAAGGTCCCAATTTAGTCAAAATGTGTTGTGCGGTTTTTAAGAACAAATGGATTAAAGAAAATAAAACTGCCTATGTTTGACACAAAAATTCGTAAAAAGTACTCATGTTTTTGAAAAATTAAACATGACCTTATTTGAAGAACTATTTTTATGAACACATTTCATTAAGAAAAAAAATTGATTTTTTTTTTAATTTTCGAAAATATCAGTTTTCAACCAACATAAAACCTGCGCCATTCTCTAGTGACCATCAGACTATCCAACAACAAACTTTTGTGAACACTGTTGGCGCTATTGTTTTGAAAATATCCCAGGGGCTTCATATAAAGTACTCCCCAAAATTAAAATATCGGTTTCAAATTCAAGAAGCCACGAGATCAGTCAGATCAATCGGGGAATATCAATTTTAGAGAAAATCGGCTGAATGGTTTAGTAGCTGTTCACAGACAAATGGACAGACATTTTCTTTCAATTGGTTTTTCGGTGTCAAGGACCTATAAAACAGAGATTCTGGTTGCACCCCGTGTTAGGGGATTCTTTTTCTTAATGTAGCAACTGGGTTTATCCACTTTTTCGTCATCAGGGTCTGGCAAAGAATGTTTTTTTCTGCCGAAAATTGGCTGTTTTTTCGTGCATCACTTTCCCTATACTCCGTATAGGAAATATACTCCGTACTTTTTTCGTACACCAATTTCCCTATACTCCTTATATACGTATATGTGGGAAAGTAAAAATTGCTAGCTCTCAGGGAATATCGACAATGCAGGGAATGCAACAATGGAATTCCGCTTCGTGCTCGAGAATTTCTGTAAATTAGGTGTCATTTTTGTGACTTGACATGGCTATATGAAAAGAGGTTAGTATAATTGTCATATTTATGTTGATATTTGCATGAAAATATTTAGTTTTCGCACCAAATACTCAACAATTTGTAAAGAGTAGAGTATTTTTTGCATGGTTTTAGAATATTTTTCTCTAATCATGGCCCTATGAAATGCATTTCTATATTTTCGGGGGTGTCAGGCTTCTTTTTCCAATACAAGTTTACAAAACTTTTGTATAATATTTTTATGCAGTAGTAGAAAAAATGTTCATATTTCATGTTTGAAGTTTCCGTTTCTCTCACGGAAACTTTCCACACTTGAAAGCAATATATTTATTTCATTATACGAATTTTGTACCAGAGGGTAAAATGATTACCTATAAAATGTTAACTGTTGTTAACTCTTTTTGTTCAATGCATATTCTTAGTTTTAAAGTCAATGGAGGCTATTTTACGTGCATATATTGCCAATTTTAAGTGCATGGTTGCATGCATGCATATTTTTAACTTTTTTTAGTGCATGAGCTTCTGGGGTCTAGTTATATACATGTAATATCATCTAATCCTATAAAGAAATTTACTGCGTGTTGAATAAAAGAAAAAATGTGAAACGGTGTCGGAACTGTTATTTTACGACCGCAGGCAACTCAAGAGTGAACAGGCAGAATGTTCGTAATTATTTTGATGTCAATTGCGCATATTCTAATTACTGTATTAATATTACTAGCTAAGCTAATTCACTCTCATCAACTTAAAACTGCGTAGAGAAGCGTTACTTTTTCCCGGGATTGTGCGGCAGCCGCGCACACAGCGGCTCGCATAAAATGCTTTGGACACTCAACGATGTTTTACGCTAACGCTGGGTTCGAAGTCTCAAGCCTCGTTCTCAACGTGGAACTGCGTAGTGAAGCATACTTTCCACGGGTTTGTTCGCGCATCGAATGACGTTCTCCGAAACTACAGCGCGTGTGAACGAATCGTATCGAGGGTTGCGGGTTTGCTCTCCAGGTATCTCCGCCAACGAACACCGCCCCGACGGTATAAGTAATAAGCTCCTGACGTGTGAGGAAAGAGGGGGGAGTCACGGACGAGGAAGGAGACCACGCGTGGCTCGTGGCCCGTTTAGGTACTGTTCCGGCATTCGCCTTGCATTCATCCGAGAAACAGTGGAAAACTAGCCGCTAGAAATCTCGGGTCAGTGGCTTTATTCTACCGGTAGCAAGACTTCCATTTGAGACGTTTCTGTCTGCAGGAGACAGTTCCCAATAAAAATGAGACCAAATAAATTTAAAAAACTCATTCTGCAAAAGAATTTATTTTAGTTATTAGCATTACCCAATACAATTCAGTGGCATGTGAGATTTGTACTTAAAACCAAGGAACTCTTTTCAATCTTGATCAATCCTGATGAAGGTATTTCTACATTCTATATGAATATATGAACATAATATTTACAAAATGATAATCTTTTAACAATTAACTTGAAACAATTGCAAAATTTCTAGTTTCTCCATTCCCCAGGAGAAATAACTGAATTAATTGTATAAGTAAACATTAATTTGTTCGTGGTATATCTTTTCAAAACTTTTCATACATCTTTCTATAAATGAACAAAACATTTGCTGTACATACAAAAAGGGTTTTCCTTTAAAAAACAAATACTTATTTGTACTGAAATTTCCCCTGCTATCTCTACTTTTTCTTTTTACAAACTGACTCTTTTTAGATGCTTGGTTAATCCAGCCTTTGTGGCATATTGCCGAGAACAGTGAGCACAAGAAAACGATTTCTGATCACTGTGTGTCCAAGAATGCTTTTCCAACGATTCCTGACTTGTGAACACTTTACAACATTCTTCACATTTGAATCTTTCCAAATGGAATAGATTTGTATGGTAATTCACACATCTCTGAGTCGTTGCAGTAAATGGACATTGATCACATGAGAATTTTCGAGCCTCTGTTGTACGATGAACTGTCTTTTGATGCAATATTAAAGCATTCGATCGAATAAAACTTACGTGGCATATTTTAC
Organism: Acheta domesticus; assembly: GCA_031308135.1. Lineage (NCBI taxonomy): Eukaryota > Metazoa > Arthropoda > Insecta > Orthoptera > Gryllidae > Acheta > Acheta domesticus. The sequence continues at coordinate 253,650,484 of JAHLJT010000631.1, forward strand.
ACTTGAAAAGTTTTCCCTCGGTATGAATTCTATTATGAAAAATTAAATGGCACTTCTGTGTAAAAGACTTTCCACAAACAGAACATGTGTGTTTTGTTTTCAAATGACTCAACAAATGTTTCCAAAGATCAGTCCGAAAGCAAAAATATTTATCACAAATTGTACAAAGATATCTTTTTGATCGGTGAATTAACATATGACTTCGAATATGCTTCACCTTCATGCCACAAATTCCACACAGCTTCAGTTCATGTTTTTGTCTGTGGTCGTCATCTTCACATAATTTTGTCTTAAAATAATTTTCTTTGTTGTTTTTCATCTTTATGCCGATGAATTTATCAAGATAATGAATCCATTGGTGGTACTTATATTCACGTTTTATCAGAAATATTTTGGAGCATTTTTCACAGTGAAATTTTTCTTCCTTATACTTCATGTTCATAAAATTATGTTCTAAACGTAAATGTCTCCTCAGCAATTGCCTGTAAAAATAACGCCGAGAGCACAAAGAACACACAAAAGCATGTAATTTCATGTGCAACCTTAAGTAACTAAGCTTGGAAAATCCACTTTTACATTTTTCACAGTAGTATTGCTTTTTCAATGAGTTTGCAAGGGTGGTACAGGTAACACCTTTCGACATTGGCTCTTTCACAATCAGATATGACATTATCCAGAAAAAGAAACGTTCATTGATATCTGCAACAAAAGAGCAACCACATTAGTTCAAATGTACTGAGACCTACTCAGATATCTCATGGAAATTATTTAATACAATTATTTGGAAAAGTGACTCATTTCGAAATATTGGTACTCTGGAGCGAAAGTAAGAGTATTATGCTACATTTACAAAGAGGACATTGGGTAGACATATAAGACATTGAAATATTGAATGCAAATATTGTGATGTAAATAGTAGGACACAGAAATGTTCTAGGACAAAATAAACACCGCCATGAGTTGGGACGTGAACATTTATAGAATATAAATTTTTATTTTCAAAGCGTCACCAAACGAAATACAAGGAAAACAGACAGCCAATGGCGACAGATTTTGGTAAAGGGATTAGTGCCGAGTCAAGATAAACTAGTGGGGTAACAGAATGGCACAGACTTTCTCGTATTAGTTTTTTATTTCCTTTGGTTTCTGCTAACTATTCGAACTTTCCACATACTTTTGTCAGGAGTGTAAGTGCTTCAAATAACTTCAAATAAAGTATTTTGAAAACTCAAACATTTTCTGTGAAAATGAGCTTCAAATTTCGCATATTTAGTAGCGCTAAAACGCCATTTTCTCTTAATCGGCACATAATTTTTAAAAGAAAATTGCCATTTATGACTAGGTTTTTGTGTTCTTTAATATTCAAAAATTAATGTTTCCGTTCTACCAATAGGAAACCGAAATATTAAGAAAATGACAAAAAAATGTACTTTTGTCAGTGATACATGACAGCTGGCAAGAAAGAGTTTGTGGCAATTCCAAATAGCTAGCGGAAACCGAAGGAAATAGAAAACTAATAGTGGAAAGTCTGTGCCATTCTGTAGCACCACTTTTTCGTTATCACGGCTCGGCAATGATTTTTTTTCTGCCGAAAATCCCCCTTTTCTCGCGCAGCATTACATAACTTTCCCTATAGTACGTAAAGTCCAGTCAAATGGTATCTAACCCAGGAAAAAACTTAAGTTTTTTCTCGACAGTTCTATTTTTTTTTAGTTTTTCGCTTATATCTTCAAAAATATGCGTTCTATCGAAACAATTGTTATTTAGAAAGTTAAAGTATATAAAATTTACTACAAAATGCATATAAACCTTAAATTTGTGAAAAACGGTTTAGGCGCTAGAGCGCGTTGAAAAGTGGTTACTTTTTGCGCCCCTGGCCAAAGCAAGAGAATAGCTCTTTCCAGCCACCCTACTGCCCGATACCCTATGGTACAAATTTTTTATGAATAGATTATATTGTACAGAACGTACTGTCGTAGTAATTTTCTTATATTCCCTCTTATTTTGGTTACCTAAGGCTTGGATTTACAGATATTCCGCGCAAGCAAACACGACCCTATTGATTCCGTGAATATCGGAGTGTTAATCATTAAACAACGCCAATCATTTGTTCAGAAGAGCATTTTTCAAGCATGATAAAGTGAAACTAGAGCACCGCCGCGAGGTAGGATGGCTGGAAAGAGCTACTCTCCCGCTTTGGCCAGAGGTCCAAAAAGTACCATACTTACATAAAGTACAAAAAGCGCGCTCTATTGCCTAAACCATTTCCCACAAATTTAAAGTTTAAATATGCATTTTGTAATAAATTGTATCTACTTTAATTTTCTAAATAACAATTGTTTCGATAGAACGCATAGTTTTGAAGATATAAGCGAAAAACTAAAAAAAGGGCGAAATTTTTATGGCGTTTTGCAATTATCTTTGTGAAGTCGACCTCATTTGAGGTGGCAAACATCAAATTCAAATTCAGCACCCTCAAAAAGATATGGAACCGTTGAGAAAATAACTCCCGCATTTTTTCCTGAATCGATCCTTTTTGAGCACCATTTGACTGGACTACTATATTACTCCGTATATACGTATGTATACGGGAAAGTAAACTAATGGTGCTACAGAATGGCACAGACTTTCCCGTATTAGTTTTCTATTTTCTTGGGTCTTCGCTAGCTATTCGAAATTGCCTCATACTCTTTCTTGCCAGCTACCATCTAGCACCGCCAAAAGTACATTTTTTTGTCATTTTCTTAATTTTTCGGTTTCCTATTGGTAGAACGAAAATATTAATTTTAGAATATTAAAGAACCCAAAAACCTAGCCGTAAATGGCGATTTTCTTTCAAAAATTATGTGCCGTTGAAGAGAAAATGGAGTTTTAGCGCTACTAAAAATGCGAAATTTGAAGCTCATTTTCACAGAATATTTTTGAGTTTTCAAAATACTTTATTTAAAGTTATTTGAAGCACTTATACTCACAAATATAATAATCTTGCCAAATTGCGGATAATGTGCATATTAAAGATGTGAGAGAACTTTAAAAAAATTTATATTTATATAATTTTTGAAAAAACAAAAAATAACTCAAAATAAACTTTACGTCGTATTAAAGAGTGTAATTATCACTATCTGTCACAAAAGTTCCAAGAAAAAATTTGCAGCCATATATGAGAAAATGGCGTTTGAGCATTTCTGAAAATGCCGAAATTTGAACTACTTTTCACAGAAAACGGTAGTGTTTTCGAGAAACTTTACTTGACATTATTTAAAGCATATATACTCTTAAATATAATAATGTGAAAAAATCGCCGCTAATGTAAATATTATCGACGTGAGAGACAAGTAAAAAAATTTACATTCTTGTAATTTTTGAAAAAACCAACGATAGACCAATATGGCTTTTATGTCATTGATAGAGTACATTTACGACTATCCCTACCAAACGTTTAAAGAAAAAATTTGGAACCGTTTTTGAGAAAATCTTGTTTTTGTAATTTTTTAATGTTGCACATATTGCACGCAATATTGCACGAAAACTACTAAAATTTTGAAAAACATTTACATGACCTTTATGAAAGAACTCAATAAGCAGAACAAATTTTATTTGAAGGAAACATCTCTATCTTCAATTTTGTAGTTGGAGAAAGACGCCGAAAAAAAATTAAAACTTTCACAATTTTCGAAAATTCAGAGTTATCCGTGAAAATCGGACCTATGCCATGATAAAAAGTGTATTTTACTTTATTCATACAAGAAATTTTTTAAAAAAATTTGGAGCCGTTTTTGAGAAAATTTTGAAAATCCCCGGGGGGCTTCATATAAAGTACTCCCAAATTTTGAAGAATCTTTTTCAAAATCTCAAAGCTTCGACTAGAACCAGATCGACCGGGGAATATCTATTTTGGAAGAAATCGTACGTATGGTTTAGGCGCTAGCAGTGTTCACTGACGGACGTTTTCCTTTCAATTGGGTTTTCGGTATCAAGGACCTAGAAAACAGGGTTTCTGGCTACAGCACGTTACAGCAGCATTAGGGGATATTTTTTCTTAATTTAGCAACTGATTTTATCCACTTTTTCGTTTTCACGGCCCGGCAATGATTTTTTTTCCGCCGAAAATTAGCCATTTTTTCGCGCAGCATTACATAACATAAAAATATCACTCCGTGTATACGTACGTACACGGGAAAGTAAAAATGATCAACACTTTAAACAATTGATTAATAATGCGTAACTGCAAAAGTGATAAAGACAACTTCTGACCTTGAGAATCTACAGTGAACTTCGATTAGAACCTAGTTTGTTGTCCTAAAAATTGTATTGTGAAAATTGTTCACCTAGGATCTCATTTTTTAGCACAGTAAAATCATTTGGATTTTGGTTTGAGCCGTTGGCTCTTCCCGAAAACTAGAATTGATAATTGTGCTATTGTTCTCTACATCATTTACTGGGACATACCCGTTTCTTTTGCCTATTTATTTATTTAGTAAAAAAGAAAAGAAGAAAGAAAGAAAAGAAAACTGTATATGGCATATGGTGGAACAGATTATCTGCGCACATTTTCTTGAGGCTCAGAATGAGAAGACGAAGAAGAAGAAGACGAAGAAGACGAAGACGACGAACAAGAAGAAGAAGAAGAAAGAAAGAAAGAAAGAAAAAGGAGATTAGCAACGTTTGAAAAACAACTAGACATTTTCATTCCAGGTTATAGAAAAACAATTTCAATGGTCAATGAACTGCTGATTTAATTTTTATGCACTGCTAACAAAATAGAAATGAACATCAGTTCTACTCCTACCACTACAAGCCAAAGGAGTGCTCAACAAAACGTGCACACAGTGAAGCTACATTTACGTCCAGAAGCAAAACAAGTGGCCATCTCAGCATTTGCTCAATGGATCAGGGAAACTGGACAAAAACCTGATCGAGATGGGGGTCATTGGCCCAGAAGCTGAAGTACATTACTTGTTACAGGAGTATTAAATCTTTTTTTTTAATGTATACAATACAAATGTAAACTAATTCATTATATATCATTGTTTTGTTAAAATAGACATTTTTCTTAGTATAGCCTCTAATTATATAGAGAGATATGCAGCAGAAAATAGTTTACTTTTAACTTAAATTTGTGTACCAACTTTAATTGTTTAATGTCATCTGGTAATGTGTTGTAAAGTAACGTCCATGTACTGCATGTGGATTTCTTGTATTGAGCTGTTGGTATTGATATTTGATGCACGTGATTTCTACAATGTGTGTTGTAATTATAAATATCAATATTGCATGAAAATATGTTTGCCCTGTTAAGTAGGTCATTTTTGACAAATATTACAGATTCGTAAATAAATAGGCAAGGCAATGGTAAGACTCCAAGCTCAATGAAAAAGAGGCTTGCAGGGATCAAGTGGAAGGCATTTTTTCATTATTCGAATAATTTTCTTTTGCAATCTGAAGGTCTGAGTACTACAGGATGAGCTTCCCCAAAATATTATGCTCAGGCAGGAATGTACATTTTCAAAATAAATGCAATGAGCACGAAAGCTGACAGAATTCTGAATGCATAACATAATGAACTTAATTTAGTATTTAATTCTGTTATATGTACATTTCATTTGAAGAATGATTGAATTGAGAGACCTAGAAATTTTGTTACCTCATCATCAGCTAATTGCACATTGTTCATTTTCAATGGAACATGCGATTGTCAATTTGAAATGCAGAAATGCATTGAAACATGCATTGAAAACTGAACTGGAAAATGAAAAATGCATTGAAACAGCCTACAGAATTGTACTTCAACATTAGCCGTAACACCCATTCTGGAATCACCATTTGAAGATATTTTTAGGCCAGTTTTGCGCCATCACTTTACATGTTATTTTCAATTCCTGACTGAAGATCATCTCGACATCTGTTACCTGCCAATGGTCTTTCGAGGAATATTTCTATAATTAATATTTCTCATTAGTGAGAGTCCATGTTCCTGAACCATATCAAAAATGGGTAGAGCTAGAATAAATAGGCTCTCAAAACTACTTCTACTTTAACTTGTAAACCTAACACTCATTTTAATGTACCTAATTTGTTGGTATACATGGAGCTTCTTTTCAAAATCCCTGTAATTGAAATAAAAGAGAGCACATCCTAAATAATGAAAACAATTAACTTGTTGCAAGTTTTTATTATTAACAAGAGTTCCCCAAGTGTTTACAAGGCAGGACAAAGAATGAATTATATTTATAGTGCACTCCTGTCTTACACAGTCCTAATTTGTCGTTACTGGTACATCTCTTCCCTATCTTTCCTGACCTCATCCAGCCCATCCTGCCTTCCCAGCATTACCTCACTTTGTGTCACCTGGTCCCACTCCACACTGACCTAAGTATCTGACATTTATGATTGCTACCTCCATTATTGCTATGAGTAGCTATAAACAGATGCATTGCTGCATTCTTCTGGGGAACTTCCACTCACAATTTTGACATTTAATTACTCCAAGATCAATTGCATTATATGAATGAATCAAAAACAACTTACAAAGAAATTTTACGTTCTTTAAAAAATGTTTTATTCACTTTGGTGAATGCAACTACTGCTGAAGATTAGATTAACCTAAACTGTATCTTTCTCTTCTTTATTAATTTGTTTCAATATTTTGGAAGTTTTATTTGTCATGTTCTTTAGCTCGTTCAATATTTTTTACATATTTCTCCCAAATGAGTCTCTTGATCCATTAAGAAACTCCTAAACTGTTAACAAAATAACCAACAACCAGTTTGCTGCTAATAGATTCTGAAAAACTTTGTGATAAAGCATGTACGGCAAAAATGTGGGAAATATCAGAAAGAATCATTTCAGTAGAAAAGAAATCAAAAATCTCTTCTGACCCCTCAGAGGTATAACGATGAATAATGGCAAAGTTTTTAATTCTCCTCGTACAAACAAATATTTGAGATAAGAATGTGGCTTTTCACATCCTTTTCCAATCTATATTCTACTACACAATAACAAAATATAACCAAACTGTGAAAAATTGAATGTATCTCAGTCAAACAATTCTCTGTGAAGATGGACAATGATGGAATCAAAACTTTAGTTTGTAATATACAAATTAAAAAAAAAACAATTTTCTTTTGATGCATTTGCCATTAATACCAGCATATTCTAAAATATAGAATTAAAAAATTCACTTTTTTGCACATTTGCAAGAAAGATTCAAAAGGACCTTCTTTATACCATGAAGGGATGCAGTTCAAATCATGTTTGTTAACACTAAACTAATTGATGGAAGTCTATTCCGTTCATATCAAATTGCGGATAGATTTTCCTCTCTTGTAAGTGACAAAAATGGAATGAGCTAGTTTTGACAACAAATTCACGACATTATAACTGTAAGTAAAATGTTTCATTACCATACCATGCAAAAGAAACCAGTCAAGTCAAAATAGTAACAGGAGAAATTGTAAAACAAATTTCAAAACTCAATTCCTCATGCAGAGTAAAATATTTTCAATCAAAAGCTAATCAAATGGAAAATGAACATTTTACAAAACAGAAGTCACAGAAACAATCAAATAAAATTAAACAAACGGAAGAACTGTAAATCATTATTAAAGACACATGACCCGAGGGACTAAAACATACAGTCAAAACAGAAATTTGGATATTAAAACTGACCCGATCTGGTAAATGTCCAAATATGTCTTCATTACCTAGCTAGTCATAAGACTACCGTATCACAGGGTCAAAGATTTCCGGAAAAAATTGGAAATGCAGAATAAAATATGCCATAAGATGCCACATGATGCCACAAGGTATGTCTAGCCCACAAAAAAACATAATCAAAACAAAGTTCTCAAAGGAAACATTCAAATATGAACCAATAAAAAAGTACTACATAGGAACACTTTGAAAATAAATCCTAGGACCAAGTCAACTGCACAAACTGAAGAGACACCACGATCACGGTGTAAGAGAATTGTTTCATACAGCATGCCAGGACTAATAAGCAGTCAGCTGTTTCTGATGATTGTTTTAGATGAAATGAATTTATTTTATATTGGATGAAATGAATGAACTCCAAAACACCAAAGAACGTTCAAAATCGTCTAATCCTACTCCAATAGCACACTGTCGACTTCAAAAACTTACCTGCGCTGGAAGTGACATTCGCTTCGCCCCATTATCTAATTTAACTCTACACTTACAAGAAAAACTTCGAAGTTAAGATTTTAACATTCAAAGCTCTCAATCCCAAACTGAACATCATGAAAGTCGAAATTCAATTCCAAGTTGATCGCAAGTGGGTTAATTCATGATCACTACAAACAACTCACAACTTGACGAGAACTTGCAATACACACCTTCGACCGCACGTGCACTCAGATTTGTTTCAAAAACCCATGCTACAAATGCAAAGCGTGGCATTGGTAGAATCCTTATTATTCCAGCCAATAACCGCGTGTCGTCAACTACGTCACATTTGGAGAGGGAATGTTAAACAAATGATGTAAGTACAAATACCAATATAGAAAGGTCCATCACAACGCTTGGCGGGAAAGTGTTGGGTGGCAACCTCTGCTGTGCGCGTTAGCTATTCCTATAGAGCGTCCAAGGATTTGATTGCAGTAGAGAGCTTATGGAGAACAGCGTTGTCACTTCTCAGCAGCGCTTACACGCAACACTCGCCGTGCTTGATACTCGGATTGACATGAAATTTTGCCAGCTTGTTCAGCACCTTTTAAAATCCATAAATATTGAGTTTTGAAGAAAGAAGCATCGCAAGTAGTGAATTTGCGACAATTAGTATCCATACTTTTCATGACCTGCAGCCTGTCGAAGTGCGGAAATCGCCGCGCCCCGTCGCTGTCGTCAGGGACTGAGCAGTTAAAAACGGGTGTTTACGTGACAGGTTCGGAAAGACAAGAAGGTCGAACACATACCTGGAATAATCCGAATACAATTATTGCAAAGATACGAGCCTCTGAAAATGTTATCTCGATATGGGACAAACAAATAAATACATTTCACTTTTGCTTAGAAACAAAATTTTCACAATAATTAATAAAAAAGTTTCAAAACAATAACATCAAGTGCACCGTATGTAAGTTTATTTTTCACGTTTCTTAAAAATAGCATTGGTTTACGACTTCCGTAAAATTAGTATACTGTGCCGTTGAAACTAAAAAGAGACCAACGGATATAACCTTTGCCATCAGTCGTCAAAGAAGGAACGTGCTATAAAATCTGACATCGATTGATAAACGTTTTTGGCACTGCCGATGCAATTTTGCTCGTTGCAGGAAGCGCGGAGGTCATGAAAGGTCTTGATGCAAAACGTCTCTAATACACTATTTCTAATACTCCATAACACTTCAAAATTTTAATAGTATGTGGGTTTTGCTTGGTGCTCTACCAGCTGGCGAAACTTTGAGAATGTTTGCTGCACTCGTTTCCAATACCGTATGTCCCACGAAAGGGGAGCTGTCTTCCCACGGACGATAGACTTTGACAACTTAGGGTTTCGCCAGTCTGTGAGTGTGAAGGTCACAGAGGACAAAGTTATTTTTACTACTATTTTATTCATAAGCAAGATGGGATTTCGGCAGGGGGTCTCACCCTTCCTTCAGTTACGTATCACTTACAAGCCTGGAGCAAATTAGAATACCACTTGAACGGAAATACTTTCAAAACATGTTAAATAGATGGCTTAATATTAGAAATTAAAGATTTTTAATAAAAAAAGATGTATTATTTTTATTAGAATTATTATTTAAAAAAACAGACCTTTAAATGAGAGTTAAAACTGAAATATCAATAGCAAAACTAGTCCAAATCCAGTTGGAACATTGTTAATTCGTCACATACTGACGAGGCTTGAATTGTTTTGCGCGAATGACATCGATATCAAGGTCATTATTGCTAAGTTTCAGTCCCAAGTCATTTTGTACGTCCAATACATCCACTTTTTTTAAATGTAAAATAAAGGGAAAATGCTCATTCACAAAGTTGAGATGACATGGATGATATCAAATACTGCAAGGGTTTGTGCGGACAATGCATAATGTTCTTTTTTGTATACCATCATTATAAACGACCCTTTTCGATACCCCGAATCGCGCATAATCCAGTATTTTATCGCACGCTACATGACGTCATCGCCATTATTAAACGCGACATGACGTCATGACGAACTTCTACTGTTCACAGAAAGACAGATCTGTAGCCGACATTAGCTTGTTTCATATATAACTGAACTTTGTTATAAGCAGAGATGTCAATTCCATCTTTAATTTTCAGCATAGTCTTCAATTTTGAATGACTGCACCACAAAGATGATGCCTTACATACTGCAGACTTCAAAATAACATAAATTAGAAAATGAGAACTCGACACTAGTATTAATCATAAAAAGTATGACAAACTTACCAACTCAGATATATATGCCAGAACAACGGTCTCGCGTATAATATTTTCATTATTTGTTTCCATCCACTTCCTAAATTTTATATATTTCTTCTCATACAATGCACTCGACTTTTTAGGTATTAAACTTTCTTCTACCTTCGAGGCTTTTTCTAAAACTACCATTGGTAACGACGCCATCTTTCATTCGAATGCGCGCGTGAATCGGCTCTCCGCTGTCACAGTTGTGACGTCATAATACCAACGTCCATGTTGCCAACTATAAAACTTTACTTACACTTCGTTTCATTTATAACTTTATAATGATGTTATACAAAAAATAGCGTATGCAACTCGTTTATAATGTTCCTTTTTTGCACTCATAAGAAAATAGTCAATTACTAAACTCACTCCGTCGTTCATTTAGTAATAGACTATTTTCTTATTCGTGCAAAAAAGGTCAACATTATAAACTAATTGCATAAACTACTATTTCGAACACTCAGCTAATAATTCATCTCATATTTGCTTTTGAAAGCACATTGTACAACTACTGGTTAAATGTCTTTGGCATTAATATTATTAACTGTAAAATTTCTAATTCATTTTTAGATATGTTTAAATGTATTTTACTGTTTTTAATAAGTGAAATTCAAAAATAAATACTCTATTTTTCCTTTCACATCGCCTGTTGAGAATCGCTGAGAAGTATTCAAGATCACTGAACGACATGAAATGTTCGTTCGGAGCGCACGAAATATTGTTTTTATTACCGTCTAACTCAAGAACCATGATTCATACAGAAATGTGGTTGGTCTCATATCAAAATTTGGACTTCCCTTGTCATTTCATCCGCTGGGTGTTTGTGCTTTTCTGCAATAATAAAAAAGTTTCTCGCATAGTGAAAAGTTAAGGACGTCAAAATGTAGAAATAAGCATTTGGCTATCATTTATAATTAATTTCATGGAAATTAAACCATAAAACTAAATTACAAAATGACCAACACATTCATAAGAGTTCTGAGAATAACTGGTAAAAAACTCAATTGTCTAAGATTAACACAACTGAAGCTATCGTTGAATGAACGTGTTAAGTATTTGCGCGTGAAACAAGATGGACGAGACGAAAAACCCCGAGCTTCCTGATTCGGCAACACAGCCTGCGATAGAAAGAGAGAGTCTTATGTAAAATTGTATTGGATAGAAAGAGAGGGCAATACTCCATAAGACGCCGTACTGCAATCAAATGTTTGGATGCACAATAGTGAATTAGTAAGTTTTTTTGTTGTATGCGTTCTATGGCCTTAAAAACTAAAATTTTGAGGCTAAAGGAGTTAAAGAAATGTTTCTCACACCGAAATCTACAGAATGAAACAATTTTGAATATTCTATTACATTTTTGTTGATCCGGCGCTTCCAGATATTACCTCAATAGCTCAGAGATGTACAGAATCTGCAATTATTCGAGTTTTCAGGCTCAAATGGCCCCAGAGAAAATGGATCATACCAACTTCATGAATATCACCCGTTGTTCTAACGACATCGGTTTAGAGACTTTTCGTTGCACTTAAGTTTAGTACAGGTCCAGTTCAGAGGAGTCAACGAAACTCCCCATGTTGCCACATATACACGCCGAAATACATATTTTTTTTAGCTGCGGTTGGCATCATTTCATTTGTTCTGTTTTCTACCAACATGTGCAAAACTGCACTCTTGAACGCGTAGAAGCATATTTACAATTTTTTAATTGAATTTGTCATTTTGATTTGATTTTCTCATCGCATTTTTAGTTTTTGAATTTTTAAACGAGACACTTGAAACAATGCTAGATTAGCGTGTTAAAATTACATATACAAATCATGTTTAACAATGAATATTAAATAGTGCCTCAAGATACAATGTTATTACTCTATATGAGAATTCGAAAACGAATTAGAACGAGAAAGGATGATGAAGACGGATTCCGATCGTACATTGAAGTGGCATATTTATTTCAGGTAAGATGTTCATGAAATATAACATCTTAAATTTTCGGGCTGAAGTCTAGTGTACGGTACCACTTAAGGAAGTCGTTCAAATCGGCATTTCGCGCATCTTCGTGTTTGCAACTGGACAGTTTAAATACTAGAGGCTTTCTTATCAAGTTCTTACTTAAGTGATTTCTTATAAAAGTGTATTGGTAAGTATGTGGTGGTTAGACTCAAGGTTGTTTATAGTGAACGCGAGGGCCGAAGGCCCGAGCCTTTCGTACTAAGGAATAGATTATTTGCATCACCACATGCAGGTATTTTGTATATATTTGGTTATATCTATAAATTGTAAATTTTGTAGTACACACGGTGATTGAACATATTTTAATTCATATTGTTTGCTCTAATAATCAAGCCATATGTGAATAAATTAACATTACAAATGTGTGTGAATCTCTAAAATGCAGTTCATATTGACTTCACAATATTCTTTCAATACTGTGGAGACAGTACTGAATCAGATCACTTGGATGATTGGGAAGGAAGCAATTACAAGATTCATCTATAAAAAAAACTCATGATGGTAACATTCAACTTATGAGTATATACATTTGTACTTTGTATTGGGTATAGTTGGCAAAGAAGACATAATAGGAAACTTTCTTTACAGGGAAAGTTCTTTCAGAAAATGAAATTTGGGTGAACATCAGAAGCAAATTTGATACATTCTTTTTTCAAGGATCTTAACCTTCTTTGTTCAGAATTCTGAAATGAATTTACTGTGGAAAATCGAACATAAGTTTATTGTTTATAGGGAAGAAGATTATGTAAATTATCCAGAAGTGCTGAAATGCAGTTTACGGTATGGCTCAGGGGGGCGTCACTAGATAGGCCTTTCGTTCTCACTATTCCAGAGTGTGGTGGGGGCAGTGAGTGGGGGCGGGGGGCCGAGTGTAGGGTTGGGGGCGTCCGCCATCTCGGACCCAGGTTCAGCGATAGACCACGAAGTTGTTATAGCGACCCATAGATAGCGACACGGGAGTTCTCCAAAAAGGACCCTGAAAGTACTGCTATCTGGTGATAATTTTCTGAACGGTCTCCGAAGTTTGAAAATCCCGTTACAAACGTTAAAAATCTGGTTATAAGAAGTGGTGGTGTGTTTTGCCTTTTGTTGGAATCAGGAGGTAAAATGCCTAATAATAGGAGTTGTTGGGTTCCCAATTGCCATAACAACCAAACAGAAGACGTGGAATGTACAATGCTGATTACTTTTCCGTGCGATCCTGAAAAAGTGAGTAATATTAAATGTTTTGCATGATTCGTTAAAGAACGGTTTCATAGAATGATAACGAATGTTATTCTCTGTATATTTTGTTTATAATTATTAATGTATATATTACGGATTTTATTATAGGTATAGAGAATGTCTGCTACCTATTAGAACTTCAGGAAATGCGGAGAATGCGGTCCACAGTGGTTTCATTTTGTGTATTATTCAATTTGGCTTCCTCGCAAGACCTGGTGAGTGCAAAATCCTGGTTTTATTACAAGAAGTACAGCACTATACATATTGAATTCCAATAACATCTCTTTTTTTGTATTTCAGACACTTCTCCGTCTACTGGAAAAGAAGTTACGAGTGCGATTCATTCCTGCGGTGCTATGCAGTACAATGCCATCTTTTTTTATTTATTTACGTCAAAAACAGTTAAAAACTGCGTGTGACGAGCTATGGGGAGTCATTTTTTTATCTCTTAATATTGCTGGGTAGTAATTTTGAAGTGAAGTGTCCTAGTGTGGTGTGGTGTTCATTGTCTGTTCAGATTTATCATGGTCTGATCAGGACTGCTTTTTTTGCTGTTTGATGATAGAACTAGTTAATTATCACTCTGTGAAGTGCATTTTTTCACCAGATACTTGAATGGGAATACTAGCTTTTACTGCTTCTTCAGTGTGATTTAAGTGTGTGTAGTTGAAGGTTAGAATTGTTTTCATGAGTGATTGACAGTGTTCTAATATCACTATAAAGAATATAGTAAGAATTGATACAATTCATGTCAAAAAGAAGGAAATGATTAAGCGTGTGTATTAGCTTATGGATGTAAATGGACAGGCCATGAATTCTGAATTTCAGAGAGCCTCTTGTTTACTTTCATTGTTTTTAATGAAGTTTGCAATAAACTAAATTTTCATCACAATATATGCGTATAAATAGTATTCCTGAAAAGGAAGTTTTGAAGTGTACTTTTCTTGCATTCTAGTTGTACAAATATTTCTGCACCATTATATCACATGCACAAGAGAAGTGAAATCTCAAAAATATTAATTTTAGAATTATGAAGAAATATGTTTAGAACATTGTAAACATTTCTAACAAGTGTCATGCAATTGTACAAAGCTGTTCATAGTCAATGCCAGTGGAGAAAAATATTTTCTTTGGATTAAAAATTAACGACACCATATGTGAATGTTCTCCAGTTGGCACAGTTACAAAAATAATAGGGAGTAAAATGACTTAAGCACAAGTTAGCCAATGTTTGTGAAATTAATAGAAATCATTTGTACTTTGTTAATCACCAATAATGCTTCCAATTCAGTTTCGCATCAGTCAAAAATCATTCATATGACAGAACAGACAATACATGTAAGTACTTTCTTAATTGAAAATTTATTCAAAATGTCTTACTAGCTGAGCTTTCGGACAATAAATATATTGCATGTAATAACTGAATGTAAGTGAAAACTACTAAGTCCAAAAATCATCCAACTTGGATATAAGTTTCACTTTTATACAGATGATATGTACTAGTGGTGGTATATTGGGGATGGTTTTGTGTTACATATTCTGATTTTGATATTTACATAATGTTGGTGTCCAAGAAAATTATATGAAATATGTAAAACATAAGAATCTTTAAAAAAATTGCAATTTAAAGAATATCTGTTTCTTTATAAATGGTGCTGTTCATTTTTAATCCAAAGAGAAAATATTTTTCTCCACTGGTATTGACAATGAACAGCTCTTTGTACAATTGCGCAACACTTATTGGAAATGTATATAATGTTCTAAACATATTTCTTCACAATTCTAAAATTAAAATTTTTGAGATTTCACTTTTCTTATGCATGTGATAAAATGGTGTGGAAATGTGTGGCCAATCTTCTGATATGAATAGTTTTTCTGATATGGTTTTTTAAGTTGAACATGAGTTTTACATTGGTCAGTCAAGTTCATCAGTTCTTCTAAATAATGAGATTTTATTTAGTATATTCAAATATTGCAGTGTATACATTTTTAATCAAGAAATCTTAGAACATCAATTAATTCCAGAGCTATGACTGACACTTATTCAAGCTTCTTATTATGTTTTAATTTCTGCTTAATTATCTTGATTAAATAGTAAACATATTGAAAGTCGGTAATGTATATAGAAATGGATGTATTGTGTCTCTTAATGTGGTAATGGATGGATGGTTTTTGTAGACTTTTTGTGCAGATGCAAGTTTCTTCTTCATTTACAAAACTTTTCATTAATATTCATTGCTATTATAATACGTTATTTGCAGTTTTAATAAAGCTAAAATTTTAGCAGTGTTTAAAACAGGGATGTTATTTTCATTATACAATATTAAAGGAATAATGGCTACTTGTATTTTGACAATTTTCTAAATGCATGATTTCAATATTCAGTCGACAGCAAAGTGAATAATCTGAACGTATTATTGCTTGTATTGATTTTGGAAAAATTAAGCTGTTTATATTGTGAATGACCATGTTTATTTACATAATTTAGAAATAAATATTGTGTATATGAAATACCTTTTTATTTTACCCGTATCAGTTCCTTTATCCGACTCAGAATCCCAAATGTTAATAGTTATTGGCTTCTAAATTGCTTTGTGTGTTTTACATAAAATAAATTATATTCATATAATTTTTCACGATTTTGAAAAAATCCTTAGTGATGTAATTTTAAATGCCCCGGTCAACATCTTCACGCCATCTCTATTGGTAGATCGCCCTTCGACGCTATTGGCTGCTGAAGGCTGGGTCCAAGATGGATGCTTCCCCCTCCATGAAAATAAGAACCGTTAAGATCGTTGGAAATAGCATTGAGTGCCGTCTCTGATATATACTCTCTGGTATGGCTCGCCAGTGGCCTGTCTCGCTCGCGGAACCAGAAACGAAACCGACAGAACGAATCGCTTAAAATGCGTTGGTAATTATGCGTTGGACAGACTCAAGGATGTTTTATGTTAACGCGTGGGCCGAAGGCCCGAACCTCGTCCTCAACTTGGACACGGGTAGCCAAGCGTCACGATCCTGCCCGAAAGTGCGTCGGCCGCGCACACTGTGTCCGCGCCGCGAGTGAGTCATTCTGCGCGCGGAAAGGAACCATACCGTATACTGCATTTTTACCTCCAGAAGAATTATTTTTGTCATCATTATTAGTAATAATAATATCAATAGTAAAAATGATAACAATATCTGTCAATGAGAATTGCTTCAAACAATGTATGGCAAGATACTTTGCTCTAGCAATTCATATTCAATGAATTATATGTATTGCAATGCACGCAATTAGCAGTGGCGTAGCCTGAGTTTTGGCTTAGGGTATGTAACTCGAGAAATGAGAAAATAATTTAAAACTTTAAGTATAATTTAAATATTTCTCATTCACCAATACCATTTCTGTCACTTTGATTAATTAGAGCACAGAAAACTGATACAGTAAAAGTAATAATAGCTCACGTACTTCATGTAGTTTACTGGTTGAAAGTTAGAGAAAGTTGACTTAAGTTCACGACCTAGCAAAGTATGAATGTGTGTCCTCATATTTTAATAATAAGAGCACTATCAAACCCAATGATTTTCAAAATTGTCCAATTCATATGATTTCGAACCCAGTAAAATGGGCATAATTTATAAAATGGAAAACAATGATCTGTAATAAAAATATAATAGGAAAGACAAAATCAATCAATTTACAGACATGTAATGAAAATCAGTTGACAGTTGTCTTTTGCTGCTTACATCAAGGGTTTCATCCAGTATCGAGGAGACAAAAGAGGCTTTAGAAATTTCATTTTTAATTTCATGGGACATAACTGTGCTCACACTTGAATTCCAATGAATCTGAATTTCTTGGCGAGATTGCACGAAACACTGGAATTTTCATATCATTCTTGTCAGTTTTATCATATTTCATTATTTCACTTATATGTTCCATAAAGTTTTCTCTAGTTGATGATCCCCTATTTTCATTATGGCTAGAAAATACAAGCCCTTGTGTCCCAAAAAGCATACAACTCGAATGAAGGGTGACAGAATTTCCCTATTTTCCCTTATATCACCGTTGTATTGCTCAACATAGCCCGTGTTGGCTGTTTAAATAAAATTCTATCCTCTCATATTTTTTTCAAATACTTTTAACTGTTTCTCATGTGCTATAATTTGTCCACGGCACAAAATACCACTCCATAATTATGTACTTTGGATCGCGTGGTGCTCGCCATTCCAGGGCACAGATGTGGACTGCACAGTCACATACCCTTGTGCATTCAACCAGCACAATCCATAACCTAAATTGGCTACAAATATATAGTTGCTAAATGCATTAAAATAAGGTAATAAAGCTTAAATAAAACGACAGTGTTCATTAATTAACCTCGTTCTCTTACAAACACCAAAGAGAACAATGAAATTTCGTAAAACCATAGCTTTTTAGCTTTTTCGTAGGCACTACGGTAGCACCCTGGATGTAATGGGTCAGTGTGCATCTGATTCTCAGCGCAGGCTAGGCGGCATTTCAGACTGATTCGTTCATCCTCGTGAAGAATCGAATTCTCAACGGCGCAATGTTTGAAATATAATGAAATATTTTGTAGTAGAAAAAGAAAATAACAAATTGACAATTTACAAACATTTTAAAATAAAATAGCTGATATTGTCAGGGTATGTAACACATCATCCACATCCATGGACGCTATGCCCCTGGCAATTATTTACATTGCTTTGAGCATACAATTACCGATTACATACTTTGATACTTTCACACTCTCGTGGAAATATATTTAGTATTTTAAATGTGAGACCGTATTTACTATGTAAACCTGTATTATATTATACATTACATTATGCAATACTTTTATATAATATTAATGTAATTATATGATTATTATATTTATTAAAAATGTTAGATATTTTACAGTCATGGCTGACTTAAAGGAGTGTATGTGGTACACAATGAGAACAAAGATTTATTAAGCCTGGTCGGAAAGCCCATGAGCAGCTCTGTAATGTAGGTATCAAAAGTAAAATAAGACCAATACTGCTAATGTTCTGTGCAAAATGTGAATATTTTAAAAATGCATATTTATTGTCAGGATAATGGTAAATGCAGTATATTATTATTCTTGCTTTTTAATTTGCATCTTTTCGTATTCACCTTCATATATTCTATTAAAATGATTTAACCAATTATCATATAAATTAATTTGTTTCAAGTGTTAAAAGTAATTACCTACAGGTGTGCAGTTAATAAATTGCTGGGAACTGAAGGGCATACTGTTTCAAGGCTTACTCCCTATCACAGCATGTTAAATTCAACTGAAAATGTGTGATCTCGGGCAAAGGGATACTTCAATAAGTATGTCCTTAGAAGATCTTTCTACAGAATGGAAAAGGCCAGAAATCTTTGGAAGCAGGCTTTAGAGCAGGTATCTTAATTATCTCAATTCATTGACAGATTTAACACAAGGAAAATGAGGTTCAATGTCCTAAATTTAATAAAGTGTTGTGAATATATTATTTAATTTTTTTAAGGTGGAAAAGTGCAGTGGAGTATTCTGAGAAAATTACGGTCGTATATAGAGAGAAGGATGGGGTAGATTGTGAAAACAAATTTCTTGTACATCAGGGACACTGTTTATGAAGATTTCACAAAAACACTTTACTGTAAAAACACTTGTATGTAATTATTGTGAAATAAATTTACTTGGAAAAAATATAAATAGTGTTTTAACTCTTCTTCCTTAGTTTTCACTATTGAATGTTGAGATGAAATATATTATTGTAATTATGAAATAGAGACAAATAAAATTTAAGAAATACTCTGATTTCAATTTTTTAAAACTGTTCCTTCCATTTATTCTCTATTCTTATCAATCATTAACAATCTTTGTAAGAATGTAATTTATTAATTTATTCCTCTAAAGCTTTCTAATTATATTTGCATTTTACAATGAAGTAAGCATTAAACTTCTCATATATCAGCATTATGAGTTTCAGGAGACAATTATCAAAATAATAGGTCCAAATGATAATTATTTTAATGTTTCAAAACATTCAGTTGATTAATGTTATTATGAGAGAAGTTCCCGATGACATTTCTCGAATTCCATATGTTTGAATGTAGCGCCAAGACCTAGCTTCTTGTACATTTTCGAAGTTGGTAGGTCCGAATGGTCGCCATACTGAAATTTCTAGGGACCAAAGCACGCTGGAATCCCGTATAAATGTGAATGAGAGGGACGGAGAGCGGCAGAGACAGACAGGGACAGGGTGGGGGAGGGAGAGACAGTGAGAAAGGGTGATAGGAGGGGAAAGAGGGAGATGAAGGGCAAAATAACGTCTGCCGGGATTTCCTAGTTAGTAATAAAATGAACTGTATGAAACATTTGGATCCACGTGCTCTTTCATCGGATGTGAAAAGTATCAACGAACTTTGGGCCTCTATGCTATTTTTTCTAGTAGAAGTGACCCCTTTAATAATTTTTTTAAACCGTCAGCTTTTTAAATATTTATTTTAGAAAATTGTATCAATTATTTTCATTGAGAGAAATATTACCTACATTAAACTTTAATAATCATTCGGGAAAAATCCCGAAAATTCATAAACACTTCCCAAAATGCTCCTTTTGCTTGTAGTTCATTTACAGTTGAAATTGATTTTCTATAACTCGGAAAAAAAATTTTCAAATATCTTTATTTTTCTAAAATAATTATTTTCTAAATTCATTTTTACGTTTTTTTTTTGTTTTTTTTATAAAATTTCTGGCCCTCAAGAAAATGTGCGCAGATAAATTTCTTTCCCCACACGTCATATACAGTTTTTACTGTTTTTTGACAAATAAATAAAATAAAATAAATGGTCTTAATTTTTGACGGAATGGAGAAACGTTCAACCCTAAGTTAACCAGAATTTAATATCATTTAAAGTATTAATTGTAAGTATATGGTCATTTAACAACATAAATATTACACTCTCTAATATGTTTTTTTGCAGTTTCGTAAGCTGAAATCAAATTTTGAAAGTTGTTTTTTTAAACTGGAAATAACCATCTAACTTTTCTCGATTCACAGGAGAAATCTACTTTTGACCTGAGAATGCTATAGTTTCACCATTGTATTCATCCATGGTTTTGCTTTCCTGATTTCTAGGAACCGTGAGGAATCTAAAAAAAGAGCTTACTGTCTCTCCCGCCCCCTTTTCCTTTGTCCAACACAGCACACAACCTGGTTATAGTGAAAATATAATTTTATTTTAGAGAAAAAAGAACATTTTACTGAGAGAAAGTGTACCTTAACAAAAACAAAAACCTTGTAAACCATTATAGGCAGAGCGGCGACGGTGCTGCCCTCAGCGTTGCCAGACGATCAAATGATATTTGATATATATTTGGTAAAAAGAAAACAATAAAAACTGTATTGACGTATGTATATATCTGTACCAACCTTCTACACTGAGCTAAATTTAACGAACTTCTACACGATATAATTGGGTCTTCACCAGAAGCGGGATTCAGGGGGGGCAATTGCCCCCCCCCCAATCTTGGGGCAAATTTAAAAAAATATATATTTAATTTCATTTCGCAGATATTCATATTTATGTATAAAAGATTTACTTGTTTCTGTATATTCAGAAGAAAAGAAATAATTAAGCGAACAATATTTTTATTAAGCTGAGCGAATAATATACATTATAATAAGGTGGTGAACTTTAGTTCAGGATTATAAAACGCGCGGGATAGAGTTCAGCTTAATTTTCTGTATCGCTTATTAATAAATCTTCTTGCAATTATATACTTTGTTTTAAACGTTATTTACTTGGAAATTAAACAGTTTAATGCGTAAAATCATGAGTCATCACTAGACCTCTGATTTTAGAACGAATTCCTATTTAGTTCCTTTAGGATGTTGTGAAAAGTAATTGCAGATGTTTACGAATCATGAGAAAATAGATGTACTGAAAGCGTCTAATATGCCTAAAATATCCTAAAAAGGGCGGTTGATGTCTATTTTATTATGTTTTTGCCTAAAACAAGTGATTTTCAAGAACGATCGTATTTTAAATGCTGCATTTTGAAATTCGTTTTACGGAAACGCAAAAACATTTCCGAAATGCAAAAATTGTGTGATCGAACAACGCATCGAAATCTTTCACCCAAAATACCGAACAAAAGGAGCTCTGCAAGTCAACATAATAAGGATGTTTCACGCTCGTCTCCGATCAGCACGCACTTCTTAGGCAATTGTATCTATTCCTGATGCAGCTGCGCTGTTGGCAGGTTGAGGCTTAGCGCCGCAGCGCGTTGTCTGCGAAGTCCAGGTGAGGAAAACCACAGGTCAGGCAAAAGCCTACTCTCGGATAGGCGTATATTACAAAACACTGTTTAGTGTTTAAATGGGTCGTGTGGTACAAGTTTTTTGGGGGGATGGGGAGAAGGGACGAGTGAAAAAGTTCCAGAAGTGAGCATGAGAAATGTAACTAAATTTGTTTGCTCCTATAAATCTATGTCAGTAAATAGTTCATTTTCAGCCTTAAACATGATTTTAATAGACAAGACAGCCTTATTGTAGAACAATTTAAGAAAATATTGATTATATACTATACTGCTAATTATGAAAGTGAATAAAATGTTTGTAGTCTCTCTCATAAATGCAAAAATATTTTTTCCTGCATTATAAAAATTGCTTAATTTAATACTGTTGTGATAAGTTCTACATGCCACAAATATAACTTCTTCGTGTCTATTTTTTGCCTGGCTTAGTCATTCTGTAACCTATTTTAAGTACCTAAAACGTCGATTTCAATGCCTATTCGGCACTACTTTCGTAAATTTGTTGCCTATTTTAGGTGCCTAAATCAAATCTTTTTTGTGCGTAAAATTCGGGGGTCTAGTCATACCACTCACATTTTTACTCTCAAAAAGAAAGAGTATTTCCTGTTTATTATAGATATTGATAGAGTTAAAGGTGGTGATATGAGCAGGGCCATCTTTAGGCACAGACAGACGAGGCTCGTGCTCCAGGGCTCCCATAATCAAAAGGCCCCCACAGATAATAAAAAATATATAACAAAACTGAACTAGTGGTGCTAGAACAGCACGTACTTTCCCGAATTATAAAAAACAGCTACGCAATATTAAGATATTGCAACATATGCAACAAATGCTTAGTTTGTTTTTTACTTAGATCTTATTATGTAAATATTGCTTGCGTTGTTTTTTAATCATATTTTATTATGTTACTATTGTTAGAGTTATTAGTAAAATAGTACTATAGAAAATACAGAGATTAAAGATACTATTTAATTCCGTTTATCTAGTTTTTTTACAAATCCTTCCTTACCTTAAAAAGAGGAATCAAAATGCTTGTTAACTGTGTAATATTCAATTTTTAATAACTTATGATCGCCAGAACGTAATTTGTTGAACTAAGAATTAGGGTCCCTGAAATCTCTGAGTGCCTCGGGTACTTTCAAAACCAAAGACGGCCCTGGATATGAGCCATTTATATAAGATGAACCTCCTTGTTATTTTTTCATATATCGCAAACATTGGCATGTATGTCTTTGGCTTTAATTAGAGTTTGAGTTCGCTTAGACCGATTCTGATTCTTAACGAATGAAATACAATATGTTTTAAAGATTGTTTTTTATGCATTCAATCTGTAATTTCGAACTATCAAAGACCGGTTTTAGCTTGCAGAATTTTAATATGACGATGGTTGTAAAACGAGCCCCGAACTATGGTGCGTATACGACAGTGGCGTCTCCTGGCTGGTAGATGCGGGGATGCGATCATGATATTACAGACTGAATGCATAATTCCAAATATTTAAAGTCTGCGTCATTCTACTTTACTCTGAAGTATTTTAGAAGTGTATGTTGCAAGTTAGACATTCTGAATCTTCCTTGAAAATCATCGTTTTCTCATTGCATGCACTAACTTACAGCTAAATTTTTCTAGGGTGGCCGCTGAGATTCGCGAGTAGAGAGGGAAGTTGAAAGTGATGGAGAGAGAGCCAGAAGGCGGCGCTCGCTCGCACCCGGTTCATCTGTCAAAAGCAAAACCATTAGCCTACCTTTGCTATAGCACAAACTAGCGAACAGCCTTCGAAATCAATTTGTTGTAGTGTCTTTGCTCGGTTAATAGAGAAACACTAAATTCACGAGATGGCCTGGCTCTGTTATCATCCATATGTTTTCCACTGTCACTGATACCCGTTTCCTCACAATCATAAATTGTATCATTTTCACCGTCTTTACTATCGCGTCGTCGCGTTGTAAAAATAACGATTTCTTGATATGGTGCATTAAATCATAATACGGTGAAACACACTCTCATTGAAACTGTCGAGAGAAGATTCCACGTCCTTTCTCTTTTCTTAATTAGGAGTAGAAAATGAACACGATTCTCCTGATTGAATACAATTAATTTCCTTATTAATTCTGCGAATAGATCTTTTCGAAACACCCGAACCAGGAATTACTGCCTTAAGAACTGTTTTGATATTTCCAATGCCTTCTTTTGCTTCTCTTCATTAATTGATATACTTTTGAACGACTTCACGCGTCTGACTGTGAAGGATGTCTATATGAAAGTTGCTTTGAACAGGACGCATTGCAATGATCACAACAAAATAATAATCACTTGTACAGAACTTCATACAAATAGCTGTACTCTGTTAGAGAAATGCAACTGAAAACTGTCACCTTGCGGAGACGAATAGTCAGGGTCAATGTTTACTCAACGGGAGTAGGGCTGTCAACACGTCCTGGGAAGGGACGCGCTCCCCCCCTAAAGCGATAGTTTTAAGGAATGGAATCTTCCGGTAGCTCTGAGGTCTGATCTTGAGCGGCCATGCTAAAATAATTTCATTGTACATAAACAAAACAATAAAACTAAAAAAATAACCACAAACAAGTACATACCTAATTTTTGAACTTGACATCTATTCGCGTTGTCTTGGTTGTCCATCACTATCTACCTTAAGTTTTTCGTTATAGGAGAAAGAACTGCACGGAATTTCACGAATCCTGTCTATGACACACTGAAACGTTTCACTATTGTTCCCTCCACAAATAACTCACCCACTACCACAAATGATGAGCTCGCCATGTCGCACACGCACACACACACGCAAGTTTTATTCTTTCGCGTTACAATTTTGAATTCACTTTTCTCTTTAACATATCACCAACTAGGCAAAGTAGTCTATGTAACGCACATTCAGTAGTAAACAGCATTTACGGTAGAATACAGGACTCACATGACGGACGAAGTAACATCGCGCGCACCGCTTCGAGTTCACGGATTGTCTGTCATACCATTTCCTTACATGATGATCTTGTTTTGTCAGGCCTGCTAACACACATCGAGTTACCCAATTGTACTGAATCGGGTTGAAATATGCTTAAGCATAGTTGGCAGACTTGCTTGACTTGTGAAGAAAGACAGTCGTGCCGTCAGCCCCCCGCTTCCGGGCCACAACAGTGGCACGTGACTTCTGGGATTCCCAGGCGTGCTGCCGAATTATTCGAGAGAGAAGGGCATCAGAGGAGGGGGTATGGAAGGTTATTGGGAGGGGATACACGAACGCCAATGAGAAGCCTTTGATGTGAGAAGCTATGTCACATCACCGGCAGCCGAAACCACGCAGCTTGCATACAGCGCATGGCCGTGAGTTCAATGACCTCGCCAACGAAGTGAGGTCGTTGAAGGGATGTTTCTCTGTTTGTCACATCCAGCGAGGGGACTAACGCCTAATGGACCGCGCACATAAATGGCGGGAGGGAATAGAGAAATAGAGGGAGATACTTATCAGAAGAAAATAAAATACTTTACTGAGAAAATTTGTAAGTGATGGAAAACTAGGGGATGTAACACATCACTCGCATACATTGAGCCTACGCCACTGGTATACGAGCATATATATACATATGAGCCCCAAACTTTAAGTGGCTTGTATTACATACAGTACAACTTGTGTTCGTACTATTTTTGTTTTAGATGCCACGAAAGATTCTAGGGCCAAAATAAAAAGGAACTATTGGAGCTACAGAATGGCACAGACTTTCTTGTACTAGTTAGTTTCCTAATTTCTTTGGTCGGGGCTGACTTTTCAGTCGGGCCCCATCCTACCATCTATCACTGCCCGAACATTTTTCTACATTTGCTCAATTTTCCGGTTTCGTAATGGCAGAACCGAAATACTACTTTAAGACTTACTTACTTAGTCCTAAATGGAAATTTTCGTTTAAAAATTTGTTGTCATTTTTACGAAAATGGCGTTTAAGTGTTACGAAATGTTAACCCGAAATTTGAAGCTCTTTTTTACAGAAAACTATTTCGATTTCGAAAAGCTTTATTGATAGTCGTTTGAATCACTGCCGCTCACAAATGCAATAATGTTTACAAATCGCCGATAATGTGCGTATTAAAAGTATGAGAGAAATTTCAACCAAATTACATTTGTGTAATTTTGAAGGAACAAAATAATACAGCGAAATTAATTGTATATCATCTTAAACACTGCAATTAGCTTTCCGTACAAAAAGTTTAAACAAAAAATTTGGAGCCGTTTTTGAGAGAACTGTGTTTGAGTGTTTCTGAAAATGCGGAAATTTGATCTCATTTTCACAGAAAACTGTGGAGTTTTCAATCAACTTTATAAGACATAATTTAATACACATGATATAAGACATAAATTAAAATAATATGAACGAATCGCCTCTAATGTAAATATTAAGGACGTGAGAGATAAATAAAAAATACTTTAGTGTAATTAAAAAAACACAATAAAAGAATAGAGCAAAATAGCGTCTAAGCCATCTTATAGAGTATATTTAACACTATCCATTCCAAAAGTTAAAAAAATCTAGAGCCGTTTTCGAGAAAATCTTTTTGATAATTTTTTAATATTGCACATATTGGACTCAATATTGCGCAGAAACGAATAAAATTTTCAAAAAAAAAATGTGCGTGACCTAAACGAGAAACTAATTATGGAGAAAAAGTTACATAAAAGAAAAATCTCTAAATTTTGTAGTTATAAGCATACGCCGAAAAAAATTCTTTTGCAACTCTCAAAAATTCAGATTTATCAGTGCGAAATTGAACCTATTCCATCTTTATAAATTTCACAGTCTATTTACGAGAAATTAAAAAAACATTGAGACCCACTTTTGAAAAAATGTTGCACATGTCCCGAGAGCTTAATTTAAAGTACCCCCAAAAATTAATGAATGTTTTTCAAAATCGCAGAGCTTCGACTCAGGCCAGATCGACAAGGGTCTATTCAGTTCGGAAAAAATCGCACGGATATACTGCGATTTTTCTAAGAGCGACTCTCAAGGAAACTCAAATCCCATCTTCGCGATGGAATATGTCACGGCATTTCGGCAAAAATTATATACATAAATATATTTTTGATTTATTTGGTGGATATCCTCCATCACAATTAGTCAAATATATTGGATCTCAACATTTATATTATAATGCTGAGAGAATTCAAAATTTTAATGAATTTATTTGTGGTCATTTATGTATATTTGTATTAAAAATTATATCAATGAACTACACATGGACTGAAATTTCAAATATAATAAATGCCACAAGATATATATGGTCTCAGTGATTTAAATAGTGAAAATCTTATGAAAAAACATATTGAAGAAACTGAATCACTTATAGCATCTTTACCTATCATAGGTACATCAGGAAATTATAATTTTCACAACAAGTTATTACGTAAAGTAGGTCCTGGAATAGGTGAGGATGATGTTGTAACAATGAAACAACTCAATAATATAACACATTTGGTAACACAATCATATCTTATTGTTTTATATGGTGAATTAGGTAAAAAATGAATACTTTTTACTTTTATAGTCTACCATTTTTGAAATATTTTATGATTATAAAATTAATCATATTGAATCAAATATTGATTTAAAAGATTTAATTCTCAATGTACAGGTGTGTTAGGTGTAGGTGATAAAAAAGAACTTAATCATTTCAAACTACCCATTATTTTAAAAAAAGGAGATAAAATGTATATTAAACCTAAAGATTCAAGTTATGCAGCAGGTTATCGATTACTCCTTCATTTAATCCTTTCCATCTAGTAATTTGTAATATAATAACTGCCTCGAGATATATGGTATGAATGAGTTTAATGATTATAATTTTCATGGTAAAATATTACGTAAAGTAGGTGCAGGAATAAATGATGATGATGTTGTAAATGTTAAACAATTAAAAAATAGTGTACGTACTATTTTAGATCCAATTCAAGATTATGATGCAGTAAATTTACGATATTTAAAAAATAATATATTTACGTTTATGAATATACGTGTTAAATATTTAAATGATGAACAATTTCTGTTCTACTTACCTAATTATGATGAAAGTTATAGTTATATTAAAGCATCATATAATTTTTCAGTTATCAGTTTAAAAGTAAAAAATACAGAGTTTCAATATCTTTATATCTTAGTCATATCACCAGATGAGGAAAATGCGTATGATTTAAATCAACCATTAAAATTCAATAAAGGAGATAAAATATATTTACGACATAGTAAATATGCTAAACATTATCCTAGTCCTTATACATTTGAGATTCAAACATTTATTCATGTACAATTATAAGTTATATAAATGGATACTTATTGTTTAAGATGTAAAAAAATACTGATACATTTCAAATTAAAGAGGAAATAACAAAAAATGGAAAATTGAGAATAGATGGAGTATGTGCATTATGTGGGAAGAAAAAAAGTAAATTTGTAAAAAAAACTAAATATTAGAGAAACAATCATTGATGAATTACATAAACCTATGCGAAAAAATTTTCCACGACGTAATGTTATCACATTAGGACTTGATGAATTATGGCAAGCAGATTTAGTAGAAAAAAATTCAGGACAATTACATGGTATTTCAAAAATAAATAATGGACATGCATATATTTTAACAGTTATTGATGTATTTTCAAAATATGCATGGGCAGTATCAGTTAAAAGTAAATCAGGATTAGATGTAAGTGCAGCTATGAATAATATATTAAAAAATATACCTACATATTTACAAACAGATCGTGGTAATAATCATATTTACAAACAGATCGTGAATTTTATAATCAAAATTTTCAACATCTTATGAAACAATATAATATTCACCATTATTCTAGCTTTTCTGAACTTAAAGCATCTGTAGATGAAAGATTAAATCGTACATTAAAAGAAAGAATGTGGAGACAATTTGATATACAAGGTAATTATAAATGGATGGATATACTTCCAAAAATAGTGTATGAGTATAATCATACAACGCATCATACTACTCAAATAAAACCTATTGATGTTAATATATATAATGAAAAAATATTATTGAAAGCTGTTTATAAAAGAGATAAGACATTTGTTTTACCAAAATTTAAAATTGGCGATAAAGTAAGAGTAAGTAAATTAAAATCTGTATTTGATAAATCTTATACTGGTAATTGGTCTACAGAAATTTTTGAAATTGTTAAAATTATTCATTCCGAACCTATTGTTTATCATCTTAAAGATATTCAAGGTTTTATGAATATGAATTACAAAAAACAAACTATCCCGATGTATATTTAGTACAAAAAGTATTAAAAACAAAAGGAAATAAAGTATACGTAAAATGGTTAGGGTTTGATCAATCTCATAATTCTTGGATTCAAAAATCTAATATTGTACAAAGTTTCTTCAATATCATCTATGTATACATAAATAAAAAATAAGATAGAAATAATTTGCATTATAAATGTGGTTTAATTTATTATCATTCACATAATGTACTGTTCATATGGTAGTTCCTAGTAGTGAATCAGCTATTCAAAAATTAGTAAGCTATGGATATAATTCTGAAAAGGATGATGGTAGTGATGCAATTCTTAAATTTCAAGAGTATAATCAATTACCATTAGATGGAGAATAAAATAGTGATACATTAGATTTATTAAATCAACCACGATGTGGAGTACATGATACTCATTTTAAATCATCTTCACAAAAATGGAATAAGAATACAATAAAATGGTATTATAGTAATGTAAATGAGGAAATATCAAATTTAGCTGAATTAGCATTTCAAACATGGTCATCTCATACAAATTTAAAGTTTGAGAAAGATATTTTACATCCTGATATAATTATTTCCAATAAACGTGGTTTACATCAATGTCAAAGAGATCAAAATATGTGTTTTAATAAATTTGATGGAAAAGGTGGTATATTAGCACATGCAAAATTTCCTAATGCAAATAAATCTCCATTAGAAATTTGATTTAGATGAAGATTGGTATTATGATAGAGATGAAAATATACCACCAGGAAAAAAATATCTATTTTCCGTTTTCCTTCATGAAATTGGACATACATTAGGAATTGAACATACAAATAATAGAAATGCTATTATGTATGCTTATTATCATGGTTTATTAGATATACATACTGATGATGTTTTAGCAATTCAAAGTTTATATGGTCATAAATCTCCTATATTACCATCTTTACCGGAAAATATGCCATCTTTATGTAATACTAAAAATATTCATTTTTTAATTATACATGATATATTGTATGTATTATATGAAGAATGGATTTGGATTATAAATTTAAAAACAAATCAAATTAATCATCCACAACTTATTCATCATTGGTTATCATTTTTACCGAGAGATTTTGGAGGAATTACAGCTATTTATCAAAGACCCTCTGGAGAAATTTTATTTTTTATTGATAATAAATATTATATGATTAATTATCCTAGTCTTAATTTAGTAAATGGATATCCAAAAGAAATTAAAGAAATGGAATTACCATCACAATCACAAATTCATGCAATATTGAATTTTAATTCAGGTAAAACATACATATTTTACAATGATATATATTATGCTGAAATTGATGTAAGAAAAATATTGGTATGCTTTCAAAAAGTTTTTCAGGAATACCACCATCAATGGATGCAGCATTTAGTTATATGAATGGTAGAATTTATTTCTTTAAAGCTGATGTATACTATGAATATAATGAATATTTGAATACTTTAGTTAAAGCAGAAAAATTTAATTTATCTCTTTTCAACATTAATTGTAGTAAAAATAATTCTACAATATCACAGATTACTACAAAATTAAAAGATGTTTTAAATATGATTAAAAGTATATAATTTTATCTTATATAATTTTTTCTTATATAAATAATGGATATATCACAGAAGGTAAATTGTGATTGTGGTGAATCAATAGTTAAAAGTTATTTATTACAACATCAACAAAAAGATATTCATAGAAAAATATTAAATAAATTAAGAAAATGTACTGTAGGTAAAATAGAAAAAGAATATAATGAATTTTATAAAAAGCCTTTTAAATCTGATGGATTTGATTATGAATGTAAAGAATGCATAAAAACAAAAGTAAAATGTTCTTGTGGATGTTTAGTAAGTAAATATTATTTAAAATATTATATGAAAAGACATATACATAAATCATGTTTATCAATTAAATAGATCACTCTAATTTTTAATTTTTATCTCTTTTAAATTTGTATCTCTCTTAATTTTGATCTCTTTTAATTTTTTATATCTTTTAATTTATGATTTTTTATCTCTTTTAATTTTTAATATTTTATCTCTTCTAATTTATACTTTAATTTAATATATATTGATTAGATAATTTAGCTATTTATTATGTATCATATTTTTTTGCTATATATCCATAGGGTAAAGTATTAATATTATTAATTAAATATCTCTTATCATCATATGGTGATAGAGCAATTTTTCTAGTCTTTATTGTATTTAGTGTATATTCTTTTGATGTAATATTATACATATCTTCATATGTCTCTACATCATTAAATAATGTATGTTTATACTTATCAAATTTCATTTTCTCAATATTTTGTTTTCTAATAACTTTACATACGTTCTTTTCACTACAATCAGTTTTAAATGCATACATTTTTGATCTTAATCCTACAAATTCTCTGATTGGTATACCTAAATATTCATCTTTAAATTTACCTGGTATTTTATTATTTGCTTGAGGCATAGATTCTAAAAGATATCCACAAGTATCAAAATGATTAAGATTTTCTTTTATATCATCATAAATATCATTTGTTTCAACATAAATTCTAAAGGAATCAGTATCAGTTGCTAATAGCTTCATATTATTACCATATTTTGGTTTTAGAACATCATAATACAATTTATACATTAATAATTTTGATAACTCGAGAACTACAAATCCTCCATAAAATGGTTTATTTAATATTACTGTTTTCTTTTTTCTATATAATAATACACGATCTTCATCAATATTTGTTCTTGTATCATATTCTTTATGTTTTTAATATTTTTATAGCTAGATAGAAGGTTTACATCACATCTTTTTCGTACATTTTCCATTTGTTTACCATATACAGCATTATTCATCAGTTTAAAGAAATCTTTTTCAAAATCATTATTTCATTTTTTCTTAGTACAGTATTTTTATCAATATAAGCTTTTACCCAAGGTTTTTGGTCATAAGATCTAACTTGATAAATTTTAGTAACAATTATACCTTGTTGTATAACATATTTTAACATTCCATAATCAATGACATAATTTATTTCTCTTTTAATGAATTCACAAGTTTTACATCTTTTGGAACATTTCCTATGCTTTATTTATAAGATCTTTTTGATAATTAGATAATTCATTAATATCTGGAATATAATGATCTGGACACAGTGGAAAGTCTTTAAATGCATCATGTAAATGATCTGGAATATTTAAATCTACTTCAAATGTATATCCTTTACTTACCTCATCAGATAAATTTAAAATGTCATCAATTGTAAATATTTTCGTTTCTTTTTTAAAATTTCCTATGGGTAAAGGTTGACTTAAAGCATGCCCATTAAAAATATTACAATCTAAATACATGATATAACTTAAATGTTTTTTACTAAAATAAATACCTATTTTTTCAGCTTTTTCTTTTGGTAATTTTATAGTTTTTTGAGATTTTTGGTCGTAGAAATAACAATTATTAGATAATTCATATCTGTTTGGAACCATAGAAATACCACCACGTATACCTTTCTCTTATAATTCATATAAATCTCGATCAAGAATAAAATCTAGGTTTTGCTTTGTAAGTTTTAATGATGCATGATCTGCTAATTGTGGTGCTGATACATAATATACAGGATCTAATCCATAATTTTTATAACATGTTTCTCTAAAATTATTAAATACATCACTTAATAATATAGAATATAATTTTAGATATAAATCATGATAATCACCAAAATTATTACATTTAAAATTTTCATATATATGTTTTACAAATTTTAAATCTACTTTTTTATTATTTAAAACAGATTTCCAATCTATCTCATTAAATGTTAATTCTTTTTCAAAATTATCATAATTATCTACCCATTCATAAGGATAAGATCCTTTTTGTAATAGTAAATGTATATCTTCTTTTTTAAATATGTTACATAGATTATTAAATTTTTTATATTCAATTGATTTAGAAACTGAATGGTTACATATTTGACATAATGCTTCAATTTTTAATATATCATTATCATTAATAGGATGAAATTTTACATGTCCTATAGTTTGTTTAGATTTGCAATGAGTACAATATGCATTATTTACTTTTGCTAAATTTTTTACAGCTTGATTTAAACTAGTATTTAAAAATCTATTAGTATCAATAAATCTAAATTCAATAATATCATTCATAAGAGATCCTTTAGGTATTATTTATCTTCATCGCAACATAATTTTTCTCCTAAGGTATAATATCGTTTTTTGCATTTATTACAACTCCACATAGTATATGCAGTAGGTGTTAGGCCTACAATTACTTTTTTAGAGAATATTAAGTACTTTTCTGAAGTATTTGGTGTAATTTTTAAATCTGAATAATATTCTGAATGAATCGGAATAAGTTTTATTAATGCTCTTAAAAATAATATAGAATCATATTTTAAATTATGAAATACAATTGGAACAAATTTTGGGAGACATAAATTTAAATTACATACATTACATGCTGCACCTCTTACTTTACCAGTAATATGATCATGATCTACTACTTTTTTTAATTTAAATTCTTCAAAATTTCTTTTACAAACGTGGCATGATGTAGCATTTTTATAATCAGATTTTCTCATTTCCAATGTCCATTTTAATTTAATATTTCTATGCAAATATTCTTTAGCATAATATTGCCCCATTTTTATAAGTTCTTCATTAAATGATTGCATTAATTCATCAATATTTTTTATCTTTTTAAATATTGCTTAACAAATTTATAATTATCATCATCAGGTATTAAATTAGATGTAAAACAAAAACTATTAGGAATATGCTTATGAATATATTCTGAATTCATAAATTTTTCTTTAAGTTTCTCTAATTTACATTTAAAATCACATGTTATAACATATGGATGATTTTGTTCAGCACCAAAAGATTTATATTCTCTTATAGAATATTTAGGCATTTTAATACTTATTTTATCATGAATACATTGATCAATATGTTCATTTAAAGC
Source organism: Acheta domesticus (assembly GCA_031308135.1). Lineage (NCBI taxonomy): Eukaryota > Metazoa > Arthropoda > Insecta > Orthoptera > Gryllidae > Acheta > Acheta domesticus. Next base: position 253,684,744 of record JAHLJT010000631.1, read on the forward strand.
TTCATTATCATAATTTTTATTACATTTTAAACAATAATGTTTTTTTACTTTCATATGATGAACTTGACCTTTTAATAAGGCACTTATATTTTTTATACCTACACAATGGTCTTTAAACAATAATATATTAACATTATTTGCTTTTCTAATTTTTTATAATGTTTACTATAATAGTATAATTCAATAAAAGTATCTTTAATTTCATAAACATTAATTGATACTTTCAAAAATTCTTCATATCTTCTTATATTTAATGGTATTATATCTACAGGATATGGCATATTTAAAGATTCATATTTTGTTATATAATGTTTATTAGGTCTAACAATATGATGAGATGGAGGATTTAATATACTCTCTAATGTATATTCAAAACATCTAAAAATTTTTTCTTTTCACATTTGAACTTATTTGTTTTAATATTTTTTACATTTATACAACATTTTTTAAATTTTACCCAATCTGGTAATGGAATATAGCTACCTACTTTTAATTGGTTGTATTTATCAGATTGTAAATCTATAAGTAATACTTTATCAAATCTATATTTAGTATTTTTGCATTGTAATTATCAAATTTAGATATAATTTCATAATAATACTGAAAATGACAATACTAATATTGAAGATGAAAATACAAATTTTATCATATTTTAATTAAAAATTTTATAAATTTAGAAATTTAAGTATTTTAATTAATAAATTTTATAAATTTAGAAATTTAAGTATTTTAATTAAAAATTTTATAAATTTAGAAATTTAAGTAGTGTAATTATTCTATATTTTTAAAATTTAGTATTTTCATAAAAAATGGAAAAAGTGGAAATTCGAAAAATATCAGGATCAGATTTTTCCACAAAATTTAAAACCTCAAAAACATGTAATTTTTTAGGAAATGTAGGAAATTTTATAATAAACTGCTATATATTTATGTATTTTACTACAATTTTAATAATATTTTAATAAAAATAGACGTATTCTCAATCATAAAAAATGTGGGTTTTAAAAATGTGGTCTAGGAGCTCTTATTTACTACTTAGCTAGTGTTGCTACAGAATCGCAGACTTTCTCGTACTAGTTAGTTTTCTAATTTCTTTGGTCTGGGCAAACTTACATTCTTGTAAAAAATTGTACTATCCTTTTGTCAGCTACCATCTATCGTTACCGAAAGTACATATTTTTTCAAAATGTCTCATGTTGAAGATGAAGTTATACTTGTTTTTTACTTTCCCGTATACGTACGTATACAGGGAGTGATATACGTAGTGTAGGGAAAGTTATGTAATGCAGCGCGAAAAAATGGCCAATTTTCGGCTGAAAAAAATTCATTGCCGGGCTGTGAAAAGGAACTAGTGGTGCTACAGAATGGCACAGACTTTCCCGTATTAGTTTTCTATTTTCTTGGGTCTTCGCTAGGTATTCGGAATTGCCACATACTCTTCCTTGCCAGCTACCATCTATCAACGTCAAAAGTACATTTTTTGTCATTTTCTTAATTTTTCGGTTTCCTATTGGTAGAACGAAAATATTAATTTTAGAATATTAAAGAACACAAAAACCTAGCCGTCAATGGCAATTTTCTTTTAAAAATTAAGTGCCGTTTAAGAGAAAATGGCTTTTAAGCACTACTAAAAATGGAAATTTGAAAGATCTCTCACATCTTTAATATGCACATTATCGGCAATTTGTAAAGATGCTTATATTTGTGAGTGTAAGTGCTTCAAATAACTTCAAATAAAGTATTTTGAAAACTCAAAACTTTTCTGTGAAAATGAGCTTCAAATTTCGCACTTTTAGTAGCCCTAAAACGCCATTTTCTCTTAAACGGCACATAATTTTTAAAAGAAAATGGCCATTTATGACTAGGCTTTTCTGTTCTTTAATATTCTAAAATTAATGTTTCCGTTCTACCAATAGGAAACCGAAAAATTAAAAAAATGACAAAAAATGTACTTTTGGCGGTGATAGATGACAGCTGGCAAGAAAACGTTTGTGGCAATTCCGAATAGCTAGCGAAGACCCAAGGAAATAGGAAACTAATACGGGAAAGTCTGTGCCATTCTGTAGCACCACTAGTTAAAAAAGCATTTACTTCAGTTTTTTGAAGTCAAAATAAAAGTGGAGCCTCATATTACCACCTTGCACAGAAGATTGCATTTTAATTAAAATAATTTATTAATGTAGATTTCAAAATGTGTATCCTACAGTTATGTATAAACAGTTTTGGTCATAATAAATAATAAACATTTTTATAATTTCGATATATGATTCACTGAGAAAAATGCATCATTGAATTTACAGTTCGGACCGTTCAAAGAACAATGAGAATCGTCGCCTCTGTGTTCAACTAATCTCATTAATAACATTCAATAACAATCAATTAAATAATTAACAAAATTTAAAACAGTGTATATAGTTACAGCACAATTAACGTAAAGTATTCCTATAATTAATATTTTCTTGTTCGTAATAGCGCCCAAATTTGCCCCCGCAATGAAATATCCGAAATCCCGCTTCTGGTCTTCACGGTGTAAGAGAAGTGATCTTATCATGGTGTAAGTAATATTCCGTGTTATCTACGGTGTAATAGAATACGTGTGTTAACTATGGATTAACCAACGCTATCTAGAGGGCGTTGGGATTGACACATTCATCCACGTGTAAACGCTTTAGTAAGACTAAGTAAGACGCGTATATGTATGTGTGTATGTATACGTCGAAACTTCGAAATTAAAATCTTAGGACTATTCTAAGCATGTCCAATAAACTATGTGGATATTCCGAATGGTTGGGTCGCAATGAGCACTCAAAATTTGGTATGAAAAAATGACTTCTAAGCAACACTTTGCATTATGGAAGCATGGAATCACTCCAGAAACATGTAAATTGTTTATTACTTACATAAGTAATGAATATATTTGTTCAGACAGAAAAATTAAACGAGAGATAAAAAGCAGTCAAATTTTGTAAATTGAGAGTGTGAGAGAGAGTGAGAGTGAGAGATTGTGTGTGCGTGTGTGTGTGTGTATATATATATATATACACATATATATATATACATATATATACATATATATATATATATATTGTGATATACCAGAATACGATGGATTTTATTTAATGATGTTAGTTAGACATGGGGTAGATAAATGGGGATTCAATATGGCGGTATGGGCCTTAGCAACGGCGGCGCAGAGGTTGGCAAGGTCAACAAACTATACACGGGCCCTGATGACGTCAGGACGCCGGCTAGATGGCTGAAGAACCTAAGAGGGAATTGGTGCAAAAACGAATGACTATCTGAGGTCGCGGCTACTTGGATTTGTAAGAGACGCACGGGTTGGCTATAAAAGATCAGATAGTCTAATGTTGCCGCCGTGTTTTGAAATAATAGAAGGAGGGACGCCGACCGAGCCATGAAGGGTTTAAAAATGCATTAAACAGGACATTCTGACTCGGGGTGTCGTAGAGTGAAGATCGTACATTCCGTCTCTGGGTGTCGTGGAGTGTAGATCGAACATTCTGACTCGGGGTGTCGTAGAGTGAAGATCGTGCATTCCGACTCTGGGTGTCGTGGAGTGTAGATCGAACATTCTGACTCGGGGTGTCGTAGAGTGAAGATCGTACATTCCGTCTCTGGGTGTCGTGGAGTGTAGATCGAACATTCTGACTCGGGGTGTCGTAGAGTGAAGATCGTGCATTCCGACTCTGGGTGTCGTGGAGTGTAGATCGAACATTCTGACTCTGGGTGCCGTAGCGTAAAGATCGTTTGTAGGCAATATAGTGGGAAAGTGAGACTTGTATAGCTTGTTTTCGGACTTTGTCTTGTGAGAGAAGTGATAGTTTGTTTTCGGACTTTGAAATAATTTACCAGAAGTGATTTTCGGAGGACTTGTTCAGATTTTCGGACATTGCAGCTGGACTTCAATAGTCTACATAACCGGTGGGAGAGATTAGGAACCGGGAGCGTCGGACAAGACTAACAGATAGTTTAGGCAGTGTGGACTGGACGTGTCAGCGGCGGCGCAAGACCAGAAGAGAGAAGCGGAACGTGGAATTAACAACGGCCAAGTGAGAAGCGACTACGGAGCGTTGGCATGCAAAAACGGTAAAAAAAATACTGCAGTATAAAAGAGACAATTTATTCAAAAGGGGTCATGACCATCTAATTAATTGTTTTAATTTAAAAGTTAAATAAATTGTTGAATTTTGTTCTTTGGAAAAGAAAAGAGTTTTTTCATTTGTCAATCATAATTTTTAATTAGTTGAAAGCATAATTATTACATTTCAGATTCCACGCCATACTGTATAGTTGGCAGATCAGGTAATCGGCTATCGAGGCGATAGCGAGTATTTGTATCCGGACCCATCGACCCAAGCTAGCTGGATGTTTAGATAATTTTTGTTAAATCAGATAGAAAAACTTTGGTAGTAATTCATGTAACCTGTTTCTGGCGCCCAAATCTTAATAAATTTGGAACAGGACATGATTACAGCCACAATCTTGATGAGACGTGAGAATGGTATATTTCAAAATGGCGCGCCAACGTGGGGCATATTTTGTTATAATTTATAACAAAGTGAAGTACGTTTAAAGAAATTATTATAAATTATAACAAATTGATCGAAAAGGAATCTGAAATTTATTGATTGACATATGAAATTAACTGTAATTATAAAAAAAAGCCAAAACCATTTCATTGAGGAGAATTTGATAGTGAGAATTTTAATTTGTATTATAATTTCAAGATGGAGACTAGAAGTAAGACAGCACGTTCCGAAAATGTCGAAATAGATAATGTGGCGGCTAACGGTATGAATCCCGAAGGAGACATGTTGCGAGAATTAGTTGAGGTAGAACAGAAAGAAAAGGAAGTAGCGGCAGCTTCAGTAGACAATACGGATTCTAGTAACTTGATAATAATTAAAATGTTAGCTGAATTGAAGGCAGAAATGAATGCCAAATTGGAAGGTATAAAGATAGAAACGACACAGGAATTTAAGAATTTTCGTAAAGCAATATGTGAGGAGATATCACAGTTACGGACCGATACAGCTAATGGATTTAGTAAGATTTATTCAAAAATGGATGCGTTTAATTGGCAAGTAAATCAAACACAGAAAGAGCAAAAGGAATGTTTTAATAAAATTAATTCTGAAGTTGGGGCTTTACAGGAAAATGTTACAGCATTAGAACATACACAAAACCAACAATGTAAAAAAATGACGGACGCTGAATCGCGTGTAGAATATTTAAATGAGATATCGCAACAACATGGCGACAAAATAGAAAAGATTGAATTAAAAATAGTTGTTACAGATAGTAAGGTAGAACAACAGATACAAGAGGAGCTAAGGAATATTAGAACTTTGCAAGAATTGGAATCGGAAAAACAGATAACAGACATTAACGGTGAAATAGATCAGTTGAAAAATGAAGTCCTAATACGCACGCAGGGAAATGTAATGGCATCCGCGTTAGTTTTGCAAAGTTATTTAAAATTCCATGGGGATGTCAAGGAGCAACCGTGGACTTTTATCTCGAAATTAGAAAGGCGAATGCACAGAGTTGCATTACACAATGGCGCAAATTTCTTGAAGAATTCGGTGTACCGAGAAAAATCATTAGTGATTTGGGAACACAATTTACCAGCGGAAAATGGTAAACAGATGGGGACATATAATTATCGGAACATTAAACCGTATAAAAGGGACGATACCCATGATTGAATATTTTGTCCAGGAATAAATCATTGTAAATAGTATCTGTATATAATAGTGTGTAATAGTGTTTGTTGTGTTGTTACATCTATTTGTTAGAATGTGAAAAAAAATTTTCAATTAACATGTGATGGATATAAGACGGAAGTAAATAGCAGGCCATAATCTATACTCAATGAGATGGTTCAAAACTATGTTGGCATATTAACAAAACAAATGTAAATAGTTTAAGGCTGCAAGATACAAGATATGTGTTGTGTAAAGTGAAAGGTGTCAGTGAATATATCGTAGTGAAGTAAGAAGAAAGTGTTTATTGTAGTCTTGTCATTTAGTTATGTTGTAGCAAACCAAATGACGCTTGGAGAGGGGAAGTTGTGATATACCAGAATACGATGGATTTTATTTAATGATGTTAGTTAGACATGGGGTAGATAAATGGGGATTCAATATGGCGGTATGGGCCTTAGCAACGGCGGCGCAGAGGTTGGCAAGGTCAACAAACTATACACGGGCCCTGATGACGTCAGGACGCCGGCTAGATGGCTGAAGAACCTAAGAGGGAATTGGTGCAAAAACGAATGACTATCTGAGGTCGCGGCTACTTGGATTTGTAAGAGACGCACGGGTTGGCTATAAAAGATCAGATAGTCTAATGTTGCCGCCGTGTTTTGAAATAATAGAAGGAGGGACGCCGACCGAGCCATGAAGGGTTTAAAAATGCATTAAACAGGACATTCTGACTCGGGGTGTCGTAGAGTGAAGATCGTACATTCCGTCTCTGGGTGTCGTGGAGTGTAGATCGAACATTCTGACTCGGGGTGTCGTAGAGTGAAGATCGTGCATTCCGACTCTGGGTGTCGTGGAGTGTAGATCGAACATTCTGACTCGGGGTGTCGTAGAGTGAAGATCGTACATTCCGTCTCTGGGTGTCGTGGAGTGTAGATCGAACATTCTGACTCGGGGTGTCGTAGAGTGAAGATCGTGCATTCCGACTCTGGGTGTCGTGGAGTGTAGATCGAACATTCTGACTCTGGGTGCCGTAGCGTAAAGATCGTTTGTAGGCAATATAGTGGGAAAGTGAGACTTGTATAGCTTGTTTTCGGACTTTGTCTTGTGAGAGAAGTGATAGTTTGTTTTCGGACTTTGAAATAATTTACCAGAAGTGATTTTCGGAGGACTTGTTCAGATTTTCGGACATTGCAGCTGGACTTCAATAGTCTACATAACCGGTGGGAGAGATTAGGAACCGGGAGCGTCGGACAAGACTAACAGATAGTTTAGGCAGTGTGGACTGGACGTGTCAGCGGCGGCGCAAGACCAGAAGAGAGAAGCGGAACGTGGAATTAACAACGGCCAAGTGAGAAGCGACTACGGAGCGTTGGCATGCAAAAACGGTAAAAAAAATACTGCAGTATAAAAGAGACAATTTATTCAAAAGGGGTCATGACCATCTAATTAATTGTTTTAATTTAAAAGTTAAATAAATTGTTGAATTTTGTTCTTTGGAAAAGAAAAGAGTTTTTTCATTTGTCAATCATAATTTTTAATTAGTTGAAAGCATAATTATTACATTTCAGATTCCACGCCATACTGTATAGTTGGCAGATCAGGTAATCGGCTATCGAGGCGATAGCGAGTATTTGTATCCGGACCCATCGACCCAAGCTAGCTGGATGTTTAGATAATTTTTGTTAAATCAGATAGAAAAACTTTGGTAGTAATTCATGTAACCTGTTTCTGGCGCCCAAATCTTAATAAATTTGGAACAGGACATGATTACAGCCACAATCTTGATGAGACGTGAGAATGGTATATTTCAATATATATATATATATATATCGTCTCCTGTATTATTTCAGTAGTATACCTTTTTGGGTTCCGGCTCTCACACGCAACCAATCTTTATAAATGAGAGCTCTAAAGAAAGAGAATTTCACGGAGACTTGACGAATTCCATTTTGACTTTAAAAATATGGATGATTTCTTTAAAGAAACGCATCGAAATATCCATGTAAAATGCAATCCGCATCACACGTCAACCTATATCGGCAAATAACTCACAAACAAAGCGTTTTAGAGCCTTAAAAAGTAAACTTTTGAGGCCAACGGCCTCAAAACAACGTTTTTTGTATCATAATCTACAAGATGAGACATTCTCCGATCCATTCTATTAATTTTCGGTTCCACGCTTCAATACTATCAAGGCCCCCTCAATATTCCAGTCCTTCCTGCTGGTAGCAATTTTTGTGGCGACACGCTTAGAAGGCTTAGATTCGACAATCTTTATTTACGCCTTTTGTTAGCACCGTAGTTTGTGCAGTCTGACGAGGTTTATTTGCATAATCATTAATTCAAGATTTGCTCTCCAGCAACAACTAGACGTACTATTATAGTTGCTTGATACCTATACCTATGAAGATTGTTTCTTATGCGTGTAGTGAAACTATTGTTTTTTCATGGTCTACAAGTGCTGTGTACTTAACTGTGGAGGGATGTGGTTATTCAGTGAAGAGTGAACACTGTGTTTGTGTTTTACCTGTACCAATATTTTCGTTATCATTCGATGAAATTTTAAAGTCAACGGGTAGTGAAAGTCACGTAGCTTTCTCAAAAGTAAAAAGCTAATATTTTTGTGACTATCACGAAAAGCTAAAACCTCACAAAGAATATTGAATAATTACTTTAAATGTCTTTAAGTAAGTGTTGGGAATTGTTCCAAGAAAATTCTCCATGATATTGAATAAATATTTATTGAAAATTTATTTTACACATTAATTGCATTGTTTTTTATGTTTTTATTTGTAATTGTGTTAGTACATTTCAAGTTACCATTATAGATTTTAAACAAACACGTTTCGTTAACTACTTTCCCTCTTAAAATGAAAATAGGATAGGAATGAGTGTGGGGTCTAACATGCGAGAGTTCTCGCACGGGTACACAGAGGTTGTGGGGAAAACCTTGTGCTATGGCACAACACAAAGGACAAACGTTTTAAAGTAGCTAAAGTAAAATAGCTTGAAATAAATGGAAAACAAAAATCAAAACGCGCTAGCCTACAATACTACGTGAATCAATTAAAAAACAACTAAATTTAAAATTATAGAAAGAATAATGCAAGTCACCAGACAACTGCCAACGATCGCAGTCCAAACGCACGATTTAAATGTTAGCGGTATCTGGAAGTATATACACCAACGCCTAGCTGCAAACTCATATTGTAAATAAAACACCGTTTGATATTAAACTCAAGGTGTCGGTTCGTTAATATATTAAAAATGCAAACATCGTTTGAGCAACATTGCCATATACTGAAGTGGGCTTACTAATGCCTACTAAATTGTTTCTAATGCTAACAAATGGTATTTAGTACTCAAACGTGAAAACATTAGTTTGATTATTTTTTGGCTCCGAATTGTTTTTCATGAGGACGCAGAAAATAATTCAATACTTTTTAGTAAACAAATAATTTTTCAATTTTCTCACCTCAGCAAGCTGGCACCCTGACTCTCCAAAACCCACTCGGTCACGAAGTCTATAAGACTCGGTCACGAAGTCTTGTAGACTTCGTGCACTCGGTTCTTCATAACAAATCAAGGAAAGTTAAATAATATTGCAAGGACTATTGAGTAGGACTGTTCTCCGATCCGGTATTTTCGCACTACTTTACTTGGATTTCTCAAGAGTAAAAATCTTTTCTATTATTTGACTATCAAGGAAAGCGAAAAGCTATCTCTCAAGGAAGATTGAAAAATTTCTTCAATTTTTTAAAAGAAGTATGAATTGTTCCAAGACCATCTCTCTATAATGTTGAATAAACTTTAATTGAACATTTGTTTCAAACATCAATTGCATTGTTATTTTGTTTGATATTCTGTAAGTACATCAGTAGTTCCTCACCTTTATGGAACGGAGACAAATGGATAGGGAAAGGGTGGGATTTAACATGCGAGAGTTCTCGCACGGGTACGCTAGTATATATAAAATCCTAAGCTTTGGGAAAGATTTTCTGCCATTCTGTCACTAGTTTCTCTCTTCTCCTTGTGGCGCGCTGGACACGACTTGGGTATATTCAATGGCATTTCGTGCATTTATTTTATATTTTCTGGTGTGTTCGCTAGATATTTTATATTTTCTGGTTACTCACTGGATACACGTTATTCGGGAGACGCTGATGTAAATGTAATAAAGCATTTTAACACGTATTATTAGGTGGGTCGATGATATTTTTAAAAAAAATGTGTTCGAGCGAGAGCCATACATATTTACTACGTTAGTGCAACCGTTCTCTTCGATATTTGCAATTACTCTCTATAAACAGGCATGTTCCTTGATGTATTCAAGATGTACGCAAAAAATTAAAACATAGTTTAAAAAAGGGCAATAGTTATGATCCAATCAACTACAGACCTATTACTCGTTCACTTTACATTTGCAGACGGAGCGCTGCGATCTGTTTACACGAGGTCACCGCCGACTGAATGAGAAACGCGCGTCTGCCGTATACACTGACCGTTTAATATGATATAGATGGCGGTGAGCAGGACACAGAACCCCGGTGGGGCAAGAACATTACCATTAAGCAGTAGATAAGTGCAAAGAAAAAATAAAAATATTGTACGTGAATGTTGTGAATAGCTTGTCTTGTGATCTGTTTTATTGTATATTATCTAAATCATTTTAAAGCGCGACTCCAGCTCACTGTCAGAAAGGCATAATTCTTCAGCTGTGTCCGTAGCGCATGTGCTGCCTTCGGAGACAGCTGATTGGTCAGATGCTGATTGACATCGGGGCCATTCGTTTATTTTCGGTTGTGTGTTCGAGCTTTCACTTTCAAAACAACATTAGTTCCTAATTCTGCCGTCTGCAAATGTAAAGTGAACGAGTAATACCTACCTGCTATCAGGATTTTCAGTGATAGACTCAAACAGTTTCTCAATGTAAATAATGTCCTCACAAATGCACACCATGGCTTCAAGAGTCATAGATCCACAGAGGCAACCATCTTCTCCTTTTTAAATGACATACTTGTTGCACTAAATCATAAGGAAATTCCCATTGACCTTTTCTTAGATTTGTCAAAAGCCTTTGACATTATTGACCATCACATACTTTTAACAAAACTAGAATTGCTAGGGATCCGAGACATTGCAGTACAATGGTTCAAACCATATTTACCAAACTTTAGCCAAGTAGTTACCCTCCAGAACATTACAGAAAACAAAATCTCCTAGTGCTACTTCTGCCCTCATGATAAATTGTGGAGTCCCGGAAGGATTGATTCGGGGGCCAATACTGTTCCTTATAGTATACATACATGACATACCTTTGGCTTAAAAAAATGGCAAAATAATTTTCTTTGCAGATGACACAAACATAATCATCAGAGCAAAAGAACAACAATCATTAGAAAAAGAAACTCAAAACCTTGCAGGCACAAGTAAAATGGTTTGAAGACAACAAACTCATCATAAACACCACAGAGATATTCTCTCTAAATTTCATGAATCCCTAATACAAAGAAAAATTCTCACAGCATTTGCTCGTAAATAATAACCCTGTAATAGTTTCATGAGATACCATCTCTCTCAGTCTCACAATCCAAGAAAACCTAAAATGGAATGTTCACATCTCAAATATTAACACAAAACTCACCAAATCTTGCTTTGCTCTGTACACCCTCAGGTCAAGTTCTAACATTGAGAAACTTTGGACAATGTATTTTGCAAATGTACATTCACACCGAAAGTATGGAATAATATTCAGGGGAAATGCCCCTGAAAGCGCTCACGCATTTATAATCCAAAAAAGAATATGTAAGCCAGCATTCATAAGCTGGAGACTTGCAAACTGTTATTCAACAAACAAAGGTTTCTTCTTCTACCATGCATGTATGTATTTGAAATAGTGATCTTCACAAAGAAGATTCTCATGGAAAACAAAGACTTTTACCTACTCTAAATTCTGTTGTTCACAACTACAACACTCACCAAAAGGATAACCTACACGTTCCTCACTCTGAAACTACACTTAGAAGTACCCTAATAGAGGGCTTTGCACTTTACAACAACTGGTTCATGATATTAAAGCCATAAACACAACACACATTTAAAAGTAAATTGCAAGCTTTCCTGCTTAACATGTTCTTCAGTGTGAAGGAATATAGAAATCACAACACTACTTCCCTTAAAAAAAATATAAATAAATAAAAAATTCTCACCACATTTGACTCCGTTTCATGTTGACTGTTTCGAGCTGAATCAAAGAAAAAATAACTATATCCCGCCCTGCCTATGCGAAATTGCAATTGGACTCATCTAGAAGGAAAATGCCTAACCAAAATTCTATTTCCTTCACCCTAAATTTGCTAGATGCATTATTAACAATATTGGGAATTCATTTCACAATGAATACTATTATTGTTATTATCATTAATAACAAGCATTGTAATTTAGCTGTAAGATCAATGACACCAACTTGATCAGGATTTTTGTCCAGTTTTCCTTGATCCTTTGAGCAAATACTGAGATGGCCCCTTTGCTTTGATTTCTGGAGGACAGTAAATGTAACTTCACTCTACCTAGGTCATCATTAGCTCCCTTTTGCTGGATATGAGAGGAGAGTTAATTATTTGTTAGCAGTGTATTCAAAATCAAAATTGAATGTTGCTTGCAGTTCTTTCACACAGAGATGAACATTTCTCATATTCAAAAGCTGCTTTTTACCTTTATTCATAATAGTATGTCATAAGAGAAAGTTAAACATCTAGAGCTCAGGAAGACATGTGCACCTGCATACATCATATCTGACTTGTCATGACTTAATGTTCTTCAACAAAGCATTATGTTGCTCGGCAAACAATCAACAGGTTTGTTCTTCGTTACAGCATAATTATACATCACTTGCACTCATTGAATAACAATCTTTAGTAACTGTGTCATAAAAATATTTTTCTGCAATAATAATTTTGCATATTCTGTTAACAGATTATTTTACAAAATGAATTGTCCCGTTACTGATGCTTATATGTAAATCTTGCAATTAATATATTATACAAACTAAAATAATACATTTTATAATGTCACAGATTTACAATCTATATTAAAAATAAACACTATACATCTTATGGGGCATAACATAAAATTTACAAAATCAAGATTTGCTCCGTTTCCACAAAACAAATTCCATATCAACAGAGTAATTTTGTATGTGGAACCAACTAGGAAATTACTAAAGGTAATTCACTTCGGAAACAAAACATTGTATAAGTACGATGACCCTGGAACTGAGGGATGATAAATCGGGCTTGAGGGTGATAGTTGGGCTGGCATGGGTCTCAATGTCGGAGGGCCAAGCATCTCACAAACTGAGGTTCTGCCTGGTCAGACCTCTTGAGAAAAATGATCACAACTATCTGCTTCAGAATAAGAAAGCTAAAGACCATCAAGAATATTAATTGTGTGATTCTTTGGTGTGTTACAGTGGTGTGATCACTTAATAATGCAAATTAAAAATATATGGAGGTAGTTAAATAAAATATATGCAAAATTGACACCAATTTTAAAGCATAAACAAATCCAAATTTTGCACAAATTGTGTATAAATCTATTTATCTGTAGTTTGACAGTAGTGTAATTTAAAATAAAATGAGAACATAAAATAAAATAATTACATATTCACAGTAGATTTCCAGCTTCACTTAAAGTTCAGATTATTCATAAATTAATCACAAATTTTGTTTCTTCCTACAGTCAAACAAAATTATTAAACTTGTACAAAATCCCCACTAAAAAACTAAGGGGGGGGCGAATTTTTTCTCTCACATAGTTTTGGTAGATACAAAACAACCAACCATATTTTTTAAAATTGCACATCATTTAAATATCTTAAATTGCACTAACAAAGAAATCTACGACTTCAATATTGGAGATGAAGAGCAGGTTTGAAAATAAATTGAAACTCTTGCAATTTTCAAAATTTCAGAGGTTTCAGTGAAAATTGGAACTTCACATCCCATATTTATAAATGTAATTTCTATATAAGCAAAACCTTTACAGACCAAATATGTCATTTTCCAGGAAATTTTGAAAATATCTTCAGGGGTTCATGTAAAGTAGCCTCCAAAATAAAATACCTTAATGACTTCTGGAATGGCACAATTAAATCATACTCTCTGGGCACAACTAGATCGTGTACGTGTACAGCATTTCACATTATTTTAAAAAGTATTGAAAAAAGACTTACTTACACTGCCAATCAGAAGTTTCTGTATACTCATTATTTTGTTTTCCTTCAGCGTGCTGTATTTGGACTTGATAGTGCAACCCAAACTGAGGGCACTGAAGTAGGGTCTTTGTCTCGCTTTATCTTGAGTAATTAAACATTATTGGGGTTTTTTGTGTCTCCACTCAAGAGTATTCACTGATGCAAAGTGTTAGATAACTGGGAAAGTCACAGATTGCTGTTATGTTCTATGGAATTTGGACTGTAGGTTCACCACAGATTTTGGTCCATGGTGGTTCAGAAATGAAAAATACCTCGAACAAATTTATAAAATAATTCACCGAAGCTACCGTTTGCGAGAAACTTGTGAATAGGAATAGGAACTTGTGAATAGAACAAATTAAGTTTTTAAAGATACAATGTTTAAGTTTATTGCAAATATATATATATTTTTGGTGTATGAAAAATGTAAAACATGATAGTCATTGACCACAGTGCATAAGTGTATTTTTACTCTCTCAATCAATGTTTGTCACAAAATTGAAATTATTAGTACCGTTCAAAATCTTTTGGCAGGCAGTGTATTTGTCAGCTCTCCGATTTCAGCATTGTACAGTTAAAATTTTTAAAAATGTTCAACAAATGAAAATTTAGTCACAATTTTTGCTGGACTATTTTTTAAAAAGAAAAATATCTAGTAATATAACAGTCTCAAAATTTTCCCCAAGTTCTAATAATATTTCTACAAATTCCATGATTTTTCTGTTTTAATATATTTATATTTCTAAACCAAATATTTCTGATGCGAGTTTGCAATGTGTGCTGCCAGAATCATCTTTCTTATAAAGCATTACTGCGGTCTTATGACCACCAGACCCCAACGCTATGAATTGTCAAACTTATCTCCCCCTGCTTCTTGAAAACTATTCAAACTTGATTCTCAGAATCAAGGATGAACTGGTGTTTGTGAAGAAGTCAATTTCAACTACTGCACGTTTCATAAAGCCCATATATAACTCGATTGAAAATTAACAACTATTTCTTACTGTATTGTTACTTTCTTAGCATATTGTTGAATCTGACAGGGGAATGTTCTCTTTAATGCCCTTTCCAGACCAATCTCAAGGTATACAGTACTACTATTCACTTGAGCACCAGCGCCTCTTACACAATGTATATACATCAAACTTACTTCATATTCAGAATAAAACTTGTGTGTGGTAAAAACTAGTGTACAATGACTTCTGTAGATGTATAACTTTCTTTAAGCTGCTGTGAATCCATATTAAGATCTGATCTATGACTTTCTGTGTTTTGAAAAACTTGTGTAGAACATTTTAAACACTATAATGAATTTTTTACTTTACACATTTTATAGTTTTTCTTACATAATTTTGAAAAAATAAGTACTTACGTATGTAAGTATTTTGCTTTTTTTATTACAATAAAGTCGGTTCCCTACTTGTGACATACCAAGTTTCCTTTCCAAACCTTCCAATCTGACAGTTATATATGACACATACACAAGACATCCATCCAGACATCTCAATTTTTGGGTTCAAAATTGGGAGTACTTTTCTTGACATGTGCAACATTTCAAATAATTAAATACAGATCAAAACAACTTGGATTACAAAACTGAAAAGTAAAGACTATTGTTCAGGAGATTCCAATTCTTTGGGAAAGTATAGTATAGTGAAGGAAAGTAAAAATGTATTTTGGCTAAATAATATATTCATTCTGGAAAAATATTTGAAAAATTGATTATTTATTAGTCATTATCATTTCTCAACTTCATTTAGTAGCATCATGTCTCAGATCTGTGCCACTCTCAGAATAACACCATTGCTTTTATTTATACTCAAAAAATTTGTATTCAATAATTCCAAACATACCTATTTCTACTTCTTAAAAAATTACAGAATTTCTCAAGAAAATTACAAACATTGTTTCAGAACTTTACATGTACTCTTTCTATAAATTAACATAGATTTTCTGTAAACTTCAAAAGTCTATCCCAATAAAAATAGTATAAATTTATTTGTACTAAAATTTTCATTGGTCACAAAAAATCATACCAATGTACACTTTCTTCATGAATGCTGTTTTTTTAGATGTTTAGTATAATGAGATTTTGTTGCATATGAATTATCACAGTAATCACAAGGAAATGGTTTCTTATCACTGTGTGTCCAATAATGTCTCTCTAAAGATTTCTGACACCTTAAGACTGCAGAGCAAACTTCACATTGAAATATTTTATGACAATTTTTATGTTTATTTAGTCTTGGTTGAGTCACCGTACTAAATGAACATTTATCACAAGAAAATTTCTTAGCTTCTTTTCCTCCATGAACACCCTTTTCATGGTTTGACAAATGATCTTTTCGATAAAAACTTAAGCTGCACATTTTACACTTGAAAGGTCTAATGCTAGTATGCATTCTCTCATGCGAGGTTAAATTACCTTTCTGGGTAAAAGACTTTCCACAATACTGACATTTAAATTGTTTGATTTTCAAATGTATTAACAGATGTTTCCGAACATCACAATTATAGCGAAAATATTTATTACAAATTTTACAAACACAAGTTTTGGGTACGTGAATCATCAAATGACGTCTTAAATCTGTCTGTTTTTTACCACAAATCTTACATTGCTTCGGATTATGTCCTCTCATGTGCTGATAGTATGCCCCTTTTGTCTTGAATATCTTTTGGCAGCCATCCCTTAAGCAGCGAAATTCATCAAGAAGAGGTCCTTTTTTCTTTTGGACACCATTTGACTCAAGGCATTGATTATCATTTCTGTCTCTTTTCCTTGAAACAAATTGAGACACACCATTTGACTCAAGGCATTGATTATCATTTCTGTCTCTTTTCCTTAAAACCTTTTGAGAGCCAATCTTTGAGCCCTCAAATTTAACAATATGAGATAGTTTTCTGTGATAATCAACTTCTTCTTTTGTCTTGAATATCATTTGACAACCATTCTTTGGGCACTGAAATGTAACCCGACGGGATTGTTTTTCATGATCATATTCTTCTTTTGACTTAAATACCTTTTGATAGCCATTCTTTGAGCACTGAAATTTAACCACATGAGATTGTTTTTTGTGAATATTATATTCTTCTTTTGTCTCGAATACATTTTGACAACCACCCTTCAAGCACGGAAATTTCTCAGGATGCATTTTTTTTTTGTGATCATCATATTCTTCTTTTGTCCTGAATGCCATTCGACAGTCCATCTTTACACATGGAAACTTATAAAGATGATCTGTCCATTGGTGGTACTTATATTCATGTTTTGTTAAAAAGATTTTGGAGCACTTTTCACATTTAAAGTTTTCTTCCTCTTCTTGCACTTTTGAAATTGTATGTTCTGTGTGTATATGTTTCATTAGTAATGACTTGTAAAAATAACGTCGAGAGCACAACGCACACCTAAAAGTATGTGATTTCATGTGTAACCTCAGGTAACATAGTTTTGAAAATGCACTGTTACACCTTTCACAGTAGTATTGCTTTTTCAATGAGTTTGCGAGGGTGGCACATGTAACACCTTTGGACATGGGTTCTTCCACAATTATGTATGTCATTATTATCCAGATTACTCAAGTTTCATCAAAATCTGTAAGGCAAAAGCAATAAAATTAGTTCAACTGCATAACTCACTTATGTAAAGAGATACTTTATAATCAACATGTCTACTTTGGCTAAAATGTAGTATCTAGAACTTGCATTACTTTGGAATGGAACATTTGTAGGAAGCGAGAGAGAGTTTTAGACAATTTTTAGAAAACTATTAATATCAATAGAAGTTACCAAATTGCTATTAAAATTTGTAAAACATTACAAACTACAGTGATGTCAAAACAGAAGTAAATAATCATCCACAGCATGGTGAAGAGTGCTGTGTTTGCTGGTTATCCATAACTTAGGAATTAGTTTTGTGATGTTTAAGGACAATTTCATTTATCACAGACACACATTTGAACCAAAGAGATCTAAATACGAGGTATTTTTAAATTGAATACTGATAACCTAAATTCAACACAGTAGGTTATGGAAATTAATATTATAAATAGAACTTTGATATTTTTATTTATTATTTGGATGTAAAAGTATATAGTCTAAATGTCACAGACACACACATAAAAAATGACATTAATGCAACCTATCAAGGAAAATCCCATATTTCTGCTAATGAGAATTATTTAGAACAAAAGTAAAAATATAACACAATTAATGGAAGACACATTTAAGAAATTCAAAATTTGTCATTAATATTTACACCAACAATTTGTCCATATTACAGCATTTACAAGTACATGCGCTTTAAATAATGTCTTATAAATTTTCTTGAAAATTCTAAACTTTTCTGAGACAACATGTTCAAAATTTCACATTTTCAGGAACACTGAGATTGCATTTTCTAAAAAACAGCTCCAAATTTTTTCATGAAAGTTTTCGTATAGATAGTGCTAATTGCAGTGTTCAAGACGACATAAAATTAATTTTGCTGTATTCTTTTGTTTTTTTCAAAATTTACACAAATTTATTTTATTAAAAATATCTCTCAGGCCATTAATATGCACATTTCCAGTGATTTGTATTCATTATTGCATTTGTGACTGGAACTACAGTATCGAAAACAGGATTCCTGTGAAAAAGAGCTTCCAATTTACACATTTTCACTACAGCTTCAACAATATTTTCTTTAAAATGGCTCCAAATTTTTCAACTAAAACTTCCATATATGACGAAGTTTTACTCCTTTTTAATTTTCTGTAAGCAATTTTTTGAATATACAGCAAACCAAAAACTTGAGAAAATTTCCTTAAAAAATGTATTTTGGTCACGACAGATGGCAGCTGGCAATTTAAAACATTTAAGACTATATTTTGTCATTGCTTAATGAACATCATACACTTCTAAACACAATTATCTTTTGTAGGTCTGCGACTTCACATTTTGTGTGTCTGTGACACACAGGGTTGCGTGTCTGTGACTCAAAATAAATTACTTGCAATGGTTCTTTGGCCGACATTTTTTGAAAGATATAAATACTTTGAACTTACTTTGCATGACACATTTTATGATTTTAAAATTTAAGGTTGTTGAGTTAATTAAAAAAAATACATGTTCATGTCACAGACAAACATTAGTCTACACAATTATCAAACTCATCATTAAGTCTCATTATATTTTTAATAAAACTATCACCTTACTGTCAAATCAAGAGGGTTCAAACTAGATTCAAAACCTCAAACATAACTTTCCTTCGTAAATAATCCTCATTGCCTCAAATTGCCGCAAAACGGCAAAGCAAGAAATCACTTTCAACAGTTCATGCATAGGCCTAACAATCACATTTTGGTGTAAAATTTACCAACTTTTAAATTTAAAAGTTAAATTTAGACTTTTCTAAATACCTTACATAGAATTTTATAATTGTTACAAATATTGTAAATTTTTGTAGTGTGATTGACATCCATATGGAATTGCCCCTAAATAATTGCATAATTTCTCAAGTTCTCCCTTAAAACTTTCCAGATTAACCATCATTTATTGTTTTTCACATAAGAGAACTCACATTCTCGAAAGAACTAGAAAGGTTGTCACAATTATCAATCTATTAAACTATCTAAAAAATAAATAAATTGAACAATAAATATTTATCTCCAATTTTGAAACTTCTTATATCTGTCCCTCAGATCTACACGACACTGTCCATTTTAACCCCAAACGAGATACCGTATTTTAACACAATCCAACTTTATTGTTCCTTCTAGACGAATTTGAATTTTTATCCAAACGAAATTAATAATAATGAAGTTAGAAGCTGTCAACAAAGTACCACGTCCATTTAACATAGGAATTTACCAATAAACTTTCTTTTAAAAAATAGTTGAATGTTGAGGTTCAGTCCTATACATGTCTCAAAGTGATTTGTAATTATTGATACATACGTATAGGACCGTACCTCAAGATTCACCAACTTTTTAAAAGAGTTCCTGTGTAAAATGAATTAACTTAAATGAAGGACACAACAAACTTTTATTTTCTTTTTCAATCTTGCTACCAACACATACCTATCAATATATAAAACCAAAGAAAATTGCAAATCACGGGATTATCATCAATGATCGAATAAAACTACCACTCATAGGACTTCACCATTCTATTACAATAAAAGATGACAAATACAATCACATGATTTCCCAAGATCTTTAATACTACAATGTGTATAGTTTCAACAAATCTACCTTTCAATGTTGCATATGTAAATCGTTCATTAACAACATTCAAACGATCCAAAATTCCCAAAAGCCACTCTGATTCAGAGAAGTAGGGAAAAACATTACTCTTCCGCTTGCAGTCATTTGTTCCCTAAAACGTCGCATGTCGTTTAGACAGGAATTATGAAACCACTTATCAGCGGTTCCTAACAAAACTTACATCTCAGAGGAATTTATAATAAATGCTTAATACGACTTAATATAGTATCTTACGCAAAATGCATTACAATTACTTCACCACATACTTCACTTTTTATAACACACCTGTCACCGCAGTATCATAACAATGAGAATAACGTACAGCACGTCACACACAAGTCACTTTCAGCAAAATGAATTCGTTTATTACGAAGTAGAAAGAGAAAATTCCCAAACTATTTGGAACGCAGTTGAACGTAATTCGTGCTGCGATGGCTCCGGTGCACATGCAACACCAACACCACATTCGTTAAGGTTAAGGGACGTTGAAAGCTGAATGAAAGCACCAGACCATTTCAAAAACGTGTCCGAAAAACGAAAATTATCGATAGTCTAATTGCCTATCGTACGTGTAAGGGAGTTTTCGCAACCTCGAACGGTAAAGCACTCGAAAGCGCTATCGATATCGATAAGGGGTAAAATCGAGTAGAGTTTTGCACGTGTACGTTTAGCCAAAAATTAAACGGAAAGCCTTATTCGCCCGAATTCCGGTACGTCACATTGATCGGTATTATTTTCCATTGGACAGCCAATAGCGTAGAAGTAACCGGTAAATTTCAAATAAACCAGCTACGCGGGAAGTTTAAAATTTCACTCCCATAGTTAACCTTTAATTTATCAACAACAACAATAACAACAATAATAATAATAATAATAATAATAATAATAATAATAATATCCCCGTGTGGTGTCGGGGTTTTTAGTAGAATAACACCATGGGACCTCCCCCTGTCGTAGAAGGCGACTAATCGGAGCAGCTGTCCGCTGTCACTCCCCTAAACATCCTGTAATTCCCACTTTTAACTTGGTGTGTCATTACTTCCACTTACTTGTGGCACACTTCTGTTCTCTGTCCTGTAGGCCAACCTTCTCATCGGCCAACTCTTGTGTTTCTGATCCCGACGCTATTAGGTTTGCGAGGGCTAGGGAATCGTTTCTATTTTATCCTTCTATTCTAACTCTATTCTTCACTGTCCCCCTTCTCTTCTTCCGTTTCCTTTTAGCTGGCGGTAGCTCAAAAACGCTAGGGGAAGGCAACCCCGAATATAAACCCAGGATGGAGGGTCCTTTAGGATCGACGCTTGCGGTGCAGGGGATCGGAGCCCCAGTACCGGCGGTCGGTGGTGAGCAAGCAGGCCACCGGGCGTCGTCAGCCAGCGACTGCAATGCCACGGGTGCGGATCACTCGGCATCCCTGGCAGATATTACTACGAGTGATAGCAAACTTCGCGGGACTCGCATGGAAGTTTGCGATTTCAGGATTGAGGGATCCCTTAAAAACCCTCGTCCAGAAAAAAAGTCCTGACTTAAAAGAGAAAAAATGAAAACTGGAAGAATCGTAAACCCTGATGACTTGTTTAAGAACACAACAGCAGTACCAAAATACCTTACAGTTAAAAGAAAAGAAGGGAATTTTGAAAAAGTAAGCCCATTTCTAATAACACTTAGTATATTAACACTTGGGCTGGATCTGCCATAAGAGATATAAAGAAAACTCCAACTGGACTCTTGTTAGAAACATTTAATGAAAATCAAGGACAAAAGTTACTAGAATTGAAGAAAATAGGCACTATCGATGTTGAAGTAAATGCTCATGGCACGTTGAATACTTGCAAAGGTGTAGTAGTTTGCAGTGACTTACTGAACTGCAGTGAAGAGGAAATAGCTCAAGAACTAGCTTCTCAGGGAGTCATCGCCTGTCGCAGGCTAACAATGAGGCGGGACGGGCAGATAATCCCTTCAGCATCCCATGTCTTGACGTTCAACCGTAGTACGTTGCCAGAGAAGATTTAAGCTGGCATTCATCGTCTGAGCGTACGATTGTTCGTTCCTCAACCGATGCAGTGCTTTCAGTGTTTACGTTTTGGACACACAGCATCTAGATGTGCGAGAATCAAAGCATGTCAGTGTGGAAAGCCATTTCATAGTGATGATCCGTGCATAGATCCTATCAAATGCATCAATTGCAGTAGACAGCATTCAACAAGGTCAAGGGACTGCCCAATATACAAGCAGGAAGCAGGAATACAAAAAGTAAAAGCCACACAAAAAACCAGCTATCCTGAAGCAAAAAAGCTTGTGTGCCCTGAAAGTAAAGGAAACATCACGTACGTAGAAGCAGTCACTAAAAGCACATCAGTGCCTTCATTAGTAATAAGAGAACTAATGCCTGCAATAACTCTCTGCATAGAAACGTATTTTAATGAAATTTATAACAAGAAAATCCACACGGAAGAATTAAATACAAACACTCAATGTGAAATATTAAGTGAAAAGCAATCTTCGGAACCCCCGCCAAATGAGACAGAAAGAATTCCAGTGGCTGCCCCCGCAGCTACATCCAGGAAAGGCGAATCGGCAACAGGCTACCGAAGTCTTTCAAAATACACTAAGGAGGACTTCCTAAAACAAAAAACTAAGTCATCTACCACCTATCATCAAGATACGACCACTTGCTCAGAGACAAGCTCGATGGTAAGTGCGGAAAATAACGAATACCAATCCATTGATCCAAGCAAAATCTCCCGCAAGAAGAAAAAGAAGAAAGGATGGCCAAAAGGAATACCTAGAAAATAAGCCGGACATACCCACCCCATAACAGAGAACTCCATTCCAACTATGGAAAATATTATTCAGTGGAACATCAACGGCTGTATCTCGCACTATTGTGAGCTGAAATTGCTACTGGCTAATTACACGCCAATGTGTTTGTGCTTACAAGAAACGCATTTCAAGCCACAAGACCGTTTCAATTTAAGAGGATACAAGACCTTCCGCAGTGACGTAGAACCTGATAGACGAGCTAGAGGAGGTGTTGCCATACTGATCAGCAACACACCTTCTGTTAGTCGTCTGCAACTCAATACACCTCTACAAGCGGTAGCAGTAACCTTATACCAGCCATTGAAGATGACATTATGTTGCGTATACTTACCAGACGCCTCATGGCAAAATGAAGAACTACAAGATATGATCGATCAACTACAACCTCCATTTCTTATTCTAGGAGACTTTAATGCTCATAGCACCACGTGGGGCTGCTCTAGAACAAACGATGCCGGTCGAAGAATTGAAGACCTGTTACTTAACAATACATACGTTCTCTTAAACACAGGTGCAAGCACTCACTTTAACGCTAGAAATGGTACATTCTCAGCCATAGATCTTTCGATATGTAGTCCAAATCTTGCAACACGTTTGACGTGGAATCCACTTCCAGATCTTCATCAGAGCGATCACTTCCCTCTGTTGATTTCTTCAAACATACGAAAGAACGACGTATATTTACCAAAACGTTGGTGTACCAACCGTGCAGACTGGTCCAGCTTCATTAGACACATAAAACCAATAAATGCCAGTGGAAACATGGAGAGAGACGTTACAGACTTCACCAACTGTAATTTCTGCTGCTGGAAAATACATTCCACAAAGTACTGGTCGCTCATCCAGAATGCCAGTTCCATGATGGAATACGGAGACGAAAGAAGCAATAAGGGAGAAAAGAAGAGCTCTCAACAGATATAGGTGTTCACCAACTCAAGACAATCTTATTGCTTTCAAGCGTTTGCGTGCACTTCCACGTAGAAAAATACTAACAGCAAAACGATCAAGTTGGGAGAAATACGTGACAACCATAACCAGGACGACCAAAGTCACAGAGATATGGCAGAAGATCAGGTCAATAGCCGGGAAAAATGTTTTCAGTCCTATTACATACATAGAGCATGAAGGGCAACTAATCTGCAAACCAGACGAAATAGCCAACGTCTTTGTCTCTCAATACTCCGACGTCAGCAACACAAACAGCTATCCTGAAGACTTCTTAGAGAAAAAGTGAGAAGAAGGAAAAATACTAAATTTTACAACTGGTTTAGATGAACCGTATAACGCTCTTTTCACAAGGCGAGAATTACAAGACGCTATAAGTGCAGCTGGAGACAGCAGCAGGAACAGACAACCTCCCCTACAGCATAATACGTCGGTTACCAGAAGAAATACTCTCCATCTTGTTAAATATATATAATAACATCTGGATACAAGGCAATTACCCCAAATGCTGGAAAGAGGCGATAATAGTTCCACTTTTAAAGGCTGGTAAAGACCCAGGGAAACCCGAAAACTATCGCCCGGTATCATTGACATGCTGTCTAGGAAAAATTCTAGAAAAAATGGTCAACACCACACTAACATGGTGTCTCGAAAGATACAACCTCCTGAATAAACATCAGTGCGGATACCGACAGCATCATTCCACCATTGACCAGCTAATATATCTGGAAAACGCAATTCAGAACACCTTTATCAAAAGACAACATATGGTTGCTGTATTCTTCGATCTGGAAAAAGCTTTTAATAAGACCTGGCGTTACAACATTCTGAGACAGCTACACAACTGGCAAATCAGAAGAAAACTTCCAAACTTTATATCAAGCTTTCTTAGTACCAGATCCTTCCAAGTCCGTATTGGGCAGTCCATCTCAGAAAGCCACGCACTAGAGAATGGTGTACCACAAGGTTCTCCATTAAGTGGTACGCTTTTTATCATAGCGATCAACGAGATGTTTGACGGCATAGAAACATCAGTTGGAAAATGCATGTATGTAGATGATATTGCTCTATTTTATTCAGCCAAATCACCGGCAATGATCAAATTAAAAATGCAAAACGCCATAAATACCTTAGAACAGAACGCGGAAAATATCGGCTTCTCATTTGCAGCAGCTAAAACCAAATGCGTCCATTTCTGTAGGAAACGGAAAGGATGCAGAGATCCTCATCTGGCATTAAATGGTGTTCAACTGGCATACAATGAATCGGCAAAATTCCTCGGTTTGATCTTTGACAGGCATTTAACTTGGAAACAGCATATAGATTATACATTGTCTAGATGCAGAACGGCTCTGAACGTAATACGATGCATTTAGCATATAAATTGGGGAGCAGATAGAGACATCTTACTCCGTCTCTACAATCAATGGTAATGTCCAAAATAGATTATGGATGCGCAGTGTACTCCTCAGCCAGGAAGTCAAGCTTAAGGAAATTAGATCCTATTCACAACGCAGGCCTCCGTTATGCATCTGGAGCGTTCCGCACTAGTCCTTCCTTAAGTCTATATTGTGAAACCAGTACCATGTCGCTATATCATAGACGACAAACACTACTACTCAGATATAGATCAAAAATGCTGTCACTGCCAGAGCACTTGAACCATTCATTGATGACTCGACCTAACTTGGCATATTTACGATCGAAGACCTACTGCCACTCGTCCAGCCAACATCCGTGCAATCGAAATAACTAGATGTTATAACATCGTTCTACCATCGGTTTTGAAGTATAAAACATATGAAGTTCCACCTTGGACGCTGAAACTGCCAGATGTTCGACTCGACACAACCAGTGTAAAGAAAAAAGAATGCCTTCCCGCAGAATTAAAATCGGATTTAAATTAGTTCTCGAAGAATACATTGCAAATCACACAATCATCTACACCGATGGAGCAAGAACCAAAAATGGGGTTGGAAGTGCATTTGTAACTGAAGGCATATCAAAAGCATGGACTCTTCCCCTAGAAGCGAGTGTGTACATAGCTGAATTGTTTGCAGTATTGCAAGCTTTGCGATATTGTGAAACTCTAAGCCCAAGAAGATTTGTCATCTGCACAGACTCGCTCAGCTTTCTTAGCGCCATAGACAGACGCGTACCTGCGGACCCAATGCTTCAAATGATACTTCTATCATGTCATAAATTAAGACAGAGAGAAGCATCAGTTACATTTATCTGGTGCCCTGGGCACACAGGTATCTCAGGGAACGAAGAAGCCGATTCTACAGCAAGAAATGCCGCAAACAAACAATTAGAAATTGATACGGAAATAAGACCTCTAGACGCAAGAAATGCTGCTTTCAAGTGTATCTTCAGAGCATGGCAAACCACATGGAATAGCATTGAAACGAAATTAAAGCCAATCAAGCAAAGCGTGAATAAATGGCCAGCACACGTCAGCTACACTCGACGAGAACAAGTGTGCCTTACCAGGCTAAGAATAGGCCACACAAGGATAACCTCTTCATTCATGCTGAATAATGAGGAACCACCTGTCTGTGACTGCGGTGGAGTTTTAACAGTGAAACATCTACTAACAGACTGTGTAAATCTCGCGACAATCAGAGACAGATGTGGAATGAAAGGGGATCTGAGGGAAGACCTAGGAACGGACACAACGGCGACTGACAGGACGTTAAAATTCCTGAAAGAAGCAAATCTGTTTCATAAAATTTGAATTGTAACTATAAACTGTACTTGTATATGTGACATTTTATAATAAACAGTAAAAAGGCTAAAGGCCTTAGTTGCCAAGCCTTCAAACATTAAGTAATAATAATAATAATAATAATAATAATAATAATAATAATAATAATAATAATAATAATAAGGATTTATAGAAGAAAAAGTCAAATTAAGGTAGTAAAATCTAGTATTTATTGAGCATATTGATATTACACAATTTGTTAATTTCATTAGTGTTAACAATTTTGTATTACACAAGGCAATAAACACAGTACATCAGCTGAAATGCAACTTTACTAGCTTGTAGACATGCCAAATTAATATTATGACTATGGAATATTACATTATTACAGAGCTTATACATTAACAATGTTGAAAAGATACATATCAAGAAACAAATGAAAACAATACCGCCCCTTTGCCAGGTAAAACAAGTAATTATAATACATATGTATATGTATACATATGTGGTAAAAATGCCATTTTATTTTGCGAGTAGGAAACATAGAGACTCTCGGTGCCTCTACAATACTTTGCGCAAAATGTGAGCTGTTCCAAATAAAGCAATTTCTTGCACTTCCCTTTAAATGACCTGGGAGTTTTGCCAAGTTCTTACACAAATTTTGGAACAAATCTCAGAGCTCCGATAACAATCAGGATGACCTGAGCTTTTATGCCCTACATTCAGCTGACTTCGATTTCCAAACTCTTGTATTTAAGTCGTTTCTTTGCCTCCTTGATTACGACAATTTGATCACAAGGCATAGCAACATCTACAAGTAGACGCAATTTTTTATCCAAATCCCGGATCCGGTTTGTTTGCTGCTATTGTGCGATCCGTTTGAATTTGTTGGTAGTACAATATTGTATAACGTTCAACCGAACCGTGAGTGTTCGTACCACTTGGAGCATGTGTTTGGAACTTCGAGGGCAGTGCAGATGTGCCAGTGGATGTAATTTTTTAAAATTTGTTATTACTTAGTTATTACTTTATCGACGCAACGTGTCTCTTAGCCCCTAATCGAGCGTTGAGCGCTTGTTCCGGAGTAATCCTCCACTAATATTTAGGCCCGTTAATTTCAGAGGGCACTGCACGTCTCGTCAGTTGTCAAGAGGGCCGCCAGGTGCGTACGCGCCTCACAACGCGCGCCCCCGCGTCACTACCCAGCGGCCAGAATTGGGAAGGAATGAGGATGTGGATAGGGTTTAGGGCACTTCAAAGGGGTTGGACTAGCCCTTGTGAAGCAGGTAGACTTGGTTGGAACAAATTTCACCTGAGATCGATGGGAATCGAACCCAGACCTCCTTGGTGAAACGCGAACGACTTCGCTCTTGAGCCACGATATTCATGATGTTTCTACACGTTCCTGGCAAATGCGGCATTTGTCATCTTGGGAAACTTTGAGAACCGCTTTATCGTAATGTCGTGTTCTCAAGGCCTGATCTTGGGCAGCTATTATAAGTGCTTCCGATTCTGGTTTCATTCTCCCCCTTTTAAGCCACATAAATGATTGATCTTTATTGATCTGCACCTTGTCCATTCGTTTCAAATATTGTCCGTGGAGTGGTTTGTCTCTCCACGATTTCTTTAACATTTTTTGTGTCTCACATTTCATGTTAAGTAGCATCAGAAGTTCAGTATCTCTGTCATTCATCCCAAATTACAGTTTTTTGATATTTTCTTAATTTTTCGGTTTCCTAATGGTAGAACGGAAATATCCATTTTAGAATATTAAAGAACACAAATACATAGTCATAAATGGCAATTTTCTTTTAAAAATGTTGAGCCGTTTTAAAGAAAATGGCATTTTAACGCTACTAAAAATGCGAAATTTGAAGCTCTTTTACACAGAAAATTCTTGAGTTTTCAAAATACTTCATATGAAGTTATTTGCACTCACAAATATAATAATGTTTACAAATTGCTGGTAATGTGCATATTAAAGATGTGAGAGATCTTTCAAAGAAATTAAATTTGTGTAATTTTTGAAAAAACAAAAAAATAGTTCAAAATAAACTTTACGTCATATTAAAGAGTGCAATTAGCACTATCCGACCGAAAAGTTTGAAGAAATTTGTTTTAGCTATTTATGAGAAAATGGCGTTTGAGCGTTTCTGAAAATGTAGAAATTTGAGCTAGTTTTCACAGAAAACGATTGTGTTTTCGATAAAATTTACTTGACATTATTTAAAGCACATGTACTCAGTAATACAATAATGTCAACAAATAGCCGCGAATGTAAATATTAACGACGTGAGAGACAAATAAAAAAATTACATTTTTGCAATTTTTGAAAAAACAAAAGAATACAGCAATATGGAGTTTATGTCATCTCATAGAGTACATTTGGCACTATCCGCACCAAAAGTTTAAAGAAAAAATTTGAAACTGTTTTTGAGAAAATCTTTATGTAATGTTTTAAAATTGCACATATTGCATGCAATATTGCGCGAAAACTACTAAAATTTTCAAAACAGTGTACATGACTTAAAACAAAGAACTAAATTTGGAGAAAAAAATTCATTTGAAGGAAAAATCTCTGCCTTCAATTTTATACTTGTAGGAAGACGCCGAAAAATATTCAAACTTTCACAATTTTCGAAAATTCAGAGTTATCCGTGTAAATCGGATCTTTGCCACCTTAATAAGTGTATTTTACTCTATTCTGACAAGAAATTTAAAGAAAAAAAGTGGAGCAGTTTTTGAGAGAATTTCGAAAATGTCCGGGGGGCTTCATGTAATGTACCTCCAAATTTTATAGATTTTTTTTCAAAATCTCAGAGATTTGACTCAAACCAGATCGATCAGGGAATATCCATGTTGGGAGAAATCGTACTTATGGTTTAGGCGCTAGTAGTGTTGACAGACGGACAGACGGACGTTTTCCTTTCAATTCGGTTTTCGGTATCAAGGACCTACAAAACAGGGTTTCTGGCTACACCACGGGTTAGGGGATTTTTTTTAATTTAGCAACTGGTTTTATCCAGTTTTTTGTTATCAGCGCTCAGCAATGATTTTTTTTTCGCCGAAAATTCGCCGTTTTTTCGCGCAGCATTACTTAACTTTCCCTATACTACGTATATTACTCCGTATATACGTACGTATACGGGAAAGTAAAAAACACCCTACCGAACTGTTTCAATGTGTACATTAAATTACTGGATTTCATGAAAAACATCCAGGGATTTTTTGTTAAAGTTCAACATTCCCATAAAATACAATGTAATGGAGATGTGTTTCAAATCGTTAATGAGTTGTAATATTATCAAGTGCTTTCTGTGCAGTTTCTACGTTGTTTCTACGGAAAATTATCTGAAAAAAAACTAATTGGGCTAATTAATTAGCATTACGTACTGTGCTATGCAAAAATGCTTTATTAATGTGAAACAGATCATGAATGTTTCGAACTACAAATACATACCGTCCCGGCGCAAAAGCGCGACGCAACTGTCGCCGTTGTTAGTTCTCAGATGTGCCGTTCCCTCTTCAGTCCTTCACTTCGCTTGGTCAGCATTTAAATGCTTATATGTCAGCATTTAAATTGCCAAAATAGAAACCTCTAAAGCATAACTTTCCAACTAGCGGCCCGCCGGATCTTTTTGTGCAGCCCGCGACTGTTTTGAAACATTTTATTATCCCAACCAAATTCAATACAATTGCACAATTCATCTTATTTTTATTTAATGATATATTAGTTTTCTCGTTGTATGTACTACATTAATCATTACTTTTGTGGTCTTATTGTAGAAAATTATTTTTCATTGCCGATTATGACCACGCCATACCGTTGCGGCATCTCTAAGTAGCCGCCGTACCGGTTCAAAAATGTCGAATTTGTCAGTAATCCATGTACGTATGTATCATAGGTACAAGTATGGCGGTACATTGTTAGGACTCCCCGTGGTCCATTTTGATGAATAAATGCAATGGCATACTGATAAGACGTCATTAAATGGCCGCCATACTGAAAAACGTACTTTTTTAAATACTCTTCAAAAACTTTTAGCTTTGAGCTTGTCTTAAGTCGATTTTCTTGCTGGCTCCAGGTCTATCACCTCGTTTGCGCAAGACTGGCGCTGTCAAACTCCCGCCCTGGCAGCAGTGACATCAGCGCGGTATAACGGCAGTTGCCGCACTCACTAACCGCGGGCAGACACCGCCAGAGAGCTCTGCAGCGGTGTTCGTTGCACTCAACCAAGGCCCCACACGCCACTGTCACAGGATAACCAGTATGTTCACTCGCGGCAAATCCCAATGAAAAAATTTTTTCGATCACGTGACGTCCGCCATGTTCTTGGTATAACACCCAGCGCGCGAAATACATAATTACTACATTTAAAATGATTTTCTTACATTTATTTTATTCTCTAGTTCAATTCATTTTATTATTCTATTCATTTTATTCGAATTCCACGTCCTCTGAAACGAATTAAACACATACACTCAGTTATCATATCACACGTGTATGATATCCGAATGTATCTGCTGAAATTCTATTGGCTGACAACCAAGAACATGGCCGAGGGTCTACCCAGCGCAAAACTAGATTTTGGAGCAAGTGAACATACTGGTTATACTGTGTCAATGTTAAGGAGGTCCAATGAGTAACAACTAGTGGTGCTACAGAATGGCACAGACTTTCCCGTATTAGTTTTCTATTTCCTTGGATCTTCGCTAGCTATTCGGAATTGCCACATACTCTTTCTTGCCAGCTACTATCTATCACCGCCAAAACTACATTTTTTTGTCATTTTCTTAATTTTTCGATTTCCTATTGGTAGAACGAAAATATTAATTTCAGAATATTAAAGAACACAGAAACCTAGCCGTAAATGGCAATTTTCTTTTAAAAATTATGTGCCGTTGAAGAGAAAATGGCGTTTTAGCACTACTAAAAATGCGAAATTTGAAGCTCATTTTCACAGAAAATGTTTGAGTTTTCAAAATACTTTATTTGAAGTTATTTGAAGCACTTACACTCACAAATATATTAATCTTTACAAATTGCTGGTAATGTGCATATTAAACTTGTGAGAGATCTTTCAAAAAAATTACAGTTATGTAATTACAGTTACAGTTATGTAATTTTTGAAAATACAAAAAAATAACTCAAAATAAACTTTACGCTATACTAAAGAGTGTAATTAGCGCTATCAGTTACAAAAGTTTCAAGAAAAAATTTGCAGCCATATATGAGGAAATGGCGGTTGAGCGTTTCTGAAATTGCGAAATTTTGAGCTACTTTTCACAGAAAACGATAGTGTTTTCGAGAAACTTTACCTGACATTATTTAAAGCACATGTACTCGTAAATATAATAATGTGAACAAATCGCCGCTAATGTAAATATTATCGACGTGAGAAACATATGAAAAAATTTACATTTTTGTAATTTTTGAAAAAACCAACCTATAGATGTGTGTATATATATGTGTATATAACCTACGGCTTTTATGTCATCTGAGTACATTTACCACTATCCCTACCAAAAGTTTAAAGAAAAAATTTGGAACCGTTTTTGAGAAAATCTTGTTTTTGTAATTTTTTAAAATTGCACAAATTGCACGCAATATTGCACGAAAACTACTAAAATTTTGAAAAACATTTACATGATCTTTATGAAAGAACTCAATATGCAGAACAAATTTTATTTGAAGAAAAAATCTCTATCTTCAATTTTATAGTTTGAGAAAGACGCCGAAAAAAATTCAAACTTTCACAATTTTCGAAAATTCAGAGTTAATCGTGAAAATCGGATCTATGCCATGTTAATAAGTGTATTTTACTCTATTCATACAAGAAATTTAAAAAAAATTGGAGCCGTTTTTGAGAAAAGTTCGAAAATGTCCGGGGGCTTCATATAAAGTACCTCCAAATTTTGAAGAATCTTTTTCAAAATCTCAAAGCTTCGACTAGAACCAGATCGACCAGGGAATATCCATTTGGAAGAAATCGTACGTATAGTTTAGGCGCTAGCAGTGTTCACAGACGGACAGACAGACAGACGGACGTTTTCCTTTCAATTGGTTTCTCGGTATCAAGGACCTAGAAAACAGGGTTTCTGGCTACACCACGTGTTAGGGGATTTTTTTTCTTAATTTAGCAACTGGCTTTATCCACTTTTTCCTTTCCACGGCCCGGCAATGAATTTTGTTCCGCCGAAAAATGGCCATTTTTTCGCGCAGCATTACATAACTTTTCCTTTACTATAACTTTACTAATACGTATATCTCATCGTATCTAATACGTATATCTTACTAATACGTATATCTAATACGTATACGTACTTTACTAATACGTATATCACTCCGTGTATACGTACGTATATGGGAAAGTAAAAATTGAACGTTGCGCCTTCTGCCATATTGATGGCAACAAGCACGCGAGTTACCTTCTACTACTAGTAATAGAAGGTATTGGCTGAGCAAACAAATACGGCGTATTGGCGTTTCGGCGTATTGGCCTACTAGTAATAGAAGGTATTGGCGTTTCGGAAATAAAAGTTAGAATAAACACTAAGTTAAAGGTATCGATAAGAAAAAAATCCGTAATAATAATATTTTTGTTTTCATTACATTAATGACATTTCTCCACAAAGTTCAGAGAACAGATTTTGTTCTTTTAAGAACATTTTTATGACTAATCTCTACTGCAAAACTATTGTTACCAGTCGCGGCTCATGGTTTTATAAATGGGGAAGGCTGCAAATGCCTAGCATTGCATTACGTTACAGTGCATTGCATTGCCTGCATTGTATTTGTATTAATAACAAGTTTGATACAGACGATTGAGAACGACGCGAAATACCGTGAGATATTCCATCCTGGGGCCCGTTTCACAAAGGTTACAAGTTACAAGTTACTAGTAATCACAAGTACTCGTAAGTTCTGTTTCACAACGATTTTGCCGAGCCCCAGAAGACAAGACCTCATGCGCCAAGAAAGAAAAACCCAAGTGTACCGCTCCTACCACATACTGGGAAAACTAGTTGAAGCGCAATGCTACTCGCGGAGCTGCATGCTATCTGGTGAGCCCGCCGTTCTTCAGACCCTAGACTCCATGGAAGGCTGTCTCGCTGCAGCCTTCGTCCGCTGGTAAGCGTCTGCAGTGAATGCATGACGTCACGCCTCCTCGTTTTGTACAGGCCTTATGGGAGAATAAAGTGGGAGCCTAACGCTTTTCTCTTCCCTGTCAACAGCTTTAAATGCGTTACGGACGGCCGTTAACGAACCGACAAAGAAAAATTTTGATATGATTGTAACATAATACAACTCAGAATTCCAGTATCTTTTTCATGGACTTCATGAGTTCTGAATGACGACACGAGGTTCTAACTTCATTACTTTTGAAAAGTTTTCAAACAAAAATATGAATATATAACTATGTTCAAAGGGGCCTTGTAAATAGTAGTTATAAGTTAATAATAAGTTAGTTTCAAAGTTAGTATATTTAAGATATATAGTTAGTATATTTAAGTATATAGTTATTCAAATTATCGTTTTTCATATTATCGCGGCAAAAAGTATTATTCTTTCATGAAGAACATGAGGGTTCAGGGCAGAAATTTATAGCTAATTTACCTTTGAAAATATATTTTATTATATAGGAGCGAATATTTTGTCAACAAAACTCGAAAAAAACTCTCTTTTCTGTATTCAAAATTCGACTAGAATATGGTTTAGGATAGAGACCACAGA
This sequence comes from Acheta domesticus, assembly GCA_031308135.1. Classification (NCBI taxonomy): domain Eukaryota; kingdom Metazoa; phylum Arthropoda; class Insecta; order Orthoptera; family Gryllidae; genus Acheta; species Acheta domesticus. Next base: position 253,719,179 of record JAHLJT010000631.1, read on the forward strand.
ATTATGAAAACGTGCACAAAATTCACTTCTCCCCATAGCTCGTCATACGCAGTTTTTAACTGTTTTTGACGTAAATAAATAAAAAAAAAAAGATAGGCCCTCCCATTACTACAAATGCCTGATCGGCTGTAGTATTTCGTGCCTCTAAGCACTGAATAAATTCCCGAATCTTCAAGATCAATGATGAGAAGGAAATCTAAAAAAGCCGGTGACATTACAAGAACTTTTGACAGAAATTATAATGAATTTATGCATGACTAAAAATAGGCCCAAAGAGGTTGTGTAATTAGTTATAGAATAGTATATAATTTTGTTTTAGTTTAGTGTATTTAAGACAGGCCCTGCCCGCAATGCAAAAGCGAAGCAATGCAAAAATGACTGCAGTTTTTTGTGTCCTTATTGAATGAATAAATTTCTGCCTCTCCAGGACTACTGGAGAGGGGAGAACTGACTAAAAGCTCGTGCATTTCAGAGCCTGGGGCGTCAATGACAATGAGAGCGTTGAATGCCAGTACGAAGAGGTTGGACTACGCAGGCTTTTGGAACTCTGGTAACTCTTCTGGCAGTTTGGAGACTTCGGTTTCTTACCCCCGTGAACATGGCCAGAAAAAAACTCAAAATTCAGAATTTTTTTATGTATACGTTTGTCCACCGGTTGACCACTTTTGACCACGATTGACCACCCTTTAGAAAACTTTTACCAGCTTCCATTCACAAACTAGAATAAAAACAATTTTTTCTGGCCAACTTCACGATTTGACGAAATTACAAGATTTTGACCAAAATATTAAAAATATCAAAATTTGAAGTGCGCTTTTGTTTTTCCATCGTTTGACCACCTTTAATCACTAACTACACTATTTTTACCACGTTTCCTCTACCAGATATTCGCGAAAAACGTATTCCACTGCACCCAGAAACCGTGAAGTTGGCCAGAAAAAGTTTTAAAATGCAATTTTTTTGGTCGATTCGCTTGTCCATCGTTTGACCACGTTTGACCACCATTTAGAAAATTTTTACCAGGCCGGGTTCAAAAGTTATAGACAAAAAACGTTTTTCCCCGCCATTTCTCAAAATCAACAAATTAGCAACAAACAAATGAAAAATTCGAAACTTTTAATTTGCATTCGTTTCTTTACCTCCTAATGACCTCTTATTCACCTTCAGACGTGCTTTATCACCAACGGAACAACCAAAATAAATGTTCAAAAAAGTGTGAAGTTGACCAGAAAATAATACGAAAATGCAATTTTTTGGGTTGTTTCGTTTGTCCATCGTTTGACCACGTTTGACCACCCTTTAGAAAATTTTTACCAGGCTGGGTTCAAAAGTTAAATGCCAAAAAAACGTTTCTCCCGTCATTTTTTCAATTCGAAAAAAACAACAACAAGGAACACGCAGAATTTTCCGTACTTTTCTACCCTCTGCGTTTGTCCATCTTTGGAAAGTGATTGTCCATAACTTAAAATTCGTAAGCTACGTGTATTTCAAGAAATACAGGCGAAAAAGGAATTTTCCCATAATTTTTTGTGAAATTTCCCCAAAAACAAAAAAAATACATTCAATTTATTTAAAAAGAAATTAGGCTTTCGTTTGTCCATCGTTTGATGACCTTTGCCCAGCATTTAGAAAATGTTTACCAGCCTCTGTTCAGAAATTAAAGCAAAAACAGAGGTTTCGGGCCAGATTGACTCTTGACCGAAATTACAAGATTTTGCTTACGGTTCAATTATATTTGGGAAAAATTATTTACCACGATATTTGGCACCTTGCCTAGAACTCTCCGTAAAGAAATAATGCAACATACATTTTCGTACATCGTAATTGGGCGAGGACCTTACTATATCGTTTCAAGCGGGAATATAACACCCTAACCATTTCCTTACATAATTGTGTCGATCCATGGAACACAAAAGTGTTAAGAGAAATAACTTCAGTTGTTTGAACAGTACATAGTACTCTCTCACCTTTAGTAACGATTACGTCATAGAATCCTACGGAAATGTATTATCCTTATTAACATATGTCATCTTTTTTTTGTGAAACTCGTTACAAGTTCTACAACATTAGGGGCGAAAACTAATTATTTTCATAAAACTACATATTCGACAACTAATAGTGCGTTGCATACAGATTAATCATGTCCCAATAATGAGACTGAATTCACAGAAATTCACAAGTACGTACCAAAGATGGCAACAGAAACGACACTAAACGACGTTTCGTTTCTGCGCCGCTGTAACAAAATTATTTTCTCATGAGTTTAGTTTCGTTACAAGTAACAAAACGAAAGTCTGCGCGAATTTAGTTTCGTTACAGAAAGAACAGATCGTCTAAGACAATTTCGTTTCGTTTGTTTACTGAAACGAAAGGAAAGTGAATTTCCTTTTTGAGGGTAAGAAACGTTATTTCTTTATTTAGTTTTGTTATTAATATTTGTAGGACAAGTAACGAAAGTCGGGAGAGGGCCATTGAGAGTTGTACACTCGACTACATTTCTGTACTTCATTTTGTTTCAGAACAGAACTACTGAAACCCCAGTGATTATCTGCACCTTTTCTTCTATCCTTTATCGATAATTTAATTATTCTTAAAATATGTTCTGGCTCTTGTGGTAAATTTTTACTCGCAATACTCACGATGCTGGATACATGGTTTAACATGAAATACTAAAAACTTTTGTTTCGTACGGATTACAGCGGAAATACCTCAAATAAGAAGGAAGGGGGGGGGCTAGGTCCGCCGATCGTCTTGCTCGCAGGCCCACGCCCCTTCCATCGACACCTCTCAGCAGCGCTTCCGGGAAGCGGCAGTGCCCTTCCCACCCCGCCCACGGCCGCACCGCCGCTCGCCGAGAATGGGAGAGAGTTCGCGAGTCCTACTCCTCGGAGACCTGCAGTGCCCTTCAAGTAAATGGACACTGCCGACTGACATGCTGATAGCGGCGCCGCAAAATAAATGACTATGGCTGCAAGACGATGGCACGTGACGGTTTCCGCACTTCCATAGGCGGCACATTGCACATACTATTTGAATAAAAGTTCATATATTTTCCATATTTCATATAAAATCAGCCCTTATAGCATATTAAATTTAACGGCGAAATTTCATTAAATATTAAAAATGCATCTCAACAGTAATAGCTTAAATATTTTCAGTAATTCCTCAGAGTTTTCTTTTTAAATTACAGATAATTGACAATAGGAAAGCAAGTGAAGAAACTGTTAATGTTTTTAATTATTTATGTGAGGATTAGATCCACTCTCCGGCCCTGAGATTCAGTCTGAGGGGTCTGAGTGTCCCGCGAGGCGAATGAGGCGTTGAACTGTGGATGTGTTTGACAGATGACCTTGAGACCTCCATGGTCGGTGGGAAACGCACCTCGTTTCAGTATCACCTCTCCTTCCCTCTGAGGCTAACACCAGCAAATCCCATGACGTCACAGAGACTTGGCCATCAGAATTCAACCAATACTTGTATTTATTTACAGCTGCCCTTATCATGTCATCAGCTGAAAAGAGCTCTGAGAATCTTCGAGAGACTGGACAATTTTATAACGAAACAAAATGTGACGTTCACACACTTGTAATGACGCGCATGTAAATGCAAGAACAAGATCAGGATCTGCATGCACTGCAAAAAATATGTAAATATCGTTTTTCGCCTGTATTTCTTGAAATACACGTAGTTTATGAATTTTAATTAATGGACAATCACTTTCCAAAGATGGACAAACGCAGAGGGCAGAAATGTACCGAAAATTCTGCCTGTTTCTTGTTGTTTTTTTCGAATTGAAAAAATGGCGGGAAAAACGCTTTTTGGCAACAACTTTTTAACCAAGCCTGATAAAAATTTTCTAAAGGGTGGTCAAACGATGGACAAACGAATACACACAAAAAATTTGAAGTCAGCTAATTAAAAGTTTCGAATTTTTCATTTGTTTGTTGCTAATTTGTCGATTATGAGAAATGGCGGGGAAAAAAATTTTTGGTCTATAACTTTTGAACCCGGCCTGGTAAAACTTTTCTAAAGGGTGGTCAAACGTGGTCAAACGATGGACAAACGAATCGACCAAAAAAATTGTATTTTAAAACTTTTTCTGGCCAACTTCACGGTTTCTGGGTGCAGTGGAATACGTTTTTCGCGAATATCTACTAGAGGAAACGTGATAAAAATATTGTAGTTAGTGATTAAAGGTGGTCAAACGATGGACAAAGGTGCACTTCAAATTTTGATATTTTTAATATTTTGGTCAAAATCTTGTAATTTCGTCAAATCGTGAAGTTGGCCAGAAAAAATTGTTTTTGTTCTAATTTGTGAACGGAAGCTAGTAAAAATTTTCTAAAGGGTGGTCAAACGTGGTCAAACGGTGGACAAACGTATACATAAAAAAATTCTGAATTTTGAGTTTTTTTCTAGCCATCTTCAATTTCTTGCGGTACATCTGGAATTTCGACAACCCAAGTTTTTCTGTTATCTCCTCTGGCGGTGACAACTCGGTGTGAACCTGAGCGCTCCCTTCAAGTTTTTCGGCTACCCGACTTTGAATTTCTTTTGTTTGTGGTTGTGGCCGGCCGGCCTAGCCTTTATAAATAAACTTACTTTTTACATAAATCTGTATTCAGGTTTATCGTTTATTTATTGTAATTAGTTCTAAAGAATAGTTTTTCAAATAAAATCATGATCAATTGAAAAAAACTGGCCATTTTGTGTAATGTATAGTGACTGGAGTGGACCTCTCACACTAAGAGCTCTATACTGTCTACCAAGATTTAAATACAACACGCGTTTCCATCGTTTGTCAGTTGTTCGTCTGCCTGCCTGTCACAGTTACCAGAAGAACCCGACCGATTTCTTGCACACTTAGCTGGTATGTTGCACATCATCAACTATGCAAATGATTTCTTTTTCACGATCGGTTGCATACTTGACGGTTGAGAACGGAGGCGTGAATTTGTTCCTCTCGGCGGGGAAAAGAGGGCCCCAAATGTTCGTGCCTGCCATAGCGACATCGGGGTATCGTCTCCAAAAGATATCATATGTCTGGGCGACGCGATTGACAGCAGATTGTCCAATTGTACGCATTCGAGAAGGGTAGTAGGCTGATTTTGAAACTGGCTTCTAAGTCTGTGATTCTCAACCATTTTGTTTCATCGACCTCTTTTAAGAGTTTTTTTTCTTCAGCGACCTCCTTTCGTTTTCTCTATAATATACAGCATCCATAATCATAAACCAAAAAATTGCATATAAACTTCTTAAATACAACACCAATATTGTAAACCAATATTCAAGTAAATGTCTCTATTTTCAATAATCGAAGACACTGCCGTTTTTGAGAACCTGACTTTACGATCTTCGTTGTACTGCAATGGTAGCGAAATGTTAAGTGTTGACTGTTTTTGAAGAAGTTGTCATAAAATTTTTCCAGTCGGTGTTACGAAGAGTATATTCTGCGCAATAGTGTACCTTTTGTGAATGCAGAATTATTTATTGAGTTTTCTAAATGTTCTAACTCCTAAGGGCAAAAGACATATACAAAATAAGAGGAGCGATTTTGTAATTTATTAAATGTTTTGTTGTTTAATATAAGAAAAAAATTAATTGACAAGTTTGTTAATATTCTTTACAATCGATGGAATCTTGTTTTTACTGATCAGTCACCAGTTCATATTCAGTCATTGACCTTCAATCAACCCCTTGGTCTTCATTGACTCTCTTCAGATTCCATCTACCCGGGGGTCGGTACCGACCTCGTTGGGAATCCTTGTTCTAAATCAGGGCTGTCCAACTTAGAAGGGCTTATGGGCCACATATCAAATTCTAGTTAAGCTGCGGGCTGAACCGTAATGTAAGATGGTTTTTACCCTAACTACTGAGATTATACTGAAACAAATATATATTAGATACGATTTTATACATACTTAATGTACGTACAACGAGAAAATTAATATATCATTAAATAAAAATAAGATGACTTGTACAATTGAATTGTATTTGATTAGTATAATACAATTTTTCAAAGCAGTCGCAGGCTGCACAAAAAGATCTGACGGGCCGCATGCGGCCCGCGGGCCCCCAGTTGGACAGCCCTGTTCTAAATGTTTGCTTCTTTGTACAGATCCATTTGTATAGTGCCTAAGATACGGAATATAACAAGCATTCCTGTGACAAATAATACGACTAGTTATAATATTAAAACGAAGAGTATTTCTAATGATAATTATGATATTAATAAACATTTGTAAGTAATTATTTATGTGTATTAACTAATTCCAGTTCTCAGTGTAATATTATATTAACTGTGCTACTTAATTATATGGCACTATACTATCTGTATATATGAGTGAACAATGGCTGCGACGACGGTGGCGGCGGTAGCTGTGTCTTCTTTGGTGACAGAAGCTTTGACGGGGGCAGAAAGCAAAGAAACAGTGCAGAGTGCGCATGTCAACGAAGAATGCCAGGTGAAAACTACAGACTTCTTAACAATATCTGTGCCTATGAGCCTACGAGCTTATCTTTTGCAGTTCGATTTTTCTCTCGTTCTGTTGCCTGAAAGATAATACATGAACGCAAAGTGTGGCGATAATAAAATATATTAATATAATTATTAAAGTTATATACATTCATATGAATTTTCAAATCTGTTACATTATTAAGCGAAGAGTACATTCCCTCTAATAAGAAAATAAGGAGGAATTAATTATCTCCCCACTTCCAGAAAGCATATAAGATCTCCTAAAACTCATTAATTTACAGGAGGCCCTGGAAGTGGGGAAACGAAATGGCTAATACAGAAAGACGTTCTAACCTTCTTTAACCCTAAGCAGGTAGTAATAAACGTAGTATAGAGAAAATTATGTAATCCTGCGGAAAATGAATTTCGAAATTTCAACGATAATACACGTTTTGGGGACCTCTGATACCAAAAAAGTGTTGTTTTTTTTTTTTTCAAAACGTCCGTCCCTCGGTCTGTCTGTCCGTCCATCTGTATGCTCGTCTGTACGCCCATCTGTCTGCACGTCCGTCAGTCTGTGAACAACACTAGCGCCTAAACCATACGTGCGATTTCTTCCAAAATGGATATTGCCCAGTCGATCTGGCTTCACTCGAGGCGCTGAGATTTTGAAAAACATTCTTCAAACATTACACTTTACATGTAGCCCCGCGGACACTTCCTAAATTTTCTCAAAAATGGCTTTAAATTTTTCTTTAAATTTCTTGTAAGAATATAGTAAAATACACTTATTAAGGTATCATAGGTCTGATTTTCACGGTTAACTCAAAATTGCAAAAGTTTTTGCAGATTTTTCCTTCAAGTAAAATTTGTTCTCGTTGAAAATTGTCACAGAATGCCACTTTCAAAATGTTTCTCAACATTTCTTGCTATTCAAGCAACATGGCGGCCAGTGTCTGGTCTAGCTTCTCAAACGAAATGCCCTTGTTGTGGTCACGTGGTTCGAGACGAAAACTGGTGCTGCGCAGAACAAGCAAAAATCGGTGCGTCGGAGTAGCTCACCCGTGTCTTTCTACCATGTTTTCATCATATTTTAAACAATATTGTAAACATCGATGTTTTCTGTCTATGCTTTCATTGACATCGAAAACTTTTTAGCGATGTATCGATGTTTTGTTAAAATTTGTCGTCACAAGGTGCGTGGTCGGGGGATGGGGTGCGCAGGCAGTGTTGCCAGACGTACCAGGATCCCTTTATTTTTACCAGGATTTTAATGAAGGTACCAGGTACCAGGATGAAGACATGTTAGTACATTCAAATACCAGGATTTTCAATCTACGGTAATTGATGATGTACAATTTAAGATTCGTTTAACATTTTTTAAAAATATTTTAACACATGTTATAATGGAAAAGGATAGAACGTTCCATTTCTTACATGTCGTTTATAGGTATGAAATGAATCGATATCGAGTTAAGTTGAACGAAGTTCCTGGGCTCGTTAAAAAGAAAGAATTATAATATAAACAATTTCAGAATTTAAATCAATTGACATTGGTATCAGGGATTGTAATGAAAGTACTCGGAATACTAAATTGATTGATTGATTTGTGTCCGGGCGCGTCAACTACGTAGGTCATTAGTCCCGTAAGTGTAGTTCACATTTTTTCTCGGGAGGTGGCGATGATCTTTTCCCCGCTGGATGGCGAGATCTGGCGCCGATCTACCGTCGACTAGCGGGGTTTTCCCCTCAACCTGGTATCTCCCACCAGCGGAGCTCCGCCCCAGCCGGGACAAGCTATAAGCTCCCGACCGGTCTCCCGACATGTGTGGTAGTGTAGTGCATGTTAGTGTGTGTATGTGTGTGTGTGAGTGTAAGAGGAGAGGATAGGACAAGGAATAGGAAGGAAAGATCGCGCGCGGTCCGTGGCCCGTTTGTTAGGGTACTGCTCCGGCATTCGCCGGAGTTGATCGGGGAAACCGAGGAAAACTACCGATCAGAGCAGCCGGCCGCTAGAAGTCTCCTCCAGACAGCGACTGAATTCGACCTAGCTGACAAGCCAGTGTCGAAAATCTAAGACCTCCCGGTCAGAGGGACTGCAGTGACATCAGGTTGAAGCACTGAGCCATCTCTCTCGGTCGGAATATTTAAGGTCGGTACCGGGCTATGCGACTATATAATGGTGTGGCGCCGCCGTGCGCAGGTGGGGCTGGGGGAGTCGCCGCTGGGCGAGCGCCTCAAGCCCGTGCTGGAGAAGCTGCGCTACATGCGCGCGCTCGCGTGCCGCGTGCTGGACGTGGAGGCGGCGCTGCTGTGGGAGGCCGCGGCCGCCCCCGCCGCCCCCGCCGCCAACGCCGCCGCCTCCGCCACTTCGCCTGGCGCAGGTCAGTTCACGCATTCAGCCAGTGCAGAAATTTTATGCGACGTAAAGCATCACGGCAGGCACGGGCGTATCTACGGTATGGCAGACATGGCACATGCCACGGGCGCCACTCACAAAGGGCGCTATTTAGAGTATAACCGCTAAAACAAATAACAACAACCATAATTTGAAGTATCCTGGTAGGGGTGCAAATTTTGTGCTTGCTATGGGCGCCTGAATAACTAAATACGCCTCTGACGGCAGGACTCGGATTCTGGTGGCATGTCATTTTTTCACTGGTGCGTTCATTTTTTATTTATTTTTTATTTATTTACGTCAAAAACAGTTAAAAACTGCGTGTGACGAGCTATGGGGAGAAGTGAATTTTGTGCACGTTTTCATAATTCTGTGGTCTTCTGGTAACTAACTTGTACATCAATGCGTAGAACATGCTTCACGTCTAGCTGCCGTTGAGTAGTGTTCTTGCCCGAGGTAGTCTATTCCTCTGTGCAACACCGTCGCTGCTCGGTGCAACATCATCGCATAACCGTAGCTTACTTGGCGCATCGAGTGTACGAACCTTCAGAGCATATTGTTGATACAGCGTCACAGGCTGAAAGCCTGTCTGATGAGTCCTGAACTAGGACGAAACGCTTTTGCTACCCTGACTGCTCATCCTTTGCGCCTCTGCGCTGGGGTCACCCTGCACGCACACTTGTGTGGTAGGTGGATACGGCCCCACGCCGCTATACCCTTTTTCTCAAATGAGAAAAGCAGTTGAAACTAATACCCCTTTTTTACATTCACTGGTCGTTAACCGAGTGAGCAAAGGCCAGAAGTCCGACTTTCCGTGTCTGTTTCGTCTTGTGTTTGGCTCTTCAGTCCGCGTCAGACAGGCTTTCAGCCTGTGACGCTGTATGAACAGGTTTGTACATCAATGTTTATCACGAAATGTAGGTGATAGAAATGTGTAGGAAGAGATATGAACGAGGAATAAGGGGCGCTAATGTGGAATACCGCATGATCTGCCTTCGGAGATGCTGCTCTGTGGTGGAAAGCACTCCAAACGGTGCAGTCATGCGTAGGGCCCTTCAACTACCATATAACGTGGTGGAGATCATTATAGTGGCGCACTCTCCTATAGCACCTTCTTACAGGAACTAAAATACGAACTGCTGCCAACGATACTTCGAACGTGTGTGGCTGCTACGTAGGCTCGCTTTACGCTGAAGCAGGCGCGTAATGCTACAAAAGGTAGCGTCGATGTTCGCGCTTTCTTCAGCGGTTTCTTATATTAGATTAGATTTATTATTAATTCTGCAATGAAGTATCATTACTTGGTGGCAGAATATTTAAATTACAAGAGAGTACTTGATTTAGAAAAAACAAAAAAAACAAACAATAATTAAGAATAATGGTACATAATTTCACAGCGCAAACCTTACTCCAATTCATTTTACTCCACTTCACTTCAGTTCACTTCACTGCACTGCACTTCACAACACTTAACTGATATGCATCTCTTTCGCATTTCTTTCCCTCCACTACACAACACTGCACTGCACTGCACTGCACTGCACTGCACTACACGAATATAAATAATAATAATAATAATAATAATAATAATAATAATAATAATGACAATACTACTACAACTACTACTAATAATAACAATTAGACAAATTACTTAATAGGAAATTCTACTTATTTAACAGTAGAAACTTAACAATAATACAATGACCTAAAATATAGATGAATAGCTAGGAAACTAATTTATTTTTAAATTTTCTCAGGTTTTGAGGAAAGGGTTCAAAGATTGTCGCAGGCAAACTGTTCCAGTCTCTAATAGTTCTGTTTGTGAATGAAAATTTCCCAACATCCGTTTTCTGCACTCTTGTCTTAATTTTGTGCTTGTGATCCGCTCTACCGAAGTAAGTAGGTTTTCCTAGACGACGATTAATTTCACCCCAAGCATGATAACCTTTGTATGCTTTGTACATAGCACCGAGTCGCAACTTAATCCGCCTTTTTTCGAGTGACTCCCATGCACCTTTATTTTTTGTACCCCTGAAAGTGAATTTTAATGCTCTGCGCTGGAGCCTATCTAGATTACCTTGCTGCGATATTCTGTACGGGTCCCAGCATACCGCGCCGTATTCTAACACGGGTCGCACTAGTGACATATAAGCTAATTCTTTACTTTTCACCGTACTCCTCTTTAGAATCCGCATAACGAAATGTAAAGATCTCCAGGCTTTCCCTACAACGAAATTTACTTGATTTTCCCAACTCAATTTACTGTCTAACTGTATTCCTAAATATTTGCAAGATGTAACTGTAGGTATGACATTGTTATTCAATTTGTACACTGTTTCACCATAACATCGACCCCTACCAAACGTGATGGCTTTGCTCTTCGAACTGTTTATTTCCATGCCGTTTGTTTCTGCCCAGGAGTGTAATTTGTCTGTGTCTCGCTGCAAAATATCTACATCGTCCTCTGATTTGATAACCCGATAGATGATACAGTCATCGGCGAAGAGTCTTACATTTGAAGCTAAATGTTTTGGCAAGTCATTCACAAAGGCGAGAAACATGAGAGGTCCAATGACACTTCCTTGTGGAATCCCTGACGTAACACTAGCGGAGGTTGATAAATAGCTTCCTATTCGAACCTTTTGTTTCCTATCACGTAGTAGTTCGTTTATCCAAGCCACCACCCTTGTGTCTATACCCGAATCTATTAATTTGTTTACAAGACGATCGTGTGGAACAACATCAAAAGCTTTAGCAAAATCTATTACTATCGCGTCTACCCTTCCCCCATTATCAATTTCATCGGCTAGGTCCTGTAGAAGGGAAACAAGCTGACTTTCGCATGAGAAACCGTTCCTGAAACCGTGTTGACCTTGATACAGCCATTCCTTGTCCTCCCATTCTTTCCGGATGTAGTTAGTAATTAATTGTTCCATGAGTTTGCATACGACTGATGTGAGACTTATCGGTCTGTAGTTACTAAGGACTGTTTTATCACCGCTTTTAAAAACAGGTATGTGTTATATGTACATATTATGAATAATTTAACATTTAGAACAAACTTTTCGCATTTCTCACAATTCAGCCAATTTGTAGGTGCGGATGTTGGCGAGTCTGTATCCGGCGACACTAGCGCCTCCTACAGTAGCACCTTCGAGCTTTCTCCCCGGTTTTGATGGAGAGTTGCAGGGCCCTGGTCATGCGCATCATCAATCTAACTTTGTTGTTGCAGAAGGCCGTGATTTACAAACATAGAAATTTTACGTTTTGTAAAGTCTATAAAACTTTTGTCGCTAAGCACAACTATTGCGTAACACACAAATGACTATCATTATGAATGCGGAATATGTTTTAGTTTGGAGCTTAGTCATTGGGGTTAACAACCAAGAATTTATCTTGTTTCCACATGCGCTCTGTCTGTTTTGAAGTTCCGAGAGTCAAGATGAGGGTCTCACAAATGTGGAACACATAGATATTTCAGAAAAGACTGGACTTTACAATCAAGTGTAGTGCGCCGGTTCAGTTCTGGAAAGTTTTCAGCAAACCATTAGAGGGAACAATGGATTATGTGTGAAATGTGCAAGATGTGGTCACTTGCAGACGGAGATGATTATGAAAAAGGGCGTTACATTTGTGCTTAATGGAAATAAAAAATCTGTTTTACAAGATTGTCATTTGTTCTATTGTTTTCAGATTTCAAGGAAATAGAACATATCTGTTTGGAGTTTGGACAAATTCTCTAGCATTGAACATAAGATTTATTGAACATAATTGAACACAATAATAATATTCCACATTTTTTACGTCATTTTCTAAACAAGAAGAAATGCACTCTCGTCAAAAAGGACGTTTTTAAGCACTTTAAGTTGTATTATGCAGTTTGCGTTTTATCAATGATTACAATTTTAGTATACCTTCTCATTGTGCAACACTTCACAATCATTTCCTTCTTTATGTAGTTGCAACAAAACAAAATGGTAATCCATATTTGTACCCTTTCTTCTATAGTTACTGGGCCATTTTTCTTTTCATTTTTCGCCATTTTTCAATTTTTAGGTCACATTTTGACATTTGTATCATTTTTATCATTTTTACGCATTTTGCTTCCTCTTCGTGTTTTTTGTTAGTGACTGCTTCATGAATTTACAATGGCACTAAAACAAAGTTTTTAGTATCGTCAGTTCATGATGAAATCAACATACAATACATGTACGTTACTTTACAACGCATTGCCAGACGACATAAAACAAAGTCGGTACACAAATTTAAGTTAAAAGTAAAATATTTTCTGCTGCAAAACTGTTTCTATACAATTAGAGATTATACTGATCGTGAAAAAGAAAAATAATGTTTATTGTAACAAAACAAAGCTATATAATGAATTAGTTTACGTTTGCATTGTATACATTTAAAAAATATTTAATACGCCTGTAACAAGTAATGTACTTCAGCTTCCGGGTCAATGACCCCCATCTCGACCAGGTTTTTGTCCAGTTTCCCTGATCCATTGAGCAAATGCTGAGATGGCCCCTTGTTTTGCTTCTGGACGTAAATGTAGCTTCACTGTGCGCACGTTTTGTTGAGCACCCCTTTTGCTTGTAGTTCATTTACCGTTGAAATTGATTATCTATAACTCGGGAACAAACATTTTTCAAATATTTTTATTTTTCTAAAATAATGATTTTCTAAATTCATTTGTTCGTTTTTTTTTGTTTTTTTAATTCCGGCCCCCAAGAAAATGTGCGCAGATAAATCTCTTTCCCCACACGTCATATACAGTTTTTACTGTTTTTTTGACAAATAAATAAATAAATTCACTACCGCAGTGAACTGTTTTTCTAACACTCAAAATTACATGGACCTTCCGTAACTTCCTCGACTTTTCAAAACTGACTGTTGGACGGTCCGAGCTAAGGATTACATTGCCTCCTAAACAAAATTTTTATTTTAATAATAATTTTATATAAATGAATTTTATTTAAACTTGAAGAATTATTGAATAAATAGAAATGTTCATTCAATTTTTTAGTATTATATAAAAATTAGGTTATTTTCCCATTATTTTATAATCATTTATAGGTCATTTTCCTCTTATTTTTAAGTCATTTTCAAAGAAATTTTAGGTCAGCAGAATCCGAGCCCTGATCGTAGCGTTTACGATAAGAACCCTGCTCTGAGTCTCAGCGCATGCGCCAATTCCAACGATTCGTTAGAGTTGTGGAGGAAAACGCTACTCCACCAGTGCCTACTTAATCCGTATGCTGTATCCATGTCAATGATGTATACTTATACTCCTAGATGGATGACTGTCGCCTTGGCGGTGAGGCCACCCGAGGCGCCATTTTGCACGGCAGAAACCTTGTTCGTATTGCCGAAAGCGGTGTGTTGTAGTGAGTTTTCTCTTGAGTGATTAGTGAAACATTTTTTGTTTTGATTTTTTAAATGTTTTCATTTTGATCTTTACTTAATGTAATTGTTATTTTCAAAATTGGCCCAGGAAATCAATTATTTTTTGCCTTTGTTTTTTACCCATGTTTTACCACTATAAGGTGGGTTTCACAACAATATCGTGTAGTGGAATCTTAATCTTAAGTGCTCATGGTTTGAACATCTATTTTAATCTATTCATTTATTCTCTAAATGTATGTTTTGTTCTATTTCCTGTTATGTAAAATTAAAAGAAACATTATTTATTATTTGAATATTTTCTTTCAATGGTGAAAGGTATCATTTGAATGTTTGTTCCTGCAAATAAGTGTTGTATTCATATGCAAATAAAAATGTCAGCCCATAAAAAGTACATATGTACTATATTTCTCTAAGTGTTTTCATTTTAAATCTCTCTGCCACCTCCAAAATCCAGCAGTTATTTACAACCATCCATTAATAGAGAAAAAAGGGATGTATGGAGTGAAACGCAGTTTTTCTAATCACATGAACAATAAGTACGTCTTATTCTTATTTTTGAAAACGGAATATTGAAACAGAGAAAGAATCCTTAATAATAAAGCTGCCGTAGTAATAATAATTTACTGTCACGTACAGTATTAACATAAATTGATCTCTTCTGAAGTAGAATAAGAAGTTTGTACCTATAAGTCATCATAAAAAACAAGTCCTCATTTTTGCTAGTCACCGGTAACACTATGTCAACTAACACCGGTGTCACTATGCTGTTCGTAGTTTTATGTAAATTATAAAATATATTTCGACAATTTGTTGTTGCCTACAGCTTTACTTTCTTATGATGGAACAGAACCATGTTAATAAATACAATGTATACGTGTTACACTCGTAAAAATCTACCGCACTGTCATGGGCTGCAATTGACATTCGGAGCTTTTGCCGTGCAACATGGCTCCCTGTACGGCCTCACCTCCGCCTATTGGGAAAGCGCGGAGTCAGCCATCTAGTGGTATTTATATACATCATTGATCCATGTCCACCAGAGTTAGCAAGTGTTATCATGTGACACAAAACCAGACATGCGATCGCGATTTGAGGAATTTGTTCCTATTCATGCCGGCAGGGCGTGCCGCTAACTCTACTTTCCCATGATGCATCTTGATGTCGGTGGCACTATTTTGTAACCCGAACAAGAGAAGTCTAGGACTCGTTGTGTCGCGGATCCTAAAGTCTCCTAAACATGGAACTGATAAAAGTATTACTTCTGCATTCACAAAAATGTAAATTTGTTTTTGAAATGGGATAACTGGACAATGCACGTCGGTAAAGCTAGCACCCCCACTTTCTCCAAACTCAAAAATTTTTGCGCCATAATTTTGGGCTAATTTTGGGCTAATTTCAGCCCCCTTCCAAAAATTTTGGGCTACCCCCCATCACCCCGAAATTACGATTTCAAATTTTGGCCGGTAAAGCTAGCACCCCCACTTTCTTAAAATTCAAATTTTTTTGCACGGTCAAAAAAAGTGAATTTTGGGCTTCTGGGGGCCACTTTTCAAAATTTCGAAACACACCCCTAAACTCAAGAACAAAAACTCAAAACCACCCCTAATTCTCAAATTTCAAAAATTCTTCCGCCATGGGTTTGGAATAATTTTGGGCTCTTCAGTGACACCAAGAACATTATTTTTGGTGTCCCACAACACCCCGAAATTAGGGTTTCAAAAATAGGGGTGGTAAAGCTAGCACCCCCACTTCCTCAAAACTCAAATTTTTTTGTACGGTCGAAACAAGTGAATTTTGGGCTCCTGGGGGCCACTTTACAAAATTTCAAAACTCACCCCTAAACTCAAAAACAAAAGCTCAAAACCACCCCTAATTCTCAAATTTCAAAAATTCTTCCGCCATGGGTTTGGAATAATTTTGGGCTCTTCAGAGACACCAAGAACATTATTTTTTGTGCCCCACAACACCCCGAAATTAAGGTTTCAAAAATAGGGGTGGTAAAGCTAGCACCCCCACTTCCTCAAAACTCAAATTTTTTTCTACGGTCGAAACAAGTGAATTTTGGGCTCCTGGGGGCCACTTTTCAAAATTCCGAAACACACCCCGAAATTCAAAAACAAAAAATCAATACCACCCCTAATTCTTAAATTTCAAAAATTCTTCCACCATGAGTTTGGGATAATTTTGGGCTCTTCAGTGACACCAAGAACATTATTTTTGGTGTCCCACAACACCCCGAAATTAAGATTCCAAAAATAGGGGTGGTAAAGCTAGCACCCCCACTTCCTCAAAACTCAAAATTTTTTGTACGGTCAAAACCAGTGAATTTTGGGCTCCTGGGGGCCAATTTTCAAAATTCCGAAACACGCCTCTAAATACAATAAACAAAAGTCAAAACCACCCCTAATACCCAAATTTCAAAATTTCTCTCACCATTAGTTTGGGATATTTTTGGGCTCTTCAGTGACACCAAAAACATTATTTTTGGTACCCTACAATCTCCGAAATGAAGGTTAAAAATTGTGGGTTGTTAATTTAACACCCACCCGTACTGAAAATTCGAAAATATTTGTGTGGTCGTAAACATGCGAAATTTTTGTTGCTTATCAAAATTTTGAAACTCCCCCTAAGTACGATAAAAAATATTTAAAACCATCCCAATTGCAACTCGACTCAGAAAATATTGCGCCATAATTTTGGGTTCTTTAGTGTCATCGAAAAACGGCCCGAAATCAACTTAGAAAAAACGAGGATGGAGAAGCTAGAATCTCACTATCTCAAAACTAGGAAATCCGGAGAAACTTCACTCATATTCTGGGAGAATTATACCGTACACGTGTATTTCCAACATTAAAAAAGAAAAAAAAATATATTTGTTGAGAGTTTTACCATTTATTCCGACAGGATCAATATCCAAGCCTTAAAATAATTACTTTGATTCATTCCTCTGTAAACATCCAATATGGACTTGTTAAATATTTCATACAAGAAAAATTCTCTCCACCGACGAATTAAAAGATAAAATAGTTATTTAACTATACATCTACAATTCTAAAATCACAATCAAAAATATAGAAATCCAAAAATGGGAAAAGAATAATGCCTAGTGTAACAGGCAAACTACATTTTTTTTCTCAATCTTTCATTCGTCAAAAAAAATCACATTTGCACGGAAATTGCTTCTCAAATTAGCTAATCTCAAATAATTTCGGGCTAGACTCTTTCATATTGAAAAATAAAGGAATAATAATCAATAGAATAACTTTTGTTTCTGCTATCCAATATTTGCGATATTATAAAACCTGAACTACAAGGATTTCGTTCCTGGCAATAAAGGGCCATATACAACACATGATAGGGAATACGGCTATACTCATGAATCATTTTGAACTTCGCGGTTACTTTTCCAAGAAATGGAAAATTCGCGTGAGAACTACAATATACTTTTTGACCACGTTTCCACATCAGAAAAAGTAAACCCCAAAATTCTGTACCAATTCACATAAAGAATTTATTAACTATTGCACATAAATTAGATAATAATATTCAAATCTCAAATAATTTCGGGCTATATTAGATCATACTAAAAACGGGATATTAGTCAAAACCAGTCCATATTTTTTTCGATATTCAACATTTCCGTTCTTATAAAAACAGAAGTACTAGGATATGCCTCATGGCAGTGCCGTATGACATACAACACTTAATAAGGAATACGGTTATACCGACAAATAATTTTACGGTTATACCCACAAATAATAATACAATATAATTTTCAACTAATTTTTCATTCCTCAAATAATACATTACATATCAATACATATCATACATTACATATCAATATGCCAATCTCAAATAATTTTAGGCTAGCACAGTTCCGATTGAAAAAAAATTGAATATTAATCAAAACACACCCACTGTTTACAGATATTCAATATTTGAGTTCTTATAACACCTGAACTACTAAGATTTGGCTTCTGAATATTAAAAATCACATTCTACACATTATGGGAAATACTTTTATACCCACAAATAATTTTGGGCTTCTCTCTTTCCTTTCCAAAGAATGCGAAAATCCGCTGAGAACTACAACATACCTTTCGATTAATTTTTCATTCCTCACAAAATAATCTGTGAAATACTTTACTAATTCAAATGAGAAAAGTATTAACAGTTGCCAATACATTGCCTAATAATATACCAACTTTAAATAATTTTGGGCTAGCACCGTTATGATTGAAAAAAAATAGAATATTAATAAAATCACACCCAATTTTTTTCGATATTCAATATTTGATTTCTTATAACATCTGAACTACTAAGATTTGGCTTCTGAATATTGAGCGTCATATTTCACACATTATAAGAAATACTATTATGCCCACAAATAATTTTGGGCTTTTCTCTTTCCTTTGCAAAAAATGAGAAATTCCCGTGAAGACTACAACATACCTTTCGATTAATTTTTCATTACTCGGAAAATAATCTCTGAAATACGTTATGAATTGACATGAGAAATTTACTAACAATTGCCCATACATTGCCTAATATTAAGCCAACTTTAAATAATTTTGGGCTAGCAGCGTTCTGATTGAAAAAAATAGAATATTAATAAAATCACACCCAATTTTTTTTGGTATTCAATATTTGAGTTCTTATAACACCTGAACTACTATGATTTGGCTTCTGAATATTGAACGTCATATTCCACACACTATACGAAATACTATTATACCCACAAATAGTTTTGGGCTTCTTTCTTTCCTTTCCAAAAAATGAGAAATTCCGCTGGCAACTACAACATAGCTTTCGATTAATTTTTCATTCCTCACAAAATAATCTCTGAAATACTTTACTAATTCAAATGAGAAATTTACTAACAATTGCCCATACATTGTCTAATAATATGCCAACTTTAAATAATTTTGGGCTAGCAGCGTTCTGATTGAAAAAAAATAGAATATTAATAAAATCACACCCAATTTTTTTCGATATTCAATATTTGAGTTCTTATAACACCTGAACTACTAAGATTTGGCTTCTGAATATTGAACGTCATATTCCACACACTATACGAAATACTATTATACCCACAAATAATTTTGGGCTTTTCTCTTTCCTTTGCAAAAAATGAGAAATTCCCGTGAAGACTACAACATACCTTTCGATTAATTTTTCATTACTCGGAAAATAATCTCTGAAATACGTTATGAATTGAAATGAGAAATTTACTAACAATTGTCCATACATTCTCTAATAAGATGCCAACTTTAAATAATTTTGGGCTAGCAGCGTTCTGATTGAAAAAAATAGAATATTAATCAAATCACACCCAATTTTTTTTGGTATTCAATATTTAAGTTCTTATAACACCTGAACTACTAAGATTTGGCTTCTGAATATTGAGCGTCATATTTCACACATTATAAGAAATACTATTATGCCCACAAATAATTTTGGGCTTTTCTCTTTCCTTTGCAAAAAATGAGAAATTCCCGTGAAGACTACAACATACCTTTCGATTAATTTTTCATTACTCGGAAAATAATCTCTGAAATACGTTATGAATTGACATGAGAAATTTACTAACAATTGCCCATACATTGCCTAATATTAAGCCAACTTTAAAAAATTTTGGGCTAGCAGCGTTCTGATTGAAAAAAATAGAATATTAATCAAATCACACCCAATTTTTTTTGGTATTCAAT
Organism: Acheta domesticus; assembly: GCA_031308135.1. NCBI lineage: Eukaryota > Metazoa > Arthropoda > Insecta > Orthoptera > Gryllidae > Acheta > Acheta domesticus. The sequence goes on from JAHLJT010000631.1 coordinate 253,739,151, forward strand.
ATTTGAGTTCTTATAACACCTGAACTACCAAGATTTGGCTTCTGAATATTGAACGTCATATTCCACAAACTATACGAAATACTATTATACCCACAAATAATTTTGGCGTTTCTCTTTCCTTTCCAAAAAATGAGAAATTCCCGTGAAGACTACAACATACCTTTTGATTAATTTTTCATTACTCGGAAAATAATCTCTGAAATACTTTATTAATTGAAATGAAAATTTATGAACAATTGCCCATACATTGCCTAAAAATATGCCAACTTTAAATAATTTTGGGCTAGCAGCGTTCTGATTGAAAAAACTTTGAATATTAATCAAAACACACCCACTTTGTTTTTTGATATTCAATATTTGAGTTCTTATAACACCTGAACTACACAGATTTGGCTTCTGAGAATTAAACGTTTTATTCCACATTTTATACGGAATACTATTATACCCACAAATAATTTTGGGCTTCTTTCTTTTCTTTCCAAAAAATGGAAAATTCCCGTGGGGTCTATTACTTACGTTTCGATTAATTTTTAATTCGTCACTAAATAATCTCTGAAATACTTTTCTAATTAAAATGAGAAATTTATTAACAATTAGCAATACATTGCCTATTAATATGCCATTTTAAAATAATTTTGAGGTAGCATCGTTCTGATTGAAAAAAATAGAGTATTAATCAAAACACACCCACTTTTTAAAGATATTCAATATTTGAGTTCTTATAACACCTGAACTACATGGATTCGGCTTCTGAGAATTGATCGTCATATTCTACCCATTAAACGGAATACTATTATATCTCCAAATAATTTTGAACTTATTTCTTTGCTTTCCAAAAAATGGTAAATTTACGGAAGGACTACAACATACCTTTTGATTATTTTTCATTCCTCACAAAATTATCTCTGAAATACTTTACTAATTACAATGAAGAATTCATTAACAATTGGTCATACATTGCATATCAATATGCCATTCTCAAGTAATTTTGGGCTAACACCGTTCTGATTGAAAAAAATAGAAAATTAATAAAAACACACCCACTTTTTTGGATATTTAATATATGAATTCTTATTTTACCTGAACTACAAGGAATTGGTTTCTGAGAATTGAACGTCATAATCCACAGATTATAGGAAATACTTTTAAACCCCCAAAAAATTTTGGGTATCTCTCTTTCTTTTCCAAAAAAATGGAAAATTCTCTTGGGAAATGCATTATGCGTTTGACTAATATTTCATTCCTCACAAATATCACTCTAAAATAGTTTACTAATTCGAATGAGGAATTTATTACCAATTGCTTTTACATTACCTAATAATATAATAATCTCAAATAATTTTGGGCTAGCACCGTTCTTATGCAAAAAATTAATATTTCTAGAAACTGTCCCAATTTGTTTCCAAAATTCAATATTTCCCTTCTTATAAATCCTGACAAATTCCCTACAAGGAATGGCAAGGAATGGGTCCTGGCAATGGCGTGTGGAATACATCAGATCATAAGAAATTCTGTTATACCCAAAACTATTTTCGGGCTTCTCTCTTTCTTTTCCAAAAAATGGAAAATTCTTTTGAGAACTGCATTGTACCTATTGACTAATTGTTCATTCCTCAAAAATAAACTCGAAAATACTCAACTAATTCAAATAAGGAATACATTTACAATTGCTCATACATTCATATAGCGTACAAATTTAAACCATTACACTATTGCAGAGCAGAAAACTTTGCTGTTTGGTGATCGTTTACCAAACACATTCAGGCAAATGTATTTAGTGGTCCACATTCAGTTTTCCATTTTTTGAAAAAGTAACCGAAAAAGACGATAAATATTTGTCAGTACAGCTGTGTTCCTTATTTTGTGTTGTATATCACACTACATCGCCAGGAGACAAATCCTTGTAGTTCATGTATTATAAGAATGGAAATACTGAATATCGGAAAGAAATTCGTAGTGTTTTGATTAATATTCGTATTATTTGAATAAGAACTGTGTAAGCCGAAAATTATTTGTGATTGGCGTATTTTTAGTTAATGCGTAAACAATTTGATATAAATTCCTCATTTGATTTAGTAACTCTTTTTCGACTTGATTTTTTGAGGAATGTGAAATTAGTTAAGATGTATATTGTAGTTTTCACGAGAATTTTCAATTTTTGGAAAAGATAGAAGCCCAAAATTATTTGCGCGTATTACCTTATTCCATATAATGTGTTGTATGTCACAACACATTGCCAGTATCCAAATTCTCGTAGTTCAGATTTTATAAAAACGGATATATTGAAAGACGAAAACAAATTGGAAATTTTTTTAGTAATATTCATAAGTCTCAGAAAGAACTGTTCTGGCCAAAAATCATTTGAGATTTTCATATTAAAAGGTAATGTATGAGCAAATGTAAAGAATCAATTGAATTAGTAAAGTATTTCAGCGATTATATTGTCAGAACTGGAAAATTAGTCGAATAGTACATTGTAGTTCTCACGAGAATTCTCCATTTTTTGGAAAAGAAAGAGAAAAGCTCAAAATTATTTGTGGCTATAACCGTATTCCTTATGTTCTGTTGTATTCCACACGCCATTGCCAGGAGCCAAATCCTTGTAGGTCAGGATTTATAAGAAGGGAAATATTGAATTTTGCACACAAATTAGGACAGTATACAGTAATATTAATTTTTTTAATAAGAACGGTGCGCGCCCAAAATTATTTGAGATTATCATATTATTACATAGCGTAAGAGCAATTGATAATAAGTTCCTCATTTGAATTAGAATAGTATTTTAGAGTGGTTTTTGTGAGGAATTAAATATTAGTCAAACGCAACATGTATTTCTCACGAGAATTTTCCTTTTTTTGGAAAAGAAAAAGAGAAGTCCAAAACTATTTGTGAGTGTAACCGTATTATCTATACTATGTTGTATACGACGTGTAATCTTCAGAAGCCATATCCTTGTAGTTCAGGTGTTATAAGAACTCAAATATTGAATATAGAAATAAAGTGGGTATGTTTTGATTAATATTGTATTTTTTTTCAATCAGAACGGTGCTAGCCCAAAATTATTTGAGAACGGCATATTAATAAGTAATGTATGAGCATTTGTTAAAAAATTCCCCATTTGAATTAGTAAAGAAGTTCAGAGATAATTTTGTAAGAAATGAAAAATTAATCGAAAGCTATGTTGTAGTCCTCACGGGAATTTCTCATTTTTTGGAAAGGAAAGAGAGAAGCCCAAAATTATTTGTGGGTATAAACGTATTTCCCATAATGTGTGGAGTGTGATTTTCAATATTCAGAAGCCAAATCTTTGTAGTTCAGGTGTTATAAGAACTCAAATATTGAATACCAAAAAAAATTGGGTGTGATTTTATTAATATTCTATTTTTTTTCAATCAGAACGCTGTAGCTCAAAATTATTTAAAGTTGGCATATTATTAGACATTGTATGGGCAATTGTTAGTAAATTTCTCATTTGAATTAGTAAAGTATTTCAGAGATTATTTTGTGAGGAATGACAAATTAATCGAAAGGTATGTTGTAGTTCTCACCGGAACTTCTCATTTTTTGGAAAAGAAAGAGAGAAGCCCAAAATTATTTGTGGGTATAATAGTATTTCGTATAGTGTGTGGAATATGACGTTCAATATTCAGAAGCCAAATCTTAGTAGTTCAGGTGTTATAAGAACTCAAATATTGAATATCGAAAAAAATTGGGTGTTATTTTATTAATATTCTATTTTTTTCAATCAGAACGCTGCTAGCCCAAAATTATTTAAAGTTGGCATATTATTAGGTAATGTATGGGCAACTGTTAATAATTTTCTCATTTGAATTAGTAACTATTTCAGAGATTATTTTCCGAGTAATGAAAAATTAATCGAAAGGTATGTTGTAGTCTTCACGGGAATTTCTCATTTTTAACAAAGGAAAGAGAAAAGCCCAAAATTATTTGTGGGCATAATAGTATTTCTTATAATGTGTGAAATATGACGCTCAATATTCAGAAGCCAAATCTTAGTAGTTCAGGTGTTATAAGAAGTCAAATATTGAATACCAAAAAAAATTGGGTGTGATTTTAATTCATATTCTATTTTTTTGAATCAGAACGCTGCTAGCCCAAAATTATTTAAACTTGGCATATTATTACAGAATGGATGGGCAATTGTTAGTAAATTTCTCATTTGAATTAGTAAAGTATTTCAGAGATTATTTTGTGAGGAATGAAAAATTAATCGAAAGGTATGTTGTAGTTCCCAGCGGAATTTCTCATTTTTTGGAAAGGAAAGAGAGAAGCCAAAAACTATTTGTGGGTATAATAGTATTTTTATAGTATGTGGAATATGACGTTCAATATTCAGAAGCCAAATCTTTGTAGTTCAGGTGTTATAAGAACTTAAATATTGAATATCGAAAAAAATTGGGTGTGATTTTATTAATATTCTATTTTTTTCAATCAGAACGCTACTAGCCCAAAATTATTTAAAGTTGGCATATTATTAGACAATGTATGGGCAATTGTTAGTAAATTTCTCATTTGAATTAGTAAAGTATTTAAGAGATTATTTTGTGAGGTATGAAAAATTAATCGAAAGGTATGTTGTAGTTCTCACCGGAATTTCTCATTTTTTGGAAAGGAAAGAGAGAAGCCCAAAATTATTTGTGGGCATAATGGTATTTCTTATAGTATGTGGAATATGACGTTCAATATTCAGAAGCCAAATCTTTGTAGTTCAGGTGTTATAAGAACTTAAATATTGAATATCGAAAAAAATTGGGTGTGATTTTATTTTTTTTTTTCAATCATAACGGTGCTAGCCCAAAATTATTTAAAGTTGGCATATTATTAGGCAATGTATGGGCAACTGTTAATAATTTTCTCATTTGAATTAGTAACTATTTCAGAGATTATTTTCCGAGTAATGAAAAATTAATCGAAAGGTATGTTGTAGTCTTCACGGGAATTTCTCATTGTTTGCAAAGAAAAGAGAGAAGCCCAAAATTATTTGTGGGTATAAACGTATTTCCCATAATGTGTGGAGTGTGATTCTCAATATTCAGAAGCCAAATCTTTGTAGTTCAGGTGTTATAAGAACTCAAATTGTGAATATCGAAAAAAAGTGGGTGTGTTTTGGATAATATTCTATTTTTTTTCAATCAGAACGCTGCTAGCCCAAAATTATTTAAAGTTGGCATCGTATTAGAGAATGTATGGACAATTGTTAGTAAATTTCTCATTTGAATTAGTAAAGTATTTCAGAGATTATTTTGTGAGGAATGAAAAATTAATCGAAAGGTATGTTGTAGTCCTCACCGCAATTTCTCATTTTTTGGAAAGGAAAGAGAGAAGCCCAAAATTATTTGTGGGTATAATAGTATTTCTTATAGTATGTGGAATATGACGTTTAATATTCAGAAGCCAAATCTTTGTAGTTCAGGTGTTATAAGAACTTAAATATTGAATATCGAAAAAAATTGGGTGTGATTTTATTAATATTCTATTTTTTTTCAATCAGAACGCTGCTAGCCCAAAATTATTTAAAGTTGGCATATTATTAGGCAATGTATGGGCAACTGTTAATAATTTTCTCATTTGAATTAGTAACTATTTCAGAGATTATTTTCCGAGTAATGAAAAATTAATCGAAAGGTATGTTGTAGTCTGCACGGGAATTTCTCATTTTTTGGAAAGGAAAGAGAGAAGCCCAAAATTATTTGTGGGTATATACGTATTTCCCATAATGTGTGGAGTGTGATTCTCAATATTCAGAAGCCAAATCTTTGTAGTTCAGGTGTTATATGAACTCAAATTGTGAATATCGAAAAAAAGTGGGTGTGTTTTGGATAATATTCTATTTTTTTTCTATCAGAACGCTGCTAGCCCAAAATTATTTAAAGTTGGCATATTATTAGGCAATGTATGGGAAACTGTTAATAATTTTCTCATTTGAATTAGTAACTATTTCAGAGATTATTTTCCGAGTAATGAAAAATTAATCGAAAGGTATGTTGTAGTCTTCACGGGAATTTCTCATTTTTTGCAAAGGAAAGAGAAAAGCCCAAAATTATTTGTGGGTATAATAGTATTTCGTATAGTATGTGGAATATGACGTTCAATAATCAGAAGCCAAATCTTTGTAGTTCAGGTGTTATAAGAACTTAAATATTGAATATCGAAAAAAATTGGGTGTGATTTTATTAATATTCTATTTTTTTTCAATTAGAACGCTGCTAGCCCAAAATTATTTAAAGTTGGCATATTATTAGGTAATGTATGGGCAACTGTTAATAATTTTCTCATTTGAATTAGTAACTATTTCAGAGATTATTTTCCGAGTAATGAAAAATTAATCGAAAGGTATGTTGTAGTCTTCACGGGAATTTCTCATTTTTAACAAAGGAAAGAGAAAAGCCCAAAATTATTTGTGGGCATAATAGTATTTCTTATAATGTGTGAAATATGACGCTCAATATTCAGAAGCCAAATCTTAGTAGTTCAGGTGTTATAAGAAGTCAAATATTGAATACCAAAAAAAATTGGGTGTGATTTGATTAATATTCTATTTTTTTCAATCAGAACGCTGCTAGCCCAAAATTATTTAAAGTTGGCTTAATATTAGGCAATGTATGGGCAATTGTTAGTAAATTTCTCATTTCAATTCATAACGTATTTCAGAGATTATTTTCCGAGTAATGAAAAATTAATCGAAAGGTATGTTGTAGTCTTCACGGGAATTTCTCATTTTTTGCAAAGGAAAGAGAAAAGCCCAAAATTATTTGTGGGTATAATAGTATTTCGTATAGTGTGTGGAATATGACGTTCAATATTCAGAAGCCAAATCTTAGTAGTTCAGGTGTTATAAGAACTCAAATATTGAATATCGAAAAAAATTGGGTGTGATTTTATTAATATTCTATTTTTTTTCAATCAGAACGCTGCTAGTCCAAAATTTTTTAAAGTTGGCATATTATTAGACAATGTATGGGCAATTGTTAGTAAATTTCTCATTTGAATTAGTAAAGTATTTCAGAGATTATTTTGTGATGAATGAAAAATTAATCGAAAGGTATGTTGTAGTTCTCACCGGAATTTCTCATTTTTTGGAAAGGAAAGAGAGAAGCCCAAAATTATTTGTGGGCATAATGGTATTTTTTATAGTATGTGGAATATGACGTTCAATATTCAGAAGCCAAATCTTTGTAGTTCAGGTGTTATAAGAACTTAAATATTGAATATCGAAAAAAATTGGGTGTGATTTTATTTATATTTTTTTTTTCAATCATAACGGTGCTAGCCCAAAATTATTTAAAGTTGGCATATTATTAGGCTATGTATGGGCAACTGTTAATAATTTTCTCATTTGAATTAGTAATTATTTCAGAGATTATTTTCCGAGTAATGAAAAATTAATCGAAAGGTATGTTGTAGTCTTCACGGAAATTTCTCATTTTTTGCAAAGGAAAGAGAAAAGCCTAAAATTATTTGTGGGTATAATAGTATTTTGTATAATGTGTGGAATATGACGTTCAATATTCAGAAGCCAAATCATAGTAGTTCAGGTGTTATAAGAACTCAAATATTGAATACTAAAAAAAATTGGGTGTGATTTTATTAATATTCTATTTTTTTTCAATCAGAACGCTGCTAGCCCAAAATTATTTAAAGTTGGCATCATATTAGACAATGTATGGACAATTGTTAGTAAATTTCTCATTTGAATTAGTAAAGTATTTCAGAGATTATTTTGTGAGGAATGAAAAATTAATCGAAAGGTATGTTGTTGTTCTCACCGGAATTTCCTATTTTTTGGAAAAGAAAGAGAGAAGCCCAAAATTATTTGTGGGTATAATAGTATTTCGTATAGTATGTGGAATATGACGTTCAATATTCAGAAGCCAAATCTTAGTAGTTCAGATGTTATAAGAAATCAAATATTGAATATCGAAAAAAATTGGGTGTGATTTTATTAATATTCTATTTTTTTTCAATCATAACGGTGCTAGCCCAAAATTATTTAAAGTTGGTATATTATTAGGCAATGTATTGGCAACTGTTAATATTTTTCTCATTTGAATTAGTAAAGTATTTCACAGATTATTTTGTGAGGAATGAAAAATTAATCGAAAGGTATGTTGTAGTTCTCAGCGGAATTTCGCATTCTTTGGAAAGGAAAGAGAGAAGCCCAAAATTATTTGTGGGTATAAAAGTATTTCCCATAATGTGTAGAATGTGATTTTTAATATTCAGAAGCCAAATCTTAGTAGTTCAGGTGTTATAAGAACTCAAATATTGAATATCTTTAAACAGTGGGTGTGTTTTGGATAATATTCTATTTTTTTTTTCAATCAGAACGGTGCTAGCCCAAAATATTTTATGTTAGCATATTAGTAGGCAATGTATGGGCAATAGTTAATAAATTTCTTATTTGAATTAGTGAAGTATTTCAGAGTTTATTTTGTGAGGAATGAAAAATTAATCGACAGGTATGTTGTAGACCCCACGGGAATTTTCCATTTTTTGGAAAAGAAAGAGTAAAGCCCAAAATTATTTGTGAGTGTAACCGTATTGCTTATACTATGTTGTAGACGGCGTTTAATCTTCAGAAGCCAAATCTTAGTAGTTCAGGTGTTATAAGAACTCAAATATTGAATATCTGTAAACAGTGGGTGTGTTTTGATTAATATTCAATTTTTTTTCAATCGGAACTGTGCTAGCCTAAAATTATTTGAGATTGGCATATTGATATGTAATGTATGATATGTATTGATATGTAATGTATTATTTGAGGAATGAAAAATTAGTTAAAAATTATATTGTATTATTATTTGTGGGTATAACCGTAAAATTATTTGTCGGTATAACCGTATTCCTTATTAAGTGTTGTATGTCATACGGCACTGCCATGAGGCATATCCTAGTACTTCTGTTTTTATAAGAACGGAAATGTTGAATATCGAAAAAAATATGGACTGGTTTTGACTAATATCCCGTTTTTAGTATGATCTAATATAGCCCGAAATTATTTGAGATTTGAATATTATTATCTAATTTATGTGCAATAGTTAATAAATTCTTTATGTGAATTGGTACAGAATTTTGGGGTTTACTTTTTCTGATGTGGAAACGTGGTCAAAAAGTATATTGTAGTTCTCACGCGAATTTTCCATTTCTTGGAAAAGTAACCGCGAAGTTCAAAATGATTCATGAGTATAGCCGTATTCCCTATCATGTGTTGTATATGGCCCTTTATTGCCAGGAACGAAATCCTTGTAGTTCAGGTTTTATAATATCGCAAATATTGGATAGCAGAAACAAAAGTTATTCTATTGATTATTATTCCTTTATTTTTCAATATGAAAGAGTCTAGCCCGAAATTATTTGAGATTAGCTAATTTGAGAAGCAATTTCCGTGCAAATGTGATTTTTTTTGACGAATTAAAGATTGAGAAAAAAAAATGTAGTTTGCCTGTTACACTAGGCATTATTCTTTTCCCATTTTTGGATTTCTATATTTTTGATTGTGATTTTAGAATTGTAGATGTATAGTTAAATAACTATTTTATCTTTTAATTCGTCGGTGGAGAGAATTTTTCTTGTATGAAATATTTAACAAGTCCATATTGGATGTTTACAGAGGAATGAATCAAAGTAATTATTTTAAGGCTTGGATATTGATCCTGTCGGAATAAATGGTAAAACTCTCAACAAATATATTTTTTTTTCTTTTTTAATGTTGGAAATACACGTGTACGGTATAATTCTCCCAGAATATGAGTGAAGTTTCTCCGGATTTCCTAGTTTTGAGATAGTGAGATTCTAGCTTCTCCATCCTCGTTTTTTCTAAGTTGATTTCGGGCCGTTTTTTCGATGACACTAAAGAACCCAAAATTATGGCGCAATATTTTCTGAGTCGAGTTGCAATTGGGATGGTTTTAAATATTTTTTATCGTACTTAGGGGGAGATTCAAAATTTTGATAAGCAACAAAAATTTCGCATGTTTACGACCACACAAATATTTTCGAATTTTCAGTACGGGTGGGTGTTAAATTAACAACCCACAATTTTTAACCTTCATTTCGGAGATTGTAGGGTACCAAAAATAATGTTTTTGGTGTCACTGAAGAGCCCAAAAATATCCCAAACTAATGGTGAGAGAAATTTTGAAATTTGGGTATTAGGGGTGGTTTTGACTTTTGTTTTTTGTATTTAGGGGCGTGTTTCGGAATTTTGAAAATTGGCCCCCAGGAGCCCAAAATTCACTGGTTTTGACCGTACAAAAAATTTTGAGTTTTGAGGAAGTGGGGGTGCTAGCTTTACCACCCCTATTTTTGGAATCTTAATTTCGGGGTGTTGTGGGACACCAAAAATAATGTTCTTGGTGTCACTGAAGAGCCCAAAATTATCCCAAACTCATGGTGGAAGAATTTTTGAAATTTAAGAATTAGGGGTGGTATTGATTTTTTGTTTTTGAATTTCGGGGTGTGTTTCGGAATTTTGAAAAGTGGCCCCCAGGAGCCCAAAATTCACTTGTTTCGACCGTAGAAAAAAATTTGAGTTTTGAGGAAGTGGGGGTGCTAGCTTTACCACCCCTATTTTTGAAACCTTAATTTCGGGGTGTTGTGGGGCACAAAAAATAATGTTCTTGGTGTCTCTGAAGAGCCCAAAATTATTCCAAACCCATGGCGGAAGAATTTTTGAAATTTGAGAATTAGGGGTGGTTTTGAGCTTTTGTTTTTGAGTTTAGGGGTGAGTTTTGAAATTTTGTAAAGTGGCCCCCAGGAGCCCAAAATTCACTTGTTTCGACCGTACAAAAAAATTTGAGTTTTGAGGAAGTGGGGGTGCTAGCTTTACCACCCCTATTTTTGAAACCCTAATTTCGGGGTGTTGTGGGACACCAAAAATAATGTTCTTGGTGTCACTAAAGAGCCCAAAATTATTCCAAACCCATGGCGGAAGAATTTTTGAAATTTGAGAATTAGGGGTGGTTTTGAGTTTTTGTTTTTGAGTTTAGGGGTGAGTTTTGAAATTTTGAAAAGTGGCCCCCAGGAGCCCAAAATTCACTTGTTTCGACCGTACAAAAAAATTTGAGTTTTGAGGAAGTGGGGGTGCTAGCTTTACCACCCCTATTTTTGAAACCCTAATTTCGGGGTGTTGTGGGACACCAAAAATAATGTTCTTGGTGTCACTGAAGAGCCCAAAATTATTCCAAACCCATGGCGGAAGAATTTTTGAAATTTGAGAATTAGGGGTGGTTTTGAGTTTTTGTTCTTGAGTTTAGGGGTGTGTTTCGAAATTTTGAAAAGTGGCCCCCAGAAGCCCAAAATTCACTTTTTTTGACCGTGCAAAAAAATTTGAATTTTAAGAAAGTGGGGGTGCTAGCTTTACCGGCCAAAATTTGAAATCGTAATTTCGGGGTGATGGGGGGTAGCCCAAAATTTTTGGAAGGGGGCTGAAATTAGCCCAAAATTAGCCCAAAATTATGGCGCAAAAATTTTTGAGTTTGGAGAAAGTGGGGGTGCTAGCTTTACCGACGTGGACAATGCACAGGAAGCCAAGTCGACAAGGCAACGCAGACCAGTCCTACTGAGCGCGATCGACTCCACGACGTCATCGAGGCTGAACGACTCGTGCAGGTGAATTTATTTTTCAATTTTCCATTTAGTGCTGCTGTAATATTTTTCTGTTAGCTCTTCTTTAGGGGCGATGTAATCGCAAGGGTTCAGCTAGTAAAACATTTTTCTTCCCTAAATACGTTCACCTCTTTAACACGACAATTTGGGAAATTATTATTCTGACATTTAGTGAAGAGGCTCTCCAGGTGATCTTGCAAGTTGCAAGCCCTTAATGATTCAACATATTAAAATCAGTTGTACCTATTAACTGACAATAAAGTTATAATTTCATTCTCTTTTTGGTATATTTGAATCTTCACTAATAAAATGTCATTAATTAATTAATGAAAGCCATTAATCAATGTCATTAATTAGCCCTGCTGCACACTGCTAGTAAAAGTTACTTGAGCACACTCTCAGATGCATTATCTCTCAGATGCATTATTTGAACTTTAGCCTTTCTTGCTTCACAAAATGACTACTAGGTGTTTCAGGCCCAAACACACATTAAATATATTTTCTAATATCGCAATTTTAAAACTTTAATAAACTACAATGTTTATTAGTAATACGAACAAGATATAGATGAAAAATTTGTATCAGTGGTAGATTAAAAAGTTATATCAGTACACGCTCCGGCCTGCGGTATGCTGCGCTGCACGCTGTTTGACTGAGATTATTCTCGTGACGACAGCGTAAAGCCTAGCTCGTGACGACAGCGTATAGAACAAAGTGGAAGCTACGAAATCTGAGAACAATAATGGAGGTTGTGAGTGAGAACGACGGTGTTCTCAGAACTTTTCTATGTCGCTCTATCAACGGAAGAACAACTCAGTCTTCTGAGAGATCGACCACATATGCCGCAGGGTTAAATAATCAAGGCCAAAAATATTTTCTGTGGTTTATAAGATATTAGTGGACGCGGCAACGCTTTGCCATTACACACTGGTCACGTGATTGTAAATCACGTCTTACGCTACGTTGTGAAAAAAGTCTAAAAGATGAAAGACTTTCTTTCGCAAGTATGTGTTTATTCTATGTCCTACTTTGGACGTGAATATCAAGTATCCTATTGTTAAAACCTCTCTAAAAGTTGGGCATACATTCCCAACGACACCATCTTGGAGAAATTTAATTTACTTGTCCGGTTTTAACAAATAAAAATTCCGGCCGATATTTCACAATCGCAGGGGCAGAATAATTCTATGCAATGAAGACGCACTTACTCCTTGGCTGTGCGGCGGGTTGCGCAGAGTTCAGGGGCACTTGAGTTGTCATACACGAATAAATCATTATCAACAACGCCCCCACATGTCCGATTTAACTCAAACAACCATTTCTTCACTCCCATTACTAATAAGAACAAAGTGTGAAAAACTCAGCGAACTCGATCAAGTAGTTTTTGCGTCTATATGCGACACACATACGCACATTCCCTTTTATTTATATATGGATAGATTTATATTTGGGTTTTTATTTCTTGGCGCGTGGGGGCTTGTCTTCAGAGTGGAATATCTCATGGTATTTCGCGTCTTTTTCTGTGTCGCTAGGAGTCGCATGATCGACAGCACTGCTCGATATAGTCGCGATTATGCGACTCCCAGCGGTACAACTGAGAACGACGCGAAATACCGCGAGATTTTCTATCGTGAAGACACGGCCCCTCGTGCCAAGAAGTATACTGTGATTTTCGTAACTGTGCCCCTGACAGAAATTAGCTGTTGGCAGTTTCTTCCTATCGGGATCCTCAACGTCACCATAGTGACGTCACTGTCGCGAAATATAAGCTCTCGATTGGATGGCAGCGAAACAGCTGATTCCAGTCAGGGGCAACGTTACAAAAATCGCAGTATAAAAACCCAAGTATAGATGGCATGTCCGAACAAAGAAGTTGAACGGAAACGCAGTTTGCCCCTCTCTTGTCGGAGCGCGCGCGCGTGCGCATGCGCAGGTGTACGAGCGCTGCCGGCGCGTGATGGTGGAGGAGTCGCGGCGGACGTGCGCCGCGTGCAGGGAGAGCGCGGGCGACGGGCTGGGCGGCGCCGACGGCGACGCGGCCGAGGGCGCGGGCGCGGGTGCGGGGCCCAGCGCCTCCGCCGCCGCCGCGCCTGCGCACCCCGCCGCGGCCCCGCAGCGCCGCAACTGGAGGCGCTTGCTCTGGGGCATCTTCACGCGCTCCCCCTGAACCCCTCTTCTCGCCCCCGCCCCGACGTCGTTTGTTAAAAAAAAAAAGCCGAGTGCGTGCGGAAGGTGCGATGTTGCGGTGAATAAAATGAAGATCGATTGGAGCTACTGTATCGTTTACATCGTTTTCAATAATCAAAATTAAGTAATCGTTTTTGTTTTGTTTTTTAAATATTCCTTGAAGATTTTATTGTTTATTTGTTTCTGAACGTCATTTCCAACTTGTTTCTGAACGCCATTTGATCAATATCCAATAAATTAAAATTTGTATATTTTTGGATTACGATTACAAGAAAAAGAGGAAGAAAGGTGCGATATTGTGATGAATACAGTGAAAATCGATTTGAGATATAATATCGTTTCCGGTAATCAAATTTTAGTAATGGTTTTTTTCCAATATATTCCTTTAAGATTTTATTCCTTATTTGTGCCAATTTGCTTCTGAACGCCATAAGCGAAATATTAAACAAATTAAACATAATAAACATAAACAAGTTAACATAGTTTTGGATTACAATTTCATGACAAATAGGAATAAAGGAAGAAAGAGGCGATGTTATCATGATTACAGTGAAGGTCGATGGGAGCTACATCGTTTTCGGTGACCAAAATTTTAAATAAATTTTAAATAATTGTTTTTTGTAAAATATTCATAGTAGTTTTTATTGTTTATTTGTTCCAACTTGTTTATGAATGCCCTTTGATAAATATTCAAAAATGAAATATTAACTATTTTTGGTTTAGAATTTCACAACAAATTCGAATAAAGGTGCGCGTTGTATTAACACCTCCAAACATTACGTAGCACATACGTCTTAGAAGTCTTAAATGTAACAGATACATATTCCGTAAACAAGAACAAGCAATCAGAAAGACGACAATAAAATCCAATAAACCATTAAAATGTAATTACTCGGTCTATGATACGACAGACATTTAGGATTTTGGGTTCCCTTTTCTAAACATGGAAACATTTCTCATGATAACGAGAAACATTACGCCAGATGCTTACGAGATTGTGGAGGGAATACAACAGTCCAGTCGACGGCTCTAATCTGGGTCTGTCTTGACTGCATTAATAAAAACAAAAGAAAGTGCTCGCGTTTATATTCTGATAGCAGCTGCGCCGCTGCAGGGTCGTTAAAGGCGCTGCGAAATAACGGATGGTTTTAACATGCAAATGCGACGCCCATAATTTCATGGATATGAAAATGGCGTCGGCTGCTTACGACACCATCTTGGAAGAACAAATGAGAATCGACTGATTCACTAGAAATGGCCAGGAGAGAAACTACGACTACAAGGTCTTCTTAATTAAAGAAGTCGGGAATCATTGTCGAATGAAATCTAAATGATCATTATTTCATTTATTGTTTTATTACGCTCCAACACATTTTTTGCTAGTATTATTTTAAACAATAGCTCTATGTACAAGCAATGAATAAAAATAGGCCTATTAGAAAAATCTATTTCTGAAATTAAATGGACCTGTTAAGTAAATTAACCCACACATTTCAAAATTTCAAATTCAATTACTTCTTGACCGAAAAAACATGTATCAAGAGAGCTCTGGTAAGAAAAAATCCATGATACATTTATTGTCTTTAAATTAATGTAAAACCAGGCTATCTTAATCCCTACTATTTATTGTAATAAATAAACGGTTATGAGGGCCGCTAATTTCCAAGTTACAACACGTAGAAAATTAGATTATTATATATTCATAGAAGGAAAATGAAAAGAAACAATTGACGTTCCCTTGGTATTTGTGTAGGAATATGAATACCTCAACAAAGATTTTCAAAACTAAAAGAAGCCCGAGTTAAGTATAAAAGTCCTGGAATAAACGTATTTTTCACTTTGTTAGATACTGTTTCGTATCAGACGTCCTTTCTTTCTCCTAAATAATATTTTTGATTATCCATAAAACATATTTTTGGCTTCAAGAAACTAATAAACTGAAATACTCGCAAACATGAGAAACTGTTTTTCCTCTTAAGAGAAAATAGTAATGTTACAATGACGCCAATCATATCGCGCAAATGTTGCAAACACCATTTTCTAATTCGCCGTGTGTGAAAGATGTTTCATGCACACTTCCAAATATTTCGCACACTATTATTTAAAAAGGACAAATTAGCTGTTTCGCACACAGAAAACAAGCACGAAACCGTGTTTCGCGCACGACGTGTTAAAAGATAGTTCTGAGTGATTCCATAAACTTTATGATTATTCCTTTTTGGAGAAGAAATATTAGACTTTCGGGGCGTGAAAACAGTACCAGCAAATTGCTGAACAAAATGTGTGAGCCTTAGTAAAATAAAAAAAAAAGTGGTGCTACAACAGCTTATAGTTTCTTCCATTATTAATAACTTTTGTGTTTTTCGTAAATTCAGAGTCCAACGAAAATGGAACCTGTAATATTTTTTACGCATACTTTCCTCTACCCGAAAAAAAAGCATTGCAGAAAAAAATTGGAGTCGTTTTCAGAAGTTGGAGGAGTTTCAGGAATTGTGAGACATTTTTTTTAACTTGCCTTCCCGTCAAGCAAAAATTGCGCAAACACTATTCATATTTTCAAAAAAAATAGATACAAGCATTTTATTTTTTTACAAGAGATTTTATTCGAGAAAAATCTCTAACAGCAATATAGTTACTTTGGCGATGTTAAATTTTCCAATTTTCGAAAATACAGGGTTCACCGAAAGTGGGACCTCAGGTGAGTTGACCGAAAATGGAGCAGTCGAATTGTGTAAAATGGGTACTTTTTTATTTCTGAGTTAATTTTTCTTTCTGAACAAATATATTCATTTTTTTGTAAATAATAAGCAATTTACATATTTCTGGAGTGTCTGTATGCTTCTGCAAAGCAAATTTTTGCCTAGAAAACATTTTTCAAACCAACATTCCGGGTTTATTGTGGCTCAACCATTCGGAATATCCAAGTAGTTTATTAGACAAAATATGCTTAAAATTGTCTTAAGAGATTTGTTTTTGAAATTTTGACGTTTCCTCCCAGAACCCCGTGTACAAGGGAGACTTTTGTGAGAAAATAAACTTCAAATAGTAATAAGTTGTGAAGAATTTAAACACAACACAGTTCTCGGTTATTTGATAGAAAAAAATCTGGCAAACGTATTTTCGCACGAAGCCACTATTCACCGCTTCGCGCCGTTTCAGCTTGCGCATGCACATCCCTTTCTGGATTTTACGGGGAAATGAGTGTAGAGTCAGGGGAAGTTGCCCTTGCCCGTAGGAGCGCCGGGCTCCCTACACGGGCAAGTAGGTCGTGCAAGGGCGGTTTGACGTGCATGTTTTAAATCCTTGCTAACTCTGCTAAAGGAAGAGAAAGTACTGACACTCAGCATTCGAAACAAACGTGGGACAGAAAAGAAACAAAACTACCCCACGTGAACGACCCTCGCAACCAAGCCATTGGTCCACGCGCGAGTAGACGACCGGGAGTAAGCTGTCCGAATGATTGTTGCGATCGAGCCCCTGGAAGTCCGCGGACGGACAATTGAGGACACGGGGTGAATCGAAAGGGGCCGTGGCCACCATTAAAATGGATGATTTGTGCGTGAGTTCCAAATATGACTCTGCAATGGCGCTCGATTTCATCATTATATTTGTGTTTGGGTTAGTGGGACAGAAATTAAAAAAAAAAAAAAAGAAGAACCAAAGCATTAGCTGCATATGCGTATGGATATTTAGATACACGTTTTCTATGCCCGCTGCAATTTTTCTTTAACATGCAGATATGCAAGTCTTTGCACAAAAGGTCTTCAACATTTACAATTAATTACTATTAAGGAACAACACAGGTATTCCTCTCGAAATATTTCGTTCTGAAGAGTCCAACTGTATGGACAACATTGAATTTGAAATTGGATCAATGAATTTGGTCGCACAATTAATGTAGGCCGGACACTTCTTAATTATATTATATCACGTATATTTTCACAGTTAAATAATACTCGCATCGAAAAGAACATTTTGTTATTCTAACCAACTAACTTGCCCCTGTCACAGCCGCGACGATCTCTAAGAGGTACGGACGTTTCCACTACACTGGCGGCCTTCAAATTATTCCGCGACAGCAGCGCTCTCAGCGAGTCTAGTTTACTTCTATTCCAAAGTATTGGATTGCGATCTGTAGCAATTTATTAAATGGATGATATATCTTTGCTCACGTTCCTCAACTGATAGATTCCTGAGGTGAGTATATGTACAACAGATTCCTGAGGTGAGTATATGTAAAACATGTATTGAAACAGTAATGTCTTCATCACGCCACTGAACATGCAACTTAAAGTCTGAACCAAAAATGTAAAATATTGTACTATTAACACAATTTTAAAATGTGTTTACCTGAGGAATGAAAAAAATATATTTCCTCTCAACGTTACAGGGAAGTATATTATTCCCCATCAAGAATTGTGTGCACTTAATGTAGCAAATCAGCACTGAGTCACTATATCAAGAAAGTATGAATCGCATACATTTGAATTATTTAAAAAATATTAATTAATTGTTTGGGAAAAATCGACAGATAATAATCACCAAATAAGTCATTTTATATTTATTTTCATGATTTGGGAATCGATATACAATTGTTACAATTTTACAGATATTACGTATAAGATAAATTGTATAGCATTCTATATACATCTGAGCAGCAGTGGAAACTATGAAATTACAAGGGGGAAACATGGAATGTTCCTTAGCATCATGAGTCATCTCTTGTATTTAATCGACACATTCAGATGCACACGAAAATCATGCCGACTTATAAAATACGAGAGCCTGAATATGGCAGTCTTTTTAACAAATAATTATTCACATCCTTAAACATCTTCTAGCACTGAATACCTTCCAAAGGTTAATTCGGATGCATCAAAAACTGGTCACATTACATTTTAACTATTCCGTGCTTACTCTTTTATTTTTCTGCTTCTTTTCTAAATTTATTTATTCCACATGATTTAATTACAAATTCATTTATCTTTATATTTGCTTTCATCTAGCAAAATGTCGCATTAGGAAACTATTGGCGTATGTATGAAGTCGCCAGGACAAGTGACGACAAATTGTTCAGTCCATGGCGAGAATATAATCAATGTGTTTTGGCTCTGACCCGTACCACCAGGGAAAGAAATTTCAAACTTTGCATAGCGAGTTCGACACACCTTATTCGTTGCTTTTAGAGCCACAAGTTCACATTATCATTGACAATTCAAATATATTACAATAATTATAATTAGAAAAAAATACACTTTTTACAAATACCAAATTCATGTCGCTGCAAATATTTTATCTTCATCACTGTAACATAAAATTCTGCAAATGAGGAAGAAATCAGACTATTTGGTACACAAAACATATGGTCGTTGTGCAGAAAAGCACATGGCATAATACACTATCTCCTGATTATCGTGGCAGGTCCAGATTCATAGAAAGTACTCCCAACAAACTCGGTGTAATCTTGGAATCGTTGTATAATTTTATCGGGTCTCATATCAGTTGGATCGCTTGCCATCATAAGCTCTCTTTTTATCTTCAGTTCTTGGCGCAAATATCTCAATGAAATATAGTGTACACTGGTAATGCATGTAATATTTAGACCAACATGCCTTTGGATTACGTGCGCCGAGATGACAGTACATAAATAAGTCGCAAACGTCTCTCAAAATTACAAGAGGTAGCATAATCACAGTAAAGAGCACAGCCGTCTTATTAACAGCATCGTAAACTTTATTTCCACCCATATTTTGTCACTACAGATTCATACACAAGGTTTGTTTCATTTTCTAGTTTTTATACATGTCCTGAGAATTGCAGAGTACACGCAATGTTACTCTAAAAAGTCCATATATCCAAGATTTCAGAAAATGTTTTCTTAGTGTGTCTGTGGATTTTTGTAGTATCATAATATTACGTAACAATGATGATATTAGTTGAAATAATTTAAATAATTTATTTGTTTAATTTTTGCAATGCACATTTGCGAATAGACGAGTTTACAACATGTTCTGTGCTGCTACTTGGCAGGTCTCGTTAGAAATGTATAATTGTATTCCATTTTACAATGAGCACGATAGGAGTAATAGGTAGTACGTCTTTTATTAGAGTTACAACAACCTCCACATCTTAAGGGAATGTATTAATGTATGATCACACAGTTTATACAACGTATGAAGTCTATTATTAATGAATATTTTCGGGTAAGTGCAAGAAGTTGTCTAGGAGAATCTCACTCAAGTAAAACTCTAAAGACATTTTACTAACAAAAAATGTAAAACAAAATATTAGTTGGCGTGAAGTGAACAAGAACAAAAGACGATATTCGTCGATATGATTTCCATCTAGAATTTTAAAGATAAAGTTGAATACTAATCTGCTTTATGTAAAATGAAATGTGGAAACAAAACATGTTGGCTTAGGAAGTCTTAGTGTTAAGAATTTATTTCTAAAAAAATACTGTAATTAATTAAAAATTAAGAGCAAGAACACGGAGTGGTTTCCACTCCTCCGAATAAAATATTGATGATTAAATGAGGATTGTAACTTATCAAGGGCATCGTTGTGAAACGCATGATACACAGCAGGGAAGTCTTGGGGAGTGCAACCCAAGGGACAATTGAACGTAAGCTTGCGCGTAGGAGAATTGCGCAGGGTAACAACCACGAGATACGGTCAGGCTTCGTCGAGAAAGGACTCGGCCTCCAAGAGCCGCGTTCTCGTCCACCACTCGGGCTCTCCCTCAGTAGAACCGCCGAGCCCATCGCAGGGCGCTTCCCATCCCTCGTTATTCTTCTTCTTGTCACGTGACGTTGATCTCCTCGTCGTCGTCCTCGTCGTCGTCGGGCGCGGAGTCTTCGGCGGCCGCCGCCGCCGCGGCAGCGTCGGGGGGCGTGGCGCGGGCCGCCGCGGACGCCGCCGGCTGCGCGGGGTCGTCGGGGGCGGCGGCGGCGGCGGCGGCGGCCGCGGGGGCGTTGCCCGCGGGCTCCGGGGAGCCCAGCGGCGACAGCTCCGAGAGGTCCATCTTGGGGCGGTCGGCCTCGGCGTCGCTGAGGTCCGGGTGCGGGTTGTTCTTGTTGGGCAGCGTCTGCTCGCGCGAGCCCCCGCTCGCCAGCAGCTCGCGCTCCTTGGAGTTGCGCCACTTCATGCGCCGGTTCTGGAACCAGATCTTCACCTGCAACAGGAGGCGGCCGGTGAGAACCACACCTTCTCTCCACACGCTCACCCTTCGAGCTTATTGATTTAGCGTACACATAATAAGCGTATTTATTTAGCGTATATATAATAAAAAAAGGAGTCGAATTGTGTAAATTGGGTGCTTTTTTATTTCTCGCTTAATTTTTCTTTCTGAACCAATATATTAATTTATTTTTTAAATAATAAACATTTTACATGTTTCTGAAGTATTTTTATGCTTCCATAGTGCAAATTTTTGCCTGGAAATCATTTTTTCAAACCAACTTTTGAGTGCTTATTGCGGCTCAACCATTCGGAATATCCACGTAGTTTATTAGACAAAATATGCTTAGAATTGTTAAAGAGCTTATTTTCGAAGTTTCGACGTTTCCTCCCTGGACACCCTGTATATTGAAGCTCTAAAGAAAAAGATTTTGATGTCCCTTCTAAGCGGCACCAAGTGAACGGTTTTAAACAATTGAGGTACAAAAGAGAGAAACAAATAAGAGTGGAGGTCACTACTTATTGAATAGATCGTAGATTTACTTTATTAATAAAAAGCAACGAAATTTGCGTTGTTTGAAATGCGCGGCTGGAATGGAAACGGGAAGATGGCGTCATGCGACTTCATCATTTGGCAAGTTCGCGGAAAATGGAATAGCAGTTGGTCTTCCTTTGAGAGTTTCGTGTTGTGTGATCGTTAAAACGATTGTTTGTGACTACCAATTTAAAGTATTTCATGTTATTTCTTGTCATTCTTGTGATATATACAGAAAATATCGAAGAGGTGAGGGAGATCTCATTATTATTTGGAAATTGTATTTCATGCATTTTGTTACATACATTAAGATGAGCTTGGTCGCAGGGTTTGTTCTTATATATCAAAACACTCTCAGTATATACAATATAAAAAGATCTTGGTAAACATAAAACATATATTCTTGAATATGCAGTATTCTCTGTCGTAACGTTTCTACAGCTCTTCCTTCCTTATTATTAATCGATGTAATCGCACAGGTTCATATAATAATGCATTATTATTATTATTATTATTATTATTGTTATTATTATTAATAGAACAAAGCTTAATTAATAACAGGCGACCACATAATTATCTTGTGAATACGTGACATCCTGAAGGCATCCCAAATGAACACATTGTTTGATCGGATTCCACTAATTTCTTGGTTCGTTATTGTTCGTTCCATTGAGAAATACTCAAATAGTCTTTTGCTCTCCTTCTAAACACTAAATGTAACGTTACACGTTTGACTGATTACAACCTTATGTAAACTAATAAATATTTATTTGCTACATTTCGTAGGCACTTCTCTACTTTGTGAGTACAGAACTGAAAAAAATACGAAGATAATTAGCTTCTCTAATATTTAAAGCATCGATGTTTTAAACATCGATGCTTTAAAATTGCTTTAGTAATCTATAACATTAAATTTATGGATCGTTTTTATTTACAAACAAAATATCGAAAACGTAAAAGGATCGTGCACAAAACATCGATGTTAATATAGCGATGTTTTGAAAACATTCAGATCTATGTTGCGTCCCTTTTATCTACAATACACTTTTATGAGAACGACGCGCTTGAATAAGAGTAATATACTTCATCATTTTCTGACATACACCCTGTTAAGGGTGCCTCGTCGCCACCAAACGGCAGCAATCATAATTAGGGTTTCATATTGACAACCAAAGCGCCATAGCGTCTTTGTCGCATTGAAGATGAACATACGCACCGCGCTGGTAGTTTGTAAAGATAAAACAACCTGTAACCGCCAAGGTGTCGCTGCCGCCACCCCGCCGTCGCAGCCAACCGCGTCGCCACGAAATCTGCCCACGCACTCCTGCTGGTAATTCTCGCATCACTTGCTAACGTCGTCATCGACATTGTCCCAATTCTACACGAGATCGTCCCACTCGCTGACTTTAGGAAGGCTGCCGACGTTGCTCTCGCACCACAGCTCTCTCCATCACTACCACTGTTGCTACCTCGGCCAGCTCTGAAGTTCCTGCTACGCATTTGTCAGAACTCTCCATCCCCGCCATCTCCCCACCACACCAGAACCGTCTCATGATACGATCATTCTTACAGCCTTTATCAACCTTATTTTCCCTGCCAGTCCCACGCCCCCATCGCCATCCCCGCCGCTCGCACCGCAAGGCCGGCATCACCGCCCACGCGATCACTTGAAAACACACACACAATTAAGCCCCCATGGGCGGCGCGGCGCCGCACAGTGTGTAATTTCGGCCATCTATGCGCTAGAAATTCAAAATTTCAACTTTACCAAAACGGGTTACGTGTTTTGTATTTCGATTCTAGGAAGTCCAGAGTACATTGGAACGGTATTAGATTTCACAAGTGTTGACAAGCACAGCGGATGAGCGTGCCTAAACATGCTTCAACTAGACTCAGTCCCTCGATGCTCTGATTCCTCCGCTTCAGTTCAACGAGTTCTCTTGATTGGGATGCATCTTTACTTACGCTGAAGGTTTTCTTCGTTAACTAAGTGTATTCTGTGTTCTTTTTTCTAAATATTGTTGCCATTATTATTAGTTAATGAGCATCTGACGCCTTTAACAAGATCCTTTAAAAGGTGAGTAAAATTTATTTTGCGGGAAACTCATTTTGAAAGTTTATCGAAGGTTTTAGTTTAGAATACCCCCGAATTCTTTTTTGCGGCTGTACTAGTATTAAAGCTTGCTCTTTTGGGAACTGATATATGAAAAAATATTTTGCGAAAATTTGCGAATACATTTATTCTTTTATTTTTTTCAGAATGTCGCGTTCAATTTCCCGCAAGGCGCTTTTCAATGTATGGGTTAAAAGTGCCAAAGAATCAAAGTTTGATGATTTAACTTCGTTTGTTTATCAAGAATTGGTACAACAATGGGATACAACAATGACTGAAAGTATGTGGGAAAATGTAAAAAAGAAAATTAGCAAGTTTTGTCACACTATTAATGGAAAATGGGAAAAAACAGGAAGGCACATGCAGCGTTTTCTTCATTACAATTCTTCGTGGCTGAATGAGGAAATTATTTTTGAATTTAATAGTGTTCCTCAGTCAGACAAAACTCCAATGACAGGACCTGGCCGGTCAGCAAAATCGTTTCATTCTTGTGCCCCTTCTACTAAAAGGCAGAAAGTTAAGCATCTTTTAAGAGTCATCCACCGCAGAGTTGAGTATGGCAGCAGGGATTCTGTTAAGACAAGACGGGAAAAGGGATTCGGCAGCAATTGTGAAAGAACACTCTACTGCGTCTCCAAACAGGGGGACAGTTATTAAGAAGGCCCGCAAATCTCTGTTGCAGAAGCCAGAGTTATTACCGGAACAAGCCCTTGCTTTAATGGTAGACATTAATTTGTCTAGTCGTCAATATAAACGACTACGAGAGCAAGCTGTTTACTTAAATTGTAACTTTTATCCACCCTATCATAAAGTTAAGAAATCTAAAGAGTTGTGCTATCCAAAAGGTATGATAATAACAGAAATTTCGGCAGAAATACCTCTACAGTCGCTCCTTGATCATACGATCACTCGCTTATGCCAAACTGAAGAGGTCAGTAACAAATTGCGTTTATCAAAAAGCAAGTCATTCCAAATCATAATGAAATGGGGTTGCGATGGAACGGGGCACAGTCGCTACAAACAGAAGTTTTCAGAAGAACATTTCAGTGATGAAACTTTGTTCTGTATTTCTGTAGTTCCATTGCAAATCGATTATTCTTTAGACAATTCGATCAACATCATTTGAAAAAATCTTGTTCCATCGTCCACTAAATACTGTCGCCCAATTAAATTTATTTTCGCTAAAGAATCAGCCAACTTAATTGCAACAGAAGTCGACAAGATGAAGGATAAAATTAAATCTCTTGCACCAACAATCATTGTTGTTGACCATTTGGAAATGACTGTAACTCCCGTTTTGGTATTTTGCATGGTAGACGGCAAAGTATATAATGCCGTGGCAGGTTCTTCTTCTCAGTCATGTTATCTGTGTGGGGCAAAACCGAGTGATATGAACAATTTAAACGTCTTATCAAGGAAAGAAGTTAAAAGAGAGTTCCTTTCCTTTGGTTTATCACCCCTTCACTCATGGATTAGGTTGTTTGAATGCATCCTTCATATTTCTTATCGCCTCGAAATTAAAGCCTGGCAAGCAAGGAGTCCTGAAAACAAAGAAAAAGTTTTGAAGAAGAAGAAATTTGTCCAGGATAGATTTAGAAGTGAGTTAGGTATTTTAATCGACATCCCCAAGCAGCATAGCGGCAGTACGAATGACGGTAACTCTGCGCGAAAATTTTTTAGAAACCCCGAAAAAGCAGCAGAAATAACGGGCGTGAATCTAGATTTGATCAGACGTTTGGGAATAATTCTTGAATGCATAAATTGTGGGGAAAGAATTAATTCAGAGAAATTTGAAGAATTCACTAAAGAGACCCAAAACATTTACCTTAAAAATTACAGTTGGTATCCAATGCCTGTGAGCCTTCACAAAATTTTATTCCATGGAAGGGAAATCATTGAAACATGTATCTTACCTATTGGACAATATTCGGAAGAAGCACAAGAAGCAAGAAATAAACACTCTAAGCACTGCAGAGAGTTCTTTACTAGGAAGACCTCCAGAATAGACACAAACACAGACCTACTGAACAGACTCCTCATTACTTCAGATCCATTTATAGCAAGTTTACGAACATCTTCAAAATTAAGAAAGAAAAGTGTAAATAAAGAAATGATGAAATTATTAGATGTTGATTCAGTAACAATGGCAGTTGATGATTCTGAAGACTAATCAGATAGTAGCAGTAGTAGCAATACATTCAGTGATTCTGACTAATTTTTTATGTTCTTTAAAAAAATACTATGTTCGCTTTAAAAATATTATTCCTTCTTAATATGTATCTCCGTAGTTAATTTACCTAACATTGATGCATATAAATATGTTCTATTTGCTATTTCATTAAAGAATTACCGTTTAATTTTGTATTTTAAATTATATAATTATATATGTTGCAATAAAGTTATTTATGTTGCAATAATTAATGCAATTTGTTGACTGTACTCATTTTGTAATATTTCAGTAATATACAATATGGTTTCATTAATTTTCACTCTTTTTCTTAGCAATTAGAATTTCTGTTCCATAGATCCTCAAAATTACACACTGTGCGCCGTCTGCGCGCCGCTTTGATGCCGACTCGCTCGGGCGTGAAATAAACAGTTTTTTGATGTCATTTCCATGCGCCCCGCGCCTATTAAAAGCAAGGGGCGCCCGCCGCGCCGACGTCGGATTTTTTTATATTACTTTATCGCACACCGCTCTCTTTTTTTTATGCGGAGGTATATATACGTGCGTAAACGCGCGACGCGGGCGCGAGCGCAGCGCAGGAAAAAATTTAAATTGTATTCACTCCGTTGAGCGTTTTGTAGTGGAGATGTTTAAAAAGAAGTGAGTTCCGCGCCCGAGCCCATTGTGCTCGCGGGGCGTGGGTCGCGGCCGGCGGGGGGGGGGAGGCAACGGGCAGTCAGGGAGGGGGGGATTGCGGACGGGCGGAGAACGATGTGGGACGAGAGCGAGAATGAGAGAGGGGGATTTATTCTGGCGGTGAGCGGATTAGTCGGCGGATGGCAGAGTAGGTGAAAGAGGAGTGGCTAAGTTGGTGGTCACGTGGAATAGGCTGGGTCTCAAAGAGAGCGCAGATCAAAGAATTGTACTGTAACTCATGAAGTGTTGAAGTATTGTATCTGTCATAAGTAGACCTGGGAATGTAAAGTACAAAAAGGTGACGATTTAGACTCCTAAAATTGGTTAAAAAAAATCAAATTAGGCGCTATTAAACTAGAAAACTGACGTTTTAGGCACTTAAAATACGTTACGAAGTAATTAAACCGTCGCGTCGGCCCCGTGGCCGAGATTGCTAAGACAGTAGCGCCGTAGTGATCTCGGACCGAGGTGTCGCGGGTTCGAGTCTCGCCTCTGACATGGTTGCATGTGTTCGTTCTTTCAGCCCATAACATCACCATATCGTTTCATCCTCATACCACAAAGTTACATCCGATAGTGGCCGCCAATGACCTAGTAGTTGAGGCTACCTTAAATACCAAAAAAATAAAAAATAAAATAAAACCACGGGTTTAAAAATCATTAGAAATGAAAAGTTACGATTCTGGCATCAAAAACCGAACGCAAAGGATTACATTAGACACTTTTTATTTTAGGGAAAAAGTTTTTTTACATTTTAGAGAGTGACTACAAGAATATTATTTTATTTAATTTCTTTTCATTTGATTTATTCTTTCACTCTTTTCATTCTCAACCTGTCAAGAGCGTAGCTGTACCGGGCATGAGTCCAATTGCCTAAGAGGTTCGTACTGATTGGCGACGAGATCAGCACGATTGTGAAACATGTTTATATTCACTTGCAGAGCTCTTTATGTTCGGTGTGTTTGGTGAGAGATTTCGGTGCGTAGGTAATTCTGTATTCAATCAGGGAATATTCACTTTTCGGGAAATTCGGGAAATCATTTATATTTCGGTAAAACATTTTTAAGCGAGTAATTAAAATATGATAATTCATAAAAATTACTTGTGCTAGGCACATTTAGGCAAAATTAAAATAGGCATCAACCGGCGATTTAGAACATTTTAGGCATTATTAGATGCTTTCAGTAAATCTATTATTTCATGATGCGTAAACACCTACAATTATTTTCCATACTCTCCTAAAGGAACTAAATAGGCATTTGTTCTAAAAACCGAGGTCTAGCATGAGAGTAACTGCATAATGCGGAGCGCAAGAAGGGTTTGGGAAGTCCATACATTTGTGTGGTATTAAGTGGTTGTTGGAAGGCCAGTATGCAGGGTGTGTAGATACGTTCCTTTGCAGCTTACTGCGAGTTCCGCAGGGTGGTGCCATCAATCCCAGATGGGATCTCGTCCTTACTCAAGTTCTTTTCTACCACTCGCGAATGCTACTTGACATCCTTCTTTTAAGAAAACGTGATGAAAACTCAATATCACACGATGGAACGTCTTATTTGGAGGATTATTGCTTAGGAATTAATATTTCAATCACTCAAATCTTGTATTTAACTCAAAAGTTTTTATTTTCGAAAATATAAAGACGAGTGGTAAGAAAGTTATGAATAATTCCAATTGCATTTTTTTCTTTATTGCATATGTTGAGAACATCTGCGGTGATTCCCGTTTTATTGCCGAATTCTTTGCCCACTCTGTACCATTCACGAAGGAAAAGAAGACGTTTGAATCGGCAGGGAACATCTCCGTTTTTCTCCCTCTAGTTGAGACGGAACTCTCTGAAAATATGTGAAAGAGGAGGAGGTTGAGTCATCGTCTTCCTCCCACGTACCTCTAGTAACACATCAGCCGTCCGCCAGGAAAGCTCCGCAAACACTTCTTTCACGATAAAAGGGGCGTCGACGGCGATCGGATTCGGCGCCCGCCGCCCCCGCCGCCCCCGCCGCCCCCCGGCCACGCCGCCCCCGGCCACGCCGCCCCCGGCCACGCCGCCCCCCGGCCACGCCGCCCCTCGGCCACGCCGCCCCCGCCGACACCTCCCCCGCCGCCCCCTCCCCCGCCGCTCCCGCCGCCCCCTCCGCCCCGCCGCCCCCTCCGCCCCGCCGCCCCCGGCGCTGCCGCCGCCGTCCCCGCCCCCAGCGCTGCCGCCGCCACCGCCTTCGCCCCGCGGACGCTTATCCCATTGCCAACCCCGCCACAGGAACATCTCCGTCCCGTCTCCGCAGGTAAAAAACCTTCGTCCCGCGAATCGCGAAACCCTCACCGCCTCTGCCGAAGCTACTAACGAGCCTTTATCCATCTCCGCTGTTCCCTGCAGCGTTGCTTTCCTCCCTACCACAGGCTTTCGACCCGCCCAGCCTCCCGCCTTCCGCCTCCTGTCTCCGCTTCCGCCTCGCCAGCGCCAACCCCGCCTCCTCCGCCACCGCCACCGCCAGCGACGTCTTTTCCGCACGTCAACTTATCCCGGTCGCCGGCGGCAGCGGTCGCCTCAATCCGGCGAGGAGTTTTTCTCTTTCATTTTCGACTCCCCCACGCGACGGCGGCGGCGGCGGCGGCGGCAGCTGCGGCGCTCAATCCGCGGCAGCCGGCGGCGACGACAAAGCGGGGTCGGCCCCCGTCCCCGCCGCCCCCGCCCCCGGCTCCGCCCTCGCCGCCTGGCGCCCCGCGGCCGGCACGCGCACACATCACGCCGAATGATGTAATAATTGATTTGGGACGACGGAGGCAGAAAGGGAGGGACACAGGCCGCGGCGACAGCGAGCAGACTGTCCACTACAAAAGTCAGAGGGAAGGAACGGAATAAGAGCGGCACCCCACAGATGGGGATGGAGACATAGGGTGAGTGGAGGGGTACGAATGGAATGAGATAAAGGCACGGCGGGTGAATAGTGGTGAGAAGAAAGGTAACAAAAGGAGCAAAGAACGGGCAACATCACAGAGAAACATAAAAAAATAATAACGCTTAAATGAAAAAAGATAAGAGATATAAATCTGAAAAGACCGCTGGAAAATTGAATAATGAAGTGAATGTTTATCAATTTCTTTAATCTTATCTCGTTTTTACTTTAAGGACAAAGAAGAACGAAATACAAAAAGAGAATTATAATTAATAAAAGATAACTTTGAAACAAACCAAACAGAATGAGAATGTTGGATATATATTCTAAAATCATAATAGGCAGAAAACGGTATGTATTAAATATTATCTTGATATGCTTAATGCTAAAAAATGAAGAAAATAGGAGAATAATAAAAACTAGTAAAGAATAAATCAAGAAAAAAGTTAATGGTCGTTGGAAATATTGCAGTGGAAAACGTGGACAGTGGACACAACGCAGTGGAATTTAGGAAAGAAAATGAATTAAGGAATGAACCAACAAATGGTGGAGCGAGGGAAACAAAGAAACACCAAAGAGAGGAAAGCGAGACGTAAATGTCCAGTCAAAAGGCGGGGAACGAGGGAAACAGCTCGCCGTTGAGTGAGCGACTCGAGGTCCCGCGCTCCGAGATGATCAATCACACGTGGTGAGCGCGGGAACACGTGTCGCTACGCGCAGACGGCGCGAGCGGGCCGGGCGAGCCCGGGCCGGGCGAGACCGGGCTTGGTTGGGCGGAGCGGGGGGGAGGTGATGCGGAGTTGGAGTGGGGCGTGACGGGGCATGGTGGGGCGGGGCGGGGCAGGGCAGGGCGGGGAAGGGTGGGCGGGGTGGGGAAGGGCGGGGCAGGGCGGGGCGGGGTGGGGCAGGGCGGGGCGGGGCAGGGCGGGGCGGGGTGGGGCGGGGCGGGGCAGGGCGGGCGGGGCGGGGCGGGATGGGACGGAGTAGGGAGCTGCTGCAGGGTTGAGGAGAGGTTGCGGGGCAAGGTAGAGAGTTGGTGCGGGGCGGGGCAGGTTAGGGAGCTGGTTCAGGTCGGCAAGGGACGGGACGGGGCAAGGCGTGGCGGGGAGGGGAGGGAAGGAAGCTGGTGCGGGGTTGGCGCGGGGCCTGCCGGGAGCACGGCGGGGAGGGAGCGGCTGCGGGGCGTGGTGAAAGAGGGACGGGGAGAGCGACACTCGCTTGCAACGGCAGCCAAAAACTCAGGCGGCTGATGACGGATGGGTCTCCGTAATGGAGACGGCGGGCTGGACCGGCCAACGCCCACTCTATGTCATCATTTCGAAATCACCGTCGGATCAGTTCGAAAGAGCTCCACTCAATGCGGCGATGGACTGTGCCATGTGGTCGCACAATCGCCGGGAATTATTATTTTCCAATTTCGAGGAAACGCGTTACCAGCACCCAAGGGCTCGCTGGCATTATATACAAAGGGAAAAATTCAGATGATTTAGCTTGGGAGAACGAAGGGAAAGGTCCCAAAGCCATCTTGTATAATTTTGTGTAGGAACAATGTTCACATTTTCATTATGTGTACAAAAAAGAAGTTTAGCAGATGTGTGATCCCCCTACAATACAGATCTACGACAAAAAGAATATTAATACCTTGGTTAGCTGTTAGGTGCTGAGACCTGAACAGCTTTGCCAATGGTGTGGTCATAATCAAAAGCCCTTTTGAGCGAACGAAGTGTGGTGGCGAGCTAGGAGAGCATTTGTGCACCGAAGATCACAGAGTTTTGGAATCGTTGGCAAATCATCACAGGCCGCGCCTTGGTCAGGAAGCTGATATATCGTTGACTTAGAACACGGAAACCTCTTACAGTGTTTGATCCATATCTTTACAAACATTAAAAAATACAGATATATGATCTGAGCTGCCCGGGCGACGCCGCGTTAAAGGCAGTGGTGCCGAAATGTCGACGAACATCATGGTCATCTTCAGAACACTACAGCTCTCAAGAACACCACGATGTTGGTAGAAACGTTGACACCTCAGCTTTCGACGCGGCGTCACTCGGACAGCTCAGATCCTGACTCTGGCTGAGGAAGACTACGCCATTAAATAAAGATATACAAATAATTTTGTGAAATTCGAAATGAAGATCGTGATAATAAATTAATTTTCTAAATTCACGTTCGGGGGGCAAGTACAGCGGATTTCATTTCGTTTCGAAATAAAGACACCATTTAAATATAAAATTATGAACAGTGATGTCTTTAGAGATATTTTGAATTGTTGGTCTCCATTAAGTATCTTACATTAGTATCCAAAATGATCGTGGTTTTACCATGATGTTTCACAACACGTCTCGGCAGGAAACTGAGATACGAGATATCGTGAAACAATGATCATTATCGTAAAAACACTTGAAAGATTCACGATTCATAGATTGAGTTAAAGTGTTCACTCCAGAGCATCCGTATAACCTCCAAGCAAACATTTCCTTACGCCCGCCTTGCCCCACGCTTCCCGGAGGTAATCAAATGTTCGCGAGCAGTATCTGTTGGAGGGCATCACGCGCGCCTTCAGACCCACGAACTGCGGCGGCGCATCATCGCACCGCGCCGCAGCGTTCGCGGCGTCTTTCACCGCTGCCACCTCCGCCCCCGCGGTCGCCCCCGCCTCTTATGATTCTCAATATGGCTGCCCGACGGCGGCGCGCGGGGGCCCCGCAGCCACTTTTCATCAATAATCCTGTCCCCGGGCGGCGCCCCCGCGTCCGCCACGCCCCCTTTCCTCCCTCCCTTCCTCCCACCCTCCCTCCCTCTCGCCCCTGTCCCCCCCCCGCCGCCGCCCTGTCGCCCGCACCGGCGCCAAATAAAATTTAATTATACGCAGCACAGATTGTGTAAGTTTCCTCATTTTGATTCGTCGTCGCCCCCTCGGCCCGCCGCCGCCGCCGCCACCTCCCCTTCGCGGGCGCGCGCGGGCGGGTGGGCGGGTGGAGGGGCGGGGCGGCTCCTTGGGTGGGCGGCGAGAGCGAGCCTTCCCCTCGCGTCATCAGCTTTAATCTCCGTTTTTATTGGGCGCTCAAGACGGCGCATTAGCGCGCGGCGCCGCGAGGGCGACCCGCCCGCGCCGCCCGGCGCCGCCGCCGCCGCCGCCGCCGCCGCCGCCGCCGCCGCCGCCCGGGGCGGTCGATTTTACGCGCGTCCGGAACAGGTGTCCGCCCCCTCGCGAGGTCTCGGGGGCGGCGGGGGCCGCGGGCGGGGTGGCGGAGGCGGAATCGAGCCAAGATCCGCAGCCGGGTCAATGCGCCGGCGCGGCGCGGCGCGGGAGCCGCGTGAAGGTTCTGTGGAAAGCGCCGAGTGTCTTGTGGGTTGTTGGGCGCCCATGCGGCGGATGGTTCGTAAGTGCGTCTCCGGCAGCGGAGGCGGTCGGATTGATGGCTGCTTCAGAGGGCAGTTCAGCTGAGGGTTTTCGGTCAGTGTTCGAGGGATTTGACCTATCTGATTGAGGAGTTTTTTCACATACGGTATTTGCAGTTGCCATCTTTGTTTTACGAAGACATATACCTGACTGTGTCAGTGAAGTGGATATACGTACAGGATTAGACGTTTTGATTGACAACTGAGGAATATAATCATCAAAATCAGTATTTATCGATTAGTATTATCAGTATTATACGTATTACAGTCCACGATATTTATTTAATTGCTTCATCCAGTGTTATGCAACAATACGACCAGCAGTTATTTCCGAATTTCCGAAATATTGGTAATTTTGAACATAACATCTTAATCTCGAAATGAATACTAACCTCGAAAAACAAGGAAGAATGGTGTACTAGTGTGCCCCCTCTGCAAAATCGGTTTCGTGCAATTGAAGTGTAGTCCGATTGTGGTAAAACGAGGACATAAAGACATTGCTTACAAAGAACCGACTACTTAAGAACAGAATATTTTCATTGAAGAACATGTAACGAAAGGATAGACTTAAGGAAGCACATCCCCAATTTATTACGATCTGTAATCATATTATTAACAGCATCTTTTAGTCTTCGTTTCCATTGTCCGGGCCCTAACTGTAAGTATCGCGTCTACCAAGCAGAGAGGTAGCCCCGGGAGAGAGAGAAGTGCCGCATTAGCGTCCGACGCAACGCTCGCCGGAGACCGCAGGGTGCCATCCGAGGGCGTCCCTGTCGCCGACACGTGATCCCGGCGTCCATTCCGCACTCGGCGCCGGGGGCAGAGGGCGCGCGGCCGGCGAAGGGCAATCGCCCGCACTCGATGCGGCGGGGGCGGCGGGGGCGGCGGGGGCGGCGGGGGCGGCGGGGGCGGCGGGGGCGGCGGGGGCGGCGGGGGCGGCGGGGGCGGCGGGGGCGGGGGGGCGATGGAAAGAGGAAACGCGCGAGGATAATAACCGCACAAAGGCAGTGGGCCAACACACTCAGTGCATCAGCCGTTGCCAGTGGCGTAGCTTCAGTTGGTGTCACCTGGGGGCGATGCTAGTGGTATCACCCTCCCCCCGCCTTAAATTAAGTATGAAAGTATCTATTGCTGCGTTGATTGTACATTATTTTATTAAAAATACAAACATATTTGCACGTGATAGTTATTTATATTTAACAATTCTATGTAATTAAGAATAATTGCAATATCATTGCAATTAAATCATAATCTATGCTTATTATTTAAATATATACTTATTAAATTAATATAAATAATTTTTAACTAAACCATAAAAATTATATAATTCCAAAAATAAAATTTTCGAACTACTAAAACTAAGAAAACTAACTTTTAGTATATAAAATTTTTAAGTAAATGATTTAAATTATATAATTCCAACTATAAAATAATTTAATTGGTGTCACTCGGGGCGCGGCGACCCCGCTGCCCCCCCTACCTACGCCACTGGTCGTTGTGGATATCGAGGGGAGTATGACCTCTCGCGACGGGCCGAGTGCTGACTTGACTGTGCGAATCGTTGGCACTTGTGCGTAGGTCGAACTGTCGCCGACAACAGGTGTCACACTGACCTCAACTTGAATTCCTAGGGGAGGAGAAAGAGAGAGGCATTTTGATGGAAAGAAGAATTGGGACGAGAAAAGGTCAGGAACAATGATTGTCAATGAGCTCAAACGTGAACTGGAACGCAAAGAGCGTAGAGTAGTGAAAAGGTGAATAAGAAAGATTTAATGGCAACGGCGAGCAGAATTTTCTTCGTAGGTGATGAGGGAGGATGTTTAAAGTGCATGGGGTGGTGCGGCGATAAAGTGTAGCGAGATGCTGGAAGTGGTAAATATGAACATGTTATTCAATCTAGAAACACCGTACAAAGGAATTAAAAAAAAAAAGATTTCGCTAAAAAGGTAGCCATCGGAAGAGACGAAAATCAGAGACTCTCTGAAACCCCACACAGATCGATCATCGAACATGTGAGTGGCAACAGGGCAAGAGTGCTTCCAATAATATATTTAACATTATGAAAAACCATGTAACATGTCATTAAGATGGATAAAATTACACAGTATATTGTATTGCGTGCGTCACCAGCATTTTGCCGAAAGAAGTTAGCACATCTTTGAATCAAGTATCAATATTCACATTAACTTTAAACCTTTCTCTCAAATTCACTCCTACAGCAAACGTTCCCAATGCGACAAACGTGACAGCAAAATACGTGCTCAGTGCAGCAATATTTACAAAACAAATTACATCAATGATTTGAACTGAACTGCCTCTTCACCTTTGGGACATGAGATTAAGAGGAGTTATTCTAAGAAGAGACCACTTGGACAGATCGGGAAACAAACTAACGTCGTGTAGGGCGATGACATTGGAAGAGACAGTGGTGAATCCATTTACAAATCAGCTAACTATAAATGAAGGCATAGATGCAATGAGTGTAAAGACATAATTACACTAGGATTTTCCTAAGAGCGACCCTCAAGGCCACTCAAATCCCATCTTCGCGATGGAATATGTCACGGCATTTCGCGTCTTTCTCGGTCTTGCCGGTAGAAGTCGCATGATCGCAAGCACTGCTTCATACGGTCGCGATCGTGCGAAATCAAGCGGAACAACTGAGAAAGACGCGAAATGCCGTGACATATTCCATCGCGAAGATGGGATTTGAGTGGCCTTGAGGGTCGCTCTTAGGAAAATCGCAGTATAGCTGCAGTTACGTTGGCAGGAGCGACCAAGCAGTAGCTGTCAAAGCGGTCCCTTCTTACAGTCATCTCTGTATATAGAAGCTGCCCGTGGCAGCGCGCGACTCTTAATGACGCTAACTGTAAACGAAAGCATAGATGAATTGAGTATAAAGAGGAAGTTACTGCAGTTACGATGCCAGCAGCGGCCAAACACTAGCTGTCAAAGCAGTCCCATCTTATATACTTTGGTTTTCCTTTCTTGGTGCGTGAGGGTGTGTCATCAAAACGGAATATCTCACGGTATTTCGCGTTGTTCTCGGTTGTGCAGCTAGGAGACGCATGATGCCCAACACTGCTCGATAGTTGCGTTCATGCGAATCCTAGCGGCACAACTGAGAACGACGCGAAATACCGTGAGATATTCCATTTTGCTGACACCCCCCTCCCACGCGCCAAGAAAGGAAAACCAAAGTATAGTAATATCTGTAAACACGGGCAGCGCGCGACTCTTGTTGACGCTAACTGTAAACGAAAGCGTAGATGAATTGAGTACAAAGACGGAAGTTACTGCAGTTACATTGCCAGCAACGGCCAAGCACTAGCTGTCGAAGCAGTCCCTTCTTACAGTAATCTCTGTAAACAGGAGCTGCCCGTGGCAGCGCGCGACGCTTAACGAAGCAGCGCAGAGCGGCGCGAACTGCGTGCGAAGACAGCGCGGGCGGGGGCGGGGCGCGAGTGGGCGAGACAGGCGAGTGCGTCGGCGTGGACGCGCGCAGGCGCCGCGCGGAGCGGCGTGGGCGGCAGAGGGGTGTAATTCGATTAGGAGGGCGACGGGCCGCCTCCGCCTCCTCCTCCGTGTTTGCGCGGTGCGGCGCGGCGCGGCGTGACTCGCGCCCAGAGAGCGTGCACACGAAGAGCTGCGCGGCGCGGCGCGGCGCGACGCACAGTGGGCCGGCCACGCCGCGACAAGATGAACTAGTACTTATTTGCAAAGGGCAGTGGTTATTTTCAACTTTCTTTTATGCATTTCTTTCTATCGAGGAAGGTGTAGAAGGAAAGAACAAAAACTGGACCACGAACCCATCCTAATTGGATCGTGAACTAATGAAATACTCTCCCAGTGGATTGGATTAAGAAACGTACTTAGGAGTCTTCCAAATCCTGTCTTGTTAATTATTATGAAACTATTTGAAATTCTAGTATAATATGTAGGATTACTCTCTCAGTCTGAATCAGTGAAAAACTACTGATTGACAGTGACTATTCACTGTCAGTTATAACCCTGCCACTGACGATCAGTGAATTGAACTGAACGAATCAGTGAAAATTCACTGCTTGAATCAGTGAAATCTGTGACAACTAATTGAACATGACGACTGAACGATCAGTGAGCGATGGTGGCGCGGCACTTTTACCACTGACGACCAGTGAAATGCTGGCGGTCATTATGAAAAGGTTGGCATGTTCGCGGATTGTCAGTGAAACTACCCATTTCGACTGAAGATATCAGTGACTTCGGCTCTCACTGATTGAATCAGCGACAATTTCACTGATTCAGATTCAGAGAGTAGATTAATTATAATTTCATCAGTGATACCAAATTAGATATGTTCCAAAATAATAACATTTGAACCATGTCGACAATTTCTATGAGATGTAAGTGCACATCAGCTTGTTGCAGCTTCCATAAAATAAATAAATGTATATTTATAGTTCAAGATATACCAAATGTGTATCAATATTTTTTGGATTTATTAACAGAAAATATTAGGTAAAAATATCCGGTTGAAGTATGACGCTTGCCGCTACATCTTCACCTCACTTTGTGAGATATATTAGTACCTTCTAGATATTGGCGTCACGTTAACTGTACAGAGGGTCTAGATATTGGGTAGTTTACCAGAAAAGGCTGAAAGAGATGATTCCTAACAAGCTCTAACCGTAACCGAGGTACGTACCTGCAGTACTAAAAGTAGGCGTTAAAAGGAAGTTCGAGATAGAATTCAACTGTTTGAGAATATCATTTAGCATAGGAGAAACAAAATTTCAGAACACAATATTTGATAGCATGATGGAGAATTATCTTTAGAATGCATACAACTAGAAAACAAACGGAAATAGAGACATATCACTTTGAAAATAAGCTCTTCAAACTACGCGCTGGGCGCTCTATTTTGAAACTTAAAGGCATCGGGTACAGCAGCCAAAGATGTATTAACATGAGTGTTTTACCTTGGCTCATCCTTTTACCCATGTGGGCCCTCTGTACATCATTGGAAAGACACCAATAAATCGCCGACGTTTAACGACAGACTCCAGGGAACAAGTGAACAATATTCTTTTGATTTCAATGAGTAAAAATATTTTTCTTCTTGAAGTCAATTACAGAAGAGAGTGTGCGTGTTACTTTAGAGACACACTAGCGTTTAATTTTAGCACATATGTGGTATTATTCTGATCTCCTAATTTTGCGAATAAATGGACTTAGCACGATATAGACAGCCGAGAAAGATTTAGGATTAGAATCCTAAATCTTTCTCGGCTGTCTATATCGTGCTAAGTTTTACTAGAGTAAAGCTTGAGGAAGATTTTTTTGGTAGTGAATAACAGTGTTTAAATGCAGAATATTCAAGTTAAATTCATTTCAATAACAGCTAAATTTAAGAACATGCGCATGCCATTTTTCATTTACCGGTACTCAATATTATTTAGAAGCAAATTTAGAGCAAATGCGGTAAAATATTCAATGATAAATAACATTCGTTTATAATTGGCTGGACAATGGAAATGGGTACTTTCACGTTATTCAGCGCAGTGGCAGTTTACCAAGCAGAAAGATATTTCGAGAATGTCTATGAATCTGTGTCAAAATTATATAACATTCCTTCATTCTCCGTATTACTTCATTTCCCTCGCAAAGATACTGTCTGGGATGAGATGTGATAAGCCGAAGTTGGAATATGATACTGTCTATAATGTAACGGTACGACCTGCCGCGAACGGAGTATCATAGTTTTAAAATTAAGGGTATTAGGTTACAATTTGCAAGAACATTGCGTTCTTTATTACACATCAGCAGAGCGAAGAAATATCATACCCTTAGCAAAATGTTCTATTAAAAATGATTGCACGTCCCACGAATTCTAACAAAAAAACACAAATTAAAACTTCTTACAAGAGAAAAACAGTTGCACACTATGTATCGTCATGCTAATTAGCATACCTTGTAACTCCAGATTGGACAGTTTTGCATTGGAAAGAATAAACATAGCTGGGAAGCAGAATTTTAGTTTCCTTTCTCGTTGAACTTATAAACCTCAATTATTTAAGATGCTCGATTTGTTCTTTTCTTTTATTTACGACTCTTCTTTCATAATTACATTTTATCATGAAGTAAACAGAAAATAGAGGAGGGAATATGGAGTTACGAGGTTAATTACGAGAATAATTAACATGGCGATACCTTGGACAACAAAGTAGCATCAAACTTGTGCAACACACATTTCGAAATGACTTAATCGACTACGTGTGTACATTTTGTCAAAACCAGAGGCCCCGTGATGTCTGTCTGTACGATCCCTTCCCCACCGGCGGAAGGGAGGTCTCCACGAGCGAGTGCCGTTAGCGAGAAACAGCTTGCTTCCACCGTTTAGCGCAGGCCGCGACGGCCGCCCCCGGAGGCGACCGCGGCGGCGCCGGCGCCGGCCCCCCATGTTTACACGCGCCCCGCGCCGCCCGCGCCTCCCCGCCCCCCTCGCCCCGCCCCGCCCCGCCACGCGGTCGGCTAATGGGCGACACGCCGGAGGCTGCGGCACTCGTGGCCAGGAAACGCGACACGTCTGCGGAAATATTTGCACGCATGGGTCAGCCGCGAGAGGGCGATCCGGCGGCAGCTGACGGCCGTATGGGTGCCCTCGCCCCCCGCCGCCTCGTCACTAACTTCGATTCCGTCCTCGTGACTGTTATTCCCTTCGCCGTCTCCAAGCCCCGTCGTTCTCACCCAAGTTTGCGGACCTCAACGACACTGCTACTCATCATCACCCGCCCCCGCCTCACCGTCCCGGTCACCCATTCCGGAATCACCCATCACGTTGCAGTCCGCTGGCACTGCTGACATATCTCCCGCGTCACCGCGGGTTTTTCCACACACCCATGGTGCCTCCCTCCATCGTCTTCGTTTGTCTGGCCGAAGCTGCTTTCCTTGAGCCTTTGCCTGTTTTCGCATTCCCCACCTCCTGAGTTCTCGTCCCATTCGCCATCACCGCTGTTCCGTTTCTCCTGCTAGCTCACCAATTTTGACTGCACATGATCCGCGCATACCGCCGAACCCATTGTGGTAGTCAGTCTACTTAAAAAATCACATGAACTCATAATAATAAATAAAATAAAATAAACAATAAGAAATAAATAAAAAATGATAATTATCCGCCTGTCGAGCCGTCAAACTTTCCACTCTCTCTTTCGTCTCCGTTCCTCGTCTAGCGGGCGTCATAAAGTTCAACACAACAGTTGTGATTAATTGATTAGCGTTTCCGTGAGCATGAACTACTAAGATCATTAGTCCCGTAAGTGGAATGCATGTTTTTATCGTGGGAGGTGACGGTGAACTTCCACTGCTGGTTGGCGAGGTCTAGCGCCTACCCGCCCACATCGGTTTTCGAGTTTTTCCCCAACCAGGCAACTCCCACCAGCGAGGCACTGCCCCAGCAACAAGCTCTAAACTCCGGACTGGAATCTCAACGTGTATGGTAGTGCAGTGTACATAAGTGTATTAGTGAGTAAGGAGGTGAGGATAGGACAAGGAAGGGAGGGGAAGATCGCACGCGGTCCGTGGCCCATTTGTTAGGAAACTACTCCGGCATTTGCCTGATATTGATGGGAGAAAACACGGAAAACTAACGATCAGCCGGCCGCTAGAATTCTCCTCCAGATAGCGGCTGAATTTCACCTTGCTATCTAGCTTGTGTCCAAATTCTTGCAACGGTCAGGACTGGAACCCTAAAATAGGCATAAAATAGGCTTCCCGTTGATAGGCACTACAAACCACTGAGGCATCGCAGTGTCATAAATGGACGCCTTCAGTCACCTAATGCCGGTCAACAGTTGTGTGTAACTCCTTCTGTTTCTGCATCCAATACGTCCTTGCCGCCTCCACCGCATCTACACCACCTACCCCGGCTCACTCTCCCACCCCACTGGCCTCCCGCCCCCGCCGCCCTCGCACGCGCCGCAGCGACACCGATACGGGCCCTCGCGAAACGCACGCGGCTCCGCAAATAAAGGGTCGCGCCGCTGCGGTCGGGGGCAGCTAATTCGCTCGCCCCCGATACAGCTGTCACTTTGTTTCAATGCGGTTAAACGTCAACAGTGGGCGAAACGGTTTTTAATGGCTCCTCCTAAATTTACAGAACGGTTTTTCGTAACACACGATCCGATGCAACATTTACATCTGCTTCAAGTTAAGATGATCAAATATGATACGTTGTTGCGGGGAATTAGGTCAAAGATTGAAAAAGGGTTCTGATGAAAATGCAATTTAGCAATAATTTCCCCATGACCTGGTAAAGTATAATGAATGACACGTCTCACACTATGCACGTTGAATCATTTTTTTAATGAACGCCAAATACATATAAGTACAATCTAAACGCACCGAGTAGTGCTGCAAATAGAACAATGCAATATCGAGCAAAGAAAATATTTATGAAGAACTGAATATTGCCCTCAGTGAATACAAACATTTTAGTGATTCTTAACTTTTCATTTTGTTCGAAGGCACATTACAAGCAGAATCCGAAGTACAATCATAATTATTTGATTTGGATGTTCAGGAAGAATTACAAAACGTAGATATGAGTAGGGAAAAAAGTTGAAAACCTGCAATTTATTCTGAAATAAAGCAAAGAATTCTCAAATTCTGAATAATAATATGAGAAAATGTGATTAATTGTAGTGTGTGTATCATTACGGTGGAGTGGCAGACACGAGAGGTACGAGTATTAAGGTGGATTATGAACACCCCTTGTCGCATCCTTTTTTTTTCAGATTTTAACCGTAAATATTGTAATGAATTTCTCTCAGGAACAACTATTATTCCTGTCTCTGTACCCTCCAAACCTCAACAAAACCATCAGCAGTAGCCCTGCGTACGTGACGGCTATCTCAATCCTAGGGCGCCGCCCCCAAATAAGAGCACAGAAAATGCTCGCAGCTCCTCTCTGTTCGTGCGGCGGCGGCAGCGCGTGCGAAAGGGTGGCTGGCGGCGGTCGTGGAGGGACTTCTAATAATTCACGCACGGGCGGCGGCACTTGCGCCCCGCGGCGGTGGGGGTGGCGGCGGCGGCGGCGGCGGCGGCGGCGGCGGCGGCCGCCGTCGCCCGGGGCGCGCGCCTCGCCCGCCCGCCCGCCCGCCCGCTCG
Organism: Acheta domesticus; assembly: GCA_031308135.1. Classification (NCBI taxonomy): domain Eukaryota; kingdom Metazoa; phylum Arthropoda; class Insecta; order Orthoptera; family Gryllidae; genus Acheta; species Acheta domesticus. The sequence goes on from JAHLJT010000631.1 coordinate 253,781,098, forward strand.
GCGCATGTATTATTCAGACGCGCGGCGCCTGCGTGTGTTTTATGGCAGCCCTTGAACGGCGTCACTGGCTTCTTGCGCTGCTGCAGACGCCGCCGCCACCGCCGCTGCCGCCCTCGCCCCCGCCCCCGCCGCCTCCGGCGCCGCCGCGGCTGTCGCCAGCCGCCACCGCAGATGTGTGCGCCCGGCCGCCGCCGCGGCGATGGCACCCGAAGGCGTCGAGTCTCGACTTTCGACCACCTCAGGCATGGATTATGTCGGCAGGTGGCGTTTTGGTTGTTTAATACTAATGACGCAATGTGAGGCTTTTGTGTCTTAAGATTTGCTCACCCCCAAGCACACCAGCCACTTCCAAGAACGGAGGCATAGACTGTGTTGCGAGGCTGGCGTTTTGGTTGTTTAATCTCAGTGACACAGAGTGAGGATTTTGTGTCTCGCGTTTCGCCTACCCCAAGTAGCCGCTTCAAAGAATGGAAGTATGGACTGTGTTGGAAGATTGGTATTTTGGTTATTTAATCCTATTGATACAGTGCGAGACTTTTGTGTCTTACCATTCGTCCATCGCAAAGAGTATTAAAACATATTTATCTTTAATATGGTCGGCAAGTTGTCAATTACTTTATCTCCACGCACGTCAAGAGACTAAAATTGCATTTTAATGATCTCTAGTTACTGAATGTGGATGTTATCGACTGTCAAGCTTCGATAACAGTGGACAGATATTGTTGAACATCTCGTCAATAAGGCAAGATAACTTTGAACATAACAAAATACCTGTTTACAAAATTGTTGTATGTATAACCGAACAAATATTTAATATTGAAATAACATTTTGAACACTTTGATAGATACGTTGGAACATAACTATTAGATGAAATTTGGTTGTTTAAGAACTTGAGATAAAATCATGAAAAAACTTTTGATGTGTAGATTTGAAACGACTTTGAAGACCCATTCTTGAATTTAATTTTCAATTGATTCTAATGAAAGTTTATCGCTTTTCCCCCTCTTTTGTCAAGACAGTAATTGGTGAGTAGTTTGGGGTAAGACAATCTAGTGCAATTGATATTTATTATTATAACACATATGTATTATTCTTATCAATCGTTGTATTTATATTTTACGGACAAATCTATTGAATTTCCCATTTTTGAAGCGTTGGTGTATTCCAATGTATTCGGATTAAATGATGCAGTTTTAGATCTTGATACGTGGGAAAGCTCTAATAACCAAGGATCAACCCAATCAGTAAGCCATCAAATTTAGAACAGCACTTTCTTCGTCGCTGAGAATGCCAGAAGAGAGGTGTCCCAAACAAGTATATAAATGGATACCACCGAATAGAAGACGGAGGGGCACACCATCAACCCCATGGAAAGTAGGAATACTGACTGCGATGGCGACAAGAAATTTGACAGACGAAGATGTAATGGTTAGAGAAGGCTGGAAAAGAGGAACTGAGAAACATCGCCAGATGTAAACCACTCGGATATATTATATATACATATAGATATATGTGTATGTGTATATATATATATATATACACACGCACACACACACACACTTCCTTCGTCATAAATACCCCCTCCCCACTCGCTGGTCCACCCCGTGCCCCGAGCCCCACTGGCGGCCGAGGGCGGCATGCGGGGACGGCGGTAGGTAGTGGGTGGCAGGTAGCGGGCGGTGGGTAGCAGGCGGTGGGCGCTGGCAGTGGGCGAATGGCAGTGGGCGGTGGGCGATGGGCAGTAGGTGTGTGGCAGGCAGCGGGCGGCACGCGATGGGCGCTGGCGGTGGGCGGTGTGTGACAGACAGTGGGCGGTGGGTGGTGGGTGGAGGGCGGTGGGCGGTGTGTGGCAGGCAGTGGGCGGCAGGCAGTGGGCGCCGGCGGTGGGCAGTGGGCGGCGGACGGTGAGCAGTGGCCGGTGAGCGGCAGGCGGTGGGTGGTGGGCGGTGGGCGGTGGGCGGTGGGCGGTGGGCGCGGGCGCTGGGCACCCCTGCCAGGCGCCACACGCGGCCAAGACGCCGGCGCCGGCGCTGCCGCGTCGGGGCAATCGATATGGCCGAGCGAGCGGGCGGGCGCCCTCGCCCACGGCGACGGCGGAGGCGGAGGCGGCGGCCGGCCGCGACGCCGCGCGAAACAAAGGCGCAGCACCGCGCCGCACCGCCCTAATGGCAAGGCGTGGGCTCTTCGGGGTGCTTCATTGGATTGATTCATTAGCGTCTCCCTTCTCGTCAACTGCTAAGGTCGTTAGTCCCGTAAATGTAGTGAGCGGAGAATGATTTTATCGTGGGAGGGGGTAGAGATCTTCCCCTCCTGGATGGCGGGATACGGCGCCGACCTACCCGTCGGCAAGCGAGATTTTCCTCCAGCAGGTATCTCCCATTAGGGGAGCACAGCCCAGATGGGACAAGCTCTAAGCTTCCGGCTGATCTTCCGTCATGTGTGGTAGTGTAGTGCTTGTAAGTGTAGATGTGCGTAAGTAAGGGGTGGGAATATGACAAGGCAGGAGAAGGAAAGATCACAAGCAGTCCGTGGCTGCTTTATTAAGGTACAGCTCCGGAATTCACCGTATGTGATCAGAGAAACCACGGGTAACTACCGATCAAAGCTGCCGGCCGCTAGAATTCCCCTCCACACAGCGGTATGTAGCTAGTGTGGAAAGTCCTGCCACCGTCAGGACTACAACCCTATGATCTCCCGATCAGAGGCTTTGCAGTGGCATCAATTGATGCCCTGAGCCACCTTAGCCGAAAGGAATTCAGCTATTGTAATTTATAAGATGACTAAATAATGAGGTATTGTTTAATAAGAAGCACTGCTTGGAAGTTATTCTGTTTTGATCCACTCTTTCGGCAGAAATTTATATTATAGGTTTACTTCGACATGTCTATTTCTACAATGAAAAAATCGATTAAAACATGAATGTAAGGAAACGATTGTATTAGTTATTGTAATTCAAATATCTTCAAGAATAAATTCGTTTGAATGTATTAAAATCACAGCTTTATATTTCACTTGTGAAACCTAAAATTATTGGGAGGAGCAGAACTGTTAAGAACTGTCAAAAAAATACGCACGGAATGATAACGATAATATCTTTCAATGATGCTTTTCACGCCAAATTAACTGACTTCCATATCGTATTTGTTTTCACTCTAAGGTTTTCAGTAAGTGTCGGTTTATTATATTACGTTTGAAAATTATTTTCAGAGCGTCGGCACAGGAAAATCTCACTAACGTTTAGACAGATGAAGAAGCGATAACCGAACACCTCAATGAATATAAAACTCCTAACTACATTCTGCTATCGTTTATGAATGAGCGCAGGAATAAGATTTTGCCTTATTTGGTACAGACAACATTGAAAATCTCATTTCATTTTTACAGCATTCAATAAATAGTATTTCCACATTCCAACATAAAAATCCCCTGCATTACAATACGATTGCTCGAAAGAGCTACATCTGCCTCACACAATCATGCTGCCTCGTCCGCTTTACAATCCTCTCATTGTCACTATGCTCTTTGTCGACGCAAACGCCCCACAGACATTGTCTTCATCCCCGCGGTCTGAACACTAGGGCTGACCGGCGATCTCCCACTTCTCCCTGCCGCACGGCGTGCCCCGCCCCTCGCCGCGCCAGCCAGCTCCTCCGCACCAGCTGGCGAGGTGTCTTTCTCAGGCGCCGCGCCGCCCCGCCCCGCGCCGCCCCGCGCCGCCCCGCGCCGCCCCGCGCCGCCCCGCGCCGCCCCGCGCCGCCCCGCGCCGCCCCGCGCCGCCCCGCGCCGCCCCGCGCCGCCCCGTCCCATCCCGTACCGTCCCATCCCGTCCCGTCCCGCCCGCCCCGTCTCGCCCCGCCATGCGCCGCCTCGCCCATTGGGCAGAGCCCAAGTACGTCCATGGGCGGAAGAGGGATTTTTGAAAAAATATCCAAAATTCAATCAACTAGAAACTTAGAGTAGAACTACATGTAATTTTTAGGTCATATATAATATAACAACTTTTAAAGGGATATTTTATGATATTCTTGAATTAGTTAAGTTTAAAGGCTACCAAAGTTTTCCAAAACTAGGTACTTACTTAATTAAATGATTTCTGACGGTCGATTAAAAAATTCTAAGAAAATGAACACTAATAAATATATTCCTGTTGATATCAACAGCCTCAACCAGTTTCTTTAAAACCTTTTAAATTTTATAGTACAGAGAGTAGAAAAGAGATAATTTGAAACTAATTAACGTAAACCGTGGATTTTAATGGAAGCCGTTGATTTTTAAGGGAGAAAAAATATCTGGCCAGGTAAAATACGGCTTGAATTGAATTGTATTTAATTTGACGTTGCTGAAAATGCAAAAGCTATTTTACAAAGCTTAAATTCTCTTTAGAATTCAAAATAAACATAGTGGCGTGTGCAGAGCGCCGTGCGCCGCCGTGCGCCGCCGTCCGAGCCGTTCGGGCCCCGCCCCGGGGTCAGCGCGGCCTCGCCTGGGCGCACGCCAAGAGCCCTTGCACTGTTCCTCAGCCCTCGCCTGCCTTCACTCGCGGAAGGTAAACGCCAGATTTACTCCTACTGATTCGTCGGTTTATAGCGGTGTTGTCAAGGTCGATGCCACGAGCGGGAGTTCGTGGCACGAGTGCCACGACGAAATCGCCTCTCCACGCAATCAGGCCGCCGCAAGAGACAACGCCATCACTATTGTAAAACGGCGGAGCTACCAATTCCTTTCCCGACGCTAGTGGCGCAAAGAAGCTCGTAGCGTGGCATGGTGCCACGAGGCGTGCCACTGCCACCAGTAGCAGATCTTGATACTACTGGTTTATATTATTTTACATGGTTTGAAATACGCATTTGATTGGATTGATATATTAGTGATTTCGGGGTTTGTCAAAGACTGTCATTAGTCCCGTAAATCTTGTGCATTTTATCGGTGCGGTGATCTTCCTCTGCCGAATGGTGATATATGGCACGGAGGCAAGCGAGGTTTCCCCCAACCAGGTGACTCCCACCACCGGAGCACCACCCCACCGACAAGTTCGAAGCTCGCGACCGGACTACCGGCGTGAGTGGTAGTGCGTGTAAGTGAGTGGATGTAAGGAGTGCGGATAGGACAAGAAAAAGGAAGAAAAGATCGCGCGCGGTCACGGCCCGTTTGTGAAGGTTCTGCTCCGGCATTCTCTGGCATTGATCGGAGAAACCACGGAAAACTACCGCTCAGAGCAGCCGGCCGCTAGAATTCTCCTCCAGACAGTGGTTGAACCCGACCTACCTGTGCCGAAAATCCTGCCACCCTCGGGACTCGAAACCGGGACCTCCTGGTTAGAGGTATAGAAGTGACATCAGATGATGCCCTGAGCCATCACTTACAGTTTGAAATATTGATGATTAATCGTGACAATGTAAGGTATTTTGAATTAATTTTAATTATAAATATAGATGTAGCTTTCCTTTAAAAATCGTCTCAGTTTCTGTAGTTGTGTGACGAAGAAAAGCTGAAGCAAGCCGAGTTTGTTAGTCATGGTGAAGGGAATATGCCATGTTTGCTGCATGTTTCTCTTACTCTTAAAGCATGGGAATTAAACTAGGCCCGGCATGAGGGACGCCTTGAGCTAGCCGACACAGTTGGACAATCGACCCAAAATATCAAAAACATGTTAATTATTATGTTATTAATAATAAGCATTAAAAACCATGTGGTCAAGTGCATCCAAGCAAGGTAGCTTACATTCAAAGAAGCTTCACGAGCAGTCACTTCGAGTAACCTGTTAGTCATTTCACTTAGAAATTTTCGCGATCTCATCCACTTCTATTTAAAATGTGACATTATGAAGAAAACAAACTTTGAGAGTGATTATAAAAAACAACCTATGCCAGTTCTTGAGATTTGGACTTTTTTCATTGAGTCAAGGACTGCTTGCGTATTGGTTATTGCGCATGTTACTAAACGAGGTTATCTTGAACTTTAATTAAGACTTTTTAATACATAAATAATAGTTTATGCATGAAGAAATAGTCAATAATTCAGGGTGATCTCTTTCAATGTACATTTCAAAAAAATCGATATTGTTGAAAATTGGATAGTTATAAAATATTATTATTATTATTATTATTATTATTATAAATATATTTGTAGTTCAATGAGATAATGTGCAAAACGTAAACATGTTTTGCTTGATTGTCTACAGTAATATTACGTAACTAGTTTTAATACATTTGATAATCTAGAAAACGAACTACAAATTCAAAAAATGTACTTGAAATAAGCAAGAACTTATTTCAATTACATTTCTTTAATTTGAGGTTCTTACTCTTCATTGTTATAAATTGAATGTAAACGCGCTCCAATATAATTTTATTAATTTCTTAATTTTTCCCCCTTATATAAAATTCCTTCACATGTACATCTGTCCATTCCTATACAAAATTAGAAACAAGTTCAGTTAATGTGATTCATTTATTCTAAGGTGATTAAATATTACGTTCTTGACTAATTAAATTGCAATAAGGAACATTCAAGCAATACAAACTGTAGTTATCTATGGTAAATGTCATATTCAAGTTGAATAAAACAAAATAAAATTATTTATTTTGATATAATAAATAAAACGCACAAAATATTCCATTGTCAATGAACTGTATTATCACATGTCATTTTCTGTTGACTTTGTTTAAAATCCCATTTATCATAGTAACAAATCTACCCTTTATGTGCGTGCAGTGATTAAGAGAATTAATATAATGTAAATTGAGAGAAGGGAGATAATTAAAAGCCATTATGTTATACCCGTTCTGAAAACGAGGCAGATTAGTTAAACAGCTCTCAGCGGCGCATTGTAGAGGGAGAAAGCGGAGTGACATGTGTTGTTATAGGCAACCCGTCATACAGCGAAGCATACATGGAGTAGTGGTGCTGCCATGGTCCTCCCCAGAAAGTTCTCTGACACACTAACAAAATCAACACGCTACCTCGCCGGCCATAGTGGCGTATCAAACTTTCCAAATGATGTCTATCCCCAAACCAGCGATTTACATACAGAATACACCCATAACGACAACTAAATGGAATCGTAGCATCATTTCCTGACGTTTCGTCATTTCATTTTCATTCGCTTGCTGCAGCTAGATCACTTACGATAGTCAATTCCAATCCTAATTGCTCGTTGTTATTTTTCTATAAGCAACTCGAAACTTCTAGGTAATAACGTTACGATAAACACAAGTTTGCGTAACAATTCGTAGTAATTTGAAATTTTTCTCAAGAACTCTTGCAAGATAAATAACACTGGTCAACAGCAAAAAACGAAGAATGCGAATGGTGTTCTTAGCTAAAAGGAAAGCAGGAAAAGAAATGGATATCCCGTATATGCTACGTGGCGTGTGTTATACGCTGGTTAAAAGTTTACGACGCATGCCCTTTGCTGTTCCCATGATTTGGAGTGAACCAACAGATCACACAACAGACTGTTATTTCTGTCTCACACAAATACCTCGAATCATCTCAAACACGAATAAAACTGTGCAATATCCTAGTTTACCATCTGCTAAAAGGCATGCATGTTACAGTGAAGAATTGCCGTTACCCCTACCTCCTAAAAACATGACAATGAATGGAGATGAATGTTGCATTTACGATCATTCAGAAGACAGAGGGGGGGATATCCACGCTGACCCAACATTTCAAGCCTCCTGTGAAATATTTCAAGCCTCCCCTTCACTTTTCTTAACACTTAAGTTGTTGTATTTCTTACTTTAAACATGAGGATGTTGTTATTAGAACGCTTCATTTTGCCAAATACATAGCGAGAAAGGTGCAATTACAAAATCCACCACCACGTGAAAACTGAGGCCGATACACAAATTCTGAAATTAGATGAGGATTAAAAGGTAAATTATCTTACAGAAATAGCGTTTTATTCTTGTTGCTGAAAAATATTTATTGTAGACCAGTATTATTAAAGGTTTCAAAACAATCGTTAAGTAAAATACTATTAAATTAGAACTATTGACAAAGGCAATTTTGAAAAGAGTAGCATTATTTCAATAAATCTAAGAATGTCAACTTAATTATCTAACAATCAATAGGCTACTCAAAAAACAATTTTCCCAGTATTTTGATTTACGTGCCACACTGCACGAAAATTAATTCACGTTTCATTAGAACGTAAGGCGTAACCAAAAATATTTTCTTCACGATCTTCAACGTAATGCCAACGTGATGAAGACAATTATTATCTGTCAATCATCACATCTATCAATTCATTGATCCTATTATTTCACTTTGTCAAGGAAACTTTAAAAGCCTATCAAAATTTAATTACGTAAGCGGCACCAAAATACATCAATCTATTACATCCCCAAGAGCCCAGCTTTAGCTCCTGAAGTGGGATGTGGTGTAAGAGCTGGGTGTGTCGGGCGGGCGATGAGCGGACACGAAGACGCAGAGGCGATCAAAGGGACGCCTGTCGAACGCTGTCGGATGAAAAAGGGAGGGTGGGGGCGAGGCGCAGGAAATGAGAAAACAGCAGGAAGAAGGCGGCGCCGGATTTAACGAGGGTTCGTGCGGCGGGTGGGGGAGCGAGGGCGAGAAAAATCGCGCATTATGAGGAAAGAAATGCAAAAACGGCGCCGTGACGAGTGCACGTTCGATTGCCGCCGGCCGCAGCGCGTCCCAGGCGGAGGAGATCGGAGCGTCCGCGGGAGATGACAAACGGGGATGCGCCGGGGCTAGGGCGGGAGAGCAGGAGGGCGGGCGGGAGAGCAAGCAAAAGGGCGGGCGAGCTGGAGGGCGGGCGGGCGAGCAGGAGGGCGGGCGGGCGAGCAGGAGGGCGGGCGGGCGAGCAAGCAAAAGGGCGGGTGAGCAGGAGGGCGGGCGGGCGAGCAAGCAAAAGGGCGGGCAAGCAAATGGGCGGCAGGGCAGGCAGGAGGTCGGCAGGGCAGGCAGGCAGGTCGGGAGGGCAGGCAGAAGTTCGAGAGGGCAGACAGGAGGTCGGGAGGGAAGGCAAGATTTCGGAAGGGCAGGCAAGAGTTCGGGAGGGCAGGCAATAGTTCGGGGAGGGCAGGCAAAAGTTCGGGAGGGCTGGCAAGAGTTCGGGAGGGCAGGCAAGAGTGCGGAAGGGCAGGGAGGTCGGGAGGGCAGGCAAGAGTTCGGGAGGGCAGGCTAGAGTGCGGGAGGGCTGGCAAGAGTTCGGGAGGGCTGGCAAGAGTTCGGGAGGGCTGGCAAGAGTGCAGAAGGGCAGGCAAGAGTGCAGAAGGGCAGGCAAGAGTGCGGAAGGGCAGGCAGGTCGGGGGGGCAAGCAAGAGTTCGGGAGGGAAGGCAAGAGTGCGGGAAGGCAGGCTAGAGTTTGGGAGGGCAGGCAAGAGTGCGGGAGGGCAGGCAGGTCGGGAGGGCAGGCAAGAGTTCGGGAGGGGCAGACAAGAGTTCGAGACGGCAGGCAAGAGTACGTGAGGAGCAAGAGTGCGGGAGGGCAGGCAAGAGTGCGGGAGGGCACGGAAGAGTATGGAAGGGCAGGCAGGAGGCCGGGAGGGCAGACAGGTCTGGCCGGTAGGCAGGAGTTCGAGAGGGCTGGCAGGAGGTCGGGACGGCAGGCAGAAGGAAAGTAAGGAGGACGGGAGGCCAGGCAGGGGGGCAGAGGGTCGGGACGGCGGGTAGAAGGGATGTAAGGAGGGAGGGAGGGAGGGAGGGAGGGAGGGAGGGCAGGCAGGCAGGTGGGCAGGAGAACGGGAGGTCAGGCAGGAGGACGGGAGGGCAGACAGGAGCACGGGAGGGCAGGTAGGAGGTCGGGAGGGTAGGCAGGTTGGGCGAGCAGGCAGGAGTTCGAGAGGGCGGTGAAGAAGTCAGGAGGGCAGGCAGGAGGGTAGGCAGGAAGTAGTGAGGGCGAGCAGGAGGTAGGGAGGGCAGGCAGAAGGGTGGGAGGGCAGGCAGGAGGGTGGACGGGCGGAGATGGGAGAGAACCGATGAAAGTATGCACTTCGGGGAGAGACAGATGCACTTCGGACGCTTGTGGGGAGGCTATGATTGAGTTACGAATTGCCATCAGAATGAAAAAGAGATTACTTGGAAAGTGGGAAGATATGAAATGCTCGCAGGTGTCGCGAGCTTACATAGATACTGTGCGTACATCATGGAAGTAACGACAGGAAAGAATATAGTAGACAAGGCAGCCATGTTAGACGTGCGCAGGCATTCCGCATGGATTAGAACTCTTGACACCTTTACAGGGGAAATGTTGGCTTTGTGGAAGACAATTAGGAGCTCAGAGTAGACACCTGAATTAACTCACATTCATTTAAAGTTGTTTTCTTCAATTAGTTCTTTGGATAACATAAGGACACTGTTGTAAGCTATAATAGTTTGGAGAAAGAATAAATGTACAAAAGTGCAAATAATATATCGATAATGATGTATTGAAAGCTTAATAATTATTCTTAAATTTTCCTTCAACTGTCAAGGTATGATAGATATTTAAAAACAACATTTGTGTTATAATTGTAGAGACAATTAGTTATGTTTAAGAAGAAACACGTATGTTTTTTTAAATATGTACAGCAATAATTATTTATTTATACTATCAAAATGCTGTATTATCTACTCAGTGTTCTCTTATCAACGTAATATAAATCCAAAAAATGTAGCTATAATTTCGAGCCAATGATTGTTCGGTTTATTGGCATTGTGTTGGGATTTGTTTTTAAAAAATACGTGCAGTTTTGACTGGAATGTGTGTTCGGTGCCTTGTTATTGGTAGATTTATTAATTATGCGATGTAGTCATGAATATAATGTGAATCATGGAAAGTTAAAGGGTGAGAATGAGTAGCTTTACCGGACAAACGTCAAGCGTTCACTCGCGTGCTCTATTTATCACACACTCAATTAGACACATATTTGGTCAAATCATGACTGGAAACAACTGTCAACTTCACACAATTAAATTTACATTAAATTCACGGTCTATGGAATTCCATTTAATATTAACTGCAGTAGTTTGTTTATTGGAATCGATTGGGCCACAATTGGGTAATGTAAAACAAAATATATAAATAGGCTTAAAATTGATCATATTTACTGTTTTTACTCCTTTACATTACTATGTATTTATAAATCCGTCTGACATAAACGAAGTGTGTCATAAGGTAAATGTTACAAATATCTAGAACATTAGAGAAATTGAAAATGATCGCTTTTTGTCAATGAACAAGAAGTCAGAAATTTCATATGACGGGATTACACATAGGACCTTCGCTCCCGATTCTCAGACAACTTTGTATGTACAGGTTCGTTAGGTACATGCAATCTCCTTAAAAGTGTCAGAAAGTGGCCTTTTGTTCAAACTGAGTTCCACAATAAACAGAGGCAAACGTCACAACAGAGGCAAACGTCACATGTTTAAATCAGTTTTATGAAATATATAGTATATATGAAGATATTTGAGTAATTAAGTTTATGTTCTTTCAGCATTTCTGAACATTCAAATCTAAAGTTATCAAAAGTCATGATCCGTGCAATGCTTGATGTATAAACGTATATATTTCGTAATAAATAACTAGAGCCTGGAAGTTCGGGTGAAAAGAGAAATTTGACTTATTGAATCGTTTATTCCACACATAAAACGTATAAACCTGCTGGCAACTCTAAAATTCACAATAAGAGTTTTATTAACTCAGTCAATTTGGTTATTAGGAAATTCATGTGAAACAGGGCAAACGCAATTGAATTTTTTCAACCATAATGAGCAGTATGGAGTTTCCTTCGCATGTCTCTGAAAAAGTGCATTAGCAGATTCTTGAAGTCTCTCAAATTGAATATCCATGCGTCTATCTCAAAAATCATGCCAGGCACACTCACAAACTGCGCCCACGAAATGTAAAGAAATAAAAGAGTTGATTCTCTTGTTACTAAATGAAATGACAGCTTCCGTGTCGTCGCCTTCAACACTAAGCGGGCACAAGAGCCTCAGCCTGATATGAGCTATCAATTTAAAAGGCAGGCTTTAATTTAATAAACTGATTACAAATTGACACTCCCATAAAACCTCCCTTTTTACACTGACAGTTCCACTGGTATTCCGGAGAACAACGAACAGCATTTCACATCGCGAGTCTTACGAGTGAGCACTTAAGCCGTCCGAGCGCCACCCCGCGGGTGGCTGCCAGGCTCCGCGAAGCGCTGCGGGGCGGGGCGGGAGAGGGCGGGGACGAGAGGACGGGGGCGAGAAAAGAGGACGGCGGCGGCGGCGGCGGCCTCGGGGCGACGGGAACCTTCGGCGGTCCCCCTGTCCCCCTTCCGCCGCCTCCGCGGCGGTTTTTATTATTCAGACAGCGCGTCTGTTGTTGATAGGTGGCGCGGAGGGAGGCTGCGAGGAGAAACCAATTTCTGCAATTGATGGACTGTGGAAGGACCGCGCGGCGCCGGAGGGCCGCGGCCTCCGAGGGGAGAGAGAGAGAGAGAGAGAGAGAGAGAAAGAGAGAGATAGGGGCGGACGAAAGGACGAGAGCGAGCGAGACGAAAAGAGAGGGGGCACGCGAGGGCGGGGCGATGCGAAAGGGGCGTTCGCGGGACGGCGGGGAGGGGATGGGCCGGGAGGAGAGGGAAGGCAGCAGTAGGGGACAGGTTTAATCCCCTTCCTCCCGCATCAACCGTCTAGCTTCACGATTTTTTGATCTGGTTGCGAACAATGAATACTAGCCCGACGGCGGCGGCGGAGCTTGCGATGGCCTGAAGCGCGCTCAGGCGTCTCGCCCGGCCACACCCCGCCCCGCCCCTTGCCCCGCCCCCACCCCTCCCCGCCCCGCCTCGCCTCGCGCGCGGTCGAGGAGCCCCGCCAACCGGCGCAGGGGCGGGGAGTGGGAATGGGCGGGGCGATGAAGGTGGTATCCGGAGGGGACCGCGGTAACGGTGGCAGGCGAGCGACAACGCAGAATGAGTGGAGGAAGGAACAGAAGTGAAAGACGACTGTAATGATCGGAGCTCAGATTCTGACGATATGTCTTCTTTCATTGGTGCCACGACATATGGGTTGTTGAATGTTTATTGCTACATACAGGTAGGATAGGAATGTATAGTTATTGAGCCATTTTTGTCATTTTTCAATTTTTAAGTCTTTTTTGGATGTTTGTTTCATTTTGTCATGTTTACACGTTTTGGTTCCTTTTCGTGTTTTTTGTTAGTGAATGTTTCGTGAATTTACAATGACCCACTAAAACGAAGTTTTTATTGTATTGTATATACTTAAAGTATTTATTCAAAGTATCATCAGTTCATGACGAAATTCACTACTACAGTGGACTCCGTTTTTCGACCTCTCAAAATTACACGGATCTTCGGAAACTTCTTCGAACATTCAAAACAGACGTTTGCAAGATCGGAGCTAAGGATTACTTTTTCTCCCAAAATAAAGAATTTGTATTAACCATAAGTTAATAGAAATAAATTTTATTGAAAATTATAAAATTCATTAAATAAATAATTTTTATACAAATGTTTGAGTATTTTTTGAAACAAATTAGGTTGTTTTCCCTTATTTTTAAGTCATTTTATAGGTAATTTTAAAAGAATTTTTATGTCATCAGAATCCGAGCCGTAGTATTGAATGAAAGAAAGAGAAGAGGTAGAATGTATGAAATGAACGAAAGGAAAGGGGAAAAGAAAGAGAAAAAGAAGGTATGTAAGAGATGCTGTGGATCCTGCCGTTGAAGTCGATGTCTCAGCGTTCGTAGTAGCGGTGAAAATGAAACGTCACTGAGATAGAAAAGAATATGAAGTGAGACAATGAAGTCACTGATAGTAAGACGACGGCGATGGAAACACCATTGGTAATGTCGGAGGTGCAGCATTTGTTTGAAATTTCGTAGTGCCCGGAAATTGGGATCTTACCAAAAGAGACTGCGATTGTGACCAGATATACTCTTTGATTGTGACAAAAAAGGTTACCGGGATGATGGAATACAGGACCAATGACGGTGACAGCTGGAAGCAGTGAGACCAGTATGACCCGGGGAAATGAGTTTGTTCACGCCTCGTCGATTTTGCGGGAATTCATGAAGCACACCGGCCTGCGCCAAGGCGGTGACGATTGCCGAAGGTCCCCGTCTCTTAGCTTCTGGTCGACGCTCGCGGAGTGCGGGAACTATAGCGCGATTTTTCTAACTCTGCCCCTGAAGCCCCTGTGGCCACGATGGAATATCACACGGTATTTCGTGTCTTTCTCCGTAGTACCGCTAGAAGTCGCATGATCGCAAGCACTGCTTGATGCGGTGGCGATTATGAGATACCTGGCGGCACGACTGAGAACGTCGCGAAATACCGTGACATATTCCATCGTGAAGACGGGCCTTGAAGGGGGCAAAGTTTGAAAAATCGCTGTATATTGACACGAATTTCGCTCAAGCATGGGCATTGTTTATACAGGAATGGTGGAGATGTATTTACTTTAACGTTTCCTTGGAATGATGAAATTTATAGTCTTGTGAATATTGTCTAAATCAGTTTAATTTTCCCCGCGGTTGCTGTTTTATTTCATGCGCCATGTACTTCAGAAAAAAAATTGTCTTATTTTGCAAGAGTTTTTGATTTGAATATTTAATTGAAACATTTATTCAAATAATTTGAAAGACATTTGACACAGAGCAAAGTGAACACACTTTTTGTAGGGTATTTATTTTGAATGACAAATTCTTTAAGAAATTTACAGATTGCGAAAACATACTTCTCCGAAAGTATTTGTTTTGTTTATTGTACGTTAAAGTGAATGTTTTAGTATAGTTTTCATTATTGTTCGTTCAAGAAGATGGACATGAGAAAGATGCAATTAGCTTTGAGTAGTTCATGGTAGCTTGAAAATTCTTTGAACGCCATCAGAGTGTAAACTATTTATCCAATACTCTATTAACATTCAACCAGTTAAAACTCTTTGAAAAAACGCAAACGTGCGTGAAGCGCCGCCACTCGACCAAACGAATTGCATCGCGATGAAAATGCGCTTAAAAATCCACCGCAACCGCACCATCATTTGCGCGGCGTCCCCTCGCGGCGAGAAGTGCCACGCACAGATTAGGATGCGGCGCCGGCGGCGGCGGCGGCGGGGGGCGAGGCCCGCGGGCCGGAGGGCGACCGGGGGCGGGCGGCGGGGGCGGGCGGCTCGGCGGAGCCGATAATCGCGGCGATTAGTGCGAACGGATCGCAGGGGGCCACCGGGCCGCGCACTTCCCTCCCCGGCGGCGCTATCGGCGCCCCCCGCGCGCGACCGCCAAAGGCCACACGTGCGCGACACGTGCAATTATCGCCGGGCGGGGAGGGGCGGGGCGTCGCGCCGTCGGGAGGCGGCTGCGGCGGCGGCGGTCGCTGTACTCGCAGCCGAGACGCGCCGGGTGCGTCTCCGCCGCCCTTTGCATATTCAACGCGGCGCTGGCGGCGCTGGTGGGCGTTTCGGCGGCGCCTGGGGAGAGCTAGAGGTCGCGGTGGAAATGCCAGGAAGGTGGCAGAGGCGCGGACGGACGACGGAGGTAGTAGAACTGGCAGGACGTGAGAAGGTATTGGTAATGACCCGGGAAGGGCGACTGTTCGGATTGTCGAGAGTTTAAAACATGATGATAGGGAGTTTTTGCACGGCTTAGCGGGGGCAGCAATCGATTGCAATCTCGATCTCACAAAAGTGATGCGTAACTTGAACTGCGAGTGCGCAGAAGGTTGATAGTGCTTTTGATTGCTTTAACGTTTGAAGGTGCAAAAGCCCTCTAATAAGTGACGGACGCTTTCTATGAGTTACAGGTCGTGAAGCAAATGTCAGGAAGGTGGCAGAGGCGCGGACGGACGACGGAGGTAGTAGAACTGGCAGGACGTGAGAAGGTATTGGTAATGACCCGGGAAGGGCGACTGTTCGGATTGTCGAGAGTTTAAAACATGATGATAGGGAGTTTTTGCACGGCTTAGCGGGGGCAGCAATCGATTGCAATCTCGATCTCACAAAAGTGATGCGTAACTTGAACTGCGAGTGCGCAGAAGGTTGATAGTGCTTTTGATTGCTTTAACGTTTGAAGGTGCAAAAGCCCTCTAATAAGTGACGGACGCTTTCTATGAGTTACAGGTCGTTGAAGCAAATGTCAGGAAGGTGGCAGAGGCGCGGACGGGACGACGGAGGTAGTAGAACTGGCAGGACGTGAGAAGGTATTGGTAATGACCCGGAAGGGCGACTGTTCGGATTGTCGAGAGTTTAAAACATGATGATAGGGAGTTTTTGCACGGCTTAGCGGGGGCAGCAATCGATTGCAATCTCGATCTCACAAAAGTGATGCGTACTTGAACTGCGAGTGCGCAGAAGGTTGATAGTGCTTTTGATTGCTTAACGTTTGAAGGTGCAAAAGCCCTCTAATAAGTGACGGACGCTTTCTATGAGTTACAGGTCGTGAAGCAAATGTCAGGAAGGTGGCAGAGGCGCGACGGACGACGGAGGTAGTAGAACTGGCAGGACGTGAGAAGGTATTGGTAATGACCCGGGAAGGGCGACTGTTCGGATTGTCGAGAGTTTAAAACATGATGATAGGGAGTTTTTGCACGGCTTAGCGGGGGCAGCAATCGATTGCAATCTCGATCTCACAAAAGTGATGCGTAACTTGAACTGCGAGTGCGCAGAAGGTTGATAGTGCTTTTGATTGCTTTAACGTTTGAAGGTGCAAAAGCCCTCTAATAAGTGACGGACGCTTTCTATGAGTTACAGGTCGTGAAGCAAATGTCAGGAAGGTGGCAGAGGCGCGGACGGACGACGGAGGTAGTAGAACTGGCAGGACGTGAGAAGGTATTGGTAATGACCCGGGAAGGGCGACTGTTCGGATTGTCGAGAGTTTTAAAACATGATGATAGGGAGTTTTTGCACGGCTTAGCGGGGGCAGCAATCGATTGCAATCTCGATCTCACAAAAGTGATGCGTAACTTGAACTGCGAGTGCGCAGAAGGTTGATAGTGCTTTGATTGCTTAACGTTTGAAGGTGCAAAAGCCCTCTAATAAGTGACGGACGCTTTCTATGAGTTACAGGTCGTGAAGCAAATGTCAGGAAGGTGGCAGAGGCGCGGACGGACGACGGAGGTAGTAGAACTGGCAGGACGTGAGAAGGTATTGGTAATGACCCGGGAAGGGCGACTGTTCGGATTGTCGAGAGTTTAAAACATGATGATAGGGAGTTTTTGCACGGCTTAGCGGGGGCAGCAATCGATTGCAATCTCGATCTCACAAAAGTGATTGCGTAACTTGAACTGCGAGTGCGCAGAAGGTGATAGTGCTTTTGATTGCTTTAAACGTTTGAAGGTGCAAAAGCCCTCTAATAAGTGACGGCGCTTTCTATGAGTTACAGGTCGTGAAGCAAATGTCAGGAAGGTGCAGAGGCGCGGACGGACGACGGAGGTAGTAGAACTGGCAGGACGTGAGAAGGTATTGGTATGACCCGGGAAGGGCGACTGTTCGGATTGTCGAGAGTTTAAAACATGATGATAGGGAGTTTTTGCACGGCTTAGGCGGGGGCAGCAATCGATTGCAATCTCGATCTCACAAAAGTGATGCGTAACTTGAACTGCGAGTGCGCAGAAGGTTGATAGTGCTTTTGATTGCTTTAAACGTTTGAAGGTGCAAAAGCCCTCCTAATAAGTGACGGTACGCTTTCTATGAGTTACAGGTCGTGAAGCAAATGTCAGGAAGGTGGCAGAGGCGCGGACGGACGACGGAGGTAGTAGAACTGGCAGGACGTGAGAAGGTATTGGTAATGGACCCGGGAAGGGCGACTGTTCGGATTGTCGAGAGTTTAAAACATGATGATAGGGAGTTTTTTGCACGGCTTAGCGGGGGCAGCAATCGATTGCAATCTCGATCTCACAAAAGTGATGCGTAACTTGAACTGCGAGTGCGCAGAAGGGTTGATAGTGCTTTTGATTGCTTTAACGTTTGAAGGTGCAAAAGCCCTCTAATAAGTGACGGACGCTTTCTATGAGTTACAGGTCGTGAAGCAAATGTCAGGAAGGTGGCAGAGGCGCGGACGGACGACGGAGGTAGTAGAACTGGCAGGACGTGAGAAGGTATTGGTAATGACCCGGGAAGGGCGACTGTTCGGATTGTCGAGAGTTTAAAACATGATGATAGGGAGTTTTTGCACGGCTTAGCGGGGGCAGCAATCGATTGCAATCTCGATCTCACAAAAGTGATGCGTAACTTGAACTGCGAGTGCGCAGAAGGTTGATAGTGCTTTTGATTGCTTTAACGTTTGAAGGTGCAAAAGCCCTCTAATAAGTGACGGACGCTTTCTATGAGTTACAGGTCGTGAAGCAAATGTCAGGAAGGTGGCAGAGGCGCGGACGGACGACGGAGGTAGTAGAACTGGCAGGACGTGAGAAGGTATTGGTAATGACCCGGGAAGGGCGACTGTTCGGATTGTCGAGAGTTTAAAACATGATGATAGGGAGTTTTTGCACGGCTTAGCGGGGGCAGCAATCGATTGCAATCTCGATCTCACAAAAGTGATGCGTAACTTGAACTGCGAGTGCGCAGAAGGTTGATAGTGCTTTGATTGCTTTAACGTTTGAAGGTGCAAAAGCCCTCTAATAAGTGACGGACGCTTTCTATGAGTTACAGGTCGTGAAGCAAATGTCAGGAAGGTGGCAGAGGCGCGGACGGACGACGGAGGTAGTAGAACTGGCAGGACGTGAGAAGGTATTGGTAATGACCCGGGAGGGCGACTGTTCGGATTGTCGAGAGTTTAAAACATGATGATAGGGAGTTTTTGCACGGCTTAGCGGGGGCAGCAATCGATTGCAATCTCGATCTCACAAAAGTGATGCGTAACTTGAACTGCGAGTGCGCAGAAGGTTGATAGTGCTTTTGATTGCTTTAACGTTTGAAGGTGCAAAAGCCCTCTAATAAGTGACGGACGCTTTCTATGAGTTACAGGTCGTGAAGCAAATGTCAGGAAGGTGGCAGAGGCGCGGACGGACGACGGAGGTAGTAGAACTGGCAGGACGTGAGAAGGTATTGGTAATGACCCGGGAAGGGCGACTGTTCGGATTGTCGAGAGTTTAAAACATGATGATAGGGAGTTTTTGCACGGCTTAGCGGGGGCAGCAATCGATTGCAATCTCGATCTCACAAAAGTGATGCGTAACTTGAACTGCGAGTGCGCAGAAGGTTGATAGTGCTTTTGATTGCTTTAACGTTTGAAGGTGCAAAAGCCCTCTAATAAGTGACGGACGCTTTCTATGAGTTACAGGTCGTGAAGCAAATGTCAGGAAGGTGGCAGAGGCGCGGACGGACGACGGAGGTAGTAGAACTGGCAGGACGTGAGAAGGTATTGGTAATGACCCGGGAAGGGCGACTGTTCGGATTGTCGAGAGTTTAAAACATGATGATAGGGAGTTTTTTGCACGGCTTAGCGGGGGCAGCAATCGATTGCAATCTCGATCTCACAAAAGTGATGCGTAACTTGAACTGCGAGTGCGCAGAAGGTTGATAGTGCTTTTGATTGCTTTAACGTTTGAAGGTGCAAAAGCCCTCTAATAAGTGACGGACGCTTTCTATGAGTTACAGGTCGTGAAGCAAATGTCAGGAAGGTGGCAGAGGCGCGGGACGGACGACGGAGGTAGTAGAACTGGCAGGACGTGAGAAGGTATTGGTAATGACCCGGGAAGGGCGACTGTTCGGATTGTCGAGAGTTTAAAACATGATGATAGGGAGTTTTTGCACGGCTTAGCGGGGGCAGCAATCGATTGCAATCTCGATCTCACAAAAGTGATGCGTAACTTGAACTGCGAGTGCGCAGAAGGTGATAGTGCTTTTGATTGCTTTAACGTTTGAAGGTGCAAAAGCCCTCTATAAGTGACGGACGCTTTCTATGAGTTACAGGTCGTGAAGCAAATGTCAGGAAGGTGGCAGAGGCGCGGACGGACGACGGAGGTAGTAGAACTGGCAGGACGTGAGAAGGTATTGGTAATGACCCGGGAAGGGCGACTGTTCGGATTGTCGAGAGTTTAAAACATGATGATAGGGAGTTTTTGCACGGCTTAGCGGGGGCAGCAATCGATTGCAATCTCGATCTCACAAAAGTGATGCGTAACTTGAACTGCGAGTGCGCAGAAGGTTGATAGTGCTTTTGATTGCTTTAACGTTTGAAGGTGCAAAAGCCCTCTAATAAGTGACGGACGCTTTCTATGAGTTACAGGTCGTGAAGCAAATGTCAGGAAGGTGGCAGAGGCGCGGACGGACGACGGAGGTAGTAGAACTGGCAGGACGTGAGAAGGTATTGGTAATGACCCGGGAAGGGCGACTGTTCGGATTGTCGAGAGTTTAAAACATGATGATAGGGAGTTTTTGCACGGCTTAGCGGGGGCAGCAATCGATTGCAATCTCGATCTCACAAAAGTGATGCGTAACTTGAACTGCGAGTGCGCAGAAGGTTGATAGTGCTTTTGATTGCTTTAACGTTTGAAGGTGCAAAAGCCCTCTAATAAGTGACGGACGCTTTCTATGAGTTACAGGTCGTGAAGCAAATGTCAGGAGGTGGCAGAGGCGCGGACGGACGACGGAGGTAGTAGAACTGGCAGGACGTGAGAAGGTATTGGTAATGACCCGGGAAGGGCGACTGTTCGGATTGTCGAGAGTTTAAAACATGATGATAGGGAGTTTTTGCACGGCTTAGCGGGGGCAGCAATCGATTGCAATCTCGATCTCACAAAAGTGATGCGTAACTTGAACTGCGAGTGCGCAGAAGGTTGATAGTGCTTTTGATTGCTTTAACGTTTGAAGGTGCAAAAGCCCTCTAATAAGTGACGGACGCTTTCTATGAGTTACAGGTCGTGAAGCAAATGTCAGGAAGGTGGCAGAGGCGCGGACGGACGACGGAGGTAGTAGAACTGGCAGGACGTGAGAAGGTATTGGTAATGACCCGGGAAGGGCGACTGTTCGGATTGTCGAGAGTTTAAAACATGATGATAGGGAGTTTTTGCACGGCTTAGCGGGGGCAGCAATCGATTGCAATCTCGATCTCACAAAAGTGATGCGTAACTTGAACTGCGAGTGCGCAGAAGGTTGATAGTGCTTTTGATTGCTTTAACGTTTGAAGGTGCAAAAGCCCTCTAATAAGTGACGGACGCTTTCTATGAGTTACAGGTCGTGAAGCAAATGTCAGGAAGGTGGCAGAGGCGCGGACGGACGACGGAGGTAGTAGAACTGGCAGGACGTGAGAAGGTATTGGTAATGACCCGGGAAGGGCGACTGTTCGGATTGTCGAGAGTTTAAACATGATGATAGGGAGTTTTTGCACGGCTTAGCGGGGGCAGCAATCGATTGCAATCTCGATCTCACAAAAGTGATGCGTAACTTGAACTGCGAGTGCGCAGAAGGTTGATAGTGCTTTTGATTGCTTTAACGTTTGAAGGTGCAAAAGCCCTCTAATAAGTGACGGACGCTTTCTATGAGTTACAGGTCGTGAAGCAAATGTCAGGAAGGTGGCAGAGGCGCGGACGGACGACGGAGGTAGTAGAACTGGCAGGACGTGAGAAGGTATTGGTAATGACCCGGGAAGGGCGACTGTTCGGATTGTCGAGAGTTTAAAACATGATGATAGGGAGTTTTTGCACGGCTTAGCGGGCGGCAGCAATCGATTGCAATCTCGATCTCACAAAAGTGATGCGTAACTTGAACTGCGAGTGCGCAGAAGGTTGATAGTGCTTTTGATTGCTTTAACGTTTGAAGGTGCAAAAGCCCTCTAATAAGTGACGGACGCTTTCTATGAGTTACAGGTCGTGAAGCAAATGTCAGGAAGGTGGCAGAGGCGCGGACGGACGACGGAGGTACTAGAACTGGCAGGACGTGAGAAGGTATTGGTAATGACCCGGGAAGGGCGACTGTTCGGATTGTCGAGAGTTTAAAACATGATGATAGGGAGTTTTTGCACGGCTTAGCGGGGGCAGCAATTCGATTGCAATCTCGATCTCACAAAAGTGATGCGTAACTTGAACTGCGAGTGCGCAGAAGGTTGATAGTGCTTTTGATTGCTTTAACGTTTGAAGGTGCAAAAGCCCTCTAATAAGTGACGGACGCTTTCTATGAGTTACAGGTCGTGAAGCAAATGTCAGGAAGGTGGCAGAGGCGCGGACGGACGACGGAGGTAGTAGAACTGGCAGGACGTGAGAAGGTATTGGTAATGACCCGGGAAGGGGGACTGTTCGGATTGTCGAGAGTTTAAAACATGATGATAGGGAGTTTTTGCACGGCTTAGCGGGGGCAGCAATCGATTGCAATCTCGATCTCACAAAAGTGATGCGTAACTTGAACTGCGAGTGCGCAGAAGGTTGATAGTGCTTTTGATTGCTTTAACGTTTGAAGGTGCAAAAGCCCTCTAATAAGTGACGGACGCTTTCTATGAGTTACAGGTCGTGAAGCAAATGTCAGGAAGGTGGCAGAGGCGCGGACGGACGACGGAGGTAGTAGAACTGGCAGGACGTGAGAAGGTATTGGTAATGACCCGGGAAGGGCGACTGTTCGGATTGTCGAGAGTTTAAAACATGATGATAGGGAGTTTTTGCACGGCTTAGCGGGGGCAGCAATCGATTGCAATCTCGATCTCACAAAAGTGATGCGTAACTTGAACTGCGAGTGCGCAGAAGGTTGATAGTGCTTTTGATTGCTTTAACGTTTGAAGGTGCAAAAGCCCTCTAATAAGTGACGGACGCTTTCTATGAGTTACAGGTCGTGAAGCAAATGTCAGGAAGGTGGCAGAGGCGCGGACGGACGACGGAGGTAGTAGAACTGGCAGGACGTGAGAAGGTATTGGTAATGACCCGGGAAGGGCGACTGTTCGGATTGTCGAGAGTTTAAAACATGATGATAGGGAGTTTTTGCACGGCTTAGCGGGGGCAGCAATCGATTGCAATCTCGATCTCACAAAAGTGATGCGTAACTTGAACTGCGAGTGCGCAGAAGGTTGATAGTGCTTTTGATTGCTTTAACGTTTGAAGGTGCAAAAGCCCTCTAATAAGTGACGGACGCTTTCTATGAGTTACAGGTCGTGAAGCAAATGTCAGGAAGGTGGCAGAGGCGCGGACGGACGACGGAGGTAGTAGAACTGGCAGGACGTGAGAAGGTATTGGTAATGACCCGGGAAGGGCGACTGTTCGGATTGTCGAGAGTTTAAAACATGATGATAGGGAGTTTTTGCACGGCTTAGCGGGGGCAGCAATCGATTGCAATCTCGATCTCACAAAAGTGATGCGTAACTTGAACTGCGAGTGCGCAGAAGGTTGATAGTGCTTTTGATTGCTTTAACGTTTGAAGGTGCAAAAGCCCTCTAATAAGTGACGGACGCTTTCTATGAGTTACAGGTCGTGAAGCAAATGTCAGGAAGGTGGCAGAGGCGCGGACGGACGACGGAGGTAGTAGAACTGGCAGGACGTGAGAAGGTATTGGTAATGACCCGGGAAGGGCGACTGTTCGGATTGTCGAGAGTTTAAAACATGATGATAGGGAGTTTTTGCACGGCTTAGCGCGCAGCAATCGATTGCAATCTCGATCTCACAAAAGTGATGCGTAACTTGAACTGCGAGTGCGCAGAAGATCGATAGTGCTTTTGATTGCTTTAAGGTTCGAAGGTGCAAAAACCCTCTAATAAGTGACGGACGCTTTCTATGAGTTACAGGTCGTGACGCAAATGCCAGGAAGGTGGCAGAGACAGGGACGACGGTGATTGTATAGTGGAACTGAAAGGACAGGAGAAGTGTATTGGCAATGACGCGGGAAAAGCGGCAGTTCGGATTGTCGTAGCTGCGGCATTTGATGATAGTGATTCGGTACAGATGGAGCAATGAGTAACGGACGCCTGGGAGAGAGCTACAGATCGAGACGGAATTGCCAGGATGGTGACAGCGGCGCGGACGGCAAATGAAGAGAACTCCGAGGACGTGAGAAGTGTTTTGGCAAAGGCTTGGAAAGGGCGACAGATCGGATTGCCTTAGCTGCGACTTGTAATGATAGCGATCCGGTTCGAATGGAACAATGAGTGACAATTTGCGTTGCGTCGAGCACTAGTAACGGTAGATGCGCCGTATGGTTGCGATCACTGCCGTATCACTGCGAAAAGCGGAAGTATCGACAGAAATGCGTTGTAACTCAAATGACAATAGCGTTTGCAGAAATGTAATCAACACAGGTGTGAGGCCAAATTGCGATGGTATGTCAACAAGGTTTCAAGTCACAAGTTGAAACGAGTTTTAACAATACATACATAGAACAAATTGTTTTGAAATCGTGAACTTCACAGTATGTAATGAAGTTTAATGAAAACGAATGTGAAATCACGGGAGAGGTTTATAGAGAAACTTAATGCCGTATAATTCCCGGTGGAAATGAGAAGAGTTGTTTTAATATGATTTCGCAATTCAGGTAGTCATGTGTACATTGTTTTTGTCAAATTAAAATTATCCTATTATCTCGTAATTAAAATTTTGTTCGGCAAATGCGCACATCAGTCACTGTTAATATGACATCAATTTTTACAAAAGGCAGCATTTAATCATTCACATGAGTATTATCACAAAACATTTATACAAATCCACAGAACTTTTTATGTGTGCTATGCCGTGTTTCTTCTAAACAACTAACTCAATAGAAATTAAACTAGCGGTTCCATTACTTCACATATTTTTTTAGTATTACACTTGACTCCGGTTATTGTGAACTCGGATATAGTGCACCCTCAGTTATGTGAACTTAAGTTACTGGTCCCGTTTCATTTACATTACAAGTATGCTTAAAAATATTTGGTTATATTGAACCTGAACCTCGGCTACAGTGAACGGAAATGCAACGTCCTGGAAATTAATTCCTTCCTGGAAAAGAATATATCGCCTCGAGTGCCAGAAATTCCAACTTCAGGCTGCTTGGAAAAAATATCGTCGGGCAAAGACCATGCCTTTTAGTGCATTGTACTCTATTCATACAAAAACTTGTAGTTAATAAAATTGAATCAGGTTTTTAGACAATCTTATTTAGATATTTTTGTAAAAATGTCATGTTATAATTCAGAATTTCGCGAAAATATTTATATTCGACATGCATATGAAACCATTTAAAGATTAATATTGTGGAATATTGAAGGTTTTTGAACTAGTGTCACGAATTGAATCAAAATAACACGAAAAGTACTCAACTACTCAAAACAACTGTCTATGACAGCTTTTAAAGATTTAATTTTCAAGAACAAATTTAATTGAGAGAGAATTTTTAATCTTAACATAATGCATTGAAAACAATTCCCCACTGAATTCATTTGTGGAATGTGCTATTGTGTGATGTCTCCACCGAGAGCTCATTCACGCTAATGGATCATCATGTCCTCATCGGGTCCAAGCAAGTGGGAACAACGAGGGAGCTATGCAGAATGTTACAGGGCGTATAGTTCATCTTCATGTCGCATTGTGAATTTTGTATTGCAATTTTCACGATTTTGTCATTGACTCTGGTAAAAAGTACTGTTTTCGCTACAGGCAATCTCAAGATAGATACATTTTGTTGAAGATTACAATTGTGTTAGCTCCAAAAAGAAAGATATTGGTAATATCAAATAACTTGACATCATAAACCTCCAAAAAAAATACTAAATTAATGTTCCCAGATGCCTCTTTTAACAGGATTTTACTCTGTGCAATATTTTCTTATGTACAGCACATGTGAATAAACTGAACATAGCATACAGCGCCGCTGATTCTGAAAATTGAACCATCATGATACAGCATATTAGCTTGAGCTCTTCAAATGCTTGATTTTGTTTTTATAGCGTTTCTATTGATCAGTTTCTTTTGGAAAAATAATCTCACCTTTTGTATCAAAACATTTTAAACTATGATTCTCAAAGACCCATTTAACTGAAAAACATTCTTCAATATTCATTGTAAACATTGAAAATTGAAACTTTTCTCTGCCAAACATACAACGATTTTAATTGTAGCATCTCGTATGATGAACAAGCATTCAAATAAACTTAAATCAGGAATATATTGCATAAAATATGAATTCGAATATTATTTAGGTGTGCTAAGAATGAGTGTAAATTGTAAAATTATCAAGCACTGATAAAATATAACAGTGACATCGATATTATTAATTTCCATTGCGCACAGAAACTGAAAGAAAATCACACAGCCTCCAGCCAAGTGAAAGGTATATATGGTTTCGTTAGATACCCGGGAACCCGGTAAATCTAAAATAGTTTCGATTTTGAATGCAAAATGCAAAGACTTTATTGTGTTATTCTATCTATTCTAAGCTGCGCTTATCGATTGAGTTCTCATTCCCAGTGCATCACTGCTTGCGTCACAAGTGTTATGCGACTACAAAGCTCCAAGGAAGAGACCTCCCGCCATGAAATTGTGTTACTCCGCTTATTCTCATACTGTGATTTATTTATTTATTTATTTACGTCAAAAACAGTTTAAAACTGTGTGTGACGAGCTATGCTTCCCGACTGAATTTTTTTATTTATTTATTTATTTATTTATTTATTTACTTTGTCAAAAAAAACAGTAAAAACTGTATATGACGTGTGGGGAAAGAAATTTATCTGCGCACATTTTCTTGAGGGCCAGAATTTTATTTAAAAAAAACAAAAAAAGAAACGAAAACGAAAAAATTAATTTAGAAAATAATTATTTTAGAAAAATAAAGATATTTGAAAAATGTTTTTTCCCGAGTTATAGAAAATCAATTTTTAACTGTAAATGAACTACAAGCAAAAGGAGTGCGTTTCGTTGTCACTTGTTTCGTTTCGTTCTGAGTCACTGCTTACGTCACACCTAACGTCATGTGATAGCGAGGCTCGCAGGAAGAGGCCACCCGCCATAAAATCTTTGCTACTTTTATTAAAATACGTATTTAATATGTTGCAGTGTTATACGAAAGTATTTTATGTGCTGTTCATGGACAGTACGCGTGATACTTTTTGAAAAATCATTTTGTGTTGTTTTGTGCAGGAGCATTTTAGCTGCTGCATACAACTAGTTGAAAACTGTATCACATAATACACGAATTGGTTACTGTTAATGATTTCTTCCCAGTATTTAAACTGCAAACGCAGCTGCAATGAATACTTTACTAATGCCTATACAGCGAGACTGAAGACAACGCCTTACGGCTCGAGCTTACCAATGATTGGGAGGTCACGGGTTCGATTCCGGCGTGGTGCCAGAAACTTACTCGATGTGCTTTTACCTCGGCGACTATATGAAACCTGCGAATGAGTAAGGCCGACTGATCAGACCTGATCAATTCCAGGCAAATGCCGGAACAGTACCGCACACAACGGGCTAAAGATCGCGCGCGATCTTTCCTACTCATTCCCTTCCCATCATTATTACCATTATCACATCGTTTCACCGATCAAGACTGGAGCGACGTCGCATTCTAATCCTCACCGCCACAACTGACATGCCGGTGGAAGGACCTTACGAAACCTGCAATTGGGCGGGACTAACGCCAGGAGAAAGAAGTAGCTGTATTAATTTCTCAGGGATCGACATACCATTCTTGAAACTCGACAGAAATTTTTAATTACTAATAAATTAAAAGTCTTTTTCCTTCTGCTTAATAAATACGCAATGGTATTCAAATTTGATTTAACATTAGTTATATGGCTTGTTCAAACATTTAAAAATTATACACATTTGTAAAGAGTAAGTTTATATCAGTGGAACATAAATGGCGAAAATACGAAAGGTGAATCATTTGTATCTTTCAAATTATACGACCACCTTGAAGAGTCACATAATTCTGAACTTGAAAGATGACAAGGTTAGTGACAACAACAAATCACGTTAAAACAGAACTGAAGAACACTGCCGGAAAGAGGAAAATAGCTTCTTCACCAGATCTCTATATATTTACTTCTCAATTAGTTCAAACCAAAATTTAAATAGAGACAATAATGTAATTGGTCTTTCTTATTTTTCTTCCTTTATAAACAGGAAGAGTTATTTTATTATCATTTTGTTTATTAAAATTAGAAGAATATGAAATAATTTCAACATGTAATAGTGTAATTCAATGTAATAGTGTTGGAAGCTTTTTTTCAATCTCTTTACGACCATCTACAGTACACACATGCGCAAGTGTTAGCTAGATACACGAAAATCTAATTTTGATTTAAATTTAATGGAGTAGGTATAATGCGGTTCAATGAATTTTCATGTCTTAATCTATGCTTATTAGGGAGTTTTTGCTCGCAATAGCAGATAGCACTATCGAATTTCTGCGCATGCGCAGTTCAAGTTTTGTGTCACTTTTGTGCAGCTGCGCATGCATAGAAGATCGATAGTTGTCTGTTATGGCGTGCAAAAACTCTCTATAATGCGGTTCAATGAATTTTCATGTCTTAATCTATGCTTATTAGGGAGTTATTGCTTGCAATAGCAGACAGCGCTATCGATCTTCTGCGCATGCGCAGTTCTAGTTTCGCGTCACTTTTGTGCATCTGCGCATGCATAGAAGATCGATACTTGTCTGTTATGGCGAGCAAAAACTCTCTATTGACTTTTTTAATTTTGATTATAATCTAATATTAGCTTGAATTAATGCAGTAGATACAAGGCGATTCAATGAATTTTCATGTGTTAAGCTCAGCATATTGCCCTGCGCTCACCTGGGAGTCCTTGAGGCCGAGCTTCTCGGCGAGCTTCTTGCGGTCTGGCTTGGAGATGTACTTCTGGATCTGGAAGCGCTTCTCCAGCCCCTTGCGCTGCAGGTCGGAGAAGACGGCGCGCCGCATCATGCCGCGCCGGGGCTTGCCGCGCGAGCTGTTGGCCCAGGGGAAGGAGCCCGGCAGCGGGAAGACGGCCGTGGGCGCCCCGGCCTGCGCGCCGCCCGGTCCCGCGCCGCCCGCGCCGCCCGCCGCCGGCGCCGACACTGCCACATAGCCAGCACCGCCGCCATCAGCCGGACTGCCCTCTTACGACACGCACGTGCTCAGCTTTCAGAAACCGATGGTCAATTATTATGTTTCGCATTTCTTGATTTTTAATTTTTTAAAATTTATTCTAGCTTGGCCAATGACCCTCTGCAGCCGCATAAGATATATACAATAGTAATATATATGAATAATCTGATACATAAGACACAATATTCTTGTTTTAAATATAATAGAATTGCGTGCTTATATGGTTTGTCATGACAAAAGACTCATCGGTTCTAGTCTATGGGGGATCGAAAAATTCTCTTGGAAGCTTTCTTTTTAATCGTTTGCGATGAGGATTCTACTTACCTATATGACAGTGAATGGCTGAAGGGATCTTTAATATTTTAGAATAGAATTTTGCGGCTAAGAGGGAGAAGTGGACGGGGATGGGTGTAATGCCAAGTTCGATATGTAACTGTGCATTTGGAATGTACCAGGGAGCTTTAGCGATGGTCCATAGGAATCTATTTTGATAAATTTGCATTTTGTTTATGTTTATTTTGGCTGCGGTAGCCCAGACTGGGAAAGCATAAGAAAGTATGGGTCGTATCATTGCTTTATAGAGGTGAGTAGCCACATGTAATTGTAGGGGGGAATGGTTTGTAAGTCTTTTGTCGAACAGAACTCCAAGATACTTGACAGTTTTATTGTGAGGAAGCCAGGTGATGTTTTGATTTTGGTATGTGAGATTTGGGGGGACGTCTGGCCTATGGAGAGTGAATATTTTTGCCTGGCTTTTATTTGAATTTATTTGAATGTGCCATTTTTTGGCCCAGGTGGAGAATAAAGTGAGGTAATGTTGCAGATCTTTCACGGCAGATTCGAGATTTCTATTAGAGCAACAACTGTGTCATCAGCAAATAGTGCTATTGCAGGATTTTAAGTGATTGGTATATACGATGTGTAAACGTTAAATAAAGTGGGGGAGAGGGTGGAGCCTTGGGGTACTCCTGCTTTGATGGTCAAAGGGGCGGAGAAAGCTCCAGGGAGACGTACAGCAAAAGTTCGCTTGTTAAGAAAACTTTCAATGATGCGTGAGAGATATAATGGAGTACCTAAACTGCGTAATTTGAAAATTAACCCTGGGTGCCAAACGGTATCGAAATCTTTTGCTACATCTAGAAAAACTGCTGCGGTAGTTTCTTGATTCCTATGTAAACAGTTACTCTTCAGTTTCAATATAATCAGATTTTATTCACATATAATCAGATTTTTTTGAGAATTATTTATTTTTATAATTTTTTAAAATGAAACTGATAACAGTGTTGGGAGTTAAAAATGTATATAGTGTTCCATTTCTATAATGTTTGTACTGTCCATAACCGTCGATGTTTAAAAACTTCGTTATTTGCGGACTTCGCACTGCACTCCCGACTTGAGATACGACTTTGACAAAACATTATCGATGTTTCGAAATTCTGATATTCAAAATATATTGAACCATTGGTCAATAACCATCGATATTTTTTAACATTGATGGTTATAGATCGGGGGTTGATTTCATGACACGGTGGTCTTGTTTATTATTTATTTATTTATTTATTTAGTCAAAAAACAGTAAAAACTGTATATGACGTGTGGAAATTTATCTGCGCACATTTTCTTGAGGGCAGAATTTTATTTTAAAAAAAACGAAAACGAAAAAATTAATTTAGAAAATAATTATTTTAGAAAAATAAAGATATTTGAAAAATGTTTTTTCCCGAGTTATAGAAAATCAATTTCAACTGTAAATGAACTACAAGCAAAAGGAGTGCTCAACAAAACGTGCGCACAGTGAAGCTACATTTACGTCCAGAAGCAAAACAAGGGGCCATCTCAGCATTTGCTCCATTAACCTCTATTATTAACTTGTAATCGAGATTATACTAACAAAAGAAAGTCAAAAATTGCAGAGTAGTATTAACAAACTTTATTATTTTATTGGATAATATAAAAATAATACACTGTACTAGCAAAATATCGACTAACTCTTTTTTCACTCTTGGTGACTCTTGGTGTTTTGTGAAATGCTCCAATTGTAATGAAAATTATGGTAGTATTTTATTATTACATTTTTAATTAAAAAATAATACATCCTCCAAGTAAAAATTTTGAACTCCAAATATCGATGTCGAATATCAGATTCAATACATAGATGTTTATATAAAAATATCGATGTTTTGGAAACACTGACATCCCTACACCAGACACACCTTCGGTCACACTCAGCCCTCTGGCGCATTCAATACGGCTCGTGGTCATGTCTGGCAGAGCATCAGGTATCAAACTACGTACTATTCTCACATAATACGCCTAAACGAAAGAGATAAAACCATTTCATTTCTATTTTGAAGGTAGTTTTCGACGCCTTTATGATTTACACAGTCATAGTTTCATTTTACTTCAGAACAGTTGGGACGCGAGGAATTTGTGGAGTTTAATAACTTCATCTAGGAGAAGACTTCAGACAATCGATTTCATTGGTTTCTTTATACCACCATAATCAAAATAAATCTGTTCAGAAAACATACCAAACATTCTCCACTGTATCTTTAAAGTAATCTCGAAACCCTTATAGGAACAATTAGAATTGTTTAACTCTTTCATTATAATACTTAAATGCCCTTTTAAGAGACGTTAATACAAAATGTTACCGCGGACAGGGACATTTTTGCTTATCAATGTTTACATTATTCAAAAACTAAACTTGAAGGGGAAATCCTCATTTCTGATTTTCCTTTTGATTGACTTTTAGGATAAATTATTTTTAATTAAAAATATGTATGTTTTTATAATTGTATTAATTGACAAACGAGCGGGATGTCTAATTTTTAAAAACAGAAAATAATAATAATAATAATAATAATAATAATAATGATAATTCCTTTAAATTGAATATGTAAAACGATAAAAAATAGTATTCAATACGTTAATTATATGATTGTAAAAGTTCTCTGAAGGCTTTTTCTTTAATACACACATCAATTATTATGTCTCACATTTCTTGATTCCTATGTAATTACTACTACATTTATTCTTGGATTTCAATATAATAAGTTTTTATTCACGAAAAATTGGAGAATTATTTATTTTTATAATTTTATTGAAATGAAACTGATAACAATGACGACAATTAAACATGTACATAGCGTTCCATTTCTATAATGTTTGTACAGTCAAATAGATGTAGTTTAGAACGTACCTATTCCTTGTAGGGATGAATAAAAAAATAAGTTATTTGAATTGTAGTCGCATTCGGCTCAGGTGCCCAACCCCATTTTTTTTTGCATCACTCGCTCACGCAGTTCGGAATCCCAAACCGCCCCTCCAGCTGCAACCTGCGACATGCCCTACAAACCGCCCTCGGCGCGCATCGCGCGTTGACAGTGGGGAAACGCCATGTCCGGCGCGTGACCGACTGCCCGGGCGACGCCGCGGAGGGACGGGGAGGGGAGGGGATGAGGTGGAGGTGGGGTGGGGGTGGCGGGGCCGAGTCATCGGCGGGGGGGGGGGCGGTCGAGAGCGCTTGACGCGAGTGGCGTCCCAGGCGCCCTGGGCTAAATCGCCGCACCGCCCACGCGTCCCCCACCCTTTCCCTCTTACCCCTCCCCTCCGCGCAGGGAGCGCGCCACCAGGCGCACCCGCGCCGCGCCGCGCCGCGCCGCTCGAGGGCCCTCGCCCCCCGCCCCCTTGTTGACAAATTTGTTTATTCTGCGCGTGTCGCCGCGCGGCCACTGTTCACGGAGCAGCGGTGGAACGGTTTCCGATACCTCGCGCGGACGGGCAGGAGAGGTTCGCGCCCGCTCGCGTTCGGAATTTCTGGCCGGCGGGAGGACAACTGATACCATGTCACTTCCCGCTATAAAAGATATGAGATCAGGAACCCAGAGGACGCTCTTTCCTCCTGCGTTCCTACGAAATGTCTTGAGAACTGTCACGATTTCAATATAACATAGATTGAAGAAATATATTATTTATGTTTCAATAAAATAGTACTTGGATATGTTAACATGGCAAAAGATGACTTCTGGCAGAGTTATATGAGGTTAAAGGATGAAAATTATCCAGTCAGCCACCCAGAAAAGAGCGATGAGTATTTGTTTAGCTGTCTACACAAACGATACATTTTGAATGCTTTTTAATGTGTGCAGAAAATTCTAGGGTTAATAAAATTATTGTTTATGGTTTACATTATTACGTCCCATTTTCTAACAAAGAAAAAAATGACAATACAGTACATCCTCTGGAAGTAGATGTATTCTTTGTTGCAAAGAAACCAAAACTTGAAAGGAACTATAACGTATTAGAAGTAAACATTTCTCTACCTTGCTTTTATTCATCTTTCAACTGTGTGTAGGAAAAGACTGTGGAGAGATTCTGGAGCTCAAGAAAACGTGCAAAGATTAATGCTTGTCTTCCATACGTCACATAGAATATTTACTGTTTTGACTAAATCAAACAAATTAAAACTCTACTGTATTCCTAAAATAAGATTTCGGTTATTCTGACAGAGTACCGAATTATTTTTAAATTTAAATCAACAAGTAATTTTCCATGTCGAATGCTTCAACTAACATACATTTTGTAAAGAGACCAAAAGGAGCATGCAGGGAAGGGCAGGTATAGATGGTAACACGGAACCCAACAGAGGTGTGCTCTATTTGTACTGCATTTACGGACAATCCTCTCCTTTTTCTGCACCCAGCAGCTTAAATACAGAACACACATAACTTAACCACCTTCCCAAATTCCGCAACACAAAATTCCACCTACGCGCCCAATCGGTACAAGACCTATTTCACTGAGAACCATCCGCTAAATTGCTTCGCGTTTCGTCCAATTCACAACTCAATTTGACGGACAATGCGTGTTCAGCGCGGCGGAGGCGGTCGACTCGCGTGACGGTACAGTCAATGCACGCAGTGATGCGGCCGTGCAGGGAAGCGATTTGCGATAAAAAGGGCAACCGCCACCACAGCAAGGCCTCCTGAGGGCGCGGGCTGAGAAGGCTCCAAGTCTTTTGTGGGGGCGCTCGCAACCGTGTTTACACAGGTAACCAGACCCGGTGGCCTTTGCGCCGAGGCTGGTTCATCCTCCGGGGAGTCAATGAACCCACCTCCCGGGGGAGGGGCGGGGTCTTCCGCGTGGGCGATCGCCCCTTTCTGGGGGTGAGAAGGGATGATCCGCGGAAAAAATGCCGTCGGAGGTGAGGACCACCCACGCCGTCCCTGCGCCACCCTCGCTGCCGCTCGAATTTTGAGTTCGCCTGCTTCGCAATGAACTCCATTAATGGAGTTTCTCAGAGCGTTAGCAGACTGAGCGCAATTGCTTAGAATTCTGCTGCGTTCCAACAGGATTAGGAAGGACGAATTCCATCCATTTTCGATTTACCGCGGTGTGTGTGCTCCTTGACAATGAACGTAGTATCTAGTGTAAGGTGAAGTTTACTCAATGGGCACAATTATCTCATTCATTCTCTCCTAATTCGTCATGCTTTTACAATGCTTTTCCAAAGAAGAGTTCTAACAGTGACGTTATTTCGACAATACTTATCGTAACCTCACCTTCCATTCAAGGTATTCTATAAATCTTCAACGAGGTTTGGAGAACGACGGACTCAAATAATCTCACTTAGTTATCGCAATCATATAAACCAAATTCGGAAAATGAATTTCACGATACGTTTCCAACGTAGTTATTTGATTAAATCCAGAACTCTGGCTCTGTGGATAAGGTAAGTAACAACATGAGAGAAAATAGAATGAACCTTGAGTTTTCTGAATATGGGGTAGCTCCAAGCAACCGTGGCACCTACGAAACTTACATTGATATAGTTGTGTAGAAAAAATGAGTCATTATTCGCCAATGTTTGTGTCCCGTGTCTTTGATGGTCGCATAATGCCTAAGAATTTTCTTTAGGCCCTGCGCTCGGCGTAGCCACAGAAACCAGAGCAAACTTGCAAATCCAATGGACCCGCTATTGAGAAGTTGTGATGTATTGCGGTAGATCACGATAGTAATATTACAACGTAAAATATTCACTAACCGTAAAGTACGTTTAGCATGTGTGTAAAATGTAATGAGTGCATTTGTTTTCATTATTTCCATACCCGGACGGCGATGTACCCTCTGCAGCATTCCCAAGATGCTTCACGTATGCATTCTACTACGGCTGCGAGCACTATACAGCCCACACGAATGTTTCGTGTCACCTGTATTGCTTGTTGTATTACTTTATTTTCCCATACAATATTCTACGATAAGTATATTGACCCTTCAAACTCAACTTAAGGCAGCAGTGGCTTCAAGTAAATATATGAATACTGCTGGTATATATTTTCAGAATTCATAATAAAGTTTTGAATTCTGCAAGACTCTCCATTAACTCTTAAAAGTCTTCCCCATGACAGAAAACCGCGTTAGGAGAAAGAAATCTTCTTCGAAACAACGGCGCACCCACTCCAATACATGTCTGAAAACACCCGTCTAAAACGCCGCCATCTGAAGGCGGGCAGCTCCGCTGGGCGGGGGAGGGGGGCGCCCTGACTGTGATGGAGCGGCGGCGGGTGGGGTGGAAAGAGGAGGAGGAGGGGGAGGGGAGGGCTGCTGGAGCGGTCAGGCGAAGTTTGACGCGCGGTCGCGAGCGTCCGGCGTCAGCCGCACCTGCCCGCCGCGCCGCGTCTCTCGTTCCCCGAACCGCCTCGCCTCGCCACGCCTCGACTCGCCCCGGGCAATCGAGGTCACCGACACGTGCAAGGCGTGCTCCCAGCCGATTAACGGCTCTTCTCCAACGCTTTTACTTAACTTGCACTTACTTCTCTCAAGTCTTGTGACATTTTCTTTTATAACTTTGACTTTTGAAACTTTGAGGACGTAAATAACGACGGTAACAAAAGATAATTATTTTGTTTTTAATAAAACATTGTGACATTTTTAATTTGAATTTCTGAAACTTTGAAAACATAATATGTATCTTCGAAATTACACACAATTACGTTGATTTTCTTTACTAACGATTTCTTTCGAAATGATAATATCATTTTCTAAATATATTAAAATATATTTATAACGTAATGGTAATGGGAGGTAAGGGATAATCAACCACAATAAGTACGTATATAAATATTTTTCCTCATTACTATTATGGATTACCACAAAATATTGGCTACCACCGCGGAAGTTATTTATAACGTAGTTAAATTTTCTTATGATCCTGAGGTGTGTCACTCAAGCAAAGGAGAAAAATAATTATTTTAAGAGTTAAAAATATTTGTATTGTAATTAATAGAATATAAATAGCTTCTGCTAATATAGGATTGCCTCAATACCAAATTTGGATTGTCTCGAAGACCGAAAGATGCCATTAAAGTTCATAAGACCAACAGCATAATAAATACAATTTATATTTAACCGCGCGATCTCAGGATTTGTCAATCTCTCTCTTTCAATCGTTGTCCAGTAAACAATTCGTCTACCAGCGCAAGATTCAGAGGTACGTTCTTAACCTTGGATAATTTCATACAATGACAAACGTGCCTCTTTCTCCTGTAGTTATGAGATAATAAAAAAATAGTCTGGGTCTCCTTGCATAAAACTTAAGTTATTCGAGTAAAACATATCAAATTACCATTATTTGAAATTGAACAAAGAATCAATTCAAATATGAACATTACAATATACACCCAAACAATGCCTCTATTCGTGCATTGTTAATCAAACACAATAGCGCACTATTATCTCCAGAAAAAAAAAATCACTATTTATTGAAGTTAAATAAAGAACAAGCTTATATATTTCGAAGATGTCATGTTGTTGCTTTATCACAAAAGATCTTACAATTCAAAGAAAAATAAAAATTGCGCTATTTGGGCCTAATTCCTTAAAATTTTCCTTCATACATTAAAAAAATATGTTTGCTCTATAGTCCAAGTGAAAAAGTAGGCAGCAAAAGCCAAATCATGCCGTCAGTAATCGACAAAAAGGCACCGTGACGATTGTGTGAGTGATTTTCAACTTCTCACATTGAACTTTACATAAAAAGGCACATCATGTAGACGTATTCAAAAGACATACATCAACGTTTCCCTAAGACGTCGCCTATGAATGAATCAAAGTCTACTTTTTAGGACTGTTAAAATATCTTCTTTAGATCTCGCAAACCCCCTTCTGACCATTTTAGTTTTGGCATTATTCTTTTACGCACTGGACAGCAGAGTTAACAGAATTAGTAGTTGTATCCTCTCACTACATGAAGCAACTTTAAGGTTACTGAGAAATACATCGTTCCTACATGAACAACTAACTTCCTTGATATGTCGGTAAATCGTAGGATACAGGTGACAAGTTCCTTCTACAACCAAGTACGCAGATTCAACATATTCGGAACCACTTTTTGTTTTAAAATGGTCGTAATAAAACACCGTTTATGCGGCATCCTTCAGCTATGTTGAGCATGTTGGAAAATATAAGTGAATTACAATGGAAGCATAAACTATACCTAAATACAAGTACAAACATTTAAAGTTTATACTAGTACGATACTTATATGTATACTTCAACAATAAAGACAAGCAGTAACATCCCATCTTATTTCACACCAACATTTTACCATTGATAATGTATTGAAATTGATGTAAATTCTTCCTGTTGATCCTGGTATAATTGGAAATAAATAAATGTTTTTTCAAGTTGAATTCCTGATATCAATTTTGATTGATCCTTTATGGTCAAATACATATATTTATTCGTACCATCAACACCTCCATTGATAATGTATCCTTCCTTGAAAAGCTAACCTTACATGAATGACTCGTGTCAGGTGACTCATGACAAAAGTGAGTGAAGGACGTTTCCCAGCGCACCAACATACCAATCGCCGTGTCGCCGGACGGCAGCGCGCGCGGTGGCGGCGCCAGGAGCCCACTCACCTGTGAGGTAGGGGTGGCGGCATGCCAGCAGCGTGTGCAGGTGCGGGTTGAAGATGGCCGGGCGCGGGATGGGCTTGGCGATGCCGCCGCCGCCGCCGGCGCCGCCCAGCCCATACCCGAAGAACGGCGGCGCCCCGCCGTGCAGCACGGGCTCTGCAACAGGAGGGCGGCCCCGCCCGCACGCTCAGCGCACGCTCCACGCCCCACACCCACACACCCAACACAAACACAGACAGTGGCGTATCGACGGTATGGCACGTGCCATAGGCGCCACCCACAAGGGGCGCTATTTACAGTATACTCGTTAAAACAAATAATCTTCATTTCAAGCATCCCCACAGGGGCGCAAATTCTATGCTTGCCATGGACGCCTGAATACCTACATACGCCTCTGCACACAGCAAGGAGGGAGGAAGGACTCTTGTTTCATGGATGGATTAGTGGTTCCGAGCTAAGGTCATTAGTGCAGTACGTGTAATGCATTTGTATCACGGGAGGTGTCGGTTATCTTCCCTGGCTGGATGATAAGATCCAGCGCCAACCCACACGTCCGCTGGCGGTATTTTCCCCAACTAGGTATCGCCCACCAGCGGGACATCGCCCCAGCCGGGACAAGCTCTAAGCTCCAGATGTGTGTGGTAGTGTAGTGCTTGTGTGTAAGTAAGGGGAGAGGATAGAACAAGAAAGAGGAAGGAAAGATCACGCGCGGTCCGTAGCCCGTTTCTTAGGGTACTTCTCCGATATTTGTCTGGTGTGATCGGAGAAATCACAGAAAACTACCGATCACAGCAGCCAGCCGCCAGAATTCCTAACACCTTAAGCCGGTGTGAGGATTCCTGAGCGAGCGACAATAAAATGATAATGGATGCGAACGGATCATCTAAGCATGCACAACATGCGTTGGAAATAAAAACTACCAAGTGTATATATTTATAATGCAGTGTTGGTTATTTGGTGAATGACAGATCTTTGAAATACATGATTTATGTTTAAAAATGTGTTAACGCATATA
The DNA here is from genome assembly GCA_031308135.1 of Acheta domesticus. NCBI lineage: Eukaryota > Metazoa > Arthropoda > Insecta > Orthoptera > Gryllidae > Acheta > Acheta domesticus. Next base: position 253,819,983 of record JAHLJT010000631.1, read on the forward strand.
AAATAAATATATGAATGAATTAACAAAAAAACAAACAAAATGCATTTACTTTTAATTAAAATATAGTGTTTCACGTTGAAAATGAAACTTTGAGGCTGGACTTTTTGAGTCATAAACATAACATTAAGTTATCGTCAACGCATATTTTGTATTGAAATGAAACATTTCTTTACCACCATGCTTATTTTGTATGTATTACATTGTAACGCAAGTGTCACAAAACTTGCGCAATTATTGATTCACAAAAACAGTTTGTCAAAACTTCGCAAATAAGAGGAATTTTAAGATGTAGAAGAAACACATATTTAGCACACATGATACAGAATATATTAGCAGTAGAGGAAAATAACAATATCAAGATGATGAATAAATAATACAAGTATAAGCAAAAGCCAAATAATCGAAAAATGAGAAAATCAATACAAGCGGTAAGCTGCACAGAAAATGTAAAGTTTTGAAAGGAAGAGCTTCTAAATGTGCTGCGATGAAGGAATGGCATTCAGTGTCACAGTATCTTGCAAAAGATTTTTTACGCTAGTGGATAAAGATCGGTAATAGTCTTATTACATAGCTTTAACATGTTTCAGTCTTGCCGGTAAATGAAATGGCAAGGCAACACATAGTACTTGTAAATGAAAAGTCGGAACAATCCACAAGCTTAATAATTAATAAAGTGAGTAGATTGTAAAATAGGAATTTGAGCGTAAAATCCTAAGTAATATGCTATTGTGGAAACAGCTATAATTAGTACAAGCAGTCAGATTGAATGCCTAATGGCGATACCTAGCTTGAAAGCCCAAAATCAGTGTATTTGGAGTTCACGCTGTAAAAGTTAAAGGCTAAGTACTTCGATAGTGAGTGGTGAGTTCAGATGAGTTTAGAAAGTGCGGACTGCTTTTAAATTAGTGTGAAGATGTAAATCTTATTTTTCTTTTTAATATTTTTTGTATTTTTACGTGTTTATCGCGTTTTAAATGATAGGAAAGGGATTTAGATAACTAAAAATAATTTATGGTTAAATTCTGTGTCAAACATAAATGTAATTCCAAATGAAATTCACAAGGCTCCGTGCTAATTCAGGTTGAAATTATCGGAACGTAAAATGTGTCATAACAATATTACATAAAATTTGATTGAATCCGTGGTCAACGAGGCTGTACAAAATATTTTTGTTTCAAAATACTTCCGAAACCCTATCGATCCAGGTCACGATTACATGGCAGCGGCTGGTTGAACGTAAGAAATATCTCATAGGAGATTTTGCGTACTGCCAGGTCTCATGTATCTACAATGTGAAAATAATATGCAAAATAATGCGCTTGACATAATTTGTTATTGCAGATCTTTATTGCTATACATAGTGTGAGTTTATCCCGTTACAATAAACCTTCGTATTACAGAAGAAGATACAAAATCTATATCAGTACACGATGGACGACACATTTTACATCTGGATTCGAAAAAGGCATGTAGATGTAACACCATAAACAACCCAGCCCCAAGTTCTGTTTGAAGAATATTAGGTCTCCATTAAGGAAGAAGAAATCAGATCCAGATGCCGTGATCTCCTGGCAAGTGATTCAGCCGCCTTTCCCGGGCGCCCGCCCGCCCCGGGGGCACGGGCGCGCGGCGAAGGAAATGCCCAGAGGGCAGCGCGCTCAATCGAGCGAGAGCGGGGCCAGGTGACTGCGGCCCCCTCCCCGGCCCCTCGGGGCCCGATCACCCAGCGCGCCACTCATCCGATACAAATTACTTGGAATAACAGCCGGGGGCGCGGGCCGCAACGCGCCGCGCCGCGAGGGGCGGCTAAAAAGAGCAGCGGGGCGGCCGAGCAACAAAGGGCGAAAGGGCGCGCTGAGCAAACACGCCGCGGGCGGCCCTTAAACGCTGCCACCGCCTCCGCCCCGCCCCGCCCCTCCCTTCCTTCCACGCCCCGCACAACGGAACGAGCACGCACCCACCCTGGGCGTCGCTGCTCAACCCGGAGCTCCTCAGAGGTAAGGTGCCTGCTCGAAGCCCCGAGAAGAACGTCTGCTCATCAGCAATGGATCCTACAGGTAGGGACTGCCAGTAAACGACGGTGAAACTCAATGTGATAGAGGAACTTTTTTAAAAGAATGAAAAAATCTTCGTTCTTCCTAATAAAAGATTTCCAATTTACAATTCTCTGAGATTTCAGGATCTAACAGTAGTACCACAACGTAATTTCAGAAATCAAAGTTGCTTTTATATTCATTGCCACTAAAAATCTGTATCATCATAATCAGTCTTCTTCTTCTTCTTCTTCTTCTTCTTCTTCATCATCATCCTCTTCTTCTTCTTCATCATCACCAACACAGCACAACCCGGAGCTTCTCAGAGGTAAGGTGCCTGCTTGAAGCCCCGAGAAGAACGTCTGCCCATCAGCAATGGATCCTACAAGCAGGGACTGCTAGTAAACGACGGTGAAACTCAATGTGATGGAGGAACTTTTTTAAAAGAATAAAAAAACATGTCCGTTCTCCCCAACAAAAGATTTCCAATTTACAATTCTGCGAGATTTCCGGATATTAACAGTAGTACCACAACGGAATTTCAGAAATCAAAGTTGCTTTTATATTCATTGCCACTAAAAATCTGTATCATCATCATCATCAGTCTTCTTCTTTTTCTTCTTCTTCTTCATCATCATCATCATCATCATCTAATCAACCAATGAATGATGGTTAACATTCTAGCTTCTTGAACATTGTTAATTTCTGCTAATCACTCATATTCACTAAGTTAATGATTTCGAAAGTCGCTTTTCAAAACATATCTTCGTGATAACTAGTTTCTATCACTCTGCTTCTTGAGAAATATGGATATTATTGAAATTTCTTGATATGAACGGCAAAGTAATCTTAATGAGCCAGAAACTGCTGTATAATAAATAGTCGGAATTATCTTCAACATAAAAGGAATTTTATACACTGAAGTAACGTTTTAAATGTTGCACTACGTAGCGCATTAACTCATTTTATGTTCCTGGCAGATGAGCAAAGAAGATTTTCACAAGAAATTAAAATGAAGGTAACGTTCCTTTGAACAAAACCTTGTCGTCATCCCGGAGTCATAAATGTATGTGTTTTGAAATTTATATCTGTTTTATTTATATTACAATTCGCGATGAATACCTTTTATCTCGGCGTTTCAAGAGGGCATTTACATTAAACGTGTTTCTTCTAAGGATTTTCCCGTCCATTTAACCGACGCTGATTCGGCCGGGCATGCATTCTTTCTCGTCACTGCACAATTTCCCTTTGTGCTCTCCCTTATTAAACATTCCCGCCTGACCATTCAGAGCTAAGAAACTCTTCTCGCCCCCTTACCCCTTCCATCCCCTTCGCCACCCTCCTCGACGGTCGCTCCCCCCTCCCCTCCCCGGGTTCCCGCGTCGCTTCGCGTCGTGTCGCGTCGCTCCGCGTCGCTCCGCGTCGCTCCGCGTCGCTCCGCGTCGCTCCGCGTCGAGTCGCGTCGAGTCGCGTCGAGTCGCGTCGAGTCGCGTCGAGTCGCGTCGAGTCGCGTCGAGTCGCGTCGAGTCGCGTCGAGTCGCGTCGAGTCGCGTCGAGTCGCGTCGAGTCGCGTCGAGTCGCGTCGAGTCGCGTCGAGTCGCGTCGTCTCCCTCGCGCCCAAGAGGCCACCACGCGCGCTTCCGTCCCAGCACTCGCTGCCTCCACCTCCCTCAGCAACGGCCCTCGCGCAAGGTGTGCTCCAGTTCATCTATTATAGTGCAGTTTTTTTTAACTCTGCACCTCAAGCCCCTATGGCCACCATGGAATATCACACGGCATTTCGCGTCTTTTTTCCCCGTGCCGCTAGAAGTCGCATGATTGCAAGCACTGCTTGGTACGGTCGCGATCATTCGATGTCTGGCGGCACGACTGAGAACGTCGTGAAATACCGTGACATATTTCATCGTAAAGACAGGTCTTGAGGGGCAAAGTTAGAAAAATCACAGTATAGCTAAGATGACACTTGGGCACCAAAGCACTAGGCGATCTAATACATGCTTTAGTTAAAGAAAATGAAGCATTTTACATTTTTAATTACATAGTAGGAAATGGTGTGGCATTTACGATGCTATCATCGAAATCAATATTTGATGTAGGCTCCTCATGGTAATTGTTTATTTTGGCATAAAGCTTTTTCGGCCGCATTGCGGCCATCTTTGCGGCCATTATTTTGTAGCACTGAAGATGGCCGCAATGCGGCCGGAAAAGCTTTATTCCAAAATAAACAATTACGATGAGAAGCCTACATCAAATATTGATTTCGATTTTTAATTACCTTGTGAATTGAAAGAATTCACAAAACAATTCGATTTGGGTTTGATATTTTTCCGATGATTAAATGCTTGATCGATTTTCTTTATTTATATACTGAATATCTGTTTACAGAATAAAGTAAATAGGCACATATTATGTATTCATAATCGATTTATTTCTACTAAGTGTTTTTAATGTATTCAAATGAGCACATTTAAATTCGGACAGATGTGCATATTTAATTTTCTCTGTTTACTTTGAAGAATATATCTTTAAACGAAAATAAATCAAATTGATATTCAGGTCATACTTCTAGAAAACTAATCCTTTCAATAATGTAAATAGCAAATATTAGCATTTCAAAACTCAATCAACGCATTAATCGCTCTGATTTAAAATTTAAAAAAAATTCTGTACTGAAAGATCTCAATATAGAGAATACCAACTCTGAGATAAGTGCAAGTTCTGTCTGAAGCTCAAGATACGTGCGAGTGCTTGCAAATTCTTTCAAGTTAGCAAGAACAAGGATTGGCGAACTTTTTTGTGAATACTTGCAACAGAAAATGAAATGAAATAAGACCCCAAAATTATGAAATTTTATTATTCGACGAACTTGTGAGGCAACAACACTAGAAATCTTGTTCTATGCAATTTAAAAACTTCGTTTTAGAGCGAAAATAACATGAAATTAATGCGACTGCTACTTCATATGGGAGATTGATTCCGTTAATGACATTTTTTCCCTAATGTCAGACTGTTTATAATATGTGATAGCTAACAGACTGTTCATATATCACATTTGTTATTTCTTCCCATCTCCATTATTTAATCTCCAAATTTAATGACTATTTTTGTACAATAAATTAAATGAATAAAGAGAAATCTACAATTTAAGATCAATTTCTTGTGCTTATTGAAATATTTTGTTACAGGACTTCTCTAAATCCCAACTGAGTGTTCTCTTTGGTTATTAGTGTTGCGTCTACAAGACCCTCTCTTTCAACCAGCTCAATCTTTCCAGCAATAGCCTACTCCATGGGAAACACTGGCTCCCCCATTGCCCCCAGGTCCATGGCGGCGACCCCGTAGGCTCCGCGCGCGGCTGCGGCTGCATCGCACGCGGCGGCGACCAAACCGCCACCGACGGCTGCGGCGGGCGGAGCAACTCACGCACCACCGCCACCGACGAGAGGCCTTAACATGCGGCCCTTTGTGCGGCGGCTAAGCCCTTGTAACAACACGGCGGCGGCGGCGGCGGAGACGCGCGGAGGACGAGGCGGGTTGTAACCGCTGGGCGCCGCCCGCCCGCCCTCTCGCACGCCCAGCTGGCCCGGCCGATGCGATGCGACGCTACGCGACGAGGCCGTAGGGCGGAGCGGGGCGAGGCGGGGCGGTGCGGGGCGGGGCGGGGCGGGATGGGTGGGGTGGATGGGGTGGGCGGCGCGGGGCGGGGCGGGACGGGAAGGGGCGGGACGGGATGGGGCGTGATGGGATGGGGTGGGGCGGGGCGGGGCTGGGAGGGCAACGGGGCGGGGCTGGGCGGGGTGGACGGGACGAAACGGGGCGGGGGGGGGCAAGCGGAGTGGTGGGCGAAGCGGGGTGGGACGGAGTGGGGCTAGGCGGTGCGGGGTGGGGCTAGGCGGTGGGGGGGACGGGACAGGGCGGTGAGAACGGGCGGAGGGCGGGATCCAGCGGGCGAACGGAGCGGTTTGTTAATCGAATCCTCATTAGCGCCGGGCGTAAACTCGCATCTTCGCTCGTTCAAACGCAGTTCGCTTTCATTAGGTTTTGTGCCTACACGTCCGTCAATGGAAACGACAGACTCTGGTGGCGTTTTCATTTGGTGCACGGACTACGCAAATGTCGGTAATGTCGCTTTGAAACGGACCCCCTTTCAAAAGCCTTTGTATACTATTAGTAAAATTGCATTCATAGCTGTTAAATGAAGTCAATATTTCATGTCTTGCTTCTTGTACCTATTCTAACACATTTATATGAAACATGTAATAATTACAAATTAAGGTTTTCAGTAAAGTACAAATTTTATAAATTGTTCACGGTTTTATAATAATAATAATAATAATAATAATAGTAATAATAATAAATATTATTATTGATAATTTTAAAATATTTCTAGATTATGTTTACTAAGACATAAGCAAAGAAAATATACGAAAATAATAAATAAGGTGTTGTCGGCGTCCATTGGCGATGCGTATCGGAGTATGCATGAGACCATGCAGAATACGTAAGCAGATATGCAGATTATGACATTCTGATTCTTTTCTGCCATGTGTACGAAACACGTCACTCGCTTTTATGACGTTGGAAATTAACAAAGGCTCAAATTTACAAAAGCTGTAAATTACAATCTACTCTGCAGATAAGGCACATTTCACTTGTTCCGGTTCTCGCGTATCTCTGAAGTCTTACGGAGTCCTTTCAACACACTTTAGAGGCTGTAACGCTCGCGGAGGCCGTTAGTGACGCTAATAAGCGAGGCAGAGCAGCACGTCGCGGCGACGAGGGCAATGGGTCGGCGCTAGACGCAGGGCGGAGCGGGACGAGGACAGAGCGGAGCGGGGCGAGGATGAGACGGAGCGGGGAGGGGACGGGGCGGCGACGGGGTGGAGCGGGGCGAGGACGGGGCGGAGCGGGGCGGTGATGCGGCGGAGCGGGGCGGTGATGGGGCGGAGCGGGCCGAAGACGGGGAGAAGCGGGGCGGGGCGGGGCGGGGACGGGGCGGAACAAGGCGGGGTCGGGGCGGAGCGGGGCGAGGACGGGGCGGAGCGGGGCGGGGCGGGGCGGGGCGGGGACGGGGCGGGGACGGGGCGGAGCGGGGCATGGAAGCGCTCTCGTCGTTGCCTAATTGGCGCGTCGCAGCGCAGCGGGCGCGGGTGTGAGCGTTGTCAGTCACCCGAGGCGCTTCCACCCCCGCCTCCCTCTTCCCCTCCTCGCCCCCTCCCTTCCTCCCGCTGCCTGTGCCCGACCCTGACCCAGCGCGCGCCACGCGCGGACGCTCTCACGACGGAGGGTTAAACTGAAGCGTCTTAAACTAGGACGCGAGTGTTTGCATAAACCTCCAATTCTCACTCAAATGGGAAGTAAGAATTTATAAATCATTAATATAGATATTTTAAAAAAATATTTTACCAGATCAGCGTAATTACTTTACAGGTGGGTGTTAGCTTTTATGTAGATTACATATTAAATGGCTGCACTACAGTGGCCCAAACTGCAAATTGTAACTGCAAATTAGCGTACCATCATACTCCTATTTTTGATTTAGGACATCTCCACTGGGTATCTCTAGGACGATACATGAAGATTCGAACCGACGCAAGCCAAGGGTACGCCTCACCAGGAGCGTACAATGCTTTAGCGATCACGGCTAAACCGACATCTGGCATTCAGGAATGAAACAAAATGCTTATACGTTTCGTTTAGGATGTTTACGTCTATTGAAGAAATAAAATATGAAAATTATATTTCGGTGTCAAGCTACAATGAAAAGGTCTGTGATCCCCTAATGGGGACAATGGAAGTTAATGGGTTAATTCAATATAATAAATGAAGATAAGAGGAGAGGAAGATATAGAGGGAGAGGTGAGATTTCTCTAGGTTATGGATAATTTGAGATGAAGGGGATTCTTAGTTTTCTCTCATTCGAATCAGATCCTGTGTGGTACGAAAACCCCTTCAATATTTTCAGATTCTAGTAAAACTTTGCGCTTGAAGTAAACAAAAAGTGATTATAAAGCAACAACGAAACTTTTTACTGTCTCCGAAAAAGCAACATTGAGAAGTTAACGATCCAAAATAAAAGAAGTACTCTAGAAAATCTAATTTTAGATTTAATTGGAATCTTAGAGTTTATTAAGTATTCCACGGGCACTTTTTGTTAACGAATATATTTTTACTTAGTTTTCTCAGTTTTTCCGATCTCAATTTTTGAGAATCGTAATAACGACCAAAAATATACTCAATCTTAATACAAAATATCGCAGTACATAACACAATACCGACGGTAAATTTCATGAAAGTTACATTCATATTTCAGCAAGAGAGATTAGGATGTCCGGAGGCAATAAATCACGATGCGTTCCACATTGAGAAAACTTCACAGGATTTTGATTTCCATTCTATCTCCCACAAAGTTGCCTTCGGCGGAAGCGACAGCTGTCGTAAGTTGGGAAGGCCTGCCACGATCGACATCGTTCCTCGGCGCCAGCTCAAGAGCGGCAGTCCACTGGCGGGCAGGGGCCGAGTGGCATTGCTCCGCCCTCCAGGGTTTTGGCTCGTCACCCACCTAGTCTCGGAGCTGGAGATGTTTGGGTCTGGGGCAATGCTAAATCTTAGCCCCCCCCCTCGGAAAAAATTAAAAGTGTGAAGGTTGTAACAAGAAACTATAAGAGTTATTTTATTTCAACAAATAACAAAATTACAACGTTTAAGACAGAAAACGTTTTTGGAAATATATTTTAAATAATAGTTAAATAAAAATATTTAGTGATCAAATAATACAATTTCTACGGTGGGCTTAAAACGCTAAAAAAATTGTGTTTAGTTAGTGTTTAATATAAGCACTTCTTAAGTTTATGAAATAATAAATATGAATTTCAATAGAACCTATTTTAATGTTAGCGTCATTTGTGTCACTTCAAAGAGTCCTGACTTTAGAAGTAATAACGACAATTAACTATTTAAGGTAAAAAGTAATTGCATATTTTATGAAATATCAGACTACGCCCACGACTTATAAAATTACGATATAGAATTTCTCGAGTCCTAATTTCTTTTTCAATTTTTTCCCCATCACCGGACCCCTTGATTTGCGGGGCCCCGGGCGATCGCTCGGTCTGTTCACACCTAGCACCTGCACTGCACCCACCAACAGCTCACATCTTCTCTAGTGGCCTAGTCTTGCCACGCCGCCCAACCATCCGCGCCGTGTCCGCGCATCGTATATAGTTGGCCGTGAATTTGCCGCCGAAGGGTTAGACCATCACGAAAGTCGTGGACGGCGCCTGGCTCCCAGCCGCTCCAAATGACTGGGCAGCAAGATTGAGACACGTCCCCTCAAAATTGTAGATCCCGAACGAATGTCAATTGTAGGTTCTGGGTTCATCTATTATTAATTTTTATTTATAAAGTATTTAATAATATTTATTAAGTATTTTAATTTAATTTTTTAGTTTTAACAGTTACATTTAAAAAATAAAATGAAAATAAATAATCGTGTTTTACAAATAAATAAAATTGATAATTTCAGAAAAACATACTACCTTATTAAACTTAGTGTTTGCCAACAACTAAAAGTGTTTATTTTCGTCGGTAGAGAAGCGAATTAGAAAACCGTCAGTCGTGATGATACAACTATCGTTTGTACACTCATTTCTAACAATTACATTTTTAAAATTAATCAAAAAACATGATGACGGATTCAGAAAATGTATTCGGTGAAGGCAGTCATAATTGTCGTAATCTTTTAGTACACCAAGACATGACTTAGTAGCGAAAGCAGTTCGAGAGAATAGGTTCATTTAATAGTAAGGATTGACAATGCCAACGTTTTGTGGAAGTTCTAGTTTTTATATTAAACAATGTAATAAGTGATCATATTACGTATAATGAAAATGGCTACTGAAACTTAATACTTGAAAATAAACTTCATAAAAAGATTTGATAATCTTTTTCGATTCGATGATACTTGTGTTAATAATAGTCCCAGTTTAGTTTTAGAGCCGTATTTATTAATTTTTAAGTAAAGTCCAGGTTGAGTTGAAGGTAAAACTATTTAATTTTACCATCGGTTTACATTAAATCCTACATACATTTGAGGCTAGTGTCGTTCCCATTTCCGTGTTCCCGATAAACAAGAGAACAACCGATTTGAATGTTATTTACCCGAAAGGTGGTGGTATTTCATGTATGATATAAAGATGGTCGGGTGAAGTTAAGTCAGTAAGGGACTTTCATTCGTATTCAACAGAATTCCGTTATATGAGACATCTAGGAACGTATTTTTGCCTCTTAAAATTAGGAAGTATTGGGAGTTATGATAGGACTCACTGTAAGTTCATGTATGTTCTAGACTTGACGTATGACAAACATTTTTTCCTATTTTGACGTTTTACTTTCTCTCTGCTTAATAGAGATTAAGTTATGTAATGCTATGCGAAAAAACGGCGAATTTTCGGCAGAAAAACTCTGATTACAGGACCCTGGTAAATAAAAAGTGCATAAATTCAGTTGGTTAATTTGGGGAAAAATCCTCTGACACATGGTGTTGCCAGAATCCATGGTTTGTGGCTCCGTAATCAAATGATCCTCGTAAAATTGAATGACGGCAAAACGTCTGTCCGTCTCTCTGTGAACCATCGCTGGCGGATAACTTTCAGTCCGTTTCCTCCAAATTTGATATTTCCCAATCGATCAGGGTGATGTCGCGGCCCTTTGAATTTGAAACCGATATTTTAATTTTGGGGGAAACTTTACATGGAGCCCTTGGGACATTTTAAAAATTTTCAAAAAATGGCTACATCGTTTTTGATTAAATTCTGTTGGATAGTGTGAAGAGCGTTTAAGAGAATGGTTCAAGAAAGTGTTCGTTAAAAACCCTGATTTTCGAAAACTGCAAAAGTTCAAAGTTTGTTCGGAGTCTTCCTACAATTAAAATATTAAAGATAGAGATTGTTTCCTTTGATGAAATTTGTTCCTTAAAGATAAATTTTGAAATAAGGTCATGTACAATTTTTCGAAAATTTTAGTACTTTTCGTGTAATTGTGCGAGAAAGTAAGCGCTGTTTTAGCATCACTGGTTTAGCTTTCTGGATCCATCACAATTGAAAGGAACACAAAAAGACGAAAGAAGCGTCCAAAGATTCAAATTTTCCGTGAGAGAGTTTTTAAAGTTTGAAACGTTATATAATCTGAAATGATTTATGAAATTCAACAATGCGTATTTTTAACACATTTTTTATTAGTGTAAGTTAAAAAATATATGTATCACAATTATTAATCATGTGGCGAATTTTAATTCAAGTGCCTCTGCCTATCAAGTGGTGAAGCGGTAAATGGGACGACGAAGTAAATGAAGTTCATTTTACACTCTATGAATGATGATGAAATGAATGGAATAGAGTTAATTCCTATCCCTGAGCAACAGATGATTTGGTAAGTTAATACACGGTAATTAAGCTGTTATTGAATATAATACATAATTAAGAAGCAGTCTTCACCATGGAAAGTAATTCAATATGAATATTTATATTCATGATGTAAAAATTATTTCTTTGTTCGAATTGGCTTATAGTATTTCAAATACAGTTTCCATGACTTCGTCAGTGTCAGTTTTGATTTGCGTACAGCTTAATGCAAATTAATTTTAATCCCATGCAAGATCAGTTTTTGTACTGACGAAATTCTTTACTCTAAAACAACTAAACTAAAAACTAAAAAAAACGTTCATAAAGCTCGTGTTTAAAATATGACCATTTAAACTGAGAAATGTGTGATGAGCTTCAGTTTGCAAAAGTTTTTATCTATACAACATCAAAAGTCACGGAGCAAGTACAGTCGACTCCGTTTATAGTGAACTGTAATAGAGTGAACTCTCGGTTATAGTGAACCTAAGTCACTGGTCCCGTTTCACTTACAAATAAGCACAAGAACATACGTTTAGAGTGAACTATGAACCTCGGCTATTGTGAACGTAGGAAAAACAACGCCGTAGAAAATGAATTCCTTCTTGGAAAAAAATAAATCGCCTCAGTGTCTTAAATTCCAACACCAGACCTATTGAAGAAAATATTTTCGGCCAAAGGTCGTCATCGAAGAAGTCTCCCCCGAGGTGGAGACAGCGAACACGCAATGGGCATCTTACTGATAACTAAATCTTGGAATTTTAGGCTCTAAAAAGTGATGATTTAGGCACCTAAGGCAGGTAAAAAATTGTGAAATTAGGCACTATTAGGCATAAAAAGCGACGTTTTAGGCTCTTAAAATAGGTTACTAAATTAACAAATCAGGCATTTAAATACACTTAATGAAAAGTTATGTTTCTTGCATCACAACTGATCACAAAGGGATTCAATTAGGCACTTTTTATTCAGGAAAGTCAAGTATTTTTACATTTATGAGAGTGACTACACGCATATTATTTTATTCAATTTCACAATTAGCAGCACAGTATATAATCAAGATTTTCTCCATTTCGTACAGTAATGCGGTGTCTGAACTGTTACAATCATTTTCAAAGCGGAAAAGGACCATTCAAGTAACACAGACGTTATAGGAGCAAACTTAAATTTAGTTACATTTCTCACACCCATCCTTCTAGAAATGACCCATCCTCCCCTACCAAAACTTGTACCACAGAATCCGTTACACCATATCTAGAATTATTTTTTATTACCCTCTCCTATTTGCTCTTTCTTTTGTCCCAACGGCTCCCTTAGCAGCACTAATTTGCACTGCGGCGACTTGCACCACGGACACTTGACCTGTCAAGGGCTTTCGTTTGCATTCCAGCGTGGCTTTTGTTAGGACAGGAATGAAAAAATTGTATTTTGCTGAGCCGCATTTTGTAAGCTACGCTTTCAGAAAAGAAGGCTTTTGCCTAACCTTTGGCTTTCTTCGCCTGGATTGCGTAGACGACGCGCCGCGGCGAGAAGCATCAACCTGCATTTGCACTGAGAATGAATGCAAATGCCTAAGAAGTGTGTGCTGATCGGAGACAAACATGAAACGTCCTCTTTACATTGACTTGCGAAGCATCTAAGATTCGATTGTTGGATGAGAGATTTTGGGGCGTAGTCGATTGCATATTCGATCAGGAAATATTCGCGTTTCACTATAACAAATTTAAAAATTTAGTAATTAAATGTCATTCTTAAAATTACCAGTTTTAGGCAAAAAAATTAAAATAGGCATCAATCACCCTTTTAGGTCATTTGAGGCACTATTAGATGCATTGAGAAGACATCTTATTTCATAATTCGTAAACGCCTGCAGTTATTTTCTACAATCTCCCAAAGGAACAAAATAATCATTTGTCCTAAGATCCGCCCCCAATGAAAACCTTGGGCGACTCACTTTCACTGCGGAAAGGAAGGCCGTGTTCTGCGTGGAGTACAATTGGAAGCGGCGACGCGCGATTGCTAGCTTCAGTTTCAGTCTTGGTGTTACTTTAGATTCCTCGCGACAAAGCGCATGGTGTTCTATCTAGGCGATAGGGTGCGCGTTACTGCCACAGCCCCACAGTCTGACGACACCCGCCGCGCCGCGCGGAAAAGCGATCAGTTTCATTAGGCGCTTGCGCCATGCCGTTACCGAAAGGATCTCATATGTTACTACAGTGAGGAAAAGAACCTTTGGAAAGTGAGACGGTCAGTGCACTTCCGAGATGTAATCTAAGAATCTGAGAATCGTTTGCGCTGAAATTTGATAATTGAAATGTGCGATTCGTTCTGTTATGCATTTTGCTGAAAAAATAATTGTGGAGAAATTTTATGTAATTTTGATATAATCGGATAAAATGAACCAAAAATGCTCGACCCCAAAAATTCACTACAACCTGAGTCGACTGTATTACATACTTTTAATAGTTTTGAGAAAAATTAAAGTAATTGCAATATTAATAGTTTAATAAAAACGTGCAAAAAATAAAAGCGTTATTAAAAGCTAAATCTGGAAAACAATTCACACATTTCCATGAGGAATCATCGCCACCAGAATATTTTTAAAATCCTTAACCTCATGATGTCTGGCAAATTTACAAATGGGGCAATGCTATGAATGGGTATCTTGCCGGAGTCTCTAACAGTAAGTACAAGTACTTAGTACAAATTATACAACAAAGAAATAATGTAGCGTGAGTTACGGTCTTCCGGAAATGATAAGCAAAAGAACAGATGGCAATTTGTGTGAAGAGAGAAACGCCAATTTTTCGGAAACTTCGAATGTAAGAGTACTAGAGATTCAAAAAGGCTGTCCAGATTTGTGAAGCCAGGTGCTAAGTGACTGAAAATAATCTTTAGAACATGACGAAATTAGCAATGTAACGAGATGTTAACCTACGGAGTCCAAGATGTGCCGGTGAAATAAATTTGCAAACCATAGTAATGGGAGCACATTATTTCATTTCAATCACAAACAAAAGGACTCTCACGACCTCTACATGCAAATTGTTTCAAATGTCAGTTGCTATTCAATTCTATAAGTTATATATCAGTTAATCAGGGTCATTTAGATCAGACTATTCCATCAGATAATCAGGGTCATTGAAGAAATTAAAATATAGGTATTTTAATGCCTAAAATGTTTCATGAAAACACCTGCGGGATACTGTTGCTGAATATGCAAGTAATGTATTTATTTTTATTTATTTATTTGTCAAAAAACAGTAAAAACTGTATATGACGTAACAGTAACGTAATCTAATTTATACATTATTCACTGCCACTAAGTGCAATAAATCTATGATTATTTCTAGAAAGTGGTTCAAATAATACATTCAGAGGTCGAATAACTTTCATTCTTCATTTGCGATTCAAAATACTTTTTATTGTGTGAGTACATCACTCTCTACTTTGTGAGTAGTGAAAGGCTGAGTGAAGATTCAGAGACCTTTTACTTTTTACCTTCTCGCTATTGCTTGCGCAGTAGAAAGAAAGTGATGTAACGCTGCGCAAAAAAACGGCGAATTTTCGGCAGAAAAACTCTTATTACAGGGCGCTGGGAACGAAAAAGGGGATTAATCCAGTTGCAAAATTTAAATCCTCTAACACGTAATGTAGCCTGAATCGATGTTTCGTGGGTCCTTGGCACCGAAAAATCGAATGATGGCAGAAAGTCAGTCAGTCTGTCTGTCTGTCTGTCTGTCTGTCTGTCTGTCCGTCCGTCCATCCGTCTGTGAACAACGCTACCAGACAGACAACTGTTCAGCCCGTTTTCTCCGGAATAATATTCTCCAAATGATCTGCCTGAGGTCGCAGACTCTTCAATTTGAGCCGTTGAATTTGAGACCCATTTTTTAATTTCGGGGGGTACTTTTCATGAAGCCCCTGGGACATTTTCAAAAAATGGCTTCATCGCTTTTGATTAAATTTTGTTGTTGGATAGTGTGAAGGACGTTTAAGAGAGTGGTGAAGGTATCATGTTCGTTAAAACCCCTCATTTTTCGAAAATTGCAAAAGTTCAAATTTTTTCGCAGCCTTCCCACATTTAAAATATTAAAGAAAATGTTTGTTTCCCTTTATGAAATCTGTTCCTTAAAGATAGATTTTGAAATAAAGTCATGTACAATATTTCGAGAATTTGAGTACTTTTTGCATAACTTAGGGTGAAAATATGAGCGAGAAAGTATATGCTGTTTTAGGACTAGTTTCTCATTACAAAGCGGCAATATTCGTATTTTATTAATACGATTCCCTGACGAAGGGTATGAATTTTTATGCAATGAATTATGGCTATTTTAAAGTGAAGGGAAACAAGAAAAAATTATCCTTTTAAATTAGAAGCAATTAGAAATATTTAGAAAAACAATTTTTTTAATATTCTTCCCGAAGATCCTAGTTCTTCCCTTTTTAATATAGGCCTATCACATAGTGAACCAAATAGAATAAAATGTTTCCCAAAAGGTATTTAATAGTCCTTAAGTAAAAAATGATTGATTGTTAATGATTCCAGGCGCGCCAACTAACTGTAACTTTATTCCCGTACGTGTAGTGCATGTTTACTCGTGAGTTGGCGATGATCTTCCCCCGCTGGATGAAGAGATCCGGCACCGACCTACCGTCAGCTAGCGGGGTTTTCTCCAACCACGTATCTCCTACCAGCGGGACGCCGCCCCCAGACGGAACGAGCTCATTATGTCAAAATGATTTAGTTTATTCTAAATATCTAATAAACTTCGATTCTATAGCTGCAATCCCCAAACTTCAGATAATTAAATTTATAAATACGTCAATATCGTTAGCCAAAGAAGGTAGTTAAAATCTGAGTGACGGACTCTAAAAATTGTTTAGTTTTCTATTGTAATTCACTTCCTTGGAAGTTAGCAAAGCAAACAAGCAGAATAAAAAGAAATAAAAACAGCACCAAAGTCTATAAAGAAGCAGGCATAAAAAGTATATGCGTTTTAAATAGACACCCATTATTCCCCAACGGGGTTTTAAATCTTCATATTTCATAATAATCTTCATATTCATAAGCAATCAGTGATCATTCTTTGTTGACCATTCCAGGGAACATTCCAGAGAAGAATGGGTGAAACCCCAATGGACCTTTTCCAGTCGAGGATCAACGATTTGTGGGACTTCATCCCCACATCCGCACATCCACTTTTCAGATCTCCTCTAACTCACTAACGCAGGGTTGTCCAACTGGCGGCCAGCGGTGCCATTCCTTGTGGCCCGCGAAAGGTTGTAAGCCAAAAGTGAAAGTCTCTTGCGTCCATGTCGAGCGAGACCATTTTGCGCCTAGCAAACGCGCCTTGTCGCGGTGAAGACACCCCCTTCATGTAAAAATAGGTTAAGTTTAGATTTAAGATTTATTTTTTCTAGTAAATTCAGAAATTCGAAATGTTCCCTATGTTGTGTATGGTACGGTCTCATATCACGCACGGTTCCATCCCTCTCCCACCCTGTTTCAGAGTACCCGGGCAATCTGCCGAAATGAACAATAGTCAGGTGTGGATCGCCCAAGTAATGTAAATACGGATCGCAAGGGTTTAGTGGTGTCCAAAAATATATTTAAAACTCCTTAAGTAAAAAATGATTGATTATTAATGATTCCGCGCGCGTCAACTAAACAGCGACATTATTCCCGTAAGTGTAGTGCATGTTTTTGCTCGTGTGTTGGCGGTGATCGTCCTCCACTGGATGAAGAGATCCGGCGCCGACCAACCGTCAGCTACGGCCACGTCTTGAATTGCCTTATTTTACGTTGCGAGACTCAGGCCATGAGGCCTGCTCTTCCGTCTGACCACGCAAATTTCGCTACGCTCCTTTCACCAACTAGCGGAGAAATAAGGTATTCCTTGAGCGACGAAACAGGCGATTTTGAATTTTGCTCAGAGGCGTCATTTAGGCTTGATCTCTTACATGCAGTCAATCTACTAATATGGGACAGCTGGCTTTACTTTCCCTTCGAAGGAAGGCGTACGAAGGATTTTTTCACCCGTAAAAATCCATGGCTTCGATCGGGTTTTGAACCCGCGAACTTGGGTATAACAGTCCGATACGCTAACCGTTACACCATCGCCTTCAAAAATCCTTCGTACGCCTTCCTTCGGAGGCGAAGTAAAGCCGGCTGTCCCATGTTAGTAGACTTACTTGGATGTAAAAGATCGTCAAGCCTAAACGAAACCTCTGAGCTAAATTCAAATCGCCTGTTTCGTCGCCCGAGATAATACCTTCTTTCCCCGCTAGTTGGTGAAAGGAGTGTAGAGAAACTTGCGTGGTCAGACGGAAGAGCAGGCCTCATGGCCTGAGTGTCGCCACGTAAAATAAGGCATCAATTCAATTCAATTCAATTCAATCTCCGTCTCTCTCTCACACGTCTTGAGGCCTTACAAGTGGAAAACCCTTGCCCCAACATAAGCGCCGGTAAACGAGGGCTGCGCAAACGATGCGCACGCGCGCTGTGGGCGGAGGCGTGGGCGGCGGTGGCGGCGGCGGCGGAGGCAGCGTCGCGGTTAGGCGACGAAACAGGCGATTTTGAATTTTGTTCAGCGGCATCATTTAGGCTTGAGAATGTTTTACATGCAGTCAATCTACTAACATGGGACAGCCGGCTGTACTTCCCCTCCGAAGGAAGGTGTACAAAGGATTTTTTCGCCCCTAAAAATCCATGAACCGACGAACTTGGGTATAACCGATACGCTAATCGTTACACCATCGCCGTCTCTCACGTCTTGAGGCCTTGCAAGTTGGACACCCTTGCACCAACATAAGCGCCGGTGAACGAGGGCTGCGCAAACGATGCGCGTGCGCGCTGTGGGCGACGGCGCGGGCGGCGGCGGCGGAGGTAGCGTCGCGGGCGCGAACGCCGCCCGGGGAGAGGTGCGAACAAACGGCGGCGCGTCAGAATCGGGCTAAAGATTTAGGGAGCGGCGGCGGCGGCAGCGGCGGCGGAGCGTTGCACTTAATCTTGTCCTGCGCAGATGCTCGTTCCTTTCAGCTCTCCGCCACCCCCGCCCCTCCCCCCTCCCGCACCCTCCGCCGCCGCGCCATCGCGAATCAATAGGGTCCTTATTGGGGCGCCGCGTGCGCGCCCGGCGCCCTTCGCCCATCGCCCATCGCCCGCGGGGGATAAACGGCGCCCGAGGATTACTTCTGCGAGTGGGCGAAGAGCGCGGAGGACCCCGCGCGGCCGCCCGGTGGCCGCTGCGGCGACCGACGCGCCGCGCTCGGCGGCGCACGGAGGCTGCGAACGTGGCAGGGTAGGTCCAACCGTCGGACGTGGGATGACGGTTGGAGTGATCGTTGTAGGGGTGATTGTGGTGTCCCAATTGCGTTGCTTGAAAAATGATCGTATATTATCTGCATTCACATAAAAATTGTGTGTATTTTCACGTAGGACGCCATTGTTACTGTATTTAATCCTAACAGGAAGGTGATTGATCATGAAAATGTATTAAGGAACACAAAAGATTGAAACTGTTTATTAGAAGTTTCATCTTACATTTTTGAATTATTCTCAAAATATACTTCTTGTCAGGTTAAATACCTTTAAGCGTTTTTATTCTAATTATTGAAATAAAAAGTCCCCGATCTGGGAGGTACATGTTCAGCGAGCTATCTTTCCATGCAGCGACCGCGGGGTTCGATTCCCGGATGGGGTCAAAATTGAACTGTCGCTTTTCGTTGTCGTATCCCAGCTCGTATAGCTCATTGATAATGTGAAAGTTCGCAGGCCAATACATAAGGTAAGGGGTTGCGACCTGCTTGCCAGAGGTTTCCCCCAGACCATGGTCAGACTGAGACACCATGGGATGGTGATAGTCTGGCATGGTGATAATCTAAGGGTGTAGAGCCTAGGTACATTCATTATTTAAATAATTATATTTTGCATGAACAATATTGTTTTCTTCACAACATGACTTAAGTATAAATGAAGATGAGATTTAGCCGCACAAAAAGTATGTTAATTTAACAACCTTACACCAGCAAAAATGCAGCAAACAAAATATCAGAAAGCGGTTTTCAAAAAAGTAGGATGCACACTGCTCAAGAGCAACAAATAAAATACTCCTGTATAACATTCCAATAACCTGAATATTTTAACGAAACCTCATAAGGAGGTAAAAAACCAATTGGATATTCAGGTGAATCCTGGAGATTCATTCACAAAAACAAAACAGAGGACAGGACTGGAAAAGTATCAAATGAGAAAAAAGGCGCAGCAAATGCAGTATTCCAGCCAGAAGCTAAAATTATTTCAAAAGTTTCAGGCTTGTTTTCGCTTCCTTCGTTGTCATCCCAATCCAATCTCCTACTGAACTCAATGTCTTCACAGTGATAGCTTAAGTAGATTCATTATCGTGTTTTAAACCAGTTTTTCATTATAGTACTTCTTCCATTTCCCATGCTTAGCACGTCATTCACCAATATATTATTTTTTACGATACAAACTATGCTTCACGAAAAATGGATTTTATTTAGAAATTGTTTTCCCATGTTAGAATCTGTCAACACGAAAATGCTTGCCCTTTCTTCTCATTTCTTTCTTTTAGCCAATGTCATCTAAAACTCTATTATAGGTAATAATAGTCATGCAGCGCCTCTTGAGCTTGAGATATCAAGGCTACAAATGATTTTTAAAAACATGTTTTTTGATGAAAATCTTCTAAAAATAAAATCTAACTTTTATCGTAAAACAACTACCTCTTATATAAGAAACACCTCCAACACACATTAATAATCTCAGAATCCCACAAAAAAAAAATCACATTAGTACTTTATATTAAATACAACCATTCTCTGAAAAGCATCTTGGGCATAGGGTTTCAAAGAAAATGAGACAGAGGCAATATGAGTACTCCGCTATTTATATATTTATATCAAGTAAGATATATTGCCAGGCATTATTCGTTTCAAAAAAGAATGGAATAACAAACGACAATTGCTGTGTTATTCAAGACAGCACTTGAAGATGGATTCATACACTACGAACGAAATTGAAAGTATTTATGTATATATAATCTTATTATAATTATTTGAATAATGGAAAATTATGCCGACGAAAAATCGCACACAACGTATGCTAAACTAGTAACCTTTCACCAGCAAAAATGCAGCAACAAATTTTTATTTTTTTAAAATTTTTTTTATTTATTTGTCAAAAAAACAGTAAAAACTGTATACGACGTGTGGGGAAAGAAATTTATCTGCGCACATTTTCTTGAGGGCCAGAAATTTTATATAAAAAAAACAACGAAAAAATGAATTTAGAAAATAAATTTTAGAAAAATAAAGATATTTGAAAAATGTTTTTTCCCGAGTTATAGAAAATCAATTTTAACTGTAAATGAACTACAAGCAAAAGGAGTGCTCAACAAAACGTGCGCACAGTGAAGCTACATTTACGTCCAGAAGCAAAACAAGGGGCCATCTCAGCATTTGCTCAATGGATCAGGGAAACTGGACAAAAACCTGATCGAGATGGGGGTCAACAAAACTTCAGTTTTCAAAATCGTAGGACGCACACTGCTCAAGAGCAACAAATAAAATGCTCCCGTACAACACTCCAATAAACTGAATATTTTAACAAAAGCTTTCTTCGCGAATACTGCAATGACATAGTATAGTACAATAATTCTGTGAATACCAAAAATATTTTTAAAAAATGCTGTTCTATTACGTAACAAGTGAATAGCAAATATTTAACGGCGGACGATCTCTTCCTTGGAGCCTCACTGTCGCATGTCGCCAGCTGTTTCGTAAGCCATATCGCAATGAATATGAGAATTAATTCGGTACGCGCAGTAGGTGGAATAACATAATCGAATATGTGCATTTTCAGTCAAAATCGAAACCGTTCCATTGTGTTCGGATTTTCCCGGGTTCCTCACAGACCCACCTAAATTACCTTCACTTGACCGGAGGCTGCATTGTTTACCAATGCCAATGTTTGCATATTATTCGAAATTAGTAATATAGTTAACCAGTAGAGAGTTACGATTTACTTATCGAGATGTATCTTAACATTAATAACAACTATATACAAAATTAACAATAAGTAGGCAAGTTTAATGTAGAACAAACATTTGTAAATTTGCTACACCAATATCTATTAATTTGTGTAATAGTCACACCCTCAGATTCACAAAATATTATTCAATTCTAGTAATTATATATTTCCCCATTCAAAATCTCTTAAAATTTAAAAATACACATTCTTTTGGAATTTATTTGATTGAAAAAAACATGTATGAAATAACAGGTAATGAGTATTTCTATAGTAAAATGATTTATTGTACTACCGTATACTTTCAAAAGAATCATGCTTAATCTTCAATATGTTTAAAAAGTGGACTAGTAATATGGTATGTTTCACGTAATTATCTAACATTTAGCGCTATTACGTCATTGATGTATCAGAATTTTATTTATAGTTTATAGACATTCCATGACAATGCTGAAGCTATCTCCTATTTATAATGTGACGTGCAGACGTGTAGGCAAAACTATGTATCCATTCTCTGAGTGTGCTCATCAACATGCGTATTTCATGCAATAAAAATATGTTTCAACAAATTATACGAATATAAATATTCACAACAGACTAAATTAATTAAAAACTAATGAAATTGTCACACAAAATAACATTTAAAAAAATATTTACATCGCATCGTGTTGTGAATATTTATTTTGGTAAAGTGACGTTAATGAATCGAAACGATGAAACGAATGTTACGTTTTTTGAAATACATACATGACTATATAAACTTAATAGACTAGCTATTATACATAACTCACAATGATACACGGAAAGAATAATACAATGGAAAAATATGAATTACAAATGTCTGTAAATATTAAGCAAAAATAATATTTTGTGTTCTACATTGTTTTCCGAGCCGTTTAAATAAATTAACTCGACTGTGGCGTTTTGTGGAATAACAACGTTCTATATTATTTTAAGACAGACGCTTTACAAAAATGAATATATTGCTTTCATTCTTTTGTGAATCTTTATCAGGTACTACACATGGAAATAATGGAAAGTTAAATCATGTTCAGCATGATGTGACTGGAATAAACAATTTTAAAATATTTTTTGAACCATTCTTAATTCTAACGAAGAGGAATAATATTCATTATCCTGCATTTGTAGGGGAATAAATTGAAACACGTTTATGCACAGACATTAGGCATACAGACGCAGCATTATATTCATGCGTTAACACGTTACCTAATTCAATAAAGATCTGCCTTCGGCCCAGGGCGAATCCAGGAAAGTATTTTTAGTACAGAAGTCCTTTTAAAAATCAAATTTGTAGTGCATTATCATCAATCCAAATACATGGTTGTCCTAACTATTTTACTTCATTGATACGAAGTGTTTTTTCACAATTTTTATTTATACATCAAACTTTAAAAAATCAAATAATCATGTATGTTAATATTCGTTGCTTTTTAATCATCGTCCTACCTTACAATACATATGAAATTACCGAACATTATGGTTGAACTGTTTTGTTGCTTTTCAATTATCTTTATGTAACGAAGAGAATGAAAGATCGACGAACCAACTAAAATGCTTCGCGGATTACAATGGCGCTCAAACTAGCTTTTAGCCCGCAGCTATTGCAACCCGCCAGCGGAAGCAAGGGGGGCAGACAGTTTTAAAATTGATTCATACACGAGCAGATGTGCAAGAAATTATCCAGTGTACAAGGAACAAGTATTTAAAAGCTTAGCTACAAAAAATACGCATTGTTCTTTATTCCCAACCCACTACGAATCCCCTACACTGAAACTAAATTGAAGTAAGTAAACACATTCAGGAATTAATTACATATAATTCCGTGAGCCCGGTTTTAGGACTGTTCTGATGACATTTAAAAAAAATAGCTCAATAATAAAAATATACTTTTCCCTCTATATTTCTACATTCAACAAATCCTGACTTTAAATTGAATAGTAATGTAAATTTTCTTTATACGTGGCTAATTTTACATAATATTTAAAAACGTACTTTATAAACAAACCATTTCATATTTTTACTTTTATTTCCTATGGCACTACAGTATATCGAGGAAAAAGTACTTGAATCCCCTTAACACTTCGATATCAATTTTTTGGAAATATCCGTGTTTAAGATTCGAGCTGTAAATTCGCAGACACATCGAGGTTGAAGCTATTAGGGTCGTTTGAAAGAAGGTGAAGATTGGTGTAGGTGGCGAGGAGATATAAGCAATTTTGTTCTCGAAAATATGGATGCTTAGATGGATGGAAGCAATATTATGCATAGTTCGGTCGGTTTAGAAGGTTTTGAGTCGAAAGTTGATAAAAGACGTCAGCAGGAAGATTTGGTTGGGCAGTTCCGCAGATGGTTAAGAAATTTTAGTGTTGGGGGGTACTCTGCATGAAGCCCCCTACGATATGTTCACAATTTTCTGAACAATGGATGAAATTTTTATGCAGTTCTGGAGATCGTTAAGATATTTTAGTTTTGGGGGGTACATTGCATGAAGCCCCCTACGAAATGTTCACAATTTTGTGGACAATGGATGAAATTTTTACATTCTCGCATACTACATGCGTAGTATAGAGAAAGTTATGTAAAGTTTCCGCGAAAAACAGCAATTCACTGCAGAAAAAGTGTAGTGTAAATCTCTAATTCCAAAAATCTGGATAATTCTTGTTCTTATGTAGTTATTGGGATAAAATAACGTAAACAAGAATACATCAGCATTCCCACAATAAAGAAAATAACTTTCTCTAACACGTTGTGTAATCAGAATCGCTTTAGTGGATCCTTGATCCCGAAAATTCGGTTTATGGCACGTTTGTTTGTGTGTCCGTCTGTGTTCAACGCTAGCACGCAAACCACTCAGACTATTTTCTCGAAAATTTATATTTATATATCGATTTAACCAGGCTGAGGGCCATGTAAATTTGAAACGCACATTTTGATTTGGGAGGTAAATTTCATAAAGCTTCAACAGGATATTCAAACATCTCTTACAAATGGCTCGAAGTTTTTCTTTTAATTTTTTCTTACGGGTAGAGAAGAAAGGCTTCAAAATGGTGCAAGTCCTATTTTCGGTCTACTCTCAATATTTTCAAAAATTGAAAAAAAGTTAACGTAGCGAAACGACAGAGATTTTCCTAATAAAGTATGTTCTAAAAAGTTCGATCTTTAAATTAGATACGTAAAATGTTTTGAAAAAAACTAATAGTTTCCGTGTAATTTGTGCTTGAAGTAGATTGAAGAGTTTTTTCCTCGGATAGTGCAGAGAACTTTTAAAAATGTGACAAATATAATTTTCGATGAAATCCCTGAATTTTCGAAAATTGCAAAAGTTACAAATACTCCGAGGAATTATATACTATTGTAGTACTAGTTTTTTTCGAACATTAGTTAGTACCTTTATGAAACTGGCATCGTCTCGATTTTCATTAAAACATACGGAAAATAATTGACAAATTTTGACAATTATAAAGTTTGAATTTAAAGACGAATCCAGTTCCCTGTCCAAATTGTGGTCAAGCTATTTCTACATCCCACTTATTAGTGGAATGTCCTTTTACTACTAACCTCAGAAAAAAATTTAAAATTGATCCGGTTATCCATTCTCTATTGAATTCCACTCCAGAGTGTAAAAAGGTTATTAAATTCCTATGCGAATCAAAATTAGATAAATATATTTAATAGTTCCTTTATTGCAACAAAAAAACACATATCTGTAATATCGAATGAAATCAGAGTTTTATATTGTTCGCTAAATATCTGTTGTATAATGTTTACTAAATTTCTCATTGTAATGTTTGTTTATGAAACTGTATTATTTTATTATGTAAAACTGTAAAGTAGTGATCGCTTATGACCAAGATGTTTCACAGCGATCTGAAATAAATTAAATAAATAAATAAAAGTTTGAATTTATTTTCGAAACTGTCCTCTTACACTTCCAATATTAAAGCCAAATATTTCTCCAATATCAGCATGGATTAGGCCAATCTAGCTTGTTCCGTCAACGTTGCCTAGAGAAGACCATCTCTTGTTTGGTCATCCCAAAAGTTTTTCCTTTTTGAAGGTAATATTAGGCCTGCTTCGGCTATAAGTCATGATTCATTCCTTATAAACGATTATCCAGTTTTTCTATAGGCATTTACCTTTTCTTGTAAACTGGTAATTCCTAATTCTTCTGTTACATCCTCATTTACGATATAATCCATTGATGTTCAGCTCTTCACATGTATCAAACAATTGCATTTCTTCTGCGATAATTCTGTTTGCCTTAAATGTTTCGCATCCTTATGGTAATAGGTATGGCCATTTATATATAAAGTTTGAGTTTGATTTCTTTGTCGACGCAATATTAACACTACAACATTTCTTTCTCAATGCAATTAATTCCTGAATTTTAGATCTTTAAATGATGTCATGAACTTTTTCGAAAAAAAAAAATTGGTTTGCTTGAGTTACATCTCAGGACTAAATGGAGGAAAAGTTTCGGTATGCCATGCATTTCCACAAGTTTTCTATAGAAAGCAGACAAAACAGATCTAGAGAGTGTCCATTTCCAGCGACGTTAAAAACAAACGACCACAAGAAAAAAAAAACAACAGAAAACAGTGACTCAACAGTCCCACACCCCCACGGCGGCGCTCCACTAAATCCAACGGGCCGTCACGTCCCCAAATATCATCACTCGACGTCCGGCTGCCCCGTCCGAGCTCGAGCAATCAACTTCAGTCGTTGACGAGCGAACAACGCGCTCGCGGAAAAAAAAGAGCGCCCACGCACGACACGAGTGGGCCTCGGAAACAGCAGTCGGACACGCGGCGGCGGCGGCGGCGCGCCGGCCGTCGAAAGCAGATTAGCACTCGGCGCCGCCCACGCGGCCAAGAGAGCAGCCGCGGGGGCGAGCTCGCTTTTTTTAAAATTTCTTTCTTTCTGTTCGACAAGAATGTTTTTCAGGGTTTTTGACATTACAAATTGAAATCACTGAAGATTTGGATCTCAAAGGTAACCTGACGAGGGATT
This sequence comes from Acheta domesticus, assembly GCA_031308135.1. Lineage (NCBI taxonomy): Eukaryota > Metazoa > Arthropoda > Insecta > Orthoptera > Gryllidae > Acheta > Acheta domesticus. Next base: position 253,846,493 of record JAHLJT010000631.1, read on the forward strand.
ATTCACAAAAATACGTTAAAATAGATAAATTCAATTAGGCTAAATTTTTTGCAATTAGATGTTGTTGTTGGTTGTTGTTGTTGTTGAATGTTGTTGAAGATTTGTGTTGAATGAGGGAGGGAGGTAATGTTATGTGGTTTAGGGGGGATGGAATTTATCTTTCGGAAATCTTGAATGTATCCGTCTAGGAAACTGCTATGTTTGGCCGAGATTAAATGTGTGCTCGCTCGCTGAGCGCATCACTCAAGGACGGACAATCATTTGTTCGGATAACAATTTTGGAGATGGCAGTATTGTCACAAATTGAGGCACTAGGAATAATAACGGCAGATCCCAATCGAAGTTCGTTTCGAGAAAAAATGACGTTTTCTGTTTTCGTTCACGTTTACTTTCTTTCCAGATACATTTTTGAAGGGTTGAAATTTGAGGGTTTTGCCATATCTCGATTCATTTGATATTTCAGCTTAGGATAGGGACATGGCAGGAGTTTACCATCATATTTCTAAGTGAAAGTACGAGGTCGGTTGGGATCTGCATTTTTTATCCTGAGCGTCTCGATTCTGCTCATGTCTGTTTCGTCGCTGTTATTCGAGGTCGATGCGAATCCAAGATTTTCCTTCATAAACGAAAATTAGTACATCTTTGTTCTTCTTTCAAATTTCTAAGTTTTTATTGTAAAGTTTGTTTTATTAGACTACGTTAACAACAGTCGTATTTACTTTTGTTTTGATTTAAAATTATTTTTATAGAGCCATTAATAAAAAGGTATTTTTAGGGCAAGCTCAGTGGCTAAAAGGTTAATTTTAGCAGTAGTTCTAAAAGTGAGACGATGCTCAAACACTCAGATAAGACTGTAAATGCAACAAACAAAACAAAATACTTTGCATCTACTGATTTTAATGCAACATAGTACCCAATTAAGTGATTTGTACGCTTAAAATAAAAGGAAAGTCTATTCATAGGCTGTCTATAAAATAGTGACACACACACGCGTTTACCACTCGCATCATAACTATTCTCGATCCATGACACAGCGTGTAAGAAGAGAAAAGAGTTGCAATACTTCCTTTAACAAAAGTTATTTATAAGAGTAAAAGACACCACAAACCTGTGAGAATATTTAAATATTCGATTTCGACGAGGTAACTTTACAAAATGTTTCATGGTTTTAGTAATAAAGGGACTAAAAGACATTTCTAAAGAAAATGAAATAATTTTCAATTTCTATCACCGTCAGTACAAATAAAAAATTACTTCATCTCAATATATTCTTAGTGGCAATTCAAAAAAAAAAAACAAAACAAGAAACTCCTTATATTCCTTTTGTTATTATAGGTTATAACGTTTATAATTTCTATTAATTCAATAGTAGAGCGTCTGAAAGGGACAATTTCACATACATTCAAGCACTAATGTGACAAGCACTATTGTTCAAGTCTGTAAGAAACAAAATACTCCAAAATCCACATCACAGTCACTTGTTTCAACGTTACTTCTTTACGGAATTAACTCTTCAGATCAGACAGTGTGTCACTAAATGATTACTTATGATTCATTACTTTTGTAAATCTTGGCAAATGTAAGTGATCAGCAATTCGAAACGACAATCACCTGTGTAATACCTGTTTACTTTTAAAAAGCACCTGGCTAAGGTGACCACCACTCTACGCATGGGTTGCGGGTTTGAATTACGCATAGGAACGTTTTTTGAATTGGGACATGGCTGGCAAAGGCCAACACTGTGCTTACTCCACGCTCATCTGAATCTCTGGTTTTCAAATTATTCAGTTTTAACTTACGATAACTTATTATCACACTATACTTTTTTTCTAAATGGCAGGAATTAATTATGTTACATTGCTAAATTATTAAGGCACTTTTTAAATTTGTTGAATAATTATAAATGTATGCAGTAAATAGTTAAAAGAAGTGGAAGAAAGCACCAGTTTCTCTGATGACAAACTTTTTCAAATCTTCCCGGGGTCATGTACTCGTTAGAAGCCTGCCGCGTAACATGTAACTGGGTGAACGTGTAGAGCAGTTTGCGAACTCCTGATCTCCATCTCCAACATTAATACACCCCCGCAAGAAAAAAATTCCAAGCAATGATCTCTCTGAACGTGAACGCCATTTAGAAGTATGTCTACTCTAATTTTCCTACGTCTAACAAGTATCCATTTCGAAGTATGTTTACGCCATTTAGAAGTATGTCTACTCTACGCCATTTAGAAGTATGTCTACTCTAGAAGAAGTAGGCATTCGTTGCAGACGTCGGAGTGTGACAAACGAAAACTCCCCCGTTCGACCTGCCGCGCAAGACCGCCGCCAAACTGCAGAGCCCCCGCATTTCATGCTCTTTAGGCTCCGCGGGAGCTGGTCGCGATTTAATGCAGTGCGTTATTTAAGTGACGCGTGGAGTGCGTGAACGTGTGTCGCGCTCTCGCGGCGGCGGCGGCGGAGGCGGACGCCCGCGGCGTAAATCAGAGTCGGTCGGGCGCCGCGACGCCGCCGGCGCCCTGATTTATGGGGCTCTCCTGCAGCGCTCCCTACAACATTATTCACAAATATAGCGGATGACGATAAAGTAATCGCCATTAGGAAGGGCCGACTTCAGCGAACGCAAGGCAACGGGCGATTTTTCTCGGATTTGGGTTTTAAAATCGGGGATACGTTTTTACGCTTGCTAACATTAGAGTGGCAGATTTGTCATTTACTTGTATAATGTGTTTAAAATTGAAAATTATTACGATAAATGGTCAAATTAATAGAGAACTTCATGCTGAATCGAGAAGTGTAGAGAAAGTAATGTAAGTTTTTATCAGAAGATAATAGATATTTACATTCGTCCAGAAAACAAAATGCACGACGTTTTTCTCTTTGCTATCTTTTTCATATGCGTGCATGCTAATATACTGTTAATAATGTCGTAAGAAAATGTGAAAATGTTTATTTTGATTGATATAATACGATATAATGGTAAATGTTGCTTGTTATCATAGCCAAAAAATTCGGTACAAATAAAACAACATAAAGTGAAAGGAAAAATGAGTTCATATTAATTAAGATACGGGTCAAAGTGCTCAAGGTGAATATATTAGATGTGAGTGCCTGAGGACGGCCGAAGGTGCGGAAAGAAAACATGCAAGGAGATGCCGTGAACGAGAGGAGAAAACAGGCACAAAGGAAAGACAATAGTGTTAATAAGAAAGACCCAAATATGGATGGTTGAGGCCTGCAGATAGCCTACCTGCGCAGGGCGTGGGCTTGATGGGATCTGCGCCGAGGATGGCGCTGACGCTGAATTTGAGGATGGGCTTGGGGGGCGCGGCCGCGGGGTCCTGCTTGTGGTCGGGGCGCGCGAAGCAGCAGCAGCCGGGGCCCGAGCACTGGCCCTGGCCGGCGGCGCACCCTCCGCCGCCCCCGCCGCCTCCTCCTCCTCCACCGCCGCCTCCGCCGCCGGCCGCCGCGCCCAGCGCGTGGTAGTAGGACGAGGCGACGGCGGCGTGCTTGCACTCGTCGGGGGCGCCGCAGCCGCACGCGGGCGCCGCCGGGGGCGGCCGCGCGCCCGCCGCCGCCGCCGCCCCGCCCCCGCCGCCGCCGGCCTCGGACGTGGGCGGCGTCACGATGGAGTAGCTGGCCGTGATGCCGAGCGTGAGCGACGCCGTGGCCGTGGCGGCCTCCTGCGCGCCCAGCAGCCGCGACGCCGCCAGCGCCTCGTGGCCCGGGGGCGGCGGCGGCGGGCCGCCCTTCCCGGGCAGCCCCGGCGGCGAGCCGCGCCCGTTGTAGAAGTCCTTCGCGGCCAGCGCGCTGGGCATCTTGCCGCCGCCCGCGGGCGACAGCTGCGCCTCGCCCTGCGCGGGCGCCGCCGCCGGCTCGAACTTGGAGTTGAGCAGGTTGTCCACGAGGAACGGAGACGTCATGATGGCGGGCGACGCGCCGAACACGGACGACCCGTTGAGGGGCGCGGCGCCGGCGGCCGGGAAGCTCTTGAGCATGCTTTGGTGGTAGGACAGGGACGACGCCGCCGAGCTCAGCAGGTTGGAGTACATGGTAGGCGCGCCGGCATCCTCGAGTCACAAGCCCAGCGCCGACGCGTCGCCGCGGAAGCCCAGGGGGCCGCTGGCGCCGTACATGGCTCCTCGCTGCTCGTCACGCGCTGCAAAAATTACGACGGACGACCTGTCGCTGGCATGTCCTATATTCCTACGGGTCTCCACCACCCCCGAATCTCACAGTCGACACGAACCTACTCCTTGACGCACACACACGGTTGGCGCTAGCTCCGATTCAGACACCTATTCCTTCGTTCGAAATAACAGACCAAACTACAACCCCGAATAGAACAATCGTCTTAGAGTTGCATGGTAATTAATGGTTCAACAACGCATTCACAAATCAGTTCCGGAAACTTGCACACATTCTGATCCAATCGCACATTCGATGAAGCGTCTGGAAACACTATTCGCAACAGACGGGTCCCCAGCACACAAAACAACGTCGGCGACCACACGCGGCAGTCAGCGGCGGCGCGCGGCGCAAGCCCGGCAGCGAGTGTGGGCGGGCGCGGCACACGTGGCGAGAGGCGGCGCCTGGCGCGGGGCGGCGACCATGTGCGCGCGCGGACGGCACGTGTGCGGGGCGGAGGCAGCGGCCGCTTGCGATGCGTGTCCTGCGGGCGGGCGGCGCCGAAAAGTGACTAACAAGAGCCGCGCTCGCCGCCGCCGCCGCCGCCGTCGCCGCGCCCCCCCTCCCTCCTCCCCTCCCCCCGCGCCCCGCCCCGCCCCCCGCGCCACCGCCTCTCCTTCTCTCTCTCTCTCTCGACTCTAATAATCATAATAATAACAATAAAAATCATATCCTCCCCCCTTTTTTTTCAAAAAACTACCCCCCTTTCGTATAATAACAGGCCAATAGTGACTTAGCAGGCTCTTAACCCCCTTCTTGCCGCCCCCCTCCCCTGCGCCGCCGGCCGCTCCCCACCACCTCTCGCGGGGCTCCTCCGCAACCTCCGCCCCCCCTCCCTCCCTCCCTCCCTCCCTCCCTCCGCCGCTCCGCTCGCAGCAATACAATCCCAACATAAAAAACTTCCCAGCACTACTTTATAACAGCATATTCGAATGACTTATGAACACTGAACCGAGCCACATAAAGATAATAGAAATCGTGTTTGGTTATAAGGATCATTTTCGCGTAAAAAACTTTTACACAGCGGGAAATCAAAGGCGTCCTTTTCCCTCGCTATTCAGCGCGCGGCGCCGTCTCGCTCGCCCCCACCCGGCGGCGCGGCCGAAATCTCCTATTGAAAAGCCGGCGTTTTCTTGCGCATCGATCGCGCGGCGCGGGGGCGCGCGGCGGCGCGGGGCGGCGTGGGGGCGGGGCCTGGGCGCGCGCGCCCGCCAATGGCGGCGCGCGCCGCCCGCCCGTGATTGGTGCGCGCCGGGGTGCGCCGGCGTTTTTGCCGGCGCGGGCGCGCGCAGCCCGCCGAGGCGGCGGCGGCGGCGGCGGCGGAGTTCACGAGAGCGACCCCGCCCCCCGCCGCCCGGCCGGCTGCCGCAGACGCGCGCCGGCCGCCGAGCGAGCAACACCGCACCCGCCTCGCGGCCTCGGAGCGCGCGGCCGCCGGGACGGGACGGGAGAGCTCGATGCGCTAAGCGGCGCGGGTTGTACTGCGATTTGCGTAACTTTGCCTCTAACAGGAATCAGCTGTTTCGCTGCCATCCGATCGGGGGCTTGTATTTCGCGATTGTGATGTCACTATGGTGACGTTTAAGCTCCCGATTGGATGAAACCGTTAACAGCTCGTGTCGGCCTGGGGCAAAGTTACGAAAATCGCAGTATAAGACGGCTGCACACACTCGTTATTCGGTGAGTAACGAGCAACCGCTCGCCGAATCCCAAGTATATAGTGTGGATGGGTTGCTTGTTATTTACCGAGTGACGAACATTCGACGCTCGCCTTACCCTTCACGTGTCGGCTTTTTGCACATATGAAAGAAAGTGAACATTCGCCGAATACATCAGCTGTTTGGGATCGGCCGAGCAGCAGCTCGCTACTCGACGAATGCCGAATGTGTGGAGCAGCATTTATGACAACTCTCCTTCGTATGGTTGTAAGCCCCTAGAGACAGCGTCTCGTGTAATACGATACTGCGTGCCATGCACAGTTTGAAGGTAGGTTATGAACATTCCGAACTCAAGTCTAAAGAAATCATAGTCTGAAATATTTGTTAACCTAGAATGTGAAAGATTTCCACGCCCCCAGAAAAAGCTCACTAAAAAGAACTTAGAACTGAGTTCTAAGATAGGACTGATCGAATGACAATAATCTCGTACCTTCATGTACGATATTTATTCTCACTGAAAGAAATTATTAATCACATGAATGTGAATTTGGAGGCCAAGAGAATTTTCGTGTGCAATCTACAAAAGGCCTAGAGAAATTACTCAGTTCCTTCATATTCTTTACTGTTCACTCACGAATAAATGAGTGAAAATTCAGTAAGCTTTGAAAGTGTCTGTAGTCTGGATTGGTCTGTAATCCTTTTCAAATATGACTTATTCTAAATACATTGACCATGAGTTCCTTGAAATTTACGTTACAAATTGAACTACAAAACACCAATAAATTTTGATTCGAAAAAATACAATAGTCAAAATTCCTTAATCTCATAATTGAAAATACGGTTATAATTAAAAATGTTTAAAGAGCGCAAAGTACTAATTTGAATAAAACAAGTACAAATATGAACCAGAAGATATTATTTGCACAGTATTTCATTAGTAAAAAACATTATTCATTTTCTCATTTGAAGGAAGGTGTTTGCACTCTTTTACACTTCAGTTTCGAAACACCAACTGAACACAAAAAGATGCCCGTACATAATCGAAGAGATACTTAATGTGTCAATAAGACATAATGAAATTACAATGAGTTCAAGGGAAAATGTTTTTCATTCTCGGGTAAATGTCAAAACAGAATTGAAACATGCCTATAATAACTGAAAACTCGCTATGTATCAACATGTCTTCTGAGAGTATCAAACGGAAAACGTAGTTGGAGAGACATGGAAATCTTATCACAGTAAAAATTATACAAAAGGGATTAATCTTCCAACATCCTCGAGAACAAGTAGATTGCTAATAGCTATAATAACGTATGATAAAAATAATTTTATTTTTGTTAACATTAGTATTTTTGTGGCAGAAAAGCTGAAGATTCTCTAGACATTCTTTAATCGGGAGTTGATGTATAATTAAACATTTATATTGCGATAAATTGGGTGGTTTGGTGAATTTGTAAATATAAGGAATTTTAAGAGGAAGAAAACAAAAGAAATCTTTATAATTACCATCTCTGAGGCTACATACTCAACGTTTGTGGAATTTTAACGCAGGATGTGTTAGATCCAATTTTCATCTCTCGTGATATTTCTAAGACAAACGGCGTGTTCAGTGTAAGTCACATATCATACCGATTATCATCATTCTGGCGCGACGAATGATATAAATCATTGCCGATATCGTATTAAAGGGAATCGGAACTTGTGACAAATTTATTCGTTCACCACAGCACATGCTAGATGCAATTTTTCACTCAGCTGCCAATATAATTTCATTATATCACTTGAGTGTAAGGACTTATTGAACATATACTGGGCAAGAAGACCGTTGCGTATAAATCATTTTCATTGAATGAGCCACTTGAATTTTTCATCACGTCATACCACACGTTACAAGGACAAATTAGTATAATTCTTCTCATTTACCCTCTAGAGTTCAAATGGCCTCATTACTATATTGAGCGAGTTACACATTTCACAAGTCCAGACACTCTTGCGAGAAAGTAATAAACGTTTCAAGCAAACTATAAAATAAAAATGCAAATGGAATGTCAAAATAACGTTTTTAAGAATTATTGCTTGTAACATTTACTAAGAAATACGATTTGACATTTGTTAAAATCACTCAAATTTTTCAAGTATGTTAAATTACGAATAGTGCCTGGTGCTTTTTCTGATAGTGTCTAATGCTTTTTGCGAAGACGACCGCTGTAAAAATTGCCCAAAATGGGAACTGAGAGTACCTATTCTTGATGGCATATTTTGTCCTATTGAGTAAAGAATTATGAAATGTATAAAAAAATGAAAAGAAAGTGACAAGTGACTAATAGATTTTGAACGTTAATTTAATAAAGACTTCAAAATCTGCAAACCATCGTCACTAATCACGTATGACTTCTACGTACACGTGTTAACAAACGAAGATGGATTCATTACATTCAGTTCTGGTATTATATTCCAGATCAGCATTCCAAGAAATCAAACTCCTCTGATGGATCAACTGAAAAATTACATTTTAATACAGTTGCTACATGATTATTAAGGGGCGGCTTTTAAACAAACGCAATTTTTTACTTTCCCGTATAACTAATGTCCTCCCGTGAATTCCTGAAGCCTATTCAATTCCCTTCTCACAGAAATTGTAATGTCAGCTTCGGTGAGCATGTAATCTAAGGTTCCTGTGACGCCTATAAACGTCATTGTCCAATCCGCCAACAGTCCAAACCAAGAGTTGGCGCTTGAACGAAAGGAAGAAGCCTCAATTACATGAGTAACATATCCAACATCTTGAGTTGTTCATGTGAACTGTTTTAATAAACTTTTTTATTTAATTTTCTTTACTTTCAGGGCATTTTAAAAACATTTTGAGAGTATTTTATTGATCATTCTTGACGCTGTTTTAGGTCATCAATCCCCCCCTAATGATCACGAATGTATAACAACAATATGCAATGGGAAGTCCTAAAGGTTGCAGTTGCAGAGAAATTGCAAAGCTCATCTCATATTATTAATTACTCACTAATGATGTCGCTTTATACCATAATATCTTTAGAATTTAAGTAAAATAGAATAACAAAATATATTTATTTCTTGGTTGTAGGTTTTACGCCCTCTGATTCGAAGAAGCAGCAATGCTACTATTTTTAATCACTTACATGAAGACGCCAACTGCTGTTAAGATTATTAAAATCGATTGTCATTAAATTTATACATATTTTATTTCATTGTTAGAAATTCACAACAACAAAATTTACAGTATCCGCAAATGAAGTTTTGAAAATGAATATTTATGAATTATTGCTGGTGAACTTTATTAAGAAATGTAATTTGACATTCTGCTTATCACTTGCACCCTTTGCACTACCCCTTGTACTAGGAGTTACAATTGGTTCCACATCACGACTGGTCCTCTACAAATCGCGTCGTAGCGCACTTAAAATTAAACTAATAAAACGTTTTCATTTTTTTCATTTACAAGATGAACTCTGTCTATTCGCTTATCTCTCGAATGTATCACGCTTCGACGACCACTTTCTACGAGAACCTTTTTCCACTCCACAAATACAGTCGTTTTACTCCAGAGCCTTTCAACCTCCTGCTTCATCCATTGTCTCTCTAGGCAATGTGATCCAAAACGATATTCATATTTTATTTCCAATGTTGACCCAAAACGTGGACGCCAATTGGTTCTTACAAACGTATTGAAAACCATACAAAATATGGTTACTAAATACTTCATTTCCCAACACAATTCCTACAAGGGGGAGAAAAAATCATGCATTAAAAAAAAAACGAAAGTATAATTAAGCATACGTAAAATATGTAAGAAAATAAAAATGAATCGCAATAATGACACACTCTCAGTTTCCGCCAATTCAAAACATGCATTTAAAAATCACAAGTAACGTGTAACATATCACGTCTTTTTTGACGAACCGTAAAGGAAAGGCCCCCGAACAAAGACGGAAAACGCAAAGCTCGGCATAAGAGGGGCAACATCCACAAGGCAGACCTCCGGACACACTCCATACGCAAAACGTTGTGGACGCCAATTGGTTCTAACAAACTTATTGAAAACCGTACGAAATACGTATGGTTACTAAATACTTAATCTCTCAATACAGTTAGTTCCTACAAGGGGGAGAAAAAAGCATGCATTAATATAAAAAATAAAAATGAAAATATAATTAAACATACGTAAAATATGTAAGAAAATAAATGAACTGCAATAATGACACACTCTCAGTTTCCGCCAATTCAATACATGCCTTTAAAAAGCACAAGCAACGTGTAACATATCACGTCTTTTTGACGAACCGTACAAAGACGGAAAACGCAAAGCTCGGCCTAAGAGGGGCAGCATCCGCGAGGCAGACCTCCGGACACGCATCTCCAGCCCCTGCGGAGCGCCTGGCTGGCGGCGGCGGCCCCGGCCCCGCTGGCGCATCTGGGGCGGCGGCCAGCCCCTCGACACGGCCGCCCGCGCGCCGCACGGCGCGGTAAGCGCGCATTTCATATGCAGTGTTGATGCTCGGAATTCGGTCCGCTTCGAATCATTTGAATACCACTGTGTTGTAGCGTGCAGTCTGTTCGTCCATTTGAATTATTAATACATTGGCTTGCTGCCGCGGCCGCTGCCGCCGCCGCCACCGCCGCCGCCGCCCGCGCCGCCGCCTGCTCGGCCGTGGGAGGAGGCGGAGGAGGAGGCCCTCAGCGCGGACCGCAATGCATGCATTACGGGGAGAGCACGGCCGACGCCGCGCCGCGCCGCGCCGCGCCGCGCCACCCACACCCGGGCGCCGGCCGGCCCGGCCACCGAGCCGCCAGCCAGCGCGAAAAAAGCGAAAAAAAAGCGGGGCGTCCAGTACCGCTTATTCTCAGGCGCCTCCAGGCCGCTCGCGGCTGCGGATTTGCCCAGAGCCCCCCCCCCCACCCCCACCCGCGCTCCACGGCGCGCCGCGTTCTCTGCTGGCTTTGGCCTCCCCTTCTCTCTCTTGGCCTCTGCTCTCTTTCACACGCGAATTCGCGCACTTCTCGCCACGCGTCTGCACAGACCGCTGTTTCATTGCGTTGGAAATAACTACGACTAATATTGTTTCTTTGCGAAAACAGCGTAGTACACTACTCCCTACTAGCTCCTGCTTCTCCGTATTGCTCTTCTTTCTGTCCAATACTCTCTCCTCCTATTCCAGGATTTTCGTTCAGTTTTTTTCGCACACACCATTCTCGCTTTCACCAACCCTTCGCTCTCATCCATGATTTCCACTAAAAATCTAAGGCTAAAATTCTCCCCTTCTATTAGAGTGCACATTGCCTAGTTTGACTAGGTTAGCTCTAAGCCGGCCCCTTCTTCGAATTTCCTGTTACCTTTGTGTTGGTAAATCACTATAATTTTGCCTTCCATTGTGCTTCTGGATAACGTGGCATAATTTTGTAAAAAAAATATTTTCCTTATCAGTACGTCACTAGCCGACACACTTCTTTCTCCCATGAACACTTGTTCTCATCTTCATTACTCGTGTTACTGTATCACCTTCTCTATCACACTCTTCACATCTTATCACATCATTTCATGTATTAAAAAAGTAGGATACACTCACATTGTTTTCCTAGCCTCTTAAGCTCGAAGCCATTCCTTCATTTACCTGTGACCCCCAATCCTTCACCTCCTCCTTGGTTTCATCCTATTCCGCGCAACCGAACTCTCTTCTTTCCACCACATCCTCCCGCGCCTTCTCTTTCAGCGAGTGCAGAACTGGTTCTCTGGCCTCTTCGCCCATCAGCGCTCCACATTTTCTTCTCTGTCCTCTCCTCTTTCCTCCCGCCACTCACGCAGAGGCGGAGGCGGCGACGGAGGCGGCGGTGGCGGAGGTGGAGGCGGGCCGCGCCGACTGCTCCTGGGGAAGCTCGCCCGGCCCCTCTTCCATTTTATGTGCGAAAGGAAATGAGACGCCGCGCGAATTTATTTGCGTCGCAAATTTTTTTGTAAAATACGACGGAAATAAATTAATATTATTGTTTTCTCCATTTGCGTCGGATACGTATTAACTCGGGCTAACTCCATAATTAAAGCCCTCCAGCCTGAGCCGAACAGAAATCGTTTATTCGAGGAGATGGCAAGTGCTGCGGTTCGCAATAAAGACTTAATTATATTTGTCGCCCGTCCTAATTGAAGTTGAATTCTTTCAATTATTGAATTTAATAGCAGGTTTGACAGAGATAGAAGCTTACGGCCTGTTTAATGTTATACTTAGAATAGTCCGCACCCTCAACTATGGGGGAGTAATATTTAAAAGAACTTACCACTGTGAAATATTTTATAGGTCAAGATTTTACCAACGAATAAATTAGAATTATTTTCTTTCAGAAACTACTTATTCTACGAAATAACTAGTTTATTTCGTAAAATATAAATGAAAGAAAAACAGATGAACCAAGTGAATGAATAACGGTAAAGCAAAACCGGCAAATTAGGCATTCAGTGTTGCATTGACTTGTTAAACTGAATGCCTTACTTTCATTTCCTTTTAGTGCAGAGTTCGAACGATAAAAATACATTTCTCTAATTTTTATAATGAAAAATAGCCCTAATACGGTAAAGGAATAAACAAAAAAGGCATCATAGCTTGGAATACTCAAATTCTAACTATTTATTGTCGCATGCCAACTACTTTATTTATTTATTTAATTAATTTATTTATTTTATACAACGAGAAAAGTCGGCTTCAATCTGAATTAAGATGTAAGTACGAAAAGTATTTGTATGGATAAAATGTTTGAAAAACATTTCTCCTGAAAAGACCCGCGCTAGGGAGAAACGATTTTGATTTTTAAACATTTCCTTAACTTTTCAATATCGTTGTTTTGAAATGTATGAAAGTTAGAATTATGCATTCACTCTTCGCAAATACATTATGTATTATTAAAAGATTTTTGATTCCTAACATTTTTAGCGTAATCAGAGAATAAACAAACTAACACAATTGAGCAATTATCTAAATTACCTTTTATTGAATGAATGCAAAACATTTTCACGACATCGATGTTTAGAAAAAATATTCAAAGTTACTATACTTACAAAATCAGAAAAGCATGAAAATAGGAAAAAAGGATAAATCATGCATCCACTACAAACCAACATCAATGTGAATGCGAAGCACGGCTGCAAATTCTGAGAAATACGAAAATGTAAGAAGGAAATTAAATTCCTTAAATCTGACAGAAGTGGCCACAATGTAAAGATGGGAGTAAACAAGAACTTTCAAAAAATGGAGAATATAATGAGACAAAAATATTAAAGAATAATTTAATAACGAATTAGTAATCAACTTCTCGATGTACAAATGGAATGTTCAACCCTCAAACCCCAATTTCATTTTATTGAACCTATGTGTCAGATACGTAAAATTCAATCAAAATGCTATTAAAAGTATAATTATAAATTAATTTCATGTCATACAATTCGTAAAACAACTCCTCGCGATTTTAGCCAGGAGGTTAAAGCACAGAAGTTATGCCGGTTACAAAGCAAAAGGTCGACCATCAGTTAATAATATACTCCGTGTTCCTAGCTCAATTACAAAGAGAAGGCTTTAAAATAAAATTCTAGTGGGTGAAATATTCACTCCTATGGACAACCCACTAATTTCCGTGCAAAAATAAGTGAAACAAGAGGAATTATGAGAGAAACTATTTGGAATGGTATCATGTTCTGGGTTGGCAAATATGATTTCTTAGATAATTGCATAGATTATTCCACTCACGAATATCAGACCAATAACGTTCCAGAATTTGGCAATCAACCAAGCAAAACTATCATTTGCAACGAAGAATGAGATGACTAATTTTGTCATTCACCTCCTCCGTTCTTAGTTACGAGAATTTTGTGGCAGTGAATTCGTTGTCGAACTGTCTTATCTTATTTTATACGCTGTTTGTAAATTCATTATGTTTCTAGTACAATAATTTTCACACAAGGATATTCCATGTTTTACAGTGCACTATGCTGCTACCCACAGATTCTATCAAACTTTCCACACATCAAATTACGTTAATCCAAATTACACTTTTATGCCATTGTTTAGGGTGGAGGAGATATACTCTAGAACAAGGTTGGGTAAAATACTTTAAATTTAATATTTAAATACTTCACCAAAATACTTCATAAATAAGTATTTAAATACGCACAAAATACATTAGGACTTGATGAGTTAAATACATACGTATTTAGAATACTTCAAATACTCAAAATGCTGTAAATATGTAATAATTTTGTATTGTTTATTTTTATTGTAACAATAAAAATATTGTAATTATGAACTATAGTAAATGACAGTCATACAAATTTTTGGACAATAACTATTGTAACGTATTGTAACCATATGTATAAACATTTTCTAATACAAAATTTATCAAAAGTATGTCTAACAAAAAGAAATAGAATTTTCTTTTAAAACTACTTATTTTTCAAACAAATCATCAGACAATAAACCCCTAGTTGGCGAATGTATGAAACCTACAAAGAAAACAGTCATTCAAATGACGTGGATGGATGAATATAATCTATCTTAAAACTAATAAATGCTTTTTTTATTGCCGGATAATTGTCCAGCATTTTTAATGATTTAGATTTATTATTTAAAAATGAAGAGAATCCAAATTCAATAGCTGAAAGGAGCATTTGTTTTTGTTTCAACGAGGTGCATTCACTAGCGGAATCAAACAATAAATAATAAAAAAAGCTATCCTCGTTCTAACCTATCTTCTTCTCGTTTGTATTTAAAGAATTTTAAGTATTTCTGTTTTCAAAAACATCTTTTTTATGTATTTAAATACATCTCTAAAATATATGCCCAAAAAACTCAAAATACAGTTCTCAAATACAAAATTATTTAAAAAACGTATTTCAAATACAAGTATTTAAACTGCTCCAGAAACTTTTGCCGTGAAACAGCAGCGCATGCTCGTTTTGTGCGTGGAGATGGACGTAAGAAACATCGTCGCCGAGAACAAAGGAGCGGGTCCGTGCGCAGCGCGTTCAATGAAAATTAATGCATGGGCCCCGGCGCGCGCCGCCTTACTCAAATCCGTTCGCTCGAAACTAATCTATTATGGAGATTCGACCGCTCGCGGGAAGACCTGGGCGCTGGAGGTGGGGCGGCCGGAGGCGGCGGCGGTGGCCGCGGCGAGGTGGGGATGGGGGTGGGGGTGGGAGAGGACGGGGTGTCGTGCAGAGCGCGCGCCGAGGGGACGGGGTAGTGAACGGGTGCCGTGACGGCTCGCGTTCAGCTTTTTTTTTGCAGTCCGCTTTTTTTTTTTTTTTAATGCTGGGATACGCACGGTTGAAGCACGTTATTTTAAACGTCGCGGCCAGAGAACAAATGCGAAGGTGCCGAGGCGAAACAGTCACGCAGCCACGCAAAACAATTCGCACCAGTCAGCGGTACCCACGGACGGAACTTTTTTGTGATGAGTGCTGCCATTTTTTGTACCCTCTGTTAGAGCTTTGCGAGCGGAAAAACATCCTTTTTTTGTGCGAGTTGTCATTCAAGTGATTAAACCGTGTAAGGGAACTACAATACATAAGGTAATGTTAGTGATGCTTAGTTGTTGGGAACTTATAAAGTAAAATAATGAGGATACGGAAGAAAGTAATGGTTCTTTCGAATCATGACAGCAAAAATTATTGTGAATTATGATAAATAATCACTACACATATACGTGCAGAATATATGTATTCCTCTCCCCTCATAACGAAAATAACATTTAATCATTATTTGGTACGGTAAAAAATTATTCCAAAAAACTTTATTATACATATTGTGATTAAGAATTCACCATGAATTAGACTGAATGAAATTTTTTTAACAGCACACCTTCAGAAAACGTTAAGAGATTTATATATATATTGTGATATACCAATTATTCAGGAAAAGAGTAGACAATGGCAGGTGGTTGCTAGGGGGCTTTGTTGATAATAAGATGGAAGTAGACTTTTTGTGAGGAGGTAAAAAAGTTTTGGTTTGGACGAGGAGAGTTGTAACCAAAAGTTCTGCGAAGTTGTATTCGTTCATTGAAGTAAAAATAAAATTGCTGATTGTAGTGCAACCTGAAAGTGATTTAAGTTATTTAGGTGCAGCGACCACTAAGATCAGTCAGAAGTTGAATTGTGATCCAGAAGTGAGAAAATGTCTGCAAGCAACGAGCAAATCCGCAGCAATCAATAGTCAAAAAAAACTTTCACGGAGGTTTCGCGTCCGCCGTATGGCGGGCGGGTCGGGTGGCCCAAACAGTTTCATGGTAAGCAAATGGTAGATTTGACATTCAGTAACAGTAGAAGAAGAATATTTGTTACAATATATATATATATAAATATATATATAAAACATTGTATATATATATAATACAATATATAACATTGTCATTAAAATATTTTTACTTCTGGAAACATTAACAATTTGCAATGTAGCAAATTGATAAGAATAGAGCAGAGAAATATTGTTATTATGAAATGAACTTTTAAATATCCATCATAAATAGTAATTTATTTACTAAAAAATTACTTGAACTGCTTAATGATTGTGTGGATTCTATCTCGAAAGCAAAAATAAGTCTAACCACTTGCGAGAAGCAGCTTTTAAAGTGCCACACAACTGTTGTAAGAAAGATCTTTAGCGAAAGTAGGGTGGGCGGTACGTAGTGGGCAGGCTGATCCAGCGTAATGCTGATCCCGATCTCGCCTGATCAATTGCACGCCCAGCATGACTGCGTGGTCCGAAGTGACCGGTTGGAAAAAAAGCCCCCTTTTTTGTATTTTATTGCTTTTTAAAGTACACTGTATTAGAACTGAAACCAAACTTACATTGCAAACTATTCAAATGTGACCATGTCTCGAATTAATAATAAATGATGTTGATAATAAATAACTATCAATATCATTTATTATTATTTATTACTCTCAGATATTCAGTGATGGAGTGTTTTCCCTCAAAATACGAACACTGAATAGACTTTTCATATGTGTTGATCTTTCACTTGAACTTCAAGCTTGGATTTTCTTTCTCAAAAACCACAAAACTTCGATCACAATTAATAAATAATTATAATTATTTAAAACAATAAAATTCAGTATCCTACGTATGTAAGATTGTGAATACTGAATTTACTTAGAAGGAGAAACCAAAGCTCATGTTTGTGGTTAATATATTGCTGTTCAATTAATATTGTAAAAATGTAATTAAGAATTTTACGTACATAATATTAATACTTGACTAACAATGAATAATCATGTCATTATTAGATCGTAACCATATCCAATAAGTTGACGGTTCATAAACGAATTTTCCGGTTCTCTCAAGTAAATGTTTTTGACACTTTAAAACAGTAAGGAAGTCTTCGATCTTGGCTATATAATCTTGGCAAACTTACCAAGAAATGGAATGCAACATTCCAGCCTTGAAAGTAAACTTTTGCCGTTCTTTGCAAATGTTACCACATACTTTTTCAAACACTTTTGTGTGTTATATTAGTGACGTTTATGAGTCTTTTGTTGCTATTATTTGTTAAAAATTTCTGCGTCAAAGTATTTTTAATGACCACATTAGTTATGTTCACAACTGCAAGAATTATTGGATGCTGTAACGAGCATCGATAAAGTCCCCAAAACGTTTTAAAAACGAAAATAAAAAATTCGTGTAACTCCTTAGAAAACTAAGCGTAATCTATTTCGGTAACTATTCACAAATTTGTTAAATTGTAATTCAGGCTTTGATGTTTTTTTAGTAAATTAGATGATGTAATTTTTATGACGCATTTTATATGACGTTTATATAATTTGATGAATGTTCATTAAAAGTGCACAGTTCATTAGGATCAAGTCAACCACACAGCAGTATTTGAAATGTAGTACAGTTGCGTTGATTTTGGATATCTCCAGTAGTTTCATTGGTATTGGCAATGCAGCCTGATATATATACTACTCTTGCCCGACGGGAAATTAGTCACTGAGTCTCACCAGACTCAGCCCTGGGAATTGAAAGGCAACGAAATGAGGGAGATATGATTTCGTGGTTTGAGATTCGTCGATGTGCCAATCCAGTATTTTGTTGACATCGAATCAATAAGGAAAACTCCTAAACAATATTTGTCTAATGAACAGTTCTGACAGAGTCATTGTTCGACCTATCCACTAGTTGTTATCGAAAAGTCTCTACCGCCAAGAATTTGTAACCCATGACCTGTCGGTAGAGGTTATTTCAGAAAAATGGGGCCATGCCTCAACATCATGAAAGATATAATTAAAAACAATCTGAGAAATGTTTTAAAACCATACATTGTTAGTTAACTTATTTTAATTCTCTACAATTAAAAAACAATAAGAATGTTTTTATAATTTCGTATTCTAAAGCTGGCACAGAATATAAAATAAAACTATTTTCTTAAGAAAAAGTGATACTAGTAGAAAGGGGAAAAAAAGAAAGCTTTCTTTTCAAACCCTTTATACATCATAACACACACATAAAAACAGTGCAATATCTATGTAATTTTCATAAATAAACCTAGTTTTTTATAAAAATGTTTCTTTTAAGTTTCAAAAAACGACCACCCGTCCTCAACAAATACGTATTTTCTCGCGCCGCCCTCACCTGCTGGTGTAGGTGACTGGCACGCGACCCTGTGGTAGAGAACGCGATGAACGGGTCCTTGGCGGGGGAAGGGAGTATTTTCCTAAACTTGCAGAGTTCGCGTGGCCGCGCGGCGCGGTGCGGTGCGGCGCGGCGCGGTGAGATGCGGCGCGGGGCCGGTCAGGCGCGGGACCCAATCGATAGCCGCTAAACGGCGAGCGGCGGCGCGGCCCAGCGGCCAAGCGGTGGTCCTCGGCCTCGGCGTGTTCAGGGCCCCTAGATGCTAAGCGCCCGCTCTGGGCCCGAAGGCGATTCCAGGCGGACAAACCCGGCCAAGGCAAGTTTACTTAACTTAGGTTGATTGATTGATTGATTCGTGTTTCCGGGCGCGTCAACTACTTAGGTAATTAGTCCCGTAAGTGTAGTGCGTGTTTTTCTCGGGAGGTGGCGATGGTCTTTCCCCCACTGGATGGCGAGATCCGGCGCCGACCTACCGTCGACTAGCGGGGTTTTCTCCTCAACCAGGTATCTCCCACCAGAGGGGCACCACCCCAACCGGGACAAGCTGCAAGCTCCCGACCGGTCTCCCGACATGTGTGGTAGTGTAGTGCATGTTAGTGTAAGTGTGTGTGTAAGAGGAGAGGATAGGACAAGGAAGAGGAAGGAAAGATCGCGCACGGTCCGTGGCCCGTTTGCTAGGGTACTGCTCCGGCATTCGCCTGGTGTTGATCGGAGAAACCACGGAAAACTACCGATCAGAGCAGCTGGCCGCTAGAATTCTCCTCCAGACAGCGACTGAATTCGATCTAGCTGAGAAGCTAGAGTCGAAAATCCTGCCGTCGTCGGGACTCGAACCTAGGACCTCCCGGTCAGAGGGACTGCAGTGACATGAGGTTGATGCACTGCTTAACTTAGGCTTTTATAATGTGGCGCGTCAGGCCCTGTCTCCACGATGGAATATCTCACGGCATTTCGCGTCTTTTTCGGTCGTGCCGTTAGACACATCGCACTGCTTGATGGCGTAGCGATCATGCAACATCTGGCGCACGACCGAGAAAGACGCGAAATGCCGTGAGATAGTCCATCGTGGAGACAGGCCCTGATGCGGTACTTTATAAAAACCCAAGTATAGTTAATGTTTTTTTACGTGGCGGGTCTCTGGTCATCACGCCCGCTCTTCCATCTGACCACGCAATTTTTTTCTGTAGGCTCCTTTCCCTATCTAGCGAAGAAAGAAGGTATTTCTCAGGCATCGAAACAGGCAATTTTGAATTTATCTCAGACGCCCCCTTTAGGCTTGAAGTTAGTTTTCATGCAGTAAATCTACAGCTCAGAACAGCTGGCTTTACTTTCCCTCCGAAGGAAGGTGTACAAAAGATCTTTTGCCCTCAAAAATCCTATTCACTGCAATCGGGTTTGAACCCACAAACGTGGGTACAACTGCGGTGGCCACAATACGCCAACCAAATATAACACCGAATTGGCAAGTCAATAATTAATTGAATTTAAACATGAGAGGAAAGAGTGAAGAAATGCGCCAATTGCAACAGACGGATATAAGTAAAAAAGGAAATCAAAATAGAGAGGAAAGACATGATAAAAATGTTTACCTAAGAATTATGGAATGGCATGGAATATCAGACATTATCTGTGTATATCAAATTGCAAGGATTTCGTGTTTGTGACAATATCTAGAGAATAGCAAAAAATAAAGAAATCATTCTAGAATTGCATATAATTTTGATAGCAAAAACCGAAAAAAATCTGTGGTTCCTTTACCGATGAAAATAAGATTTCTATAACTTGGGACAGAAAACGTCCAGTTTTTAAATTTTGCTAACGTGACTTTGTTGGAACTTTTGCTCATCATTCATTTATTTATGGTTGGGAAGAGAGGGTGGGGAAGAGACCCTAGAGCTCGATAAAAGCGCAGCTTGTACATCTTCCCCACACGTCACATACAGTTTTTACTGTTATTTGACAAAATAAATCAAATAGTTCTGGTGGAGAACTGTTTTCAAAATTAAAAATGTTCGGTAAATACGAATTCAGAAAATGAAATGAATATCTTTATTAAATTTATTTTTTTAATATTCCACATGAAATTTCTGTTGTTTTTTTTCTTTTTTTTTTCAGTTTAGCCTGACCAAATTTTGACCCACCAGAAACACCTAGCGTCCTTCGTACCAAGTCCCCTTTCTTCTCCTTCCAACCCACCCGCCTCTGCGTTCCTTCGTCGCCTGGATATATTCGGGCGGAACGACGTGCCTACTTAAAACACAGAAGCCAACAACATTTAAATAAAACCCTCTGAATATTACAGTACGGTAAATTATAGTTTAATATTATGATAATGAGTTAATAAAAGTTTGTAATTCTGTTGTATAAATAATATAAAATTTTGTTACATACTTGCTGGGCCTGTGGAAACCGCCGGCAAGTTCCACGCTTTGCATAAGAGGAAGTGGAAGCATCCCCTATATTCAAAATTTAATGAGCTAGCATCGACAGGGGAGGTCTAATGAATTGAATAGGATATTAATGACTAAAATGTTTAGAAGTATGTCATTTATAGCCTCAAGGCGGCCTTTTTTTACTAACAAAAAGCAGTCTTCTTTCAATCTTCATTAAATAGGGTAGTAATCGTCATTCAAAACCTAACTCTAATTTTTCTGAGTTATTCGGTATTATTATTATTATTATTATTATTATTATTATTATTATTATTATTATTAGTCAAGAAGGCATTAGATGCGTACGAAGAAGGCATCGACAACAGCAAAAGTTGATCATGTCCACCTATTTCCCAATGTTTAATTCATGAAAATATTAAAGCAAGTTTTTTAATGTTTTCAAATGCTTTCTCGTCCACACCACCACATCAAATCATTTATCATTTTGCGCTGGAATGGAAATTCGATTTCAGGCGATAAACAACGGGCGCCCGAGAATATGCTACCTGCTATTTAGAAATGTCTAAATTTTCCTTGCCTGCAAAGTAGAATATTTCGAAAAGAGGACAACGATTCAAGGTACCGTGTCAGTTCAATGAGCTACAATTGGATTGCAGAGGCAACCTTGCACAGATATTTACAGGGTGATGGACAATCATCTATATACACTGAGAGAATTGAGAATGAAGTGTATTATTAGAAAGTAAATTAAATTTTAAAAAACATCACTTTTGAGAATAGAAAATCCAGTTCAACATCTTCAAATCTTTCTCGTGTCTTATGCAATTTTCTATAAGAGATAAAGAAGTAATGGAATCATAAGAAAATATACTTAACTGAGAAGAAGAGGAAAAATAAGAAGAATGCAAGTAGTAAGCACAGCATCGACAGGGGAGGTAATCTTGGTAAAAACGGCAGTGCAGCAAGTGGGGAACCAAAACTGACGGCTAAGAGAATTTGGAAGGGCAGAAAAATACTCATCACAAGAAAAAAATAATCGTGGCAAATTAACTAAAAAATTATCAATGGAACGATATTTACCTAAAAAGAAGAGTAAAGGCAGAAGTACGCCAAAAAGCACGTAGTCTTATAAAGGGAAGTGGAGCAAGTTAAAGCAGGGGACCAAAACTGACAGCTAAGAGGTTCTGAAAGGAGAGAAAGCGAGTGGCTGAGGGGGGGGGGGAAGCTGTCTGCCGGCAAATCGTGACGAGGGTCTTTCGCTGTCGATCGAACCTGGGCTATCTTACGCGCCCCATGCAAATGGCGAGTAAACACATGAATGTTTGAACGCGCATTCTGATGGTTGGCGTCAGAGTCTGAGGAGAGGTAATCTAATGGTAATGAAAGAGACCGTTGCAAACTCAACACCAGCCAACGATCTTGGAAACGTGGAGGACCTCTAATAAATATTCTAGTTCCGAGATTCTTCTAGTGCCATTTGTGTACAGAATGTAATAGCCGTGAAAACTTACTAAGTACATTATGAGTTGAAAAACAATTTTCTTTATCCTGTTGAATCAATTACTGCGAATAACCTATACTGTTCACCTGCACAGAATATAATACATTGCTAACAATTTTAAACGCAATAACTACCTTGACAGTTGTTGAACTCATATTCATAATGTGTCGATTATCTCTAGAATGGTTGTAATGACCAGTTTGAAAGAGTTATGGTTACTTTATTTCTACAAAGATAACGACGATCAGAATTATTGGCATGATTTATCCACAGAGATCCCTACACATGCTAGTATTCACTTTTACAGTCACTCGATATTCGTAGCTTGAACAGCCCCATAGTTTGGCCAGCAATGATAAGTATCAATGAGAGCTAGACAAGTTTTCAAGATATAGTTTTTAAAATATCAAATTGTATTAGCTTTTGTACAAATTACAGTTGTCATTGTCATAAAGAACATGTTTCGAAAGTAATAGTTCATCAGATTTTGTATGAGATTCAGTGTTGGATACAAAACTTAACTATTTAACAGAATCTTCCTTTTAGGAGAGATTTTTTAAACGAAAATACAGATCAATCACATATCAAGCACTCGTGAATGATTGTTTATTTTAATATAAAGAATCATTAAATTTAATCTTCTTTACAAATGTTCACTTCGGTGTATAACTAATTATTGTTCTCTCTGGCATTGTGATGGATCATTATATGTATGATGGTGGCTTTAATAGTTATTTATATAACAAGGAGTTTATATTTTATTTATTTACGTCAAAATCTGTATATGACGAGCTACGGGGAGAAGTGAAATTTGTGCACGTTTTCATAATTCTGTGATCTCTATCCTAAACCATAATCTAGTCGAATTTTGAATACAGAGAAAAGAGCGGTTTCTTTCAAGTTTTGTTGACAAAATATTCGCTCCTATACAATAAAATCAATTTTCAAAGGTAAATTACCTTTCAATAGAACTTTTTTCACAAGGGAGAACTGTTATGTTTCGAGTGAGTAAAGCTCAAGTAAACTTTGTGTTATATACAATTAATTATATTTAAACAATATTTCTTCGCGTGCCCACCTATACCACGACGGACGATGCTATACAGTAGACGGCGGGTATCCTTCTGGGGGTCACTTTTGGTGGCTGTGATTACAGTTGCTTTGCATTCTCCATGGTGGAGCGGAGGAATTTTTGAATAAGACAAATGATACATATAATTTAGACTCTGAAGATAAAGATCTATGAATTCCTAACGAAATCATGAAAAATCAAATGTGATGTTTCAAAATTACTCCCTGAAAAATGGAGACATATCTTCAAAAACGAGTACGAATGTTTCTGCAAATGGAGAAATGGCAGGAAAGAAAGAAAAATTTCAGGAGACATTGTACTTCCTCATAATAACAATCAATAAAAACGTGCAAGTCTTCGTTTTGGAGGAATTATTCAATGTTGAGGGCAAAGTTGCGTGTCAAGGAACATGTTGATATCTCTACGAATGTACGTACGTATTTCTCTAGGAAAAAATGTTGACGATACATGGTTAGCACATTAATTGATATTGATATTAATATTTTTAGATATAGTAAATTGATTGGAGTTTCGAAGAGATATGGAAAAGCTACAGGCCAATAAATCTTTTACAGTGCTTGAATTTTTCGGATTTGTTAAAGAAGCTTGTGACGATCAATATTTATTGTTGAAGGTTAGTTTTTAACTTACGTATATGTATTCTCCTAGAGTTACGGTGTATCCAAACTTTCTTTCTTTCTCCTATTGTTATGATAATGGGAGTCGCTGACAAGTGTGGTTATTTAATCCTGGATGATTAGTTTAATCCTGCACTGGTTACTTTAATCCCAACGGGATTAAAGTAAATGTTTAAGCACAAATTCGGTGATTTTTATCTTAAGTTAACTTCAAATATATAAACATAAAAAAATAAAGTGGAAAGGTATCAAGAACCACTTCAGATAAGCACTAGCCCAGGTTTGGAAAAAAAATGATAAAATGAATGATAGGTTAAACTAGTGGTGCTACAGAATAGCACAGACTTTCTCTTATTAGTTTTCTATTTCCTTTGGTCTCGGCTATCTATACGGACTTGCCACACACTCCTGTCAGCTGCCATCAATCGTCGCCCAAAGTATATTTTTTCACATTTTCTTAATTTTTCTGTTTCCTAATAGTAGAAAGGAGGTGATATTTTAAGAATATTTAAAGAACAATAAGACAACATCCTAACTGGCAATTTTCTTTGAAAAATGTGGAGTCGGTTTAAGAAAATGACGTTTAAAAGCTACTGTAAATTCGAAAGTTGAAGCTTTTTCACAGAAAAGTTTTGAGTTTTAGAAAAACTTCATTTAAATTCATTTGAAGAACATCCACTCACAAACACAATAGTGTTTACAAATTTCTGAAAATGTACATAAGCTGGACATGTGCATAACGGTGTGACAGATCTTTAAAAAAAATATATTTGTGAAATTACTGCATTCACTGAAGACACTGTGGTCACTAAATAGTTTTTCGTAATAGCACTGAATATACTAAGGCACTACTGCTAACATTCGGAGCAACATTGCTTGTTCGAGCGTGCAAGTCCGGAATCTATAATGGTGGCATGCGAGCGGTTGACAGTGAAATGTTTGTTGGTAGGACAGGGCGTTGAGGAAAATGAAGATACACAAGAGCTAATGAATTAATAGCCATTTTGAACCAAATGAATATCATGACAGAATATTGTGAATGTGACAACGCTGACTAATAAGTTATTAATGAGGAAAAGTTCAGGAGCAAAGAATAATACACTTGTTGGGTATTGTATGAAATGTCCAAGCTGAAGACGCCGCGCGTTGAGGAAAAGGCCACAGAGGATGCTCGTAAATGTGTCAACGCTTTTTAATGAACCAGTTAAATAATTATTAATGAGAACAAAGTTCAGCAGAAAAGAACAATAGATTTTTTTGATTATGCATGAAATGAGGAAGTTGAAGACGTCGCGTGTGAGTGGGAAAATGAAAGAGTCATTGGCGATATTTTAAAGTTGAGATATGATCAGGAACTTCATTAATGATGTTTGAATTGTGATTTTGGCAATAGCATTGATATGTTGTTGTTGTTGTTATTGTTATTATTATTATTATTATTATTATTATTATTATTATTATTATTATTATTCCTCTTATTCACGACCAGAGATGTTATGAGTCGGGTTGATTATAAAGACTACTCCGGGTTACAACCAGCTTCCTAAGGAGTAGATCTACGGACTATCAGTGCCTCTACAGTACTTTGTGGCTGTTATAAATAAAGCAATTTCTTGCACTTCTCAGTCTTTTGAATCCTGGTAGTTTAGCCAAGCCCTTACACGAATTTTGCGGAACAAATCCCAGAGCTCCAATAAATATCGGGACGACCTGTGCTTTTACACTTCACATTCGGCTGATTTCGATTTGCAAACTCTTGTTTTTATGATGTTTTTCTGCCTCCTTGGTTATGACGTTTCGATTGCATGGTACAGCAACGTCTAGTACAAGTTGATACGAATTCCCCCCAAATCCCGGTTAACCATATTCGGTTTGTTTGCCGCTATCCTGCGATCAGTTTGAATTTGTTGGTCGTACAATATTTTACATAGTCTAACAGACGTCACCAGTTTTGATGAGTGTTCATACCACTTCGGGCATGTGTTTGGAATTTCGAGGGCGGTACAGATCTGCCAGTGGAGGAAGCTACACACCCTGTCGTGTCTTTTCAAGTATTCGGTCTTTGCTAGAATTGGAGAAGCTGAGACAATATGATCAATGGCTTCTACGTGTTCCTGGCAAATGCGGCATTTATCATCTTGGGAAATTTTGAGAACCGCTTTATCATAATGTCGTGTTCTCAACCCCTGATCTTGAGCAGCTACTAGAACTGCTTCCGATTCTGGCTTCATTCTTTCCCTTTCAAGCCACATAAAGTTTTTATATCTGTACCCTGTACATTCGTTTCAAATATTATCCGTGGAGTGGTTCGTCTCTCCACGATTTCTTTAACATTTTTGTCTCACATTTCATGTTAAGTAGCATCAGAAGTTCAGTGTCTCTGTTATTGTGGGTGTCTTGCATAGTTTTCTTTGCAATGCTTCTTGCTACACTAACAATGCCTCTGTTCCCCGTTCTTCGGTCAGATTTCATGACCTGTCTCATTAGAGGGTCATGTTGATGGCTGACTACAAACTTTCCCATCCCGACTATTGCGTTGTACCAGGAGGCCTCAATTTGTCTGAGGCCTCTTCCTCCTTCCTTACGTGACACAAAGTGTATGTTCATCAGCACGAGGTTGGGAAACATGATGCATTGTTAGCAGTGCTCTGGTCTTTGATCCATGAATTTCTTGCTTAGTCCAGTCCACTAGTCCGAAACTGTGTGAGATCAAACTAATGAAAAACAGCAGAGGAGATAGTGAATCTCCTTGAAAAATACCCCTGTTAATATGAATACTTTTGGTTTCTACTGCTTCCTTTCCGCTGTGCATTTGGAACCCTGGCAATCCACGACTTCGTTCTAGCCTTGCAAAATTCAATAAGTCTTGGATGAAATCGACAGATCGCCAGGGTCTTCAAAATCCAATCGTGTGGTACATTATCAAAGACCTTTTGGTAGTCAATCCAAGCCATGCTCAAATTACGTTTTCATTTCTTTACATCATTCAAGATGACTTCATTCAGTAGCAAGATTTCCTTACAGCCATTAGAACCTTTACATTCTTTTTGTTCAGCTGGCATCAGATGATTCTTCTCTAGATGTCTATACATTTTGACAGCTATGGCTGCGGTTATAACTCAGTACAATACTGGCAGACAAGTGATTGGCCTGTAGTTCTTTTATTATCATTAATATTATTATTATTATTATTATCATTTGTTTTTTAAAGAGTTTGAATTATTATTTTGTTGTGTCGCTCACGTTACTGTTAATTGTATTTGTGGCCAACTCTCACTTCTCTTAAAAAAAACATGATAAGTAGCATATGTATTCAGGAAGTTAAATCGTAAAAATTATCATGAAAAATTAAAAGATCAACTTTTTTAAAGAAAATTGAGAATGTAATAAATGACTTTTGAGTATTATTTTTTACGTTTTAGAAATAAGTTAATATAGCATCTTTCTTTCTTTCCTTTATTGTTGTGACGTATATAAAAGTGGTAGTACCCTAAAATAAACACGAAACACTGGCATTAACAGCGAATACAATCCCCACAAAATCTGGCATTTTCCAAGCCGATAGGGACACGTGATAAGCTGCGAACTGCAGTCATCGGGTACATTTTCTCCGCCAGGCGCAGACGTTCCCACCAATGGCCTCATCCCGATCCCGCGCCTTCTAACGGGCGGAAGAAGAGGAGGGAGAGAAAGGGCGGTCGGGGCCTTGCGCCTCACCACCTCCTCGGCCATTACACCGCCATCTGGCGCCGAGGCCACCGCCCCCGCTCTCGCCGCTTCCTCGCCCCACTCACCCCACTGCTCTGCCCTCCCTCCCTCTCCAACTTCCCCTGCACCTACCTCGCTTCTAACTTCTATTTCACCATACCACGAATACCCACTCTAAATGCACTCAACCTCTGCCGAAATACTACACAACCAACCCGAGTTCAAAATAAATGCCCGTTCCACATAATCCTGAAAAAAAAAAATCGCTGAAATTGACAGTTAAAAGAGGTACCAAGATGGCTTCCTCGTCCATGAAGTAGATTAAGTTTAGTATGTAAGTTAGTTGTAAGCATCCAAAACATATGTGTATTGTAACCTATGATATGTGTTGATCTATGTAAAAATCAACAAGAAAATTTTAAAAAAAAGTTACAGTGATTTTAGCGCTATTCAGCACATCGGCCACTGCAACCTCAACAACTATCACCGCCATGGTACAAGGTGCGTCTCGGACACCATCACTCACTGCGTCTTGGACGTCCAAAGAAGGGTCCTCTTGCCATCGCAGCTCCATTTCGCAATATCCTCTTCGCGAGCATCTTCACCACTTCTCGTCTCTATCTCCGCCGACAGTATCGTCGTCATTGACACACGCGCCCCCTTCGCCGCCATAGGAGCTTCCTCCGCCGCGCGGCCCCTTCAACGGCGGGGGCGGCGGGGGCGGCGGGGGCGGCGGGGGCGGCGGGGGCGGCGGGGGCGGCGGGGGCGGCGGGGGCGGCGGGGGCGGCGGGGGCGGCGGGGGCGGCGGGGGCGGCGGGGGCGGCGGGGGCGGCGGGGGCGGCGGGGGCGGCGGGGGCGGCGGGGGCGGCGGGGGCGGCGGGGGCGGCGGGGGCGGCGGGGGCGGCGGGGGCGGCGGGGGCGGCGGGGGCGGCGGGGGCGGCGGGGGCGGCGGGGGCGGCGGGGGCGGCGGGGGCTGTTTACAGTCGCTTGGGCCGCCCCCGCGCGCCGCCAATAAAGCGCCTGCTCGATATGGAGCAGGCCGCATCGGGCCTTATAAAACAGCGGTCATTACCTCGCCCAGCGCGATGTGCCCGCGCTCTTAAAGCCGAACGGGTATCACCGGCGTCATATTGCCTTTCTTCCCAGCAATCCCGCTTCCCTCGCGCCACCTACGCCCTTCCACACTCCACTGCGGCCTTTCGCCTCATGCTTCTCCATACACTTTCTCCGCCTCCGCATCGTCGCGGTCCGTTCCATCGAACACTGCTGTGCGAGACCTGCTTCTCTCCTAGTTCACTCCGCTTCGTTGTCTCAATCTCCAACCCCCTTATTCTTATAACCTATTTCCCCATACCCGTCCAGCATCCTCAATCATTTTCCTAGGGGTTTCTTTTTCTTCTTTATTGATCCCTGATTCCTTCATTACCTCTATTCCTTCCCGCCGTGTTCAGTGGCGGATCCAAGGGGGGCCATGCCCCCGCTAAAAGGCCTAGCATTTTTGTTTTTTACCGTCTTTTATTTGGTAATTATGTAATTATTTAAAAAATAAAATTGTAGCCTACAGTTTATATACACCACAAAAAGAACAGACAATATATTAAATTTTCTTACTTAACAAAAACCTACGATGACCCCCTCCAAAATGATCTGGGAGGGCTGGATCCCCCTCCCCTAGCAGTGTTCTTCTTCCTCTCAGCCCTGCATTTCTCTTGGACGCATCCCTCACCGTCACTCCCCGTTCCACGATGTCTCGTAGAGATTCTTCGTTCAGTGCCACCGACGCCGTCCTGCTTTGTCCTTTCGGCATCACCTCCCACCGCGCGGCCTCGAGCCCGACCCCACCGCATCGCGTACCTGGCGTAGCACGTGGCTCGACGCTCGGCGCCGGTTTATGAAAATAAAAAGGAGGAACGTAACAGCTCGAAGGGCGTATCGTCGCGCGTGAGCGTCCCGGCTCGGATCCGCGGGCGGGCATATGAGTGTGACTGTGTGTGTTGTGTGTGTGTGTGTGTGCGCGTGTGTGTGTGCGTGCGGAGGGGTCCCCGGCACCCTGACGCCCCCGGGGCCGCGCCGCCCGCGCCGCCTTTATAAGCGGAGTCGTGACGGAGGCCGTCTTGCTCAACGCGGCATCTGGTATTGACACCTAAGTATATGGGGAGCGTTGGCGGCGGCGGCGGCAGGGGCGCACGCGTTGGGGTGCCGCAGGGGCCCCTCTCTCGCCCGCGCCGCCGCCGCCCGCAGCCGCTGCCGCCGCCGCCGGCGCCCCCGGCGCGGCGCTGCACGCGCTGTACCACATAATATCTCCGCTCCCGCTTTTCTCGCGGGGGCGAGGCGTGGGGTGAGGGCGGAGTGTGCCGGGGAGAGGGCGATCGAACGAACGAGACAGAATGAAGTGGGAGGGAATGGCACATAAAACGAAGGATGGCGAAGAGGAAGAGGAGATTATGAAAAGAGATAGGGATATTTGGAGGTGCTACAAGAGCAGAGATGTGGGTATAAGGCGGGAAACGAAATGAGAAAAATTCTTTGAAAAGTTGCGAAATAGCCATGCCTTTCACCTAATGGACTTGTCTTGAAATATGATAAGATTTGTTTTGATTTGAAACAATTGGTCTGATGTATTGGGACGATTTAGAAAGTCTGGATCATTGCTTATGTTATTACTAAATCTGCATCAATGATGAGGATTGTAAGATTGCACATTAAATGTGGCCTATTCTATGTCAGAATAGAACGTGATGAATGAGACATGAGTTTAGACACACGTATTCCACACATTTTTATTATAAAACCTTATAATTTTCATTTTATTGCTTCTTGAAATTTTCTTTATCTTTGCAGAAAATGATGCTGGAATTTTTTCATATTATAGAAATTTAAAAAAAGGAATTAAATAGAAATGGAATACATGCATTTTAATTGCAAATAAAGGACATTTTATTTTTCATTCAGAATATGTGATACTGAATATGTGCTTGCTTTATTGTGATAATTTATGCAAACGATAATAGACAATCATGCCAACAAAATAGTATAATATGAGATGGTAATGAAAGGATGGGTATTATCACCAAATTATGAAGTGAAATTACGGTACGAACGACGAATGAACGAATGAGCGAGGATCGATCGTTTACCTTCACCATGGTACGGCACAATAATACACACAACCCAAAGAAACATTTTTGTAAATAAAATTGTATACTGATAAATATTATATTAATATATATTTAATATTATATTAGTAGAACTCTGACCAATCATTGATTACTTCTCAACTGTAAACTTCGCTGACTGCATTATAATGAAGGTTTGTCATAATAACTGTCTTTATGTAATGAACTACGGCCATCTAATACGAGAATTATCAAATTGCAATAGAAAAAACTAACTTGTATAACTAGTCGTTTAAACGAAAATATCTTGTTAGTATTAGCAAACTGCTCAAACTACATAAAAAGTCATTATTGAGACTGCCCCTTTATAGAACCGATTTGAAATGAATTCCTAGAAAAAAGGTCCCAGAAAATGTCGGGTGGTAGGGGGGGGCATGGAACAGGAGGAAAACGCCAACAAAGCCCGCGTTGTTCCGCGCGGCGGCCACCGCGCGAGGGGAGCGCCACCAGCGGGCAGCGCGGCGCGGCGTCCGAGCGAGGCGGCGGATGGCGGGACGCCGGCGGCGCCCACTGGGCCGAAATGAAATCACAGACGCGCAAAACAAAACTTTTTTTGATTGGTGATTGAGTTTTGATTGATTTTGTTGATTAGTGATTCCGAACGCGTCAACTGCCAAGGGTATTGGTTGTAGTGCATTGTAAGTGTAGTGCATGTTTTCTCATATTTTCTCTCTCGGGAGGTGGGGTTATCTTTCCTATTTTTCAATCTATTCGATTCTATATTTCAATCAAATTACACGAAAACTATTTACATTTTCGAAAAAAAATTGCATAAACTTATTCCAAAATGTCTTTCAGTAACAGTTAAGTTAGGTTCATTAGATTCATTGTTTATTATTATTCTTATTAATTATTGTTACCATTATTAGGATTGTGATAATTATTAGATGCATTGGTTAATAGTATTCGTATTGACGTGTGGTGACGTGTTGTGAAGCGTGGTGCTCAATAGAAGTAGAAAGAGAAGTGAAGTGGAGTTCAGTGTATCAAAAGTCGTGTATGTTAGTATAAAGTATCTGTACAGGACCACCATAAATGTAGAATTAATGCGGGTATTGTTATTAATGCATTTATTGTTAACATTGTTATCTTATTATTATCTTATTATTATTATTATTATTATTTTGATTATTATTATTATTGTCTTAAAATAATTTTAAGTTACATTGTATTTAATTCATAATTATAATATGTAGATATAATATGTAAATTTTAGTATTCCGCCACCAGGTTGTATAAACCTACCTGCGGAAATAATAAATATCTAATCTCATTAAGGAAAATCTGTCTAAAATTGTAGTTGTAAAAGGATTAAAAAAAATTGAACTTATGCTCCTCTAAAAAATTCAGAGGTTTCAATGAAAAAGAGACCTACATTTTTAAAACGTTCTTTACGCTATCCGAGGACAAAGTTTACGTTACGTTCATGTGAAATGTAAATGAACCCTTCCAAATGAAAATATCAGTTTTAAACTCGCATGACCTCGAGTTCGATCAGATCGATAGAATAATATCAAATTTGGACATAACAGTTTGAACGATTTTGACACAAATGTTTTACACAAATGGACAGACGAAAAGACACATACAATCAGACATATACAGACGTGTTGCCGTCAGTCAACTTTTAGATATCAAGGACCTTTAAAATGTGGATTACAACTTTACAACGTTTTAGAGGAAGCATGTTAGTATATTACTGTGCATAGGAAACAAGATTTATCCACTTTTTGTTACCGGGCGCTCACAATACGGGCTTTTCTGTAAAAAATAACTATTTCTGCCACACATCAATACTGTCTGTTTTCTATGGAAGAACGTAGTAGATGAGAAAGTAAAAAATATTCAAAACAATAAGTGATGATGAAAAATTAACATAAAGAAACCTATTGAAATCATATCGATAACCCAAAATTCCCATTTTAGTTTAAAGAAAGAGCTAGTAATGCATGCTTTAATAGAGATGATCGATGGCCAAGATCGCTATGTCAGTAGCGCCGTGGTGATCTTGGACCGAAGGATGATGGGCTCCAATGCCGCCTCTGGCGTGGTTATGGGTGTTTCGTGATTGTGTGTGTTATCTACGTGTAATGTCCTTGCGTGTTCCCTTGGCTGGTGTTAGGAAGGGCATTCGGCCGTAGAACATTCTTCAAATCCGTGTAAAAGTGGAGTGTGCGAAAATTAATAAAAATGAGCCCACACCCATTAGCGCCGACCCCGTACTAAGGGAAAAGGCAAAAGAAGAAGAAGGAGAAGTAATGCATGCTTTAATAGGCTATAGGCGATGACAAAATAATGCGTCTTCATTTGGTTGAAATATATCAGAGAAATAGAATGGGATCAATACGAAAAGAAAAATATATATCCAGAGAATATACAATAAATGTCATGGAATATTTTATTTAGACAAATTCCTAAGGAAGTTGTTATTTATTGTCATTGGGAAAATCTGACTTTGAAAATAAACGTTAAAATCAGCACAGTAAATGAAAAGGTTTCATAGAAAGGAAACGTCCCCATTTGATGATTACTTTTTATTCAAGTTGCATCTATTTTATATTTACCAACACATACACTTTGACTTGTTTGTATTTGTCTGTTGAATTATTCTGATGTTCTTATGGATTAAGTATATTATTCTCAATAATAATAAAAAAATCATAAAC
Source organism: Acheta domesticus (assembly GCA_031308135.1). NCBI lineage: Eukaryota > Metazoa > Arthropoda > Insecta > Orthoptera > Gryllidae > Acheta > Acheta domesticus. The sequence goes on from JAHLJT010000631.1 coordinate 253,880,131, forward strand.
CTAATTCTAATGCATGCATGGTAGCTGTATCAGTATTATAAATGCCAGGGATTAAGAATGAATACATTGAATTCAAATCTGAAATGGTATATTCAAAATTATGTGAAAGAAATATTGAAACCCATTTAATCACATTTTCTTCTGTACTGTCAGTAACGATGTCAACTCCTGACCTAGTTAATAAGAGGTATTCTGTGGCTGTAAAACTATCAAAACGAACACCGACTGAGTTAAGCTCAAAGAAAACATTGCTTTTATCTCTGTGAAGACCTAGGGTTCCAAGCCCGGATTTTCGAAACTCGCTAGCTCGAATTCGAATGATCGAATGAGCATAACAGTTGACGTACCCGGAATCGCGAATGATTGAACCAAAACAAACAGCAGTAGCGGTTGGTCCTGATGGTCACCATTTCCGTTCTTTCTCTTCGGCCATTCACAATACTAAATGATCGAATGAGCATAATAGTTTTACCCGGAATTGCGAATGATTGAATCAAAACAAACAGCAGTTGCGGTTGGTTCTGATGGTCAGAATTTCCGTTCTTTCTCTTCGGCCATTCATAACACTAAATGATCGAATGAGCATAACAGTTGACGTACCCGGAATCGCGAATGATTGAACCAAAACGAACAGCAGTTGCGGTTAGTTCTAATGGTCAGAATTTCCGTTCTTTCTCTTCGGCCATTCACAATACTAAATGATCGAATGAGCATAACAGTTGACGAACCCGGAATCGCGAATGATTAAACCAAAACGAACAGCAGTTGCGGTTAGTTCTGATGGTCAGGATTTCCGTTCTTTCTCTTCAACCATTCACAACACTAAATGATCGAATGAGCATAACAGTTGACGTACCCGGAATCGCGAATGATTGAACCAAAACGAACAGCAGTTGCGGTTAGTTCTGATGGTCAGAATTTCCGTTCTTTCTCTTCGGCCATTCACAATACTAAATGATCGAATGAGCATAACAGTTGACGAACCCGGAATCGCGAATGATTAAACCAAAACGAACAGCAGTTGCGGTTAGTTCTGATGGTCAGGATTTCCGTTCTTTCTCTTCAACCATTCACAACACTAAATGATCGAATGAGCATAACAGTTGACGTACCCCGAATCGCGAATGATTGAACCAAAACAAACAGCAGTAGCGGTTGGTTCTGATGGTCACCATTTCCGTTCTTTCTCTTCGGCCATTCACAATACTAAATGATCGAATGAGCATAACAGTTTTACCCGGAATTGCGAATGATTGAATCAAAACAAACAGCAGTTGCGGTTGGTTCTGATGGTCAGAATTTCCGTTCTTTCTCTTCGGCCATTCATAACATTAAATGATCGAATGAGCATAACAGTTGACGAACCCGGAATCGCGAATGATTAAACCAAAACGAACAGCAGTTGCGGTTGGTTCTGATGGTCAGAATTTCCGTTCTTTCTCTTCGGCCATTCACAACACTAAATGATCGAATGAGCATAACAGTTGACGTACCCGGAATCGCGAATGATTGAACCAAAACAAACAGCAGTTGCGGTTGGTTCTGATGGTCACAATTTCCGTTCTTTCTCTTCGGCCATTCACAACACTAAATGATCGAATGAGCATAACAGTTGACGTAACCGGAATCGCGAATGATTGAACCAAAACAAACAGCAGTTGCGGTTGGTTCTGACGGTCAGAATTTCCGTTCTTTCTCTTCGGCCATTCACAACACTAAATGATCGAATGAGCATAACAGTTGACGTACCCGGAATCGCGAATGATTGAACCAAAACAAACAGCAGTTGCGGTTGGTTCTGATGGTCAGAATTTCCGTTCTTTCTCTTCGGCCATTCACAACACTAAATGATCGAATGAGCATAACAGTTGACGTACCCGGAAATCGCGAATGATTGAACCAAAACAAACAGCAGTTGCGGTTGATTCTGATGGTCAGAATTTCCGTTCTTTCTCTTCGGCCATTCACAACACTAAATGATCGAATGAGCATAACAGTTGACGTACCCGGAATCGCGAATGATTGAACCAAAACAAACAGCAGTTGCGGTTGGTTCTGATGGTCAGAATTTCCGTTCTTTCTCTTCGGCCATTCACAACACTAAATGATCGAATGAGCATAACAGTTGACGTACCCGGAATCGCGAACGATTGAACCAAAACAAACAGCAGTTGCGGTTGGTTCTGATGGTCAGAATTTCCGTTCTTTCTCTTCGGCCATTCACAACACTAAATGATCGAATGAGCATAACAGTTGACGTACCCGGAATCGCGAATGATTGAACCAAAACAAACAGCAGTTGCGGTTGATTCTGACGGTCAGAATTTCCGTTCTTTCTCCTCATCCTTTAAGGCCACCTGCGCTGGGCGCCATTGTGCCCACTGCGCGGCGCGGGAGGGGGGGGGGGTTCGGCGGCGAGGGCGCGCGCAGCAGGCGACGCCTGCGCCGCAGCCGCTGATATTACGGCGGCCGCGGGGGGCTGCCTGGCGCTAATGCCGCGCGCCGTCGCCAGTAATCTCTTCATAAGAGGGCCCCTAATGACGCTTCCGCTCGCGCTTCGGAGGACGCCGCCCGCCCGGCGGCCCTCCCCCCCCCCGCCCGCTGTTATTGCGCCGCCGCGCCGGCGGAGACGCGTTCACGGAGAAGGAAGCGGCGGAGGCGCGCGTCATCGAAGAAGGCGGAGGTGAGGCGAAATGGGGGCGTCGGGAAGGAGAAGGCAACGCGCGGCGAGGATGTGGTGGCGCTTGTAAATGGAAACGGTGAAGTTATTGTGGAGGAAAGTGGAAGTAAGGGAATGTAAAGGGATGGGAAGAATATACGCCTGGGGCGATATTGCCAGGACATGGCGAAGCTGATAACACAGACATAATGGTAGCGACGGAGGTCGTCGTGATAAACTGTGGAATGATCGATTAATTGATTGAAGATTCCGGGCGCACCAACTCCTAAGGTCGTTAATCCCGTAAGTGTAGTGGATGTTTTGTGCCGGGAGATGGCGCTGATCTTACCCCACTGGATGGCGAGATCTGGCGCCGACCTTTGTTGGCTTGTGGGGATTTTCCCGATGGTGATTATCTCACACCATCTGAGCACCGTCCAAGCCAGAACAAGCTCTAAGCTCCCGACTGGTATTCCAGCATTTGTGGTAGTTTGTGTTACTGTGTGTGTGTGTGTGTGCGTAAAGGGTGGGGATACGACGAGGAAGAGGAAGGGGAGATCGCGCACGGTCCGTGGTCCGTTTGTAAGGGTACTGTTCCGGGATTCGCCACGCTTGATCGGAGAAACCACCGATCAGAGGAGTCGGCCGCTAGAATTTTCCAGACAGCGATTGAACTGAACCTAGCTATCCCGTTAGTGTCGAAACTCGTTCCACCGTCCGGACCCAAGCCCCCCCGGTCAGAGGCACTGCAGTGACATCAACAGACACACTGAGCCATGTAAGCCCGTAGCAACTGCGGAAGCGGGTTAGGAAGGAGGAAACGCTGGTGGAAACACGAGGAACCGCATTCTCGCTAGCAGTTTACATCACGGATCATTCTCTCACTTTATCTTCGCCACTTCACAAGTTCTTCCTAACTGTCCCTCAAGTGGCACATTTCTCTTTCATTACCTTCTATTTTGCGTTAATTTCCTTCGATGAAGGCTTGACTGTCGTCGCTATCGTTTGCATTCCCTACTATCCTCTACCGCTCATTCACAGATCTCTGCACGTCATGAGAGCACCTCGGCGTGTCAACTCGCGCTCCGGCCAGTGAACCTTCGTCGTTTTGGGCCAACAACGCAAATCCTCCTCCGCCCGCAAAAGGCTCACCTCATAAATCAGTTTCTGTCGACGTGTTAATCAAACCGGCAGTTTTTTAATAAAAGAAGATCTGCGCTAGAGACTGAATAACACATACGAAACGAACGGGTCAATAAGTAGTCATCATATTCAAGGAAACTTTGACACTAACGGTACTTCTTCACCGATATTTATTTCCAGACATTATAGACGCCTTTGATGTATTCCTGTATCTGCAGAAAATGATACCAAAACTAATGTGTCAATGAAAAAGTATCGAGACTATGTTCTTTTACACTATATACATTGTTAGTTCATGACCATGGCGATGAAATATTTTACTCTAGGTTTAAGCCACATAACAATATAATTGGCAATTGGTTATTTCAAAGCAATGCAATGCAATGCAAAATGTCCAAAATGGAAAAGATAAATAAGGTTTCAGTTCTTGAAATGCTTATTCTTAAATCAGCCTTTCAAATATTTCTGTACCTGCAGTAAATGATACCAATATGCAAGCAACGAAAAAATATTAGATATCGTTACGGAAAATACGTAACACGTCATTCTAGGTAAAGAAAGCTGATCTGTTTTTTTAAACTTTTTTCTCTGTTGGCTGTATTACACAAATAAGTTTGATAGCTGTGTATTACTACCATTCGCAGAAATTACTACATTTATACATCAACATGACATGATTGATGCATCATCACAGGAGAAGGAACATTAAAAAAACAGTGGCCCACCAGAAAATACATTACCTTAAGATACTGATGAGGAAAGGAATAAAATTACTTTTGGATGTTTACTTTTGAGGCACAATTAGGAATTTGTAAAAATGTTGGTATTTACAAAAGATGCGTCGAATTTACTCAATTTCTTTAACATTAATTCCAGAACGTCAGACAATAAACGTTTCAGCTTTAAAAAATGTTATCTATCTTCTCATAGCCTCATTTCTTTTTTCATTACATTTTAGTTTACTTTCTTGCTTCAAAAAACAAGCGCCCAGACCTTTAATCCAATTGTCATCTTTCTCCTTTGAAAGACACGACCTCTCTTGAAATGTTCCGACTTGCCGGAAAGCGAGAACGCCCGAGCGCGAGAGGCAACCGGGGCGCAGAGGGGCTGTCGGGGTTCCATTACGAAGACAATGACGGCGACGTAGATGGACATCCTCCCGTAATTACACGACATTTATCCTCTTCGGCGACCTCTGTCCGGTGGCTTTGATAGGGGCGGCGGGCGCAGTTCCTGGAAGGGCCAGAGCTCGCCCTCGCGAGCGCGCCAGACGGCCGTCTACGCCCGCTTTCAACGCAGCCCTTCACGTCTGCCGGACGGCGCGGCGCGGCGTGGCGTGGCAGGGCGGAGTGGACCAGAGCGCGGCGGGGTGGGGCGGGGCGGCGATGAGCATGGCGGGGCGGGGCTGGGCATGGCGGGGCTGTGCTGGGCGAGGCTGGGCGGAGCGGGGCTGGGCGGGGCGGGTGGGTTCGGGGCTGGGCGGGGCGGGTGGGTTCGGGGCGGGGCGGGGCGGGTGGGTTCGGGGCGGGGCGGGGGGGGGTTCGAGGCGGCATGGGTGGGGTTCGGGGCGAGGGGTTCAGGGCGCGGCGGAGCAGGGCGGAGCAGGGCGGGGAAGGGCGGGGCAGGGCGGGGCAGGGCGGGGAAGGGCGGGCGGAGCAGGGCGGGGCGGGGAGAGGGGGCGGGGAGAGGGGGCCGGGCGGGGCGGGGCGCGGCGGGGCGGGGCGCGGCGGGGCGCGGCGTGGCGGGGCGCGGCGGGGCGGGGCGCGGCGGGGCGCTCACACATCAGGACGCCTTTCCCTCCGCAGCGTCGATGGGACCGTTCGTCCAATATAATAGTTTGTAGTACAATTCAGTTAGTATGGGTTTAAATTAGTATTCTTCTTTAACGCTAGTTAATTGAATCATATGAGTTGTATTAGCAAAACACGCGTAAAAAGTCTTCAATTTTCTTTCGTGTTATCCGCAAAACCTCTATTGCAACAAAATTGCAACGCGTAATTCCGAGTTTAAAAATTTATGTTGTTTTATATTCTTATGGTCCAGTATTTGCAAGCAGCAAAGTTTTATCGAAACATTAATAGCACATCTGCATTATTTGATAATTTCCGTACGTAATACAAGGGTGTTACAACATTGTGGTTGCAGGCAGTCAAGAGGGAAATTTGATGGCAAAAGTGAGAATTGGGTGTAAAATTACAAAAAAGTAAACTACTTCATGGCGGCAGGAACATAACGAAAAGTCCTATTGAATATAGAAGTAATCAGAATATTCCAATTATCATACAGAATACAGGAGGACCTCACCAGACAGAAGGGAAGATGATGTAAGGGATGAAAAGTGCTTCGTGTTGAGAGGAGGAGCCTCCGCTGGTGGCTCGTTGGTTACTGTGCTCGCATTCCAAGGGGCAACCTCCGTGCTAACTACACGACCCCTTTTGCCATGGCCGAGAGGCTGGATAACCGCACAGTCAAAGCCCGTAGAGGACTGTTGACCCAAAGAACAGAAGAGGTAAGAGGAGGACACAAGAACCACCAGCTACAAGCCACCATTGAGGAACTTAATCAGAACCAATCGGATCGAATGGGGCAGGGCAAGGGGAGGTAATTCGAGCAAAAGAAGGGATGAGCGGATAGATGAAAGGGGCACGGGACTACAGAACGGAACCTCTTGTAATCTAAGGTTTGCGAGCCCGGGCGGAAGGATGTCTCGCCCACCCCTCCGGCCGACGTGTGCGGCCGCCCTCATCCACTGACTGGCAGTGACGGACGCGATTATCGCACGGCGTCGAGTGGTCTGCCGGGCGAGACGTCGGGCCCCCGGCGGCCTCTTCAAAGGGGCCGATATCAATGAGTCCCCCGCAAGGCAGCGGCGACGGCGGCGGCGGCGGAGCGGAGGCGGCGGCGGAGGCAGAGGTGGGGCGGCGGCGGCGGCGGCGGATTCGCAGCTGCGGGGGACGGAGCCGGCGGGCTTATGAAGATTTAGTTCCCCAATTAATACCCGAGAGGGCGGCCGCCGCCGTGGCCGTGGCTCGATGCAAACCAGACGTGGCTAATCTGCCTCCTGGCGCCGCAGTCACCGCCCGCGCCGCCCCCGCGGGGACGAGAGCACGCGAAACAATAGACAAGATGATTAACCCCCCGGCCCCGGGCCCTTGCGGTGCCCTCTGCGCCGGGGCTCCGGGCGATCCCTGGAACCCTTGGCCTGCCGGCGCGCTCCCCAAGGCGCGCTTAAGACACGGGAGGGGGGCGGCTTGTGGGGGATTTTGAAGATAATGTCTTTGAAAAGAATAATCTTTTGACTGAATACAATAGGCCAAAATTGTATAAATCTGAAGAATAAATTATCGATTTCTTAATAAGATGGGTTGTACGGAATGTGAAGTCACATTTATGTTTCCTGCCGATGGGGCGAAAGCTTTAAATATTTGTTTGTAAATGAATATTACACAAGTGTTAGAACATTTCAGATCTATGAGTTTTGGGTGCTCTACATAATTAACATTGCAGTCATTAATACTGTAATTTCTGCTCTTATTGTTTTCTATACAATATACATAATAAAAATGTTTGAACACACTGATATGGTACAGTAGCGCAAACGAATTTCCAAAGCTCGATTGAATCGAGGTTTTTTCTAAATAACCTCATCAAATTCTAGGAGAAGAAGGAAGATAGAATCTTTCTTGAGAACTTCAATCAGGTCAAATGACCAGATCCTCCATTGAATAACTCAATTAGAGATCAATATTTCATTATCTAGATTAGTTCTTTATCTAGATTATTTAATACCAAAATAACTTCAGAATTCATCAACCCTTGTGGTTTAAATAATACGATTCACAAATGTTTAGTAATAGGTAAAAAATATGAAAGTTATGGGAAAATTATTTTTTAATTTTTTATTGAAATAATCTTATTGAAAATAATGGATTTCTTTATTTTTTGCTCATTGTAGTTTTCTAACTGTTATTACAAAATTGTAACATTCGTAATGTCACAAGAACCGAAGTAATGAAATCATGTGTCAATAACAAGGAAAGTCCTACAAATTCTATCAGAGCCTATTTAAATTGAATAGTTCCACTCTCCAATTTGCATTTGTTGAGCAATTAAAAGAAAATTAATCATGCGAAATGAATTATGAGAGGCTTCAGAGAATAGTGAGTGGACTGTTCCTTTCATAATCTTAAATGGAATTTTGGTAGGAATTACATTTGAAAATTATTACTTTTTGGTAATAGCTGGGTTCAAATATATCTACTTCACTGGCAGGAAGTTGACCGAAAAGGATCTTAATTCAGGGAATTGGAAACGATAATATTGTAATTGAGACAATCTAAAAATTTGTTGAAACAGCCACCAACAATAATTGCTGGTGTATGTTTCGACAAATTTTTCACGATGACAATTTCACGGTTTCGGCAATTTCAATTATTGACGGCGAAATCTCTTTGCACCTTGTCGCAATTGCATGTTATCCTTCAGAGATACAAATACCAAGCTTATTTCAAAGGGGGCAAACGTTGTTCTTGAACCTTAGAAGAATAGAATCTAGCTCAGACGCGACCGTATCTCAACGCCCTCACAGCTGCCGGCACCCTGTTATACCGCGTGTCCCCAGCCATCACTACCAGCTCCGGAATTTAATTAGATACAAAACTCTTTATTACGAGCGCATTTATTTTTAAACGCCGAGGAAAAGACGCCGGCGGCGACAAAAAATGCATAAAAAGTGGCTTAGCTCAAATTAAGTTATTTCTTGACAGTGCCCGAGCGTCCCCGCCTCGTCGTCTCCGCAGCCTCCCCTACCTCCACCTTCGCCGCCGTTGCCACCACTTCAATCTAGAAGCAATGCACGCTGTTATTGTGGGATTATTAAATTAAAATTGCACCAGAGGATGAAATCTCGGTTAAAAGATTCTGCAAGACGGTTGCAATCACGAAAGCAGCCTACATCTACGAAATAAAATTGAATACGTTTTTCTAAGAAGACTTAGTTAATTTGTAGCAATGATGTATTCCTGTTTTCTTTCTGAAATATGTTTTTAATCGGTATTTTAAAAAAAGTAAATACATATTAATCTCGTGATTCTCTTCATTAGTAATGGTAGAAATACTTCAGTTCATTCAGCCATGTCTTCAGATGAGCGTGGAACAGCAAAATCTGGTTGCTCGCCAATAAAAAGTTCGATATTCCTTTTTAACCTCGTATGCCACCTTCTTCAAGAAAAATAAATATTCAAAAACTGTTTTGTTTCGACGAGACAAGAAACCATTTCAAATTTTAAGAGACTGCATTTATTTTTGTTGGTAAAAATTGCCACCTACTTCAATAAGATATTAAGAATTTAATGATATTTGAAATAGTAGTCGGCATACATTTTGAATTTATTAAATTCTTAATAAATAGTTTCGGTTAGAAGAAATATTTTCTGCTTTAGTATAGTAAATTTCTATCAGACACTAACAATTCGTGTAATATCTTCAACACATTTCTGAAAACTCGTAAAAATATTTATTTGATTAAATTCAATTTATTTCAAAACATCCAATTTAAATTGCACACACAGTTCCTCCTCTTACTTTTAGAATCGTCTTAATCGATGTAAGATTTCCTAACAAAAACCCGATCCGATCTCCTCTTTTCGAAGTATGCTCCTTTCTCCCACTGAGGATTAATATACCTCAATCAAACCAGCCCCCGCTCTCACTCCATAGGCTTCGTGACTTTTGCAAACCCGATATCCTCAACTTCCAATGAGATACGAAATACTTAAACCGTTCATTAGAAATTGTCTCAAAGCTATAATGCATTTGTCCTTACATTTGAATCCACAACCTAAGACTTTTCTCCTCGGTCGTAATCAAAGTTCATCACCCCAAAGCAAATACGATTCCATTCCTTCCCCAATGCAGCCCAACTTCCCCCTCTCCCCGCGAGGTCGGAGACACCGCCGTCAAACCCGACCCCCGCCCTCCTCATCGTCTGGCGTCCTCCTTGAACTTCCGATGCGATAAGATCGGTCCGCGTGGATGCCAGCGCCGAAACGCGAATTCCGGTATTGTAAGTTTTAATTAAGCCTCGGTGGCAGAGTGAGAATTTCTTTAGAACGCCGCGCCCGCCGCCGTCCTCCTCATCGCCGTCGCGGGGAGACGCTGCGAGGGAGGGCGAGCGGGCGTGGCGCGGCGGCGGCAGCCGGCTGCGGCGGGAGGCAAAAAATGAAGTTTTATATTATCCTCCTCCGCCCCGCCCCGCCCCGCCCCGCCCCCTCGCGCTCCGTCCCGGGGACGGCCGTGAAAGCAAGCGTCATTCGCAGGGCGAGCGCGTCCGCCAATCACGCTCGCGGAAAGACTTACAACAACTCGGCGCCGGAACGACGGAAAAAAGCAAGGGAGAACATAATTTTTGCTCCGAGCGGATGTAAAAATTAGAATGATGAAAAACTTATTCCTGCGTGCTCGCGAGCACACTCAAGACTTGTTTCCTTTTGTGAGAGCTTCGCAAATTGCTCTGTAATAACCTACATTGTTTTCCGCGGTCGCTTGTCATGTTTTAAATTAGATTCAGTTACGAAGTCGGCGTATTATTCCCAGCGTTAAAGTTAATTATTTTCGTGGCCTTCCTGATTATTTAATTCGTTTGAAAGTGCTGGAAACAGTTATAAACACATTCGTATTTTGTGAACTTCTTAATTTGAACTCTTGTTCTTTTTATTTCTTCATTGTTGAGTTTAAAATATTTTTAACGAGTTCGCGCACAGTACGTCTATTTCATGTTTGTCTATTAAATTTCATGTGAAAAGGGTTGGATGAAGTTATATTCAGAACCGCTTTTAATTTAAATTAAATTGATGGAGCTGCAGGATATTTTCCTTGGAAAACGAATCAGTGTCATCTAAAAATACATTATAATATTGTTCTTCGACAAAAATTATCCGAGCATTTTTACTCCCTCAAACTATTTGGTATGAAAGAAACAGGGTGCAGAAGTTCTGAACCCATCAAAAGAACAATGCAAGTGTAATTGAGCATTCTAATGTTGTGTTTTTCAATAACCGAAAAAAAAAACTGGTTACAATTTTTACGAAAGAGAAGTTTTCACCAACTTCCAACTCAATTCACTTTCTAATCACAGCAGAATGATTGCTTTTATGTGGCACCGTATACGAATTGAATAGATTAAGAACATGAAGTAAATTATTTCATAACTAGTGCTGATACAATAGCACAAACTTTCTCGCATACTTAACGGTTACGTGATATTATAATACCACAATTTCTGTCGGTATTAACACTACTCAGCCACCACTTGAAAAACTCATCAGCAATCTTAGCGCATAAAGTGCGAAAACTAATTCTCTTCGCAAATTCGACAATACAAAACTACGATCCATACAGTGTGATACATTATATCCTAACAATGAGAAGTCATTCTATGAATTTCAAACTGCCGTGGCGCGGCCCGTTGCCATTCTTGTATTGCGACCTGATATGATCAAAGCCGAGGACACCATTACATTACAAAGCCTCAGTCAATTTACAAATAATAAGCTTATTTTAAATAATGTTCATCATTTTATCAGAAACGGATACGTAATATTCATTATTGTAAGCAACTCACCTTTCAGCTATCTCAATAAAGACTCCAAAGCAAAAGAATCCCGGGTAATTCGATTTTGCAATGCAATGCAATTTTGCAATGCAATTTCGAAGATAAACGCAAAACTTCTTTCATTTTGAAAAAAATGTATATGACCTTATTGAAAAATATAATTTTGAAGAACACATTTCATTAAGTTGAAAATCGCTATCGCCAATATCGTAGTTTTGCAAGATTATTTTCTTGCAATTTTCGAAAATAAGGTTTCACCACAAATGAAACCTGTTCCATTCTTATAAACTTACTTTCGTGTCTTCGAGGAAAAAAATTTAAAAAATGAAACATTTTTTGAAAAAATACAGTTTTTAAAATTACCTACATTCTATGCAAATGTACATGAAAACTACTGAAAGTTTTAAAATATTGTACAGGACCTTACTTAAAGATCCAACTTGAAAAAACAGATTTCATCAACAAAAAATCTTGATCTTTACTATTATAGTTGTAGGTAGACGCCGAAAAAGTTGAACTTTCGCAATTTTCGAAAATTCAAAAAGTAAACGAAAATGGGATTTGGGCCTTTTCACAAGTGTTTTGTTCCATACGAAAAAAATAACAAACAAATTGGAACCATTTACCAGAAAATTTTGAAAATATCGAGAAGTCTTGTAAAGTACCCCCAAAAATCGTAATACTCGTTTCAAATTCAAGGGGCCGCGAAATCAGCCGAATTGGGAAATATCAATTTTAGCGAAACTCCTGCTTACGATTTAGCCACTAGAGTTTTTCACACACAACACACGGACGGGCGAACAGACGGACGGATGGAGAAACGTTTTGTTGTTCAATGTGTATTCTGAGTACACAACGTGTTAGAGGACAATTTGTTACTTTTTCTATTTTTCTATAACAAAATTTGTCCACTTTTTCTATACCAAAGCCCAATAATGAGAATTTTTGCATCGAAAACTCGCCATTTTCCCCGCATCATTATATTTCTTTCTCTATACATGTATAAAGTATAAGAGAACTTAACATGAAAATCGTACTTAGATTCTGCGAGCGACTAATGGGCTCACGAAAACACAAACGAATTGAAGTTTACACGGACAGTGAAAAACTAAATTTGTATAATTTGAAAGAAAATATTTTAAACGAGTAGATACTTCACCAACAAATGAAAATTTGTTAGGGGAGATGGAGATTTAAAGTAGGACATATACAGGTGAGTTACCACACTTCAGCACCTATAACTTTTGAACGGTTAAAGTTATTGTAATGCAGTTTTCACGGAAGTGCATGAGGAAATGGGGCTAAATGATATATGTATTCATTTCTATTTCATTACTTGTATTTTACGAGGTATTTGTTTTCAAATGGAACTATACATATTTTCAGTCTATCATGACGAGCGTAAAAAGACGAATCCAATAATACACATATTTTCTTATGTTAGATAAGCATATTTTTTAGTGATTTTTATTTTTTTGCGACTAGTGTTTAATATCTGAAAAGGAGCCTTTTATCATTTTCCTTTTACTCGTGTCTTGCTTTTAACTGCTTTCTTTATTTTTCTTCTTGGTGTCTTCATAAAATCTTTACATTGAAAGTAATGATAATTGTTTTACTGGTATGTGCTTTTTTCTTACCAGTATGTCTGATAGGTGAGAATTATGGAATAGTAAAGGAGATATTTCGAAAATTTTCACAACTAAACAGTGGATGAGTTTCTCAATTTAAAATAATCGTAGTCAATACTATTGACTTTACTTAATTGTTATTTCTATTAATATTATCATGCAAATGCCACAATCAAATAAGAAAACTGATTTTTGTAACATTAAAAAGTATTCTTTACAATAGAGATAGATATTCAAATGAATCAAATTCGTTATAATTTATTCCTGCCATGAATGGCTACCAACGTGAGACTGTTATGCATATCCTTTATGCGTGTCCTCCCCAACGATATCGATGGTAACAAAACGTTTCCGATGCCCCGAGTGACGTGCCGTGCCAGCCCGCGGTGACGCCGCCCGACCGCGCCGGTGTCAGGGAGGGAGGGGGGGGGGCTTTGCATTAGACGGGGCGTGCGTCAGTGCAAACAAGCGCCGGCAATGGCCATTGTTAGGCTTGACGGATGGCGGGTTGAGTGGCGCTCCGTTCGCCTGCCGCTTCCGCTAACCCCATCGCCACTTATGCAGCGCAGGGGTCATCTCCACCAAGGCTGCATATTTAGCAGCCCTGTGCTGCATCGCCGCCGCACCCAAGTGCAGCGTTTCCCGCCAACCTTCTTCATATTACGAACGTTCACTTCTGTTATGCGTTGTACTGCTTTTCTCCGAACGCTTTGGATATTTGCTTTAGCCAATGACATGATCGTCAATTCTAATATTTTCTAACTTAACGTTTTTCTTAGTGACGTCATCGTCATCCACTATCTCAACAGTAATATCCCACTTGTGGCTCAGGACATCAATTTACGTCACTGCAGTTCCTCGGGAGGTCCGGCGCTCCCAGTCCGGACGGTGGCTGGAATTTCGACTCTAGTTAATGAGAGATTCATGTAAGAACAAGCAATTTTGACAGCTAGTGCTGGCAACATAACCGAAGGTTCTGTGGTCGTTGTGTCCTTGATCCCATTGAACTCTCCTTCCTCGATTCGTTCGTTTGCAGTTGGTTAACTTGTAAATGGTTTGACGTTTCCTTTTGTGATGTCCTCGTTCGGCGAAAATATAGTGCGCCACGACAAATAATTGAAATTAGCAAGTGCAGTGCTATGTGTTTTTCTGTAAAAATTTATTTTTTTATACACATTATACGGAATTTAGTTTTTGCGTGATAAGTATTATGTTTATTTTAAATCCGAGTCTTGAATGTAAGGTGCGTACTGGTGCACGTGTTTCTGAACAGCTGCCGCGGCGGAGGATACTTCTCTGAATTACATGTGATGTTCACTTGTTTGGCGAACTGTCACTTTTGCTTGTTCTTACGTGAATTCTTCTATACATAGCGAGATCGAGTTCAACAGCTGTCTGGAGGAGAATTCTAGCGGCCGGCTGCTCTGGTCGGTAGTTTTCCGTGGTTTCCCCGACCAACACCAGGCGAACGCCGGAGCAGTACCCTAACAAACGAGCCAGGGATCGCACGCGATCTTCCCTTCCTTTCCTTGTTCTTTTCTAACACGCACAATTACTTTCGCTACCCTACCACACATACCAGGAGGCCAGTCGGGAGCTTAGAGCTTGTCCCGGCTGAGGAAATGCCGAGCTGGCGGGAGATACCTGTTTGGGGGAAAACCGGCCAGTAGACATGTAGGTCGGCGTCGGATCTCACCATCCAGATATGAGAGGTCACCACCAATCCCAGGGATAAAAATATGCACTATACTTACGGGACTAATGCCCTTAGCCGTTGATGCGTCCGGACTCACTAATAAATTAATCAAATCAATCAGAAATAGTTCCTAACAAGGTCCCCCCCCCCGTTATCACCGTTTCTCCTTGATACAACTGTCTCTAAACAATGGCATTCTTGGCGCCCCATGACATTTCGACGTTGGGCAATACAACCTTCGTCATTACTCCCACGTAATCGCACTCCTAGCAGTCGCCACAATACCGTTCTCAGGGCCGTCCCTGCCGCTCGCTCGCGCCGCCGTCTCCCCCGACGCCTTTGTCCCGCGGCGCGACGCGAACGTTGCGGTTCGTTATGCCCGAGGCCCTTTTTGAGGCGGGCGTCGCGGCGCGGCGCGTCGCGGCGCCGGGGCGCGTGGAAACAGCGGCGAGGCACGCGCGGTCGCGCCCGTTACCCGCCGATTTGCCACCTGTTGGAGCAGCGGCGGCGGCGGCGGCGGCGGCGGCGGCGGCGGCGTCACGCGGGAACACGGCGGCCTCCAAATAATTATACTGTAAAGCAGCGCCGTTTAATCATTACGAGTTCACGCGCGCTTTGCGTCGCTCGTAATTCAGCCGCCGATGACGTTCGCGAATCGCTTTGGCGCTCTCGCGACGCTGCGCCGCGCTGCGGCGCGTGGGAGGGCGGGCGCGCGCGCTCGCGGCGCCGCCGCCGCCGCCGCTGGCGCTACTAGCGGGGACGCCGGAAGTACAGGACGGAACTCTGAATCTCTTGTTTTTTTATTTTATTTTATTTTCGGTCGCTTTATAACTAAAATGTCATCAGCATTGCAAATTTTGACATACAGGTACAGTGTAAGATGCTATTCTTAAACCACATCTACAGTTCACATTAATTACTTACTTCATTACATAATTATTCACCTTATCATTATTTACACACATCACGAAACTGAATCTCTTGTTTCAACTTTTTTGTGTATAATTAAAATAGATCATAACAGGCCTTTGTAATATTAGACGTAGAGCCCGTAAGTTTGGCAAAATGCCTTTGTGTTTGTTTTTTTTTAATTCTTTTTATTTTCAGTCGCATAAACAACACGTCATGAGCGAATAGTACAGTAATGAAAAGTAGTTACAGATATGTTAAAATATCAATAATTTTACAAAATTGTTTTACTTGTTCATGGTAACTTGACGATGATAAAATTGCATGATATTTTTATTTTCAAGGCACTTATTTCTGCCTTCTTTGTATATGGGGCATTCCAGAAGTATGTGCTTTATTGATAGAAAAGTTTTGCAGATGGTACAAGTAGGTTGTGGAACTTTTTCAATTAAAAATTTATGAGATACTTTAGAACGGTTTGATCAAATTCTTGACAGATCAACTTGTTCTTGACGATTAATTGTGAGATTTGTTATAAGTCCAAAAAGATATATTTTTATGAATTCCGCTGGATTTATCATTTAGCCATGGTTGGTGTCATTATATGTTTAATTTATTTCTAATGTGTTTCCCTATATCTTGAACTATATTTGTTTCGGATGGATGGTTTTCGTGTGCCTTTGTTGTGGCTCTCTTAGCTTCGAGATTAGGGATATCATTACCAAATATATCTTTATGTGCTGGTATTCAAGCAATAATGATATTTTCCCCCAATGTAGATTCATTAAAATATATTTCATGAATATGGTTCAATAATTCAGATCTGTTAATGTTTTTTTGATGAATTTCAAAATATATAATTAATCAGTAAATATAACATAAATTTTCATATTAGTGGAATTATTAGATTTTTTTCATGGCCATTAATATTGCATATAATTCTGCTGTTTCAACTGATGTTAGAGAATGGAAGGTATAATTTAGACTATTACTACAATAATATTTTGCAGCTCAACAGCATTATTATTTGCACCATCAGTGTAAATATGACAATAATCTATGTATTTTAGTCTGATTTCTTGAAATTTTCCTTTCCAAGCATCATGTGATAAACTCGTTCTTTTGTATGTTCACAAAGGGTTGAATCAATCTAATCCATGGTGGAATGCTGGAGTATTTCTCTTTTTCCATCTTTGGCATTATTAAATTTAATTTTTCCATATATTGCTTCTCTTTTTTATAGACAAGTACAGTCTGTAGTTTATCATTATTTGTGTTTGAAATTTTTGGGAATAAATTGTTTTTTATTAGAGGATTTTTTCACGTAGAAGCTTTGATGGAATATTTTAGTAGAAGAGATTATCTTCGGTGACTGAGAGATTGTGTGATTTCTTGAGATTGAAAATACTACCTATAAGAGATGTTTTTCAACATCATGTTTTCAAGCTGGTTTTGTAGCCTTTAACATTAAATTCGTGAGCAACAATATTTAATTTGACAGTGTCCGTGTTTGTTAATTCGCTTTATAAATGTTTGGGACGAAGGGACAGGCCTTAAATGCATTCATTTAAACCCCTCAATGTACGAAATGAATATGAAGAAAGAGGAAATACGAATGCACGGGGTCACCTCGGGCGTGGGAGAGTTTGCTCGATGACAGTAGTACAAACAGCGTTCCTTCGCTTCCAACATATGAACCAAGAGTGTTATCATTATTATTTCATATTTTAACTTTTACAGTATTGCGATGATGGTAATTTTTCACTGAGAAACAAAACATCGACACATTGTGACATCGTGACGCTCAGTTTTTTAAGGCGTTGATGAGATCTTACCAGAAACATCCGTGAAATTAAACTCTGCGAATTGCAATACTATTTCACGAGGTAATGTGTAACATGTTAAAAGTAAATTGCAAAAACCTGGGTAGGAGAATCCTGAATAAAAATGAATCAGTTTTTTAACTTTTCTATTGTGAAACATACAATTTGGACGACGTTGAAAAGTAGAGCAAAGAAGCCAAGCGATTACTCTACGACCAAAGTTCAGAAATATATATTATGAAACGACAAAAAGCAGATAATATTGTAATCAACAGTACTCATTTACAAACAATCAACCTTATTTTGTTTCCATTTGTAATATTTTGAAGTAGAAACATAAATAATTAAATTTACATTTTGAAATGTGAACATAATGCATCGATTGACTAGTCAGTAATTCCGGGTGCGTCAACAGCGAGGGTCTTCTGATACCTATTCAAGGTCATAGAAAAGTGTAAAAATAATTAATTTCTATTCCTGTTCTTAAAGACGTCCGCAGCTAAATTTTTTACCACTTATTCTTTTTTATATCATAAAATGAAGTAAAAGTTTGCATCCACTCAGTGTTCTTAACCACCGATATCTCTTGTTACTGTCAAAATGTGCATACAACTGTAAGGGTGGGTAGTAAACTAGTGTATCTTATTAGGATGTTTCTGACAAGACGATGATGGACATGAAAAGTTTATTGAATAATCTCGAATAATGTAATGTGGGATCCAAATTCTGCAGTTTACCACGAACGTTTACTAGGTTGCATGACACAAAGAAGAAAAATGAAGAAAGCAATTAAAAGCAAGACATGAGTAAAAGGAATATATTTCTAACACGACTTTTATATGTAGAATTGTACATTATTTAATATAAATATCCAAATAATGTTTGCTATTGAAATGAAATTCAGGAGCACAGAAGCTAGAAAACTTTTCCCTCACAATGCTGAATTTTCCTGACTATTTGCATTATTTTTTGACACCTTAAAAAATACATACATTGACGTAGTAGCTAAATCATTTGGTTTTTGGTAATATTACACACTTTTAAACAATATGTTTTCTAAATTTTGTTCGTAAAAAATATTCATTTGTATTTCTTGAGCCATCAAACGTACGAGTGAACCATTTCAAAGTAAACATTTCGCACCCACTCTCTACTCCTTAATTAATGTTTCTCCCTAGCCCGCTTGATTTACGCTCGAGACAATACGACAGAACCAACATTCGCGCCTATCTTCCGGAAAGATTTATCGCCAGTCGCTCCGAGAGAAGCCTGAAGGTGTATGCACCATAACGCAACATTTGCAACCCCTCTCTCGGCGTCGCACCTCAGCGGCGGAGCGGCTTTCGCCTCAGGCAACCAGGCGGCCTTCACCGCCGCCACCCCCCCCCCCTGCTCCCTCAGGCGGGCCACCCTTCGCACTGCCGCCTCTGCCGCCGCCGCCAACAAGGCCCCGAGCCTTCACGTCACACAGCGGCGCGCCCGAAACTCAATTTCACTCGCACTCTTGCGTTTTGTCGCCCGGCGTTTAAACGCGGCCTGGGAGCCGGAGGCTGGGGCTGCGGCGGCGGTGGCAGGCGCTGCGCAACCCTAGCGACAGCGACGCACGCAGGCAACGGGGAGCGCGCGGCGATGGCAGCGGGAGAGGGGTGACGCGGCGATGGCACTGGAAGGAGTGGGGGAGAATGGGCGTTTTGGATTCCTCGTTACCTACCTCTAAAACATAGTTATTTGTGTAGGTGAAGTCAATTTCTTGGCTTTGATAGGAAACAATAAGACATTTCATACACGATGACGTGTACCGTATTGGCAAACCGTGAAACATTAATTTACGCTCGCAAGATTTCTAAATACTGAGTGGGTGCATTATCACTTGGTAGATGCGTTGGCTGTCAGCGTTTGTTAATTATGAAGGTGTACACGAAATTTTGAATTGCCTTTGCACTGACAGATGTATAGAAAGCGACAAGGTGGTGATCTCTTCATGGATCAAACTAGTAATGAAGTAAATATTGCTTTCGGGACAGCAATTAGAGGAAATAGATGAAAAGGTAAAAATATCTTATTTAATTTAGGTTGTTAGGTTTCTGTTACAGAGATGGTAACAATATTAAGGAAATGATGGCTAACACGCGTTTGTGGCATAACTTACGACGCGTGAGAATAATTACTGGAGAACAATATGTCAAGGGCTGTAATACAACAGGAAAAAAAGTAACAATGATACAGTGACAGTGCAGAAATTGGGAAGGGACATATTGATTGAAATTGAAGGAAAAGAACAATTCATAGCAATGATAATGATATGTAATGTTACTATTAACAGTATTGATGTAAGTAATGCATAAAGTACCAGACATCGGAATGATGTTAGAAAGGTTTCCTGTGAGAATGACAGTAATTGATGCGGATGGAAACAATGCGATAGACCGATGAGTGTGCGACGTGTTAAAGAACGACGGTGACAACAGAAGGTGTCAGGGATTGGGGAATAAAGCAAGGCTGCTTCGTTGCGAGACGCGGAGGAATGCGTGAGGTAGACATGGATGGGGCTATGTGTCGGCTGGCATAGACCTCGGGGGCGGAGCGGGGCGGGGTAGAGAGGGGTGGAGAGGGGGTAGAGGGGTAGAGGGGCGGAGAGGCGGTAGATGGGGGAGAGGTGGAAGAGGGGGAGAGGGGGAGGGGGAGAGGGTGGATAGGGGGAGAGGGTGGAGAGGGGGAGAGGGGGAGAGGGGGGGAGAGGGGAGAGAGGGGGAGAGGCGGAAGAGGGGTGGAGGGGGAGAGGGGGAGAGGGTGGAGAGGTGGGGAGAGGGGGAGAGGGGCGGAGAGGGTCGGAGATGAAGCGGGGCGGGGGCGGGGCGGGGGCGGGGCGGGGGCGGGGCGGGGGCGGGGCGGGGGCGGGGCGGGGGGCGGGGCGGGGGCGGGGCGGGGGCGGGGCGGGGGCGGGGCGGGGGGCGGGGCGGGGCGGGGCGGGGGCGGGGGCGGGGGGCGGGGCGGGGGCGGGGCGGGGGCGGGGCGGGGGCGGGGCGGGGGCGGGGCGGGGGCGGGGCGGGGGGCGGGGCGGGGCGGGGCGGGGGCGGGGGCGGGGCGGGGCGGGGGCGGGGCGGGGGCGGGGCGGGGGCGGGGCGGGCGCAGGTGTCGGGAGTGGCAGGGAACGCGGTGGCGGTGATTGTCGCAGCCGCAGCGGCAGCGGCGGCACCACCTCGGGGCGACGGGGGGCGGGCGTGAGCGCGGGCGCGGGCGCGGGCGTGGGCGGGGAGGGGCGGTGGGCGCCACATCAAACGCAGCGCTCTCTGTAATTGTGCCGGCGCCGCGACCCGCGCCGCGGGACGTCCGCTGTCGCCGCCCGCCGCGCCGCCTAGCGCCGCCTGGCGGGGAGGCGGCGGGTGACGCCCCCTCGCGCCGGTAAAGTGAAAGCGCACGCGAAATTGAGCGACGGGGGATTTGACGCGCGAGGAACGCGTCGCGAGGTAAACAAGGTTTCGCGGCTGGGCCGACGCGCAGCCAACCCTTTCGCTTTATTCCTCTTTACATCATAATGCTTCGCAAAGATTCAATGGCACTCGCTCGAGTTTAGATTCAAGGGATTAGTGTCCTACGAGCACCATTTCAAGACGTACTTAATTTATTTCGAAAAGAAATGTATATATCTCAATTATAAAAAGCCAAATGAGACGATTGGAGGGATAAATGGATATTGGAGAATGGAGATTAGAGGATGGAGATTGGAAATATGTGAATGAAGATTGGAAATTGGAGAATGAACATTGAAAATTGGAGAATGGAGATTATGATATCCATCGACTGACATCCTGCGTTGTCTTCAGAATATGGTTATTTTAAATCGAACATCGATAATATTAAAAAATCAAAATTGTAATAATATTGCATTAATCGCCAGGAATACTTTTGTAAGTTCTTTTTAGTTTTGTCAAATAGTGAAATATAACACCAGCAAGTATGAGATATACAATTAAATTAGTAATAGCCTTTATTTACTAATTTTTCACATCAAGCAAAATATGGAGACATTTCAGGAAATTCAAAATCTAAAATTAAAATCATCACCCTAGTCATCATCATTCGAAAACTATTGAAAATGTATCGAAGCAATTTGATACAATTTTTTCATGGTATGGTTTGTAATGACAGAACAGAGACAGAAAAGCTCGAAGGCTTTTGTCCCAATGTTTTTTGTCGCCAGACATCATTTGAACCTGTTTTCGCCCGTGGTATATTTGCAATATTTTATTTTTTAATTAATTTTCATTATTTAAATTGACAGCATTAACTACTTGTTAATTGGACTAACTACGTACCGATTTTTAAATGTCTCTTCCATTATTCCATCCTTAAGAGAACTTGTAGATTCATTAATCTGTTTTCGTATTTCCCTCGCAACGAAAATCCTCTCGATACAGGAAAGTTATGCAGTATTCATAAAGCTTCGTATCAACACAATAACACGCATTAACATATTATTACTATTATTATTCTTTACTTTGATTATTACTGGAATTAACAATACAGACATGTATAACGTACAATTAAGATATATTTACTAGCTCATAACCTAAAAACAAGGAAATTAACACAATTAATATACCTATATTAAATGAGTGAATCAATTCGAATAATTTCTACTAACACAAATAAAATAAGTTTAGTTACAAAAATAAAATGTAATATAAGTTTAGTTTTAAAAATAAGTTTAGTTACAAAAAGCGTTTAGAACATAATTGCAGTCTTCCAAGATTGAAATGTTTGTGAAAAAATACTATACTATATAATAAATGCATATAAGAAACAAGGCCTATTAGTGTTGACTTTTAATACTTTACCCTCCTATATAATTGCGTCCAATGAAAAGTGTCCATTGAAGAGGAATATTAATGGACGACTAGAGGCCTTAATATGACAAATAATACTTATGTATGATAATTAGGAATAAAAATCTCAAAATTATGCTTGTTTTTACTATCTTCAACGTTTTCTAATTTTTTGACATATCGTTTCCACAATTTTTAATCTTGTTCGTTTCGTTTTTTTTGCGATTAATTAACTCTGATTAAGAAATTATATGGAAGCTGAATGTAAAAACATCACAGAATAACTTGAAATCAACGATTATTAATAATTAGGGGGCATATTTTGATGACCTAAAGCATCACCAAAAATTATCAATAAAATGCTCTTAAAATGTTTTAAAAATGCCCTAAAAGCAAAGAAAAGTTACGTAATTTTTTAAATCAAAACCAGTCCGGATGAACAACTCAAGCTGTATTTAATATTTTTCGTTTCTGTCTCTATTACTAATATACATCATAAGTTGGTCCATCATTTATAAGACAGAAATCTTTTAAATAACAGCTTTATATATTGAAAGAATACAATTTTCCACAACGTTTCGGAAACATTTGGTTTCCATCATCAGGTGACAAATAATTAATAACTCATAATTAATTATAAATAATTAATAATTAAAACAACTCAAGCAATTGGATTATATTACTGATGTTGTCGAGGCATCTTCCTTTCGTTCTGGTGAAGTCAGCTTGCTAACTTTTGGTTTGGACTGGACCAGATAATCTCTATCTTTAGTTATCGTGAAATCCGCCGAACCGACAATTGTGCTAATAGGCGTCGAAAGGAACCTTAGATTACAACACTCAACGGTTGACATTACAATTTCTGAGCAAATAAATGGAATGAGCTACTGAGGAATTCTGTGAAGAACATTTGTTGCATCTCGTAAATATTATTTGAAGCACGTACCATTAAAATTATATTAAAGTCTATGAAATCCGCTAAAAGTGCTTCAAAAATGACGAAAAAAAGGTACAAAATTACTTATTAGTCCATATCGAAAAAATGCAAAAAACATTCTATAAAAAATGGGTAATTTCCTTTTGACATAAGATAAAATGGATTTCTATAGTAAAATACATTGTTCTAAAGTGAAAAGATTAATAATGACATATCATTAAAATTCTCCCATTGTAATTATTCCAACGTTTACAAGCTGGCGCATATTTATTAACAGATTTTAAAATAGGATAAATAGCAGCGTTGAGCCCTATTAGCGCCAGCACTTGCGCCGATCTTGGCGCAGCGCGAGCTGTCGGGAGCAACCGCCCGTCCCCTCCTCGCTCGGCGCTGCGCCGCGGCCCCTGGCGCGTCACCGCCACCCGCGCCGCGCACCTCACCCCGCCCCCCGCCCCCCCCCCGCCCCCACCCTCGCCCTCGCCCTCGCCCGCGCGGCCTCAGGCGCCCACGGCCGCCCGACTGACTGGAAATTATGTATCACTTGCAGCCGCAAACAGCAGGAAATGGAGACGCGGGCGCCGATCCCGGGGCCGTTCGCCGCAGGGGCTGTCGGCCCAACGCGTCCGCGCCCGCGCCCCCGCCCCGCCGCCGCCCGGCGCAGCGCCCGCCCGCGCGCCAGCACGTCCATCCGAGCGCGCCCGCGGCGCCGTGGGGGCGGCGGCGGCGGCGGCACGGGCGGCGGCGGCAGCGGTGGCGGCGGCGGCGGTGGCGGCGGTGGCGGCGGTGGCGGCGGTGGCGGGGGTGGCGGCGGCGGTGGCGGCGGCGGCGGTGGCGGCGGCGGCGGCGGCGGTGGCGGCGGCGGCGGTGGCGCGGGCGGCGGCGGCGGAGGCGGCGGCGGCGGCGGTGGCGCGGGCGGCGGCGGCGGCGGTGGCGGCGGCGGCGGTGGCGCGGGCGGCGGCGGCGGCGGCGGTGGCGGCGGCGGTGGCGGCGGTGGCGGCGGCGGTGGCGGCGGCGGCGGCGGCGGCGGCGGCGGCGGACGCAGTGCGGGTGACGGCGCTGACGATGGCGCTACGGTTGCTCTGGCGATCGGCACAAGCAGACACAAAGGCGAGAGCACGAGCAGAAGCGGAACCACGAGCGGGAGTCGACGTGAAAGCGATTCGCAGGCAGGAAACAAGGGCGATCAGAAGGTGAAAAGTGAATTAAATTAAAAATAAATAAATAAAATTAATCAAATGAAGGAATTATCAAATAAAAAGCTGGAACATAATAGGTCTTAAATAGGATGAAGAAAATAGTAAAAAATGAGTGATGAAAAGTATCTTGAGGTGGTAAAATAATCGCAAATTGAAAATAAGACGGTGAGATGATGAACGGAGTATAAATGGAATGATGACGGATTATAAGATACAAGAAAGAAAAAAAATAGAGACGCAAAAAATGCAGGTAAAATGTCAAAAGGGTAAATACGGTAAATGAAAATTCAATTACAAACGGAGAAAGAAAGAACTACCGAATATCCAGTATTACAAACTGAGTGAAAACTAGAAAGATAGGCAGTGGTAGAAGTGTTTCAAAACTGAATAGTCAAAATTGTACTATACCCTAAGAAGCGAACACGGACACTGCAGGAATGAGATAAAAGAAACAAGATAAGATTCACAGAACAAATTCTAATTAGTCTAATTATTTCTAACCTAATAGAAAAGTGAAAAAAGTGAATGAAACAATACAGTCGAAGGTACACAACGAATGAACAGGCACAGTCACAAACGGCCCCAATTGTTTTTTCCTTTTTCCGGGCGCGTCAACTGCTATCGATGTTAGTACCGTAGGTATAGCACATGTTTTTGTCATGGAAGGTGGCGGTTTCCCTCCCCCTCAGCTGGATGATGAGATCCGGCGCTGACCTACATGTCGACTTGCGGGTTTTTCCCCATCAGATATCTCCCGCCAGCGGGGTACCGACCTAGCCCGGACAAGCTCTAAGCTCCCGGCTGGTCTCCAGGCATGTCATGTGTGGTAGTCTGAGCATGTCATGTGCAATGTGGTAGCATGAGAGTGTGCGTGCAAGGGGTGAGTATAAGACAAAGAAGAGGAAGGAAAGATCGCGCGCAGTATTGACCGGAGAAACCAGGGAAAACTACCGACCAGAGTAGGCGGCCGCTTGAACTCTCCTCTATACAGCGGATGAACTCTACCTATACTTCGGTTTTTCTTTCTTGGCGCACGGGGGTGGTGTCAATAAAATGGAATATCTCACGGCATTTCGCGTCGTTATCCGTTGTGCCGCTAGGTGTCGCATGATCGCCAGCACTGCTCGATACAGTCGCGATCATGCGACCCCTTGCGGCATAACCGAGAACGACGCGAAATACCGTGAGATATTCCATTTTATTGACACCACCCCCGTGCGCCAAGAAAGAAAAACCGAAGTATAGCTATTAAGCTAGAGTCGAAAACCCCGAAAACACCGTCGGAACTCGAACCCTAGGACCTCCAGGTCAGAGGCACTGCAGTGGCATCATTTGCCGAACGGAATGCACAAAGAGCGGTTGAATGAGACAGTGGTGGTGATTCCGGCAGAGCGGCGCAGCGGCGGTAGAGCAACCCCGAACGGCGAGGAGGTAGCGGTGGCGGTGATGGACACGGCGGCACGGCACCCTCGCCGCCGGCGCGCGGCTCCCCTCTCGCCCCCCCCGCCCCGCCCCACACCACCACACGACGGCTGCAAATTGAATTTCGAGGCTCCCGCCGCCCCCACCCCCGTTCCCGTCCCCGCAGCCAACGCTTCAGGAAAACCGTCCATCAGCGCGCGCAAAAATCGTGGCGCGTAATCTCTATATAATACGAGGTAGCGCTTTTTAACGCACTGTGAAATTCAATTAAGATGTGGAACTTCGTCTACGCACGAATGGCTATCCGAAACACGCCGGGAAGATGAAATAATATTTCGAGGAGGGCTTGGGGTGGTAGGTCGACAGCATTCTTCCGCTGGGTTGCGATTGAAGGGTGAAAATTATTTGAAAATATCGAGAGTTGGGAATCAGATGGGATTGCTGAGAGTGAAGGAAAGAGATGGAGGGGGCATAAAAGGGAGAACCGCGGAAATTGAGAAAAATTTAAAAGGAAGTAAAATCCTTCTAAATTGACATTATATTAATACCGAACTTATTTGTCTCACAGAGTTCTAAGCAATACTGTTTCATTAGACTGTCTTTTGGTTATATAGGAGATAGATTTTAAAGTTTGAATTGCTTTATTTCTTTGGAAAACTGACAGTTGTGATTTTCAAAGTTGGGAACCATACTCTGCGTTTCGTGGAAATTTTCATTATTTTCTTTCCATAAACATATTTACTTTCTGTAACAAAAAAATTACATTACGTGCTCTAATATGCTTAAAAAGATAAGAAATATTATAAATGTCTTAATGACACACACGTTATGTTTTCTTTCAGTAATCTTCATCTCCGTGTTCTTTCCTATGGCATTTTTGCGTAGCTCGGGTTGCCAGAAACGTACGAAAATGAGTCACAGTGAGAAGAGATTTTCACTTTTAAAACAATTATTTCAAAAGTGAGAAATGTTCGTGTGGAACAGTTGTTGTAGTTACTATTGTTATCCCCAAAATTGTTGACTTTAAGATGTTTGAGTAGATTTTATTTTTCGTAGTTTATATTTAAATGAAACCAATGTTACAACCAAGAATAAAGGAAGGAATAGATCCAGTAACCATGTGCCTCTGCAATTCTTAGTGCAAAATTAAAGTTGTTCCCAACAACGCGATGTCTCCCTTTCCAGGACTTTTGAATGACCTGAGAGTTAGCACAAGTTCTAACAGAAATTTTGAGGATCTAATTCCAGAACTCAGACAATCTGAGCGACCTTAGTTTTTACGCCCCTCATCCAGCTGTACTCTGTTTCCAACTAATGTATTCTAAATAGTTTCTCTTGGTTACGACGTTCTGATTGCATGACACAGCACGATCGTATAGCATTCACGATTTGTTCTCCAAATTCCGAATAAAAATATTCGGTTAATTGGCCTCTATTATGCGACCAGTGTGTATCTTGTCCTTGCAGTTTCGCACGCAACAGAAGTCACGGGGGTTGATGAGTGTTCGTATCACTTGGAGCATGTGTTTAGAACTTTGAGGGCGTTCGAGATATGCCAGTGGAGGTAACAACTGACCATTTCATGTCTTTCCACACATATGACCTTTGGCAGAATTGAACAAGTTGGGGCAATGTGATCACGAGCTTCTACATGTTCCTGGCAAATAAATTTATCAACCTGAGCGAACAATTAGAAATTAGGAATTAGACGATCAGGTCGTCAATTGTGTATTACATCACGCAGGCTTAGTACAGCACGTGAGTAAAGATTATAATATTTATAGTCTTTTATTTACAAATATCGACAGATGTCGTTTTACTCATGATATTCATTTACAATTAATATGCAATTTAAGTTAACTATGTATATAAGGCTAATGAATACATTTTTTTTAAACATTGTGCAACCGATATGTGTATAGACTATCATTACGCATACGCGTAGCAAAAAGGTTCAAAACACTTCTCATGAAACAATTTGCCAATGACAGAGCAAACATTGTTCATAATACTGGAAAACTTTGAATTTTCGTTTGAAACGCACCAAAGACGCAATGTGAATAAAGTGTGATGTGTACGTAGGCTGCAAAAATGCTATGTACCTATCTTTCTTTTAATTTCTTGTACTTTCTCATGTACAATTTATATTTTCAGCCACCAACTTACAGTGTTGTTTTGGGGAAGTTGCGAGGAAAATGGTACATCTATTATCCGACAGTGTCCTCCCCTTACTATGACTACGACAGAACCACCAAAACGCACTTGTATGACGCCATTGCAGCCGCATCTTTTATCCTGCAAGCGGGTGCGCCGCAGAAAACGCTCGTGGCTAATTTGTCACCGCGGCCACGGGGAGGCGAAAGCGTGGAGGCCTGCGCCTGACGCGGACAAAGACGCAACCCGCTGGACGCAAGACCGCGCGCGGCGCCGCGCCGGCCGCGCCAGGCCGCCCTCGCCCTGGCCTGGAGGGCCCAGCGGTCGCGGGGTCGCGCGCCACAAAACCACGCGCAAATCGCAGGCGAAACATGACGCACTAACAAAGGCACCGCCCCCACGATCGCCGGCGGGTTCGTAGGAAGGCGACGCTGCTTCGGTTGTAAAGCGAGACGTTGCCAGTCGGGTGACAAAGCGACCGCTCCTCCGAAATCGCGTTTTATTTATTATCGGGTGATATTTCAGCGTACGATGATATGTGTAGAAGAGAATAATGATTCATTGTTACTAATGTCAGAAGTATAAATTGATAATGCAATTAACTAAACATAAAACAATTCATAACAGTGCTATTTATTGCGTCACGTAAGAGGTAAGACAACAGAACCACTTGGTACGTGTTTTATGAAAGTAGTGAATACAAACAGGAGAATAAATAAATTAAAATGTATATTAAATTTTTCAAAAACAGGTATCTACATTTACGCAACTATAAGGTTAAGATTAGTTCGTGTCAGAATTTCCAATGAAGTAACATTGGAATTTCCAATGAAGTAAAAAAATTAGTAACATTTTCTTCATGGAGACAAAGACGTAATAAACTGAACACATGTTTTAACGTTCAATATTTTCGTACATTCTCACTCCGTACAAAATAAAATTAACTTTTTACCAATTTCAAATAAAAACGGTGTTTGCATGGACAAATATGAAAACGCTATTCACTTTAAACATTTTATTGTGTCTGAAATGATTTGTTTGAAGCAATGCCATAGACATACAAGGGAGGAGAAGTAGGTCGAGAAAGAAAGAAGATGAATCGTGCTGAAACGGATCGCATACACAACAGAGAAACGATGAGACGAAAAAAGACGCTAGATTGATTACATATTCCGGGAGGTTACATATACACGAACGTCATTAGTACCGTAAGTGTAGAGCATATTCTTTTATCGCGGGAGGTGGCGGTGATCTTCCCCGCTGGATGGAGATTCCCGGCACAGGCGTTCTCATCGACTTGTGGGGTTTTCCATAAGCACGAATCTCCCAGCAATGGAGCACGCCCCCAATCGGCACAAGCCCTGAGCTCCCGACCGGTCTCCCGGCATGTGTTGAAGTGTAGTGCTTGTAAGTAAGGTGGAGAGGATAGATCAAGAAAGAGGAACGAAAGATCACCCGCGGTCCGTGGCCTGTTTGTTAGGATACTGCTCCGGCATTCGCCTGGAGTTGACAGGAGAAATCACGGAAAACACCGATCAGAGCATCCGGCCACTATAATTCTCCTCCAGTCAGCGACTGAATTCGACCTACCAATCTAGCATGTGTCGAAGTTCCTGTCATCATCGAGTCTCGAAACCTAGAACCTCTGCTAGGAGGCACCGGAGGCACTGCTGTGACATCAATTGATGCCCTGAGCCACTGAAGCTAGTAGAACTAGATTGAGGAAGAAAGAAGAGGAATGATGCAGAAACGGAGCCAATAGAGAACAGAGAAACGGTAAGAGACCGAAATGAGAGGTGGGGGTCGTAAGGCCGGAGGGCGTTACGGTTCACTAGGCCACGACCTCTCTGCCGCCCCTCCCCCTTGCCATGGCCCCGCGCGTGACGCACGCGGGGCAATTACGGAGTCAGCGGCTGTGCCGCGGGCGCCCGCCTCAGCCGCTCCCCTCCCCCACCCATCGCCCGGCGACGCGCGCCGCCGCCGCCGCCGCCGTCGCAATCGGGGGATCGCATTGTTCTTATAACTGCTGGCGCGGGGCCGGCTCCGCCGTTGGGAGTGACACGAAGATTACACGAATGGAGCCATTCGTTACAGCGATGGCAGCCATCAGGCGCAGGACTCGATCCCGCGGCCCGCCCCGCGGCGACGCAGGCGGCGCTGGCGGCGGAGGCGGAGGCATCGGAGCGGTGCGAGCGGGGCGGTGGGGCCCTCGCGGTGGATGATGCTCTGGAGGGAGAATCGCCTTCAATGCGTACGATAGGAGACTCCGTCGCAATAGTAATAACTAGAGACCGGAAAAATATGTAGTATGAAACGTCAAAATATCTACATAAATATGTAATGAAAACAGTAGAATATTTAATAAATATGTAAAATCCCATATAATATATAATATTAAAATTTTCTAATTAAAAGCCGTTTACTTAGTAAGAAATTACATTTAGAAAAAAATGCTCACTTTACATCATACAACTTTCTCGTCCTTAGTAAAAGCTTCATCTATTGTAAGCCTGGACTGTAGTGTAGCAGCCGGACTAATCGCAATAGAAGCCATCGCACAAACTGCTGAGATCTACGACCAGCAAACATACACTGTAGCATCTTCATCGAAGTGATACACGTCGGCGATCGCAAATTTTTCTCGGAAATTAAGGTTACAGATCACAAAATGCGGTTTCAATGATATTTTGGACAGCTAGATTTCGCCAATAATGTTGGGGAAAATGCTGATTTTCACAAAAAAAATATGAAATTAAATTGAAGAAAATTGATAAAATAAGAAGATATATTGTGAAAAGAGCAAAATATGTAAAATATGTAATATAGTACCGAATGTACTAATAATATGTAACGAAAAACTTCGATATTGTGTTAGAAGGGCTATGATTCGCCAAGATTACAATTTTGAGAACGGTAAGTAGAAAGACAAAAACTATGTAATTACATAAAAATCCGGTCTCTAGTAATAATTGCGAACCATACTTCACTTTAAAATTCATAAGAGATTTTTTATGGGTAATCAGAAGGGTTCGGATTCCGATAACATAAAAATTCTTTGAAAATGACCTATAAAATAACTTGAAAATAAGGGGGAAATAACCTAATTTTCAAAAATTTATAAGAAAATGTTTATTTTATTCAATGAATTTTAAAAGTTTAAATACAATTTATATAAAATTATGGTTAATATAAAGTCTATTTTAGGGAGAAATGTAATCCTTAGATCTGGTCTTCCAACTGTTAGTTTTGAAAGGTTTCACAACTTACCGAAAATCCATGTAATTTTGGGAGTTCGAAAATCAGAGTCGATTGTACAAGTAAATATTGTCTTGAACTGATGATACAAAAAAAACTTTGTTTTAGTGTGTCATTGTAAATTCATGAAATATTCAGTAACAAAAAATACACGAAAAAGAAAGGAAATGTGTAAAAACGGCAAAAATAACACAAAACATGACCTAAAAATTGAAAAATGGCAAAAAATGACCCAATGAATGAATGCTTATATCTCTGCCCTCACCCTACAAAATTATAAATAATTAGTTCTTCTCTTTATTACTTTGTGTTCATATTTTGATTTTATGTATACGAATTGCAATAATTAACGTTGAACATTCCCAACTTACATATTCTAACCTGATATTTTTTCCATACCTTCGAAGTAATTTAAAACAAATAAAAATTCCATTTTCACTTGCCTTCTTACGCATTAACTGTCTATGTTTTATTCCATCTGAAGATAATATTGAAACTGAGTGCACAGACTGAAACGTTGTGCACCGTTCTCGTAGGTTACCAAAGAGACATTGCAATAATTCAAGTAATTCCCTGTTAACAGACGCTTCTGCCTCATGAGCTCATGCTCTTAGATCCGTCGCGGGCCCGGGGGGACGATTAAAAACAGGCCGCGAATCTCAAGCTCTAGTCATAGCGCAGCAGAAATAGCGGTCGTTCACTACAAGACGACTTGCGAGCGAAATTGTTGGTACGGCCTTGACTCTCCTGCTGATTTCGGGTAAATGGAACAGACACAATCAATCGAAACATCTTCGTCCGACAGCTGATGTTTCCGGTCGCCGTCGGAAGAGATCATTCGGGTTCAATGTGACAATTTTCGTGTAGGCTACAATCACATGTTTAGACGAATCCAACCATAAGTTCCGACGTCAGCCGACCGAAATTTCGGCCAAAATCGGTTTAACTGTGACGCCGCCTTAAAGGCCTGCCACACGATCGTTGCCTGCTACACGCACGTCAAGTAAGGCACATAGTAGATTAACCCCGTATATTAGGCGGAACGGGCGAACGGCTCATGTGCCGTTTCGCATAAGATAGTGTTAATCTACGACGCGCGTCACTTAACGCGCGCCATCGCAACGCTCGTGTGACACAGACCCGAGGCGACGGCAACGTTAATCTGCCGAGGACGTGGTGTGGCGTAGCGTGTCGGGTCGGGTCGCGTGGGGTCGGGTCGGGTCGGGTCGGGGCAGGGCGATGCGGGGCGGGACGGGGAGCGACAGTGCGGGTCGGGGGGTCGGAGCGAGTCGGGACGGGTGAGGGTGGGGCAAGTGGCGAGGGTCGGGTGGAGGCGGGTCGGGTCGGGTCGAGGCGGGTCGAGGTGGGTCGGGGCGGAACGGGTTGGGGTGAGTGGGGTCGGGGCGGAGCAGGGCGGGAAAGAGCGGGGCCGGGAGGAGCTGGGCGGGGCCGGGAGGAGCTGGGCGGGGCCGGGCGGAGCCGGGCGGGACGGAGCGGGGCGGGGCGGGGCCAAGTCCTCGTGGGTCGCAGGCCGTCGCGCGTCGCCGTCGCGACGCCCTCGCGCCAGACGCCCCCCACCCCGACGCCCCCGGCGAGGCTGGCGCGGACGCGACGCTTCAAACGCACGCGCGCGCCGCGTGGCCATCGTTATTCATGGGACGGCGCCGCCCCCTCCTCCCGCCGACGCCGCGCCGCCGATCGCCCTTGTTTGTCGTCAACTGTTCATCTCGCGAGATCACAAGCACCACTTCGCCAGAGGGTCACCGCGATAGGTTGTGAATTCGTGCGAGTGCTTGGGATGATTCACTCAGCTGGTGGTTGATTGCGGTCGGTCGGTTTGTAGTAGACTTTCATTCCCATTCGTCTAAAGAGATTTTTTTATATTTGTAGTCAACAAAAACGACATCCTCTCAATTAACAGACACTCTTATCCAGTGTACTAACAAAGATGAACGTAAAACTTATAAATAAGTATTAAACCATTTATTTACTTCCAAAATCGATAAATCAAAATCCAAAGTAAAGTTCAGGATGATATGTAAAATTTTAAATGTTGAAGCTCGATATCTTGAATATTATGAACATAACATAATTTAGTTACATATCTACCAGTAACAGATGTGTCAACGTAATAACCCAACAACTTGTATGTAATGATACTGCTTACATGATACAAAGCATTGTGTTCGATATAAACTTGTTCATTCAGAACGAGAAAATAACCAACTCTAAAAAAATCCATTTCAAAGATATGAAAAATCTTTCTGGAATACTACCGAACGGTATGCTTTAAGAATCGAAAATTAAAGAATGTGGAACAATTTAAGTACATTTGTTTGAAGATTTTAGTTAAAGCACTGTGATTAACCACTGCATTACACTCGTTCAGATAAATATTAGTTTAAGGATCGCATACGCTCTTGTCGATACTATAAATGTACGTTTATTACTACGTAGTATTAGAGTCAATTAAAATCCTATGTAGTTTTCATATAAATAACTTATTTGAAAAATTTATTTTTCCGATGCTACTAACTCAAAATGGCACTTTGTATGCTCCTGACGGTTAATGACCTGTTCTTCAGTCTAGTCTCTGACCATTCTTTCTTATAAAGTTTCCAAATATTTGACTACCGAGGAAAATATTAAAATTGATGAGAAGGAATAAGGAAGCAATCGGGCAAATGTTAGTAGTTAATATTATCAGGACATTTTGCTGTATTAGAAATATGATAATTTAGACGTGAAAAAACAGTGTTATAATGATCATGAAAGATGTACGTGTCTGGAGAGGGAGACTATCAGTAGCGTCAACTTTCCATCAATAATAGAAATCAAATGTATCAATTTTATTTAAATGTTTTAAATAAAAACATGAATACAAAAAGTTGCAAGTTATATGTGTGATGCAAGTTATGCGTGAATACACATGTTAAATTATACAAGTATTATTTCAATTTTTTTTCTAAAAGTAAATATTTTAAGTGAATGTTTACCCAGTGATTTAGTAATTCTTTACATAGTATTTTTAATTCGCTGATCATTACATTTTGTTACTTCATGCATTCATTTATTGTTACTTCATGCTTTGGATAAGTAATTTTGCTAGTATTATCATTAATATTATCATTATCATTTTTACTATCATCGTTATTATTACTATTATTAATTAATAATAATTTCAATTGTTATTTCTACAATAGTTATTATGATTACGATTATCATTACTATAATTATTATGATTATATACATTTTATTTCATCATAATATCAATTGAATCGTTTATTTCTACAATAATATTTTTTTAAACTGATTTTAGATTTAACATATGTATTGGGCGTACATTTATTATTTGTTTATTCGTTTATTTATTAACTTATTTATACATTCATTCATTGATTGATTTATTCATTCATTGATTTATTCATTTATTAATTAATTCATTGAGTAATTCATTCATTCGTTACTTTGTTAATTTAAACATTTACGTTTTTCTGATTCAAGGATATTTGCAAATTCTCTAAAATATTCGTAAATATTTTATTGCAGAACTTTGAAATTTTATAGCCCTAGCGCACAATTGAGGTCTACTATGCGATGCTAATTTTAATTCCTGGCAATAATTATTTTCAATTATGAAATAATATTTGTACAAGCGAGTTCTACGAAGTATATTGGGGATGAAGCAGGTTTGAAAAATTAATGAGAAACAAAGATTATTATCTTTTCTTTGTCCTAATAGAAGTGAACAATTGCGTCATTAATACTTCTTCCTTAAGCTCCGCTTTTTAACTTTTAGATGACTAGAAGCGCGTATTTGTTAATCTTAGCTACGGCATTCTAACACTAATTCAAGCAATCGAGGGGGAGAAGTTAACTTCTGAGATGCCTTACTGGAGCGTCAGAATTGCTCTGGAGACGTACAACTGAAGCCTCTTGCATGCAACTTAGGAGGTCGGCGAAGAATGATCAATGATGAAATGTTTCAATAAAGCACAAGTCCCCAACAAAATGATAGGGAAATCAATTCAGTGATTACTGATTACACTTCAACTTTTCCAAATGAAAAACAATAAAAAAGTTAATATATTGGCAGTAATATTACACAATCCGCAGGCATAAAATGATAAAAAAAGTACGATTTCTGAAAGACTTTTCACGTAATGTTACAATGGGCTCGGAGCAGTTAAAAATGGTGTCACCATATGGATGATGTCAACTTTTCACACGAAAAATGTTAAACCACAATTAAAAATTAAAGTAATAATATATTTTGTAAATGTCTTTATTCAAAATTAAAATATGTTTACTTTATATGACTATTTCACTCATGTGGTGAGTGTACAATACAAATAAAAGAATGATTCGAAATTTAATCACAGCTTCAAATCAGCAAGTAATTATCAAATTTTCTCGTCAGTGTATTTCACACTACATGGACGTATATTTTTTCATTAGCGAAATATATTTACGCTGTGACTATGTACATTGCATTGTTCTTTAAAAACAAACATGAATAATATTAAAGTCATTACAACGTGTTTATGAAACTTCGCATGCAAAAATGTTCATGTATGTCTATCCCCACGGTAAGGCAGATTCTATTCTGGAAAACGGTCCTCGTGTCCGTCGGTCCTCGCGTCCGTCGGTCCTCGCGTCCGTCGGTCCTCGCGTCCGTCGGTCCTCGCGTCCGCCGGTCCTCGCGTCCGCCGGTCCTCGCGTCAGCCGGTCCTCGCGTCAGCCGGTCCTCGCGTCAGCCGGTCCTCGCGTCAGCCGGTCCTCGCGTCAGCCGGTCCTCGCGTCAGCCGGTCCTCGCGTCAGCCGGTCCTCGCGTCAGCCGGTCCTCGCGTCAGCCGGTCCTCGCGTCAGCCGGTCCTCGCGTCAGCCGGTCCTCGCGTCAGCCGGTCCTCGCGTCAGCCGGTCCTCGCGTCAGCCGGTCCTCGCGTCAGCCGGTCCTCGCGTCAGCCGGTCCTCGCGTCAGCCGGTCCTCGCGTCAGCCGGTCCTCGCGTCAGCCGGTCCTCGCGTCAGCCGGTCCTCGCGTCAGCCGGTCCTCGCGTCAGCCGGTCCTCGCGTCAGCCGGGCCTCGCGTCAGCCGGGCCTCGCGTCAGCCGGGCCTCGCGTCAGCCGGGCCTCGCGTCAGCCGGGCCTCGCGTCAGCCGGGCCTCGCGTCAGCCGGGCCTCGCGTCAGCCGGGCCTCGCGTCAGCCGGGCCTCGCGTCAGCCGGTCCTCGCGTCAGCCGGTCCTCGCGTCAGCCGGTCCTCGCGTCAGCCGGTCCTCGCGTCAGCCGGTCCTCGCGTCAGCCGGGCCTCGCGTCAGGCGGTCCTCGCGTCAGCCGGTCCTCGCGTCAGCCGGTCCTCGCGTCAGCCGGTCCTCGCGTCAGCCGGGCCTCGCGTCAGCCGGGCCTCGCGTCAGCCGGTCCTCGCGTCAGCCGGGCCTCGCGTCAGCCGGTCCTCGCGTCAGCCGGGCCTCGCGTCAGCCGGGCCTCGCGTCAGCCGGTCCTCGCGTCAGCCGGTCCTCGCGTCAGCCGGTCCTCGCGTCAGCCGGTCCTCGCGTCAGCCGGTCCTCGCGTCAGCCGGTCCTCGCGTCAGCCGGTCCTCGCGTCAGCCGGTCCTCGCGTCAGCCGGTCCTCGCGTCAGCCGGTCCTCGCGTCAGCCGGTCCTCGCGTCAGGCGGTCCTCGCGTCAGGCGGTCCTCGCGTCAGCCGGTCCTCGCGTCAGCCGGTCCTCGCGTCAGCCGGTCCTCGCGTCAGCCGGTCCTCGCGTCAGCCGGTCCTCGCGTCAGCCGGGCCTCGCGTCAGCCGGTCCTCGCGTCAGCCGGTCCTCGCGTCAGCCGGTCCTCGCGTCAGCCGGTCCTCGCGTCAGCCGGTCCTTGTGTCAGCCGGTTTTTGTGTCAGCCGGTCCTTGTGTCAGCCGGTCCTTGTATCCGTCGGTCCTTGTATCCGTCGGTCCTTGTATCCGTCGGTCCTTGTATCCGTCGGTCCTTGTATCCGTCGGTCCTTCTGTCCGTTGGTACTTCTGTCCGTCGGTCTTTGTGTCTGTCGGTTCTTCTGTCCGTCGGTCCTTGTCTGTCGGTCCTTCTTACCTGGGGCCTTCTGTCTATCGAACTACTGGCAAAAGTTCCTAATAAATGCATTAAAATTAATTCCGACTGCGCAAATACATTTTGAATAATTGAAGGCAAAATTATTTCTGTAAACCTTCAGGAAGTATGCAGCATGATATTTACTTGCAGCTCCTAAAACAATGGTGGCAGCAGCGATAATGCAAGCATGGCATGACGGAGCCAGGCGGAGTGAGGAAATGCAAAGCGGGGCGGCGCTGGGCGAGGAGGGTCAGGGTGAGCTGGGCGGGTGGGACAATGGAGGTTGAGACAGGGGAAGGGACAATGCAAGTCGGGTCAGGCCAAGATGTGTAAGGTAATGAATTTTTAATATTGTGGTACAATTCAATGCACTTTGCTCTTTTCGAGCATTACTTTTAAAGAAACTAGTAGTGCTACAAGAGCTTGTACTTTCTCGTATTAGTAACCGAAACGTAATATTATATTACTGCAAATCGTGTTCGTTATTAACATATCTCAGCCGTTACTAAAAAACTCCTTACCAATCGTTAGAGCGCATGAGATGCTAATACTAATTCATTTAATGTTAATACAGCTAATTTGTCGAGTCACGGCATTCTCATGTTTGAATCTGATATAAAACAAGGCGCGGGTACATTTACAAATAATAGGCTTATTTTCAGACAAAACAGCACATAGTTTACAGATTAATATATAACTGATACGTAATATTCATATTATAATATTGCAAATTGTTTCCAACTAACATTTTCTTCCTCGTTAAAGACTCACAGGCTTAGGTGACTGAGGGTATCAAGTAATGCCACTGTCTCTGTGTCTCTGACCGGAAGGTCCTAGGTCCCCACGGGGGCAGGATTTTCGGCACTAGCCACACAACTAGACGAATTCAGTTGTTGTGTGGAGGAGAATTGTAGCTCTGATCGGTAGTTTTCCGTGGTTTCTCCGATCAACACCAGTCAAATACCGGAGCCGTCCCTCTAACAAACGGGCCACGGACTGCGCGCGATTTTTCCTCCCCCTTCTTTGCCCTATCCTTTCCCCTTACTTACACCCACTTACTCTTCACGTGAACTACATTACCAATCGTGTCGCGAGTTTAAATCTTCTCCCGGCCGGGGCGGTGCCACGTTGGTAAGAGATACAAGGACGTAGAAATTTCCGTGCGCAGACGTATAGGTCGGTGCCCGATCTCACCATTCATCGGGGGAGAACACCACCCACGATAAAAACATGCACTACATGTTTAATGACCTTCACAGTTGAAAGCAGGTGTCTGTGAATTCATCTAAACCGATGATAGTTTTTTAGCGAAAGAAAGCAAAATCAAATTTGCAATAAATAAACTCTAAAAGGCCGCTACTTAGCTGTGTGCCTGGAGCAAAGAAAACGGAGGAACACCAAATCAGTAAAAAAAAATCCGCCGTTTTCTCGCGAGCATTACATAACTTTCCCTATACTATACGTACGTGCGTA
Organism: Acheta domesticus; assembly: GCA_031308135.1. Lineage (NCBI taxonomy): Eukaryota > Metazoa > Arthropoda > Insecta > Orthoptera > Gryllidae > Acheta > Acheta domesticus. The sequence continues at coordinate 253,918,945 of JAHLJT010000631.1, forward strand.
TAGTATACGGGAAAGTAAAAATGTCAGGTAATTCTATTCACACTCATATTTAATACACAACTTGAAGTCCCTCCACCCATGCTTATCGATAGACACATCGTTCCATGACAAAATAAAGTCAAGTATCTTCAGGATTTATATGGGAACTGTACTTCAAGAATTTAAAACTTTGTTTGTCACATGTAACAATACTCAAGACTCTACATTGGACAGAAACATTGAAAAAGAAGGAAAAACTCCACATAAACAACTGTTGCATAGTATTGCCACGGATACAGGCAAGGAATGGGCTACTCCTGCACCATCAAATCATTACTATTTTTAACCGAACGAAAACCTGTTTATTCGTGCAACTTTTAGCTCCACCCCAGGTACTCTACACATAGATATCCTTAGCGAACTAAAATCAAGTACCACTACTCACATACACGCCCTGGCTTCTGAACACATACATATTTTCCCCATCTGGACATCCACTTCCTTTTTGCTCATTGCAATCTATATTTTGAAACAACGTCCCGTGGACTCAAGAAGCAGCTACCTACAGACAATCTTTGCAAAATTACCTTAATTCATTGACAAACCATACCTCCAAAAAATCTTCTCAAATTCTACATCCACTATACACAAGAGGATTGCACCGTGTTACTTCTTCGTATCTCACCACACCACACTAGAGGACGGCGCTGTGTCAAATTTTACCCTCACGCGCCACTTCACAATCAAGATGGCCCCGTTATGTACCCATCAAATTTCAAGAATTTTACCTGATCTCATTAAGAAGTTTACAAAATGTACTAACTTCACCTTGGCCAATCAAGGCATATAAATATCATCAGACCTTCAAACACTTCTCGAAAATTATACACATACTTTTCACACTTTTACCACTGCTTTCTTCCTCAATCTCAGAAGTTATTCTCAATTTTCCTAACAGTTCTCTGATATATCTTCAGTCTTTTCAACTTAACCACAAACATTTCAGAAAATATTTATGTGAAAATTAGTTACTTTTGACTGCTTCTCAATCATGAGGGTTTCAAAATATCCAAAGGGCTGCAAATTTCAACCTAAACTGTGATATACCGACAATATCACTCCAGTATTATTTTTCACAGTTTGGACGGCGAAGAAAATGTGCGCCGATGTTTGACAGCTTTATTCGTGATTATATACTAAAATGAATTTGTGATTTGTTAAGATGTGAGACGGCGGTGGCTATTGTTATAGGAAGAGGTATCATATGGAGGTGGCCGAGGACAATTAATGGGGATTTTGTTGGTCGATAGCAAGAAAAGCGAATTGTACTTTTGTCGATGTGTTCTGAATGCGGAATGAAAGGAATATTGCTGGTGACACGGAGAAATTTAAGAATTGTAAGGAGTGACGTTTGGGAGCGGGCTTTCATCGACGGGAAGAGGCGCTTTGAATTGGTACAATGACAGCGGAGATGAACATGGAGACCAACGGAAAAGAATGTAAGAATGTTCAACTCATTTTTTCAAATTAGTCAACAGGAGTAAAGACCAGGAAATTTGTGTAGTTAAAGAAATCAATAAATATTAATTGTATTTGAACTCAGCCAATTATTTATTTGCGGGCAGTACGATGTGGTAAAGTCGATGCTACAATTTCCCAGCAGCTTTGCTTATTCGTGTAAAGGGCACGTCAACTGGACTAGCAGGGCAAAATAAGTAATAGTGGTTTCAGTTTAATTAGGAATAGTTGTTCAAGAATTGAAATAATTGTTGCAAAACAAAGCACGCCCCTCAGGGAACTGAAGGCGAGTGCGCCTCCATCCACCTCCTCACCACTCCACACACTGAGAATAAGCGCCTCTCGCCCTACTAGGCCCGGGGAAAACTGCAAGATGCCCAAGGCAAGTTCGAGATGGCCTTGATAGACATGACCGGTCAAGGCCAAAGTCATCTTGTCTACCAATCAATAGGGGACACCTTCTTACTCTTATCATATCGTATTCTTAGGTTTCTGAATAAAACAAGCCGTCAGCGTGGGCATATTTAGCCTAACCATCACTTCTCACCTTGGACAAACTAGTCCTCTGACGTAACCACGATCGAATCCCTGTATGAAAGTTAGGATACGCTGAATAAAGCTCGATATATTGGAATATTTATGTTACGAGGCGACAAAAAATTGAAGCTTTTCGAGTGCTATGGGCTAAGGCAATATTCAGGAAATAGACAGGTGATTCAAAGTTGAGTTCCAGTGATATGCACGAACTAATAAAATGCGTAGTTTGAAGATAGCTCACGTTAAATAATGTAAGTTGAGCCCATGGGGTCGCTATATTGAACCATATTTAGTCGCATCAAGAGAGGAAACCTGTGAAGACTGAAGTTATTTTTCTAACCTCAGGATTGTGATTTAAGAAGAATAGGTGACAAACAGGTATTCTTAAAAAATATAGTGGGGCCAATAAAATTTGGTTCAACAGAATAGTTGTATTCTAAGAATTCTCCTACATAGTTATTTGTTTCTGCGACTAACACATTCTCTTCATACGAGATGCGTTCCACGCAACCAACAAAATTTTCTTAATGTGGTTTCGTCTTCCCCTGTTCTTCCCAATTATTAATTAATTATATTCACTGAAGGAGTAGAGACCATTAGAATAAATCGTCTTTATATAATATTAATATTTATAAGTACCGAGCGAAGAGAAAATAAGTTTAAGAATTTTAATTGGAAAGATATAAATGACATGGATGTGACTGAGGAAAGTAAGGTGGAAATGAGATGCTGAAATAGAACATATTGTATCATGTAAGTGAATTATATCTTACGGACAGATATGTGGAAAATTTTAAAGAGTTAGAATAAACGAAAGAAATTTAGAGAAACGTAGCAAATTGTAAAGATATAGTAATCGTTTTGATTATGTATGAATGATGTTTGAATTTGATTATGAAAATGAGAGGAGGGACAACGAAATGCAAATATAATCGAATAGAAAATAAGACGTACTGTTTATGTAATAGGAAAGGAAATTATGTTTACATTGTTGAGAATATGTAACAGTCTGTCTGTGCTGGCTCAGCACCTCCTTTTTGAGGCCAAGGCGTTCCAGCCTAACGGCCATGGGTGACGGAGTAGGTGTGGTTAGCACAGAAACATCCCTACGTTCAATCTGAGAAGTGAACATTCTCACAGTCACACACCAACAGATACTGGGGCATTGCAAGGAAAACGCACACTATAATCTGCCCCGACCGGGAATCGAACCGGGGATTGCGTCTCGGAAAGCGAGCACGCTGACCAGTGAGCTGTCCTGCGGGGCAAATATCTAACTACTAGTTGAATAAATCGTTTTGTTAAATAGACAGGGGAAAGTTGATATTAGAAGACTGAGGTTGAAAAAAACATTTCGGAAAAATTTACGTGTAAATAATGAATAAATGGAAAAGGGAAGAGGTCCAGAAGGAGTGAGATAAAAACATTGGAAATAAGACTGGAATTAATATTAGTAATCAGATCTATTGCATAACTAAATCAATATGAAATATGACATTTTCAATTTTTTCTCAAGAATGTCTCCAAAGATTTGGATTAGATTTTTTATCGGATAGGACAAGTTCTTATATAAAAACCGGTATAAAAGATTCCGATTTTCGCTTAATTCTCTGAATTTTTGAATGTTGCAATAGTATAACAACTTTTCGGCATCTTCCCACAACTTTAGTACTGAAGATAAAAATTTTAATTCTGAGTGAAAATCTCTTCTTCAGAGTCGGATATTTAAATGAAGTCATGTATTTTTAAAATATCAGTAGTTTTTGCGTAATTTTGCGTGAAATAAAAGCAATTTTGAAGGCAAGGTTTTTCTCAAAAAAGGCTTCAATTTTTCTTTAAATCTTATGCAAACTGGAAAAAACCCTCCTAATTGTAACCATTGCAAAGTTTTTCTAAATGTAAAACACATTAATTTACTGCTTTCTGTACAAAAGCTGTAGATACAAACACCAATTGGAAGGTAGATATGGAAACATTTTTAACTTGAAAGAATATCAAAAAAGAATTATTGACTTCATTAAGGAAAGAAGCATTTAGAGGAACTACTAATTATACTAATGTTGTTTGTATTGTATTGAAGGTATTATATTGAATGTATTCATTTGTAATTGTAAAATGTACTTATCTGTGTAATTGCAAATGACCTCGATGTCGATGCGACGATAAATAAACTATATACCTTACGCCTGACCTGCACAACGCCTGCTCCCGCGGGCATTCTGCACTTGCGAGCCGGTCGTCTGCCCGCAACAGCGCCGAAAGTGCAAGTAGTGGGGAGTAGGAAGTTTTGCGGGGAGGGGAGAAGTCTCACTTAGCACGACGCGGCGCGTAGATTGAATGCCTGGGCGTCTAATACAATGATCCATGTTGGAAAATTATACCCCCCACTTGTTAAAATGGATTGTGTCTAGTATTTCAAGTTACCAGGGCCAAAATTTTCTGTTTATATTCTGTGCACTGCTGTATATCCGCCTTTGTATCCACCACTGTAATATCCTTTTTAAATTAAAAAAAATTAACACGCTCATTGTGACTCTTAAACAATATTTTAAAGCAGTAGCTTTTTTTAAAAAAATATTTAATTCTAACTAACAAAAAATACAATTTAATAATTTATTGTTCACCAGGAATGTTATAATCTTCAGATCAGAAGAAATGAAAATCATGAGAGCAATCTCTTATATCAAGATTGACATAAAAATAGAATAAGTGGCAATTCCGAGAAGAGTAACGTTTAACAACACATATATTTGTGGCCATTTTCCCCCATTATGAAACTGAATAAAAGAGATCAATGAGCAAACCTCTGTAACGATATGTTACGTGCAATCACAAGATTATCGTGGGTATTGTTAAATAGAATGCAAAGGGCTTAATATTTTTATACGATGTTGTAAAAGACTCTGAACTCTTGTCAGAAATTAATCATGATTTTTTCCAGAATAAGATGTTTTTGTTTTAATGGAACTGTCTTATTTAATTAAACACAGTTAATGAAAAAATAGTTTATTGCTCTCACTATCAAACAAAAACAATTCAGTATCATAATTTTGTGTTTAGCAAAACACTAAATTTGTGATTATCTCGTAGCAAAGCGAATTACATTATCAGCCCTACAAGTAATTATAAATGGTGTCCAAATCTAATATGTATAATACGTATGTATTATGTATATTTGGTATATATGTATATTTGGTGTCCAAATTTAATACGTATAATTCGTTGTAGTTTAGTATTTCTCACTGTGATATATCGACAATAAACCTTTATAATATCATACAAAAGGCAATATTATTTGAACCGTATGCGACTCTCATTTTCTCGCCGACTGCTCTTTAAATTTACGCGCTATGGTTCGAATTCCGCATTCTAATTAGTAGTCCCCGCTCCTAGAGTAAGTCTCATCCCCACCCTTCATCGATTTTCGCATTTGCACCCGAGCTGCTCGCGCGCAGCTCCTGACGTCAGTGAAAGTGCAAAATGCTGTGCAGGTCTGCCTTACGCAAATGAATTCTTTTTAAGAATCTCTCACGTCGATAATATTTACATTACGGGAATTTTGATACATTATTACATTTTTAAGCAGAAGTTATTCAAACGATTTCCTATGAAATTTCTCGAAAATTCGTAATTTTTCCGAGAAAATGAACTCAAAATTGCGCATTTGCAGAAACTCTTAAATACCTTGATCTCAAGAACGGCTTCAATATTTTCAACGAAACTTTGCGCAAATGACCGTGTTTTATCCTTCTATAATATTGTTAAAGTCTTATTTCAGTTCTTGTACTGAGGGTCTGAAAAAAAAATTTTAATGTCTTTTAGGTGCAGATAGGTGGCAGTCGGAAAAATGGTGGGGCAATACCGAAAAGCTAGTCTAGGCTAAAGACATTAGAAAACACATTAGTTCACGAAAGTCTTTGTCATTGTGCTGCACCACTAGTTAACATAAGTAATAAGAGCATTGGTTTTTATGACTTTGTCTTTTACCTGAAAACGGATTTGCAAAATGTCTGTGAACACTGTGAAGGTAAAACACATTACAAAAACAGTATTACAGTGTGTTATTTTGAAGATGTTTCAGAAGTTATGATCCAGCAAGATATAAGTGATGAAGATGAAACTGGAACTAAAATTTTGTAAGATTTTAATGAAATCATCAAGAAAAAAGTAAAATATTGAAATTGGCGATTTTCTGTTTACTCAGTTCCAAGGCTAATTATAGAGAAGAACTATTAGATATTGAATACATATGTTTTGATTATTATGAAAAGTATTTCATTCGTTTTACCGAATCAAATTTTTAATGCCACTGATGAAATATTTCACGTTTATGAATCTGATCCTCCGTAGTAAATAAAATTATCAAAATCAATGATAGAAGGTATTTCATAGCCACAGAATGAAAAAGTGAAACTGTTCTTGGGGGTAATATGAGGGCAAGTCAATAAATAAGTCGCAAAACGAAATTGAGGCAAAAATAATCAAAGTAACTTTCTGACATTTATTTCACTTTTTCACATAATCACTCTCTACATTCACGCACTTATCCCATCTCGTTACAAGTCCTTGAAAGCCAGCAGCAAAGAAGTCCTTTGGTCCTTCGCAGCCAATGTGTAACCTCATAGATTACGCTGAAATTGTGAATGCCTCATGGTGAAACTGTAAATGCCGCGTGGTACTGCACCACTCTGCGGGCACTCCGACAGGCCATTCGCCGCAAGCGACCTGGACTCCTGTCAAAGGGTGTGATTCTTCTGGATGACAATTCCCGCCCTCACACAGTAAGACCAACGCAGGAGCTGTAACGGACATTTCATTGGGAACGCTTGAAACATCCACCGTTCAGACATGACTTAGCCTCCAGTGATTTTCATCTGTTTGGGACCCTAAAAAATCATTTGGGTAGCCGTCATTTTCATACAGATGGTGCCGTAATCTATGAGGTTACACGTTGGCTGCGACGGCAACCAAAGGACTTCTTTGCCGCTGGCTTTCAAGGGCTTGTAAAACGATGGGATAAGTGCCTGAATGTACGTTCATTTTTCATATGTGGAAAAGTGAAATAAATGTCAGAAAGTAACTTTGATTATTTTTGCCTTAATTCCGTTTTGCGACTTATTTATTCTCTTGCCCTCGTATTTGAAACACTTCCAAATATGTAATGTCAGAAATCAGTGCTTGATTTCTAAAATAGTTTGTACTGGAACGCGTGACAAATTGATTAATTTTATATAAATTTATTGTTTCTGTTTATTTGTGTGTCTATTAATTATAAATAACCTTTGTAACAAATATAATTTAAATTAACGCATATTTTAAGTAATCGTAACTTCCTATAATTATTATCTTTTTCGGTAATGTCAAATAAAGTTTCTCCAGAACTCAACCGTTTTCTGTGAAAAGTAGCTCAAAATTTTGCATTTTCAGAAACGCTCAAACGCCATTTTTTCAACAATAGCTCCAATTTTTTTTCTTCAAATTTTTCGAACGGATAGTGCTAATTGCACTCTTTAAAATGACGTAAAGTTCAATTTGGGATATTTTTTTGGTTTTGGAAAAATTACATAAATGTAATTTTTTTGAAAGATCTCGCACACCTTTAATATGCACATTACCATCAATTTGTAAACAATATTTTATTTGTAGGTTAAGGTGCTTGAAATAACTTCAACTGAAGGGCTTCAAAAACTCAATTTTCTGAGAAAAAGAGCTTCATATTTTGCATTTTTAGTAGCGCTTAAGCGCCATTTTCTTAAAAACGGCTACAAATTGTTCAAAGGAAATTGCATTTTAGGAGAAAGTTTTACTGTTCTTGAATATTGTATAACTTATATGTCCATTGTAGCATTAGGAAACCGAAAACTTAAGAAAATGTCAAAAAAAGTAGTTTGCACGAGTATGCACGAGTATGTGGTAATTCCAAATAGCTAGCCCGGACCCAAGGAAATAGAAAACTAATGCGGGAAATCCTGTGTTTTGTAGCACCACTAGTTTATTATTGATAATTTGTGTATTTACATATACACATTTTATTATATTTATTAAATGTATGGGGTATTCTATTTTCTTCATTATATTCCATAATATTCGTCTAACATCTTGATCAAACTCATTTACGAAGTCTACAAACCATATGAGTCTGGATTCCCTCAGTTTCTCAGCTAATAGTCGAATTATCGTTACGTTATCTTGACAAAGTTGTCGTTCTCTGAAACCATTTTGTTCATCCATTAACAAAAATAGGAAATTTTCTTTAGTCTATTGTTAATAACGCTTGCATATAATTTATGAACTGTGTTAGAAAGGCTTATTCTCTGATAATTATTGCTTACATTTCTTTCTCTTTTTTTCAAAAGCGATGTATCCACCGTAATTTCCTCGTGCAGTTGTTATTTTGGGAATTTGCAGCATTCATTCATTCATTAGATGTAGGAACCTTAATTATACAACTCTTCCTTACGTGTCACCAGTTTTGTGTTTATTCACTCAGTGCCTAACACTTTTCTGTTTCAATTGAGACGTGCCTTCTTGTACGTTCACGAGTATCTTCTTCGAGTGTTATGTAATTTCCTTCATACTGGTCACAGCTGTACGACTAACTTCCGGACTTGTTTAGTATTTCATATTCATGATCTACTTGTTCCACCCATAAATTTGCAAAATGATTTATCCACTCCTCAGTCTGTAATATGTGGACATACTGTATCTTTTTTTGTATTATTTAATTGTTTCATAAGTTTCTTATCTACGACTTTTCTGACATGTATATAATTTTCTACATTGTATAATAAATTATTCCAGGATGAGCTTGCTTTAGTCGTTTACTGGCATAATTTCGTTTTATTAGTATTCTGCTGCAGATTCTTGTGTTTTCTTTTGCAAATATTTTATATATAGCAAATGTTCTCGTGTACGTACGTATATCGGCCTAATAATACGTGTGAAACAAAATCGTAACCCATAGAGTACAGGTGCTGAATCGAAAAAACAAAATTCAGTGGATTAGCGAAAAAAAATAGTTTTCGAAGTAAGAACAACATCGTCTCGTAAGAACAACACCAACAAAACCGTTTCAAAAATGGATTTAGGGGTTCGCCGAACTCTCATTAACACCCTATTTTTCGGCCCTTTTCGCTAATTTTTAGTAAATAAAGATTAAATAATACTTAATGGCATTTACATCAAAGGATTTTGGGATGAGGTGATGCCCACGTTATCCCGCAACAATTTTATGACTATCAAACATTACTTGACTCAGTGTGACACATTAGTTCGAATATAGCCATTTTTTCATTAAAATCTTAGAAAAAGACACGTTTCAAATGAGCATTGATCCGTAAACTTTATTCAAAATTCTTTTAATTTAGATAGTATTAATTCCTGAAATCTCTATTTGACAGCAAACGACGAAAATTGCGCCGCGCGCTACCGCTGTTAACCACCATGAGATTTTTTCCCTTTTTGTTTCTTTGCGTGCAACAGTACCCAAGTCATCGTTCCCGCCGGCTGCCCCGCGCTAATTTAAAAACGGTTTTATACGTGGCGATGTTGTTCTTACATCGTAAACTAACGTAAATTAAGATTAATTAATGATTCCATGCGCTTCAACTGCTGTCATTAGCACTGCTGAATCACACTTTCGCCTAAACTATTCGTAACAGGTTTTTCAACAAGAATTCTCACCGATCGGTCTGTCCCAACTCTATGATTTTTAAAAGATTTAATGGATTTGGAATTTTGGGTGTACTTTTCAAACATCCCTTGGAACGTTTTCAAAATTTTCTGAAAAATGAAACCAACCTTTTTTTCTAAACATTCTTGTAAGAGTAGAGCAAAATACACTTATTAAGATTGCATGTATCCGATTTTCACTGTCAGTTCTTTATACTTGATTGCTATTGTGAGTATCAGTGCTTCAAATGATGTCTTATGAACTTTTCAGTAAAACTCAGCTGAAATTTGGAAATTGTCGGTTCAAACATTTTGTCAAAAACGTCCCTTAATGTTTCAATGAAAAATTACATTTAATAATAATTAAGAAATGCGCACAAGTCTGCATGGAGTTTACAGTTCAGTCTTCGGAGCTGAGCTCCGTAATTGTTTTCTTGTTTTCCTTGCATGAAAGCACATGATACTTGGTACACTTTTCGTTGCACAGTTTGCACACGCATAGATCACTGGCGGTGTGATATGTGGTTGTCTTGCAGAGTTTATGGTGGAATCCACGCACCGCTAATCAGAAAATTTACATTTAGAACCCAGTTTTATTCTTCGGTAACATTCATAAAGCACATTTCGATTCTATACCTGGCCGACCGAAAAATTGTGAAAATGTGGGAACAGGTATTTTAAGCGCCGATGGGTAGCAGCTGGGAAAAAGGTGAGACAAAATGTAGAGTTTGCCAGACTAAGGAGATTAGGAAACTAACTAGTACGAAAAAGTCTACACTTTTCTGTTGCATCACTAAGGTCCGATTAAATTAAGAAGGTGATTGACATTTGTGAGTGGAGGGGAGCGACGTTGCCAGGTCGCAAACCACTGAGCACGTGTTACCGGGACACGAAAACAAACACTTAAAAAAATACGTGTAAAAGTGTAAAAAATACGACAAAAGCCTAACCTCAACGCAACTCATCACAACACAGTACACATTGCGCGCGCAGCACAGGCAGAAACGCGGGCGGCGTGGCGGCAGGGAAGTCGCTTGCGATGCTCAAATGTTCCCCGTATTCGGCAGAGGCAACTGAGCGACCTGACACGTCACGTTTTGTTTCTCTGGTTGGCAGCTGCCATGGAAACGGGAGAGGCGTCCTGACGTCACACAGAACTGTCAATCACCTTCTTAATTTAATCGGACCTTAGTTAATGATCTTACGTTCATCTTTTAATTCATCTGTAGTATCTATGCTTTGTAAATAATGTTGTAGTCTTTCTTGATATAAATATTTTATTGAATTTTCGTGAAGTAAATACCCCTTCAAGATTTCATTTTCGTTATGGTGGTGCTTATTTTCTTTATTTCAGCAGGTTGGCAATGTAGTTTTTGCTACCACTAGAAAATCAGAGAAAACATCACTTCCTCTAATATTCCTATATCTTGCACTAACTTGGATGCCTTCTTGTTAGCAAATTACATTGTCGAAAATTGATCGATGTTCTCTTTCAGTCCAAGTGTGTTTATCTTTCTATCGAGAAAATAAGTACATTAAAAGGACGAAATTGTATCAGTACATGCCCATTGTTATTTAGGGTTATTTATCCACAAGACTGACTACTGAATACTCTCATATCCTGATTACCACAGAAATTGATAACTTTCCGATTCAAGCATTCAGGACATCAATAAGTACAAGGTAATCACATTTATTAACTTCATTAGTCTCGTTTTGTAGTTGTCCGTAAAATATTTGGGTTTCTTCTTTTGTCCCTTCTTTAAGCGCGTAGACTCCAATTACGATTACGAACCCTTTGAGTTTTAGCCGAACTACTACATTCGTTCACTTTTTGTAGGTATAGCCATACAAGTATAGAGTATGTTCTATAGTTGTATATTCTATTTTTCCATTTCTTCTCAATTTCTCTACCCCGGCTTTGGCTCTGATACTGTGTTTTACTCTGCTACAGTCCATTAAGTACTTGTCTTATTCTTTTGTTTTTTATTAATTTTTCCTTTGTTTCTCTTACAACAGCAATTTTTTATTTTCTTTTTTTAATATATTTGTGTGTGTGTGTGTTTTAGTGTTATTTAAGATTCCATCATTTACTAGGTCATTAACAATCACCATTGAATTTAATGTTATGGTATGAGGATGAAACGATATGGTGATGTTAGCTGGTGAAAGGGAGAACACATACAATCATGCCCGAGGCGGGACTCGAACCCGAGATCACTACGGTACTACTGCCTTAGCGAACTCGGCCACAGGGCAGGCTTTTTAATATCTTGGTTTAATAGTTCTTCGTTCATTCCTAAACCTTGTACGTTTCTTGTTTCAATTTTATCTTTTCCATAATTCCGTGTCACTTGACCTTAGCTTGCTTGGGTCGGGTAGTCTTAAAGATCCGTCCGATGTCTGAAATAGTTTCATTTGCCTAAGGGGAGCCGTGCTGCCGTCTCCCGACTGCCATGCTTTTGTTTAAGGTAAGATCCTGTAGATCACATGTTTTCTCTACAGATTAAAAATCTGATCTATCCTTTGAAGCGCCTTTGCCGCCATTTTCGCCGTTTTGAAGGTCCTCCTCTTTGCCGAAATTGGCTTTGAGGTCCTCTTCTGAAGTACTTCGTAGCCTGACCCCTATCCTTCGTCCTGCCCGGTAAGGAAGGCCCCACCAGTTGCTACTCCAGTATTACCATCAGCTTTGCTCTCAGGGTCGCAGCGATGCTCAAGCATCACCAACAAGACCTGGTACTCCGTAAGTGGTTGTTTATACCACTCTGAAGGAAATTATTTATACAATGTTGAGAATAAGATACCCCCTGTTTAAAAGCATGTTTATCTAAGTACAATAGGCATTTGGCTAAGTGAAAGTATTAAAATTCATCGTTATAGTAAATGGGATAGTACAATAGTGATGTTATAAAGTAGTTAAGTAAATAAGTATCGTCTCTTGTATTATTTCAGTAGTATACCTTTGCGTTCCGGCTCTCACATGCAACCAATCTCTATAAATGAGGTCTCTAAAGAAAGAGAATTTCACGGAGACTTGACGAATTCCATTTTGACTTTGAAAATATGAAGGATTTGTTAAAAAAAGACATCTAAATATTCATTTCTAATGCAACCCGCCACACACGTCAGCGGTTTTTAAGATGAGATACAAACAAGATGAGATACTTTTGGACTTTCTTCAATAAAATTTTCGTTTCGGCGCTTCAGTACCACCAATGCCACATAAATATTTCAGCCCTTCTTGCTGGTATCCATTTCTGTGGCAACACGCTTAGAAGGCTTAGATTCCTCATAAAAAATAGATAAATAATAATATAATATATGATATAAAGATATTTACGCTTTCTGTATACACCGTGGTTTGTGCAGTCTGATTAGGTTTATTTGCATAATCATTAATTCAAGATTTGCTCTCCAGAAACAACTACAAGTACTATTAGAGTTGCTTGATACCTATGAAGATTGTTTCTTATGCGTGTGGTGAAACTATTCAATTAACGTTTTGCCATGGATTGTAAGTGCTGTGTACTTAATTGTGGAGGGATGTGGTTGTTCAGTGAAGAGTGAACACTGTGTTTGTGTTTTACCTGTACCAATATTTTCGTTATCATTCGATGAAATTTTAAAGTCAACGGGTAGTGAAAGACACGTAGCTTTCTCAAAAGTAAAAAGCTAATATTTTTGTGACTATCACGAAAAGCTAAAACCTCACAAAGAATATTGAATAATTACTTTAAATGTCTTTAAGTAAGTGTTGGGAATTGTTCCAAGAAAATTCTCCATGATATTGAAAAAATATTTATTGAAAATTTCTTTTATACATTAACTGCATTGTTTTTTATTTTTATTTGTTATTGTGTTAGTGCATTGCAAGTTACTTCATAGATTTTTAAACAAATAAACACGTTTCGTTAACTCTTAGAATGAAAATAGAAGGATAGGTATGGGTGTGGGGTCTAATATGCGAGAGTTCTCGCACGGGTACGCGGAGGTAGTGGGGAAAACTTGTGCTATGGCACAACACAAGGAACAAACTTTCTAAAGTAGCTAAAGTAAAATTGCTTGAAATAAATGGAAAACAAAAATCAAAACGCACTGGCCTACAATATTACGTGAATTAATTAAAAAAAACTACTAAACAACTAAATTTCAAATTATAGAACGAATAGCGTAAATTACTCGACAACTGCCAACGACCGCAGTCCAAACGTACGATTTAAATGTTGGCGGTATCTGGAAGTATGTAAATCAACGCCCAGCTACAAACCCATGTTGTAGATAATACACCGTTTGATATTAAACTCAAGATGTCGTTTCGTTAGGATATTCAATATGCAAACATCGTTTGAGCAACATTCCCATGTACCGCAGTGAGGTCTAAGCCTGCTGAATTGTTTCTAATGGCAACAAATGGTATTTAGTACTCAAAAGTTGAAAATATTAGTTTGATTATTTTTTGGCTAAGAATTGCTTTTCTTGAGGTACGTAAGAACGCAGAAAATAATCCAATACTTTTTAGTATACAAATAATGTTTCAATTTTCGCACCCCAGCAAGCTGAAACCCTGACTCTTTAAAACCTCCTCGGTTTCTCATTACAAATCAAGGAATGTTAAATAATATTGCAAAGAGTAGGTCTGTACTTGCCCGATCCGGTATTTTCGCACTACTTTACATAGCTTTCTCAAGAGTAAAAAACTTTTCTATTATTGTTGTGACTATCAAGGAAAGCGAAAAGCTAACTCTGATGGAAGATTGAATAATTTCTTCAAATGTTGTTTTTAAAGAAGTATGAATTGTTCCAAGAACATCTCTCTAAAATGCTGAATAAACTTTATTGAAAATTTGTTTCCAACCTCAAGTGCATTGTTATTTTGTTTGATATTCCGTCTACTTTAGTACTTTATCTCCTTCCCTTTCCTTTTTTATGGAAAGGATAGACAAATGCATAGGGAAAGGGTGGGGTTTACCATGCGAGAGTTCTCGCACGGGTACGCTAGTAAAATATAATGAGCAAACTAATTGTCGTGTACACAATAGGGTAAAGAATAATAATCCTTTCCATTTCACTTTGCTCACTGTTGGTGGTGAAATGTTCATTTATTCCCGACACGCTATACTTTGAAGCAGCAAAACACTCAACAAACTTTTAATTTACACAAGATAAATTCTGAGACGCTCCAACAACTCCAAATTGCATTCTTTTTATTAAAAGTTGATTCGAATTTATTAGTTTTGTTGTTTTTTCAATTTTTAAAACGTGTTTTAATATAATATAAACATTTTACATGTATTCGTTTGAGATCCACATTCTTTAAATAAAAAGTAATTGCTCTCATTAGCATTACATTACGATATACCCATCTTAGGCTTACTTTCAAATTTTCTAAACGTAAGAATTTATGAGAATAATTGAATCCAAGGAGTGTTTTTTTATTTTATTTTTGAAAATAAATTTATGTATTTCTGAGAACGAGTCTCAGAAATATTTGTAATGAACTACGACCATAATTGAAATGCATTTCATTTCGTCACACCCACCTCAACGATCCTTTCCATTTCCCTTGGCTGGCCGTTTGAACTAACGCACATTCTTAATGCGTACTAACGTTCCCGCTATACGTGGCCCCTCCTCCGATCGTCTCCGCAAAGGGCCCTGCGGTCGGCTGCGAGCCAGCACGCGAGTTCATAAATGAGCGGCTAAGTGTCCCGGACAAATGGGACAGGGCTCATTACACAAAATGAAACAAAGTAGCTCTCTCTCTCCGCGGCGTCGACGGCGCCATCGCGCGGGCAGATGGCCGCCGGGGCGCAGCCGCGGCCGACGGCGCCGGTGGCGCGGCAACGGCACGTCGGGAAAAGGAGGAGCGCTAATAGAGGTGGATTAGACGCGCGTGGCGGCGGCACCGCCAGTAAAAATGACCCTAATGAGCCCCGCGCGCGCCTCGCGGCCCGATTAGCCAGCGGCGGAGCGGATGTTTTCGACAAATTGTGACGTCACGCCGCGCCATCATCACTTGTCCATAAAGTGCAGCCGTCAACGGATTTTCCAAGAGCAGGGGCCCCCGGCGGCCGTGGCGTTGGCGGCGGCGGCGGCGCGAAGAGAGAGAAGCGAAAACGGGGAAGAAAAGGGGGAGCGACGCGCGCGCACAAAAACCGGTACAGCAGCGGCGGCGGCGGCGGCGCCCTCCCCCGGATCGCTGCAAGAGAGCGACGGAGAGCGAGCGAGGCGCGCCCCCCCGCGAGAGAGCGAGACGGCGCGAGGGAGCCGCGCTCGTATAAATACGAATATGGCTGCGTGTATGTGACTCGTAGGAACCTCTTTGAGGCGAGGTAATGAGCCGAGTAATGGAGCTAATTAATTTCATGACCAGGCCAGATCGAGGCAGCGCCGCCGCCGCGCCCCTCCCCGCGCCCTCCGCGCCGCGCCCCGGGGCAGCGCCCCTCCCCGAAGCCGCAATCAGCGCCGGGGGGCGGGGGCGCGCAGGCAAGAAGAGAGGGAGGTACGGGAGAAAGAGGAGGAGGAGGAGGAGGAGGAGGAGGAGTTAATGGTTTCAGCGCGGGGGAGGAACGCCTCGCGCACACACAAACACTCTCTCTCTCCCCCAAGGATTAATTGATAGTTGTAACACCCTCAAGGATAAGCCTCCCGGCCTAATGTGTGACACGGCGCTGTGCCTCCCGCTGGCGGCGGCCGAGCGAGAGCGAAGAGCGGGGAGGAGGAGGACGACAACGCGGCTGCGGCGGAACAATGGCGGCGGAGCGGGAAGGCGAACCCGCCCCCGCCTTTCTCCCCCCCCCCGCTCTCCGACGCCCCCCTCCCGCGCCGCGACGTCTTGAAACAGAGCCTGTGGTACGGATAGCGCCCCGCCCCCGCCCCGGCCGCCATCTCCGCCGCCGAGCGCTGCTCTGCTCGGAACAGCAGCGGCGGATCTCTCGCGAGGCTCCGGCGGATGATTAAGCATTTAGCGCGGGTCGGCCCCATTACGCGGCGGGGCGGCGCGGAGAAGGGGGGGTGCGCGCTCGTGGCTCAGACGGCGAAGACGACGAGGGCATCGGCGGCGGCAGCGACGACGGTGGCAGAGGCGGTGGCGTCGGCGGCAGCGGACACAGTGATGACTAGAGACTCAATTTTTATGTAATTATATATATTTTTTGTCTTTCTACTTACCGTTTTAAAAGTTATAACCATGGATAATCGTCGCTTTTCTAACACAAAATCAAAATTGTTCGTTACTTATTTTTACATATTTAGCATTTTATTACATACACTAATATTTTGCCATTTTCACGAAATATTCTTTTTATTATATCAATTTGCTTCAATTTTATTACTGTGATATACCAAAATATTATATATATTTTTTTAATAACATTTGCTGTAAATGGGTTGGATAAAAAGGGTCTGTAAATGGCGATAGCTGTTTGCCGGCAGCCTTAGCAACGCCGGCATGGTGGTTGGCAAGGTAAATAAACTGCACTCAGGCGTTGAATAGGTGGGGGTGCTAGCTAGATAGACAGATAAAATAATGTGGGATTGGTCTGAAAAGGAATGACTGTCGAGGGCGTGGCTACTTGGTTTGATAAGATGGGATGGATTGGCTATGGGAGAATAGACTGTCAAATTTTGTCGTTTTTGTTTTAAAAAGAGGAATGAAGGACGGATACCGAAGCGTTGAGGCCGGAAAACGGCGGAGAACAGGACATTCTGATAGAGGTCGTCGAGTAGTACAGATCGCTCGCGAGATTAACATAAGGGGAGTGGGACTTGTAAGTATTGAGTAAGATAGTTTTTCGGACTCTGAAAGTTAATGTGCAGAAGTGAATTCGCGTAGGACTTGGAAAGTTTTTTATATTGCAGTGTTGGACTTTAAATGTTTTAACACTAGTTGGGGAGGACTATGAACTCTAAATATCTCGTAAGAACCGGTAGATATTCTAGGCAGTGAGGGCTGGATGCGTCGGCAGCGTCGCAAGATTGGAAGAAAGAAGCAGGACTTGGGATCATCTCCATTCAAGTGGGAAGATACTGCGGACCGTCGTCGATCAAGAAGTTAGATAAGTACTGCAGTACAAAAGTTTATTTAAAAAGGTCATGACCTAGAACAATTGTCAAAATTGTTAAATAAATTGTAGAATTTTTCTTTTGGAAATGAAAAGATTTTCATTTAGTCAATCACAATCCGTCATCCTGATATATGTATTGTGAGAATTCTGATGTGGTAATGTCGACGTAATTGCATGAAGAAATAATAGTGTTACTTAACATATTTATTTAGAGAACCGGCTTGGTGCGGTTTTGCCATCATCATCAGTCTCGCTGTGTGCAGCAAAAGAAAAAAAACGTGCTTTTATTCACACACAGCGATACTGATAAAGACAAAGCCGTCAAAAGCTGGCTCTCTAAATAAATATATAAAGTTAACGGTGATGACTTCTATTTCTTCCTGAAATATGATGTTGACAAAACCTAAAGCGATGAAGGTGCAGAGAAAAATGAAGTTGATATCAAGATATCAAGATTCATTATCCTTTGCAATACAAAACAAAAGAACCTCGTCAGTAATCCCCCCTTTTCTTAGATATTTCGCTTCCCTTTTCATTTTTACTTTCTGGGTACTACCTAAACAGTAGACGAGAAATTATTGTAATGCTGCGGGAAGAAGAAACGGTTTTTTTCGGCAAAATAACTTATATTGCCAAGCCCTGGTAACGAAAAAATGGATAAATCTTGTTTCTATATGTGGTGAATAACTTCTTCTAACACGTTATGTAGTCAGAATTAACCTTTGATGGGTCCTTGAAACCAAAAAAATGGATTACGGCAAAATTTCTGTCAGTCTGGCTAAGAACAAGGCTAGCGATTAAGCCAAAAGCGGTATTTTCACCAAAATTGATCTTACCCAATCGATTTGATGTCGCAGCCCCTTGACTTTGAAACGGATAATATTTTTTGGGGGGAAACATACGAAGCTTCAACACTTCCAAATTTTTCTCAAAAAAGGCTCCAAATGTTTTCTTTAATGTTTTGTGATATAGTAAAAGAAGCATAATTAAATTACGTAGTTCGTTACTGAATGAATTTTCGAAAATTTCAAAAGTTCAATGTTTTTCGAGGTCTGCCTACAATTTCAGTAATGATCACAGACATTTTTTCGTGAGAGAAACCTGTTCATTAAAAACAGATCTTCAAAGAAGATCATTCCAATTTTTTTTCTTAAACTTTTCTCGAATATAGCAAAGACCGCCAAAGAAAGTAGTGTTGGTCCCATTTTCGGCAAAAACTCTGTATTTTCTAAAATTTCAACAAAATTAACTTTGCAAACCTACATTATTGATGACAGAAATTTGTTTGTTAAACGAAATCTGTTCTAAAAAATAAGTTCGTTAAAATATCGTGTACATTTAAAAAACGCGTAGTTTAGAGTATTTTTTTGGAAATGTGCTTCTTTTGGTAGCGTCTTGCAATACATATTGTCTCGGCAGTTTGAAATTCTGAGAATTCCTTCTCCTTATTGGGAATAGTTTTGGCCGTATGAAACGCAGTTTTAATTGTGGAATTTGTGTTGATATTAACGTGAAAATAATTACTTTTCGCACTTTATGTTCTACGAAGTTCTACAAGTGGTAACGGAGATGTGTTAATATTGTGACAGTTCACATTGACATGTCATAAAATTCATAATTCTGCAATTTTAGTAAAGAAAAGACGACATTGTTCATTTCATTAGCGAAGGAGACAGTGGACGATGGATTTCATTAGCGAAGGAGACAGTGGACATCCAAATCTGTAGAGATCACGGATAATTTTGATGGTGTGGTGAACGAGATAATTGAAGCTGGTATGGTTCGCGCCCAGCGTTACCGAGACTTCATGAAGGGAAGTGCTTTAATGCCGATTTTTCTTTTTGATTGGATGTCGTCATAACTCTTGTAAGAAGGCCAAGTTAAGTGTTGTCGAAAAAGAAAGAACTAGTATTTTTTAAAGTAAATGTTAAATGGCCTTAACTAAAGAGTGTGCGCGCAGGTGTGAATGAGTACCTTTGAATTTCAAGTGTGTGTGTGATGTAAATATTTATGTATTGCGTTATTGTTTATTGTCTTTGTTTCCAAGGGCATCTAAATTGTATGTGTTACATTAACAATGTCAATAGCGGGAGGCGGCAACGAAGCCAGTAAATTTCAATGAATAAACCCCAATGCTCCGATTGATGGTGGGTTTGACATTTAAGAACTTTAATTTCATTTCTTGCTGCGTACGATATCCTGCAATAACGATAGACACCGTATCCTGTAAAGGCGGCTTCGCACCCCACGATCGTATAAATTTCTGTGAACGGTTCAGGGTCCTATGTCACATGCTCGTGCTTGCTATGAAGTAATTAAGATCAGTATTTTTTTAAAATTTAGTAAGTAGTATAAGTCA
The DNA here is from genome assembly GCA_031308135.1 of Acheta domesticus. Lineage (NCBI taxonomy): Eukaryota > Metazoa > Arthropoda > Insecta > Orthoptera > Gryllidae > Acheta > Acheta domesticus. The sequence continues at coordinate 253,939,075 of JAHLJT010000631.1, forward strand.
ACCCAAGTTATCGTTTCAGTGGCACGTCCAATATGGGGGCAAATTAGAGCATTATTTATTTATTTTATAAATAATTAAGAAACACAGTTCCGTTTCAATATTGACAGGAAACGCTGAATTATAACATTACATATTATTACTGTGACGGTTCACATGGACCTTAAAAATAAAAACAATCATATTTATGAATATTTTTCATAAGGAAAAATAATGGCATTGTCAAGGTGACAAGCGACGGCGCAGAGGCGTAGGAACTTATGTTTTTACGCAAACATCGCATAAGTCCGAGCAAGCAACAACAAATAAAGACATTTTATTTATTGTGATGCGCCATGAGCAATAAATGTTAGGATAGTGCAAAATTTAGTACAAAAAATTGTAATAACATTCAGTGACGTCAGTAGATAAGTGAATGGCCATACACTGTGTAAGTAAGAGGGTAAATCACGGCAAAATAATGAAATAGAGACAGTTCTGAAGCTTTTAAGGAAGCGGGACACTCGATTTCACCGGTAATTTATTGAAGATCCGTACATAAATATATAACAGAATAAGATAGAAAACGCAATTTTCGTCGCAGAACAATGCTGAGGACAAAAGACTGAGACAGTGTTGTTTCCCAAGTTTTCCTGGCGAGTGGAGGGAGGTAGACGTTCAGAGGGATAGTTTTGGTCGCTTCGAAGAGAGAGCGCGTCGGGTCTCTAGTGTGTCGAGAAGGCGTCGAAATGAGATGCTGAACTGTTATTGTGAATGGAATGGTGGAGTTGCAGATCTATGGGACCTTCGGAGAAAAGACGCGGATGCAATTGGTGACATGCAGCTCCAGGTTGCCAAACTTCAAAAAGGAAAGTGTTATGATTTGCTTTCGATTGACTGGCGGCGCAGTATTTGTAAGAAGGCCAAGTTGTATGTTTTGACGAACCATAAAAGGAATTAACAACTATTCGAAATAATTGTAATTATAAAATCGCCACGTTTAAAGGAAGTGCGCGCAGTATGAATGGATACTTGAATGTTAAGTGTGTGTGTGTGTATGTGTGTGAGAGAGATAAATGTTTTATGTTTTGTATCAAGTGTTTATTGTTATGTCAAGGGTATTTAATCGTATATGTTTGATCACGATGTTATGTGTAAGAAGCAACAACGATTCCATCGCAACGAATGAATAAATTAACACGCCAATTGATGGTGGCTTTGAGATTAGAATTCTCGTGTGTTTATCGCTACGTAGTAATATCCTATAATTAAGAAAAATAACGTATCCTGTAAATGCGGCTTCGCACCCCACGATCTTATAAATGTTCAGGGTGGTAGTTCACATGCTCATGCAGTTATAAGTAATTAAATATTCAAATTAGTATTGAAACGGAAGGAGGCGCATTATTTATCTATGATTCTATAAACATTTGTGGCGTACTGGACATGAAAAGCACAGACGACAGATTCTGAATAGTATGTACAGTATATTTACAATAATAAATTACAAGAAAATGTTACAAAATTGAAAACCTTAGGCTACCTTTCTATTCTCTAAGCCGCGAAACCCCGCGACCGTCCCTAGGCTGAGCCCAGTGCCTCTGCTCGAGAGCATGAGAAGCTGCGCGAAGTGCGAGCTGTCGGACATTAGTCCCCGTAACTAGATGTTACATGGCCGGATGCCAAAACGTGCAAGGTTGCACGGAGATACCTCACGTCTTTCGACTCACTAGCGTATCCCCCGAGCGCATGTCGGCGCCGCAATAAATACTCCACGGCTCGTCCCCCACTCTACCAGCGGCGGGCGTCATTCGGCTCGCAAGCCAGCCCTCAGCAGAGAGCAGCCTTCATCAATGGACTCGCACTCAGGCACGCTCAGTTGTCCTGGCTATTTTGAGGCTGGGATTTCCTGCCCGGCGCGCGCCGGCGAGGCGCCGCCGCATTCCACCCCCATCCCCCATCCGGCTTAAGGCCGGGCTTTCCAGCGAAACGGCACGTGCGCCACCTCGCGACGCTACAGACCCTCCCATGCCGGGGGTGAGAATTTTTTTTCGCAGCAAAATATGCCCAGGAAAAAAATTCTGCTAGCTAAAGTACCTGGTCCTGAGACATTACATCATAATTTTTTACATGAACATAATAATATCAAAACCCTATCTAGTCAAAATTTGTGAAATAAATCTGTGGGCTGTCCCCCCGTTTTTTCCTAACTATGTTGCCATTTACATTTAAACCTTACATCTATTTACATACATAAATATTCTTGACGCATCTTGAACTACATAAAATCCTGAAATACAAAACATTTACTTTACATTGAAATATTACATGATAATTCTTGACGCCTCTTGCATTACATGAAAACCTGAAATATAAAATACAAAACATTTACGTTGCATTGAAGTATTACATAATAATTGTGGAATTCGTTATATACATCATGTGCCGTTCTTAACTGAATTTATTGACACATGTATGTATCTACATATAAAAATGATCACAATAACAAAACAATTTTACCCTTGAATTTTATAAAATTATTTACATAGAATTTCACCGACATTTATACATGTCATGAACGTGTGTGTTCCCTACACTCGCCTGTGGATCAATTCACACAATCAAACATGCGACTAAGCGCATCTGCATTAACATTTTCTGAGCCCTTTTTGTGCATGATGCGTAAATCGAGGTGCTGAATTAAAAGGGACCAGCGTAATAATCTGGGGTTTTTGCCAGACGTATTACGCAACCAGACCAACGGGTTGTGGTCGGTTTCGACCTGAATTGTGGCCTGCCCGTCGAGATAAATCTTAAGTTTATCCAACCCCCAAATAAGAGCCAAACACTCAAGTTCTGAGGTGCCATAATGAGTTTCTGTATCACTTAATTTACGGCTTAGAAAAACAACTGGTTGTTCTACTCCCTCGTCATTTACTTGGTAGAGAACCACGCCTAAGCCTCTCTGAGATGCATCTGCCTGAACTCGAAATTCCTTGCTATAATCAGGAGCATATACCGCTGTTTTTTCGCTAAGAGCTTGTCGCAACTCATTGAAAGACTTTTCACATGCCTCTGTCCAGACGACTTTACCCTGGCGCTCGCGTCCCCGCAGCGCATCTGTCAGTGCCGCCGCTTTCTCCGCAAACCCGGGTATCAAGCGTCGATAATATCCTACCAATCCGAGCAAAGAACGCACTTGTTTCTTTGATTCTGGTCTAGGAAAGTTCTGGATTGCTTGTATCTTGGCTTCGGCCGGCCGCAATTTCCCGTTACCGACGACGTAACCAAGATATTTTACATTAGCCCGCGCAAACAAGCACTTGCGCGGCTGCACTGTCAATTTGGCGGATTTCAATATACTAAAGACCGTATCTAGGTGCCGAATGTGTTCTTGCCAAGTGTTACTGAAAACCGCGATGTCATCAAGGTACGGTACCGCGAATTCTTGGCAGTTTTTTAGCAAAGTGCCCATGATTTTACAGCATTGATAAGGGCCGTTCTTTATCCCGAAGGGTAACCTAAGCGGTCGATACGTGCCGAAACTGGTCACGAACGCCGAATATCTCTGCGCCCTATCCGTAAGACCTATCTGCCAGAAACACTTACTTAAATCTAACACACTAATGATTTTAGCTGCAGCTACCTGTTCAATCCGTTCTTCGAGATTGGGTAACGGAAAGTAATCTGTTTTAATAATCTCGTTGAGGCGCCTAAAATCTATGCAGGGCCGTGGAGACTTGCCCGGGGCCTCGATCAGGATCATAGGAGACGTATAATCACTCTCCGCCTCCACAATGATGTTGTCGCGAAGCATTTTGTCCACCTCTTCCCGCAATATCTTAGTTTGTCTCGGCGACATGCGGTAGGGTACACTTCGGACTACTTTATCAGTGTCAGTTAATTCAATGTCCATGGTCGTTACATCTGTAAGACCAGGTTTCTCACTAAAAATACACCTGTATTTACAAATGACATTTTTAAGTGCTTCGCGGAACTCGGGTTCAACCTTAGTATCGTTTAGCATTTCTTCCGCGTCAAAGTCGTCGGAATCTAATCTTAACGCGTAGCGGTCTAACGCGTCTTCCTCGCCTGCGGCAGTGACCGTCGCAGAACCGAGAAAGTTCACGTATTCAGTACGTTGGTGATACTTTTTCATCATGTTGATGTGATACACGCGTGGTTCTTTCCGCCCCGGCATCTGAACTACGTAATTGTGTTCGGACATTTTCTCCCGAACTTCGCCTGGCCCGACCCACTGCACCGCGAGTTTCCGCGTTCTGTTAGGCGCCAAAACCAGCACCTTCGCGCCTATTTCAAAACTGCGCGAGATCGCCTTGCGGTCGTACCACACCTTACGCTTGCGTTGTTCTTCCGCCATTTTGGTATGGGCAAGTTCACGCGAACGCTTCAGTCTATTAATCAACTGGAACACGTGCTCAACCACCGTGCTCCCTTCGCTTTCTGCTGCACCCGCAAGCTTTTCGTAAAGCAGCGTCATGGGTGTGCGGAGATTTTTCCCATAGACTAACTCGGCTGGAGAAAAACCTATCGATTCGTGCACACTCGTGCGTAACGCGAACATAATTGCAGGAAGCTGGCACTCCCAGTCAGTCCTTGCCTCTAAACAAAGAACCTTCATCAACCGGTTCATGGTTCTGTGCATCCGTTCTACGGCATTAGATTGCGGATGATAAGGCGAACTTCTAATTAATCTAATGCAAAATCTCTCGGCGAATTCCGCCATCAGAGTGCTAGTAAAACAAGTTCCCTGATCTGTTTGAAGCTCTCGCGGAAATCCAATCCGACTGAACAGATCTAATAAAGCTTCAATGACCGTGACCGTCGTCAGATCACGTATGGGAATAGCCTCGGGATATTTTGTTGCTAAACACATTGCAGTTAGTATGAACTTGTTTCCTGACTCAGACTCGGGAAAAGGGCCACAAGCATCTACGTTTACTTTCTCAAACGCCTCACCCGTTATAGGTACAATTTTTAAAGGCGCGCGAAGCTTCTCGCCGCCGTTACCTACGCGCTGGCAACTATCGCAGCTACGTACGTAATTTTCCATATCTTTGTAACAGTTCGGCCAGAAGAAATACTTGGCCATCGCGTCTTTACTTTTTGTGACACCTAAATGACCGTGGGCGACTTCATGGCAAAGCTTCAATATGGTGCCACGATACACCCGCGGAGTCACAAGCATGGAGAATTGCTCACCGCGCTTGCTCTGCCGTTTCCGGAACAAAAGGCCGCGTTCTATAAAATAATCGCGCCGTTCCGTTTCTGGGCCTTCGGCTAGCTCGAATAGCGGTAAGAGCTCTTCATCCTGTCTCTGAGCTTTCGCAAATTCGGACGGGTCTAAACGGGACAATGCAACGCTCCCGGAATCTACTTCAAATTCCGCGTTGTTTTCAACAACATTGCCCGGGTCATTTACCTCGCCTAACAAGACACAAGTTTCCTCGTCGGGAGCTTTCGCGTCCGACGCAGGTTTTTGGGGTGCGTCGCGCGCACGACTTGTTCCTACGACCACGCCTAGCTCGACCGCTCCTTCCCCCAAAGCCTCGTTCATGACCGCAACCGGTGCGTCACCAGGGCGCTCGGCGGCCGGCGCGTTGCCTGGCGCCGCCGCCATCGCCTCCGGCCCCACCCCGTCGCCCTGCCCGGCCGCCGTCTGGGCACGGGTTCGCACCGCACAAAGAAACTGCGGTTCTAAAAACCCTTGCCTGATTTCCGAGAGAAGCGTGGCAGATCGATTACTCAGAATGTAATATTCTAAGTCGCAATTTTTCGCGACTGCGGCTTCGGTAACAAGCTTACCGAACGGGCCTACAATTTCTACCTTAGCTACCGGTAGATTTTTCGGCGCCTCGTCCAAGGGCTGTTGAACCCATACGGATTCGCCGGTATATTGATTCGGCCTGACGTATTTGCTGTTGATCAGATCAACCGTCGCCCCAGAATCTCGTAAGAAGGAAATAGGATTTCCGCAAACCGTGCCGAAAAACGTGTGAGGAAGCAACAATTCCTGCGCACTGGTGTCGACAACGTGACACATTTTCTCGCTTGATTTGAGCTGAGGGCAGTATTTCTTAATGTGCCCCGGTTTTTTACATAAATAGCACGTGCGTTCCTGCGGCTTGTCGAATTCCGCGTTCCTATCTGCCTTGGGCGCTGCGGGCTTAGAAGTGGAGGGCACGCTCTCCGTCACCTTTTTCCACTTTTGTTCCCCCACAGGCTCCTTGTGATTAACCTTAGAAAAATCTTTCCTATACGCACTAGACCTATTGTTTTCGTAGGTGTCCAGCCTACGCGCCAGATCTTGGGACTGCGAAACCTCGCCCCAAACATCTACGAAATGGGCACGTATGTCCGCCGGCACCTTCCGTTTCATCTGATCGGTGACAATCAAATCTAATAATTGATCATAAGTTTCAACTTTCAACCCTGAAATCCATTTCTGGCAATAGTTCGTCAGTTCGCGAGCATAAACATTCCATGTAGTTTTCGCACCCTTTGCATGACTGCAAAACATCTGACGACATTTTTCAGGCGTGAATTTGTACATATCCAAAAGCTGCGTTTTGATTTGATTATAATCCTGCTCTGAAGAATCTGATCCTACAACTAACCATGTATTTATTTCATTGGGAAGCAATCCCATTAATTGACTGACCCATTCTACCGGCGCAATGTCGAGCTGACGAGCATGCGCCTCAAATACACTTAAAAACAAGGTAATATCCTCACCTTCGCCTTTGAATTTATCCATAACATGGCTGATACGGATACTACTTCTGTTTCCCGAATCTCTACTACCTAAAGATTCGCGCGAGGTAGCCTGATTAGCTAATTTCAGCCGTTCGAGTTCGTACTGCCGTTCTTGCTCTTTTTCCTGCCGTTCGCGTAATCTTTCCTGCTCCTTTAATTCAAGTTCGCGTGCTTCTGCGACCTGTTCTTTCTCCTGATCAGCAAGTTGTTTCACGAATATTTCATCGTACTGCTCGCTTTCCGTGATGATAGATTTTAATCTAACTATCGTCTCGTTCCCTTCCAACGTTTCCCCCATCTCCGTCGCGACCCTAACAAGCACCTCTTTCCTATAACCCGCTAAGAAAGACATTTTGCCTGAATTGATCCCCGGCCAGTACAAAAAACACACTTACGTTCAGTTGACCTCGGTGTCGCGTGAGCGCCAGCGCCTTCTGGATCCGGTGTTCTGGCCTCCTTCCTTCCTCTCGTTCTGGTCCGTCCGGGATGTCTCCTTCCAGTGCCAGTACCAATACCAGCTCCAGTTCCAGTACCAGTTCCAGCTCCAGTTCCAGTACCAATACCAATTCCAGTTCCAAGTTTTAGAAAAGAAAGGTTCCGAGTCGGATTGTACCGCCCCGAAACTACCGTACCGAATTACCGCACTTTCGGTTTCTCGTGGCGTGCACGACTCTGCCGGCGCCACGTAATTACGACGCGTGTGCACCTTTAACTGCGGTACACTGTCTTTACGCGTACTATTCCAGTTTTAGACAAAAAACTGTGGCACTCCGGCGTGAGTTTACAATAACCGCTGCTACCAGTTTTAGACAAAAACTGCGGCACTCCGGCGTGAGTTTACAATAACCGCTGCTACCAGTTTTAGAAAAAAAAACTGCGGTAGCCCGGCGTGAATTTACGATAACCGCTGCCACCAGTTTTAGAAAAGAAACTGCGGTAGCCCGGCGTGAATTTACGATAACCGCTGCCACCAGTTTTAGAAAAAAAACTGCGGTAGCCCGGCGTGAATTTACGATAACCGCTGCCACCAGTTTTAGAAAAGAAACTGCGGTAGCCCGGCGTGAATTTACGATAACCGCTGCCACCAGTTTTAGAAAAGAAAGGTTCCGAGTCTGTGGCGTACTGGACATGAAAAGCACAGACGACAGATTCTGAATAGTATGTACAGTATATTTACAATAATAAATTACAAGAAAATGTTACAAAATTGAAAACCTTAGGCTACCTTTCTATTCTCTAAGCCGCGAAACCCCGCGACCGTCCCTAGGCTGAGCCCAGTGCCTCTGCTCGAGAGCATGAGAAGCTGCGCGAAGTGCGAGCTGTCGGACATTAGTCCCCGTAACTAGATGTTACATGGCCGGATGCCAAAACGTGCAAGGTTGCACGGAGATACCTCACGTCTTTCGACTCACTAGCGTATCCCCCGAGCGCATGTCGGCGCCGCAATAAATACTCCACGGCTCGTCCCCCACTCTACCAGCGGCGGGCGTCATTCGGCTCGCAAGCCAGCCCTCAGCAGAGAGCAGCCTTCATCAATGGACTCGCACTCAGGCACGCTCAGTTGTCCTGGCTATTTTGAGGCTGGGATTTCCTGCCCGGCGCGCGCCGGCGAGGCGCCGCCGCATTCCACCCCCATCCCCCATCCGGCTTAAGGCCGGGCTTTCCAGCGAAACGGCACGTGCGCCACCTCGCGACGCTACACATTACTGAAGTTAGAAAACCGAGCTGTTTCAATGGCTGCCCAAGGTAAGGCAAGGAAGGATAAAATATTTATCTATTAATTAATAAATAATAAATGAAAGAACCACCCCCCAATGGGAACTGTTTTAGTGGCACGCCAACGCAAGGCGAAGTAGAGCTTTGTTTATTAATAGTTAATTGATATTGAAATATTAAAAACAACCATCTACGCGGAACTGTTTCATTACTGGGGCGAGAAATTGGGTGCTATTTTAGCACCTTTAGTTCAGTAAGTGGCTACATGGAAAATGGTTTGCGATTTTCAACCTATAAACTAAATATAATTTTAGCACTTGGTAACTAGGGTTACATTTTGTGGATATATACATAAAATTAATTCATTGCATCAACCCAAGTGCAAACATTCGTTCTTCCTGTCGATGTTACATTGTGAACTGATTTAAAAGTTATTGTGAATACTGGTTTCCCAGGAGGTCAGGATATTGTGAAGGTTCTCTTCACAATATGACTTCATGATTAAATAATTGATCATTAAAATTAATTAAAACGAGGTTCAATTGAACGCACAGAAATGGAAATGGGATTACGAAGTAAATGTGCAGAGCAACAGAATTTTCTTTCTAAAAATGTATATATGGGAATCGTCCTTTATCCAAAATCACCACTCAGAAGACAGTGATCGTGAAACCTTGAATTAGAACACGTGAAGAACGATGTACGGAAACGACTATATTGTCAGTTTATGTCGGCTGTTTTACTGGAGATCAAAGTGTTTTAAGTTATTAGGTAGTACCCGAACATGCTCTCTCCTTATTTATGCACTTTCAAAGCCGAACATATGGAAATACACAATAACTTTTAAAGAAACAAAAAGGGACAAAGAATTGTATGTGGGGTGAAACCTAGCTTGATGATGTAGGAGCAGTATCATTTAGTATAATTTTCTTAATTGTGGTAACACATTTGTTAACACACACAGATGAGAACTTTAAATGGAAAAATAATATAATAAAGAGAACTGAGATGACAAATCACTGTTTTACAAAACATGATTTTAAATCACATGTTTTCCAAAATAATGAATAATCCTACATCGGCAAATTGCATTTAACAAGCTAATCAATAATAAAACCCTGTGTATTAGCCTTTTTTCGTCACTAGTAAACCCAAGGAACAAATTGACTATTTTCTTGTACTAATTATAAACCAATCATTTGTACACATTTTAATCGTCATAACACTCTGCAATCGTCATAATATCTTCTTTAATGTTAAATAAAATCTCACATATGAGCCATTATCAAAGCACATGGCCAAGATGCACTAATCTTTTATAGCATCTATGGTATCAGTCGAATATTTACCCAAAAAAATAATCTAACAAAGCAATATAATTTTCTACCAAATTCTCTTCGATCCATCATAACCTTTTTTCCGTTCCGCCCATTAAATCACTAATATCACAATTATCTCCTCTCTAACCTTCCCTCGATATGATTAACTGGAAATAAACGGAAGTCCGAACTCAGGCCTCGCCGGCACCTCCGGTAGCCTGGGAGGCGTCGGAGCACCCGTGTCAGTCCGTCGTCGCTCGGAGTCGAGTGGAGTCCTACGGCCGTGGACGCCGCTTCTCCTACCATCGCATCGTCTCCACTTCTCGTCCCCCCGCTGTCCCATGTTAGTAGATTTACTTGCATGTAAAAGATCCTCAAGCCTAAATGACGCCTCTGAGCTAAATTCAAGCCTCTGAACTGTTTCGTCGCCCCAGATAATACCTTCTTTCTCCGCTAGCTGGTGAAAGGAGCGTAGTAGAAATTTGCGTGGTCAGACGGAAGAGCGGGCCTGATGGCCCGAGTCTCGCCACGTAAAATAATGCATTAACTAAACTAAACTAAACTTTAGTCACCCCGCTCGCCGTCCTGCGCCGTGAGAACTCGTGCACTGCTCTACGGTTTCATCACCACTGCCGTGAACAATAGGATTGCCCCTCCACCTTCACTAACCAATCCGATGATGCCAATATTTGGGCCCTCCGGAATTATGAAATCTTAATTACTCCCCTTGCAAGTCATTAATTTATTGATTAATGACTTTCGTTAACATTGAATATTATAAAAAGCTGTATCATGAGTATAATTGGCTTCTGTGATGGTTGAATCCCTTGTTAGTCATAAAAGATTCTGATAAACCTGCGTAAGTTTTAACCTGGCTGCTGTTTCCTTCATAAAATCTCTTTGCAGCATTTATATGCTACCCGTGGATGTTGTTCTCTTTCATTGCTTCCCACAACTTTTATACTGTTACACTATCGCACGCTTTTCTTACAATTAGGTCTACAAAAACTAGATGTAATGGGCATCCGTAGGCTATGAACTTTTCCATCACCTGTTTCAGGGAAAGAGATTATCTTTGCAGGATCGACCAGATCTACTCTAAACCACTCGTTTCTTCTAGTTCCATCATATCTCTTTCAATGCGATCTCTCAGAACCCGTCCATACAGCCTTCCTGAAGATGAGATGACCCTCAAGCCCCTGTAATTGGTGCAAACAGCTTAAATAGCCCCCGCAATTCGCGCAAACCAATTAATAATAAAACATTTCTTAAAGAACCGAATTTTCAGTTACAGTAAAAAATCATCAATCCAATCCCAAAATATTAATGGCTGTTTTACCCCCAAGGATACCCCTGTCGCCCACACTCTCCAATCTGTACGTAGTTGACATCCGCAAACAAAACGGAATTTTTATTGCAGAGTAGCTGACGATACAGTCATATTTTCATCCGGAACTATATTAACAGATATAAAATTCAAAATTCAACTGTATTTACACCAAATCGAAAGTTTGGCTTGCAAATCTTAAATTCTCCTGAACCCAACTAAAACTACAGCAAAAATTTTCACTTTCGGACCGCTCATGCTCCCTCCCCCTTAATGTAAAAAAATGCCCAAATAAGCTGGTACCCTCCAATAAACCAATAAGATATCTTGGATTAAATATTGACACCCGTCTTAAATGGAAACAACATATTGACCTCAAAATTACCCTAGCCAAAAATAAATGACACCAACTCAAACCTCTTGTAAACAAAAATAACCATCTGCTTACTCGTTGCGTGGGTCTCTGATATTGAAAAGGGGGATTCTTACAGTGCCGAGTAAATATTGAAATGTTTAGTAGTATAGACGATGCATTATAACGTAAACTAACTTATAACCTAATACGATAAAGCCACCAATAATACGAGAAGGTGCGTGCCGTTGTAGCAACGCTAGTTAACTTTGCCTCTAAATTTAATTAAGAGTTTTCAAGTGATCATTGAGGTGATAATGTGTTAGAAGTTAAAATATTATAATATTACGTAACCTTTACCAACTATATAAGACAACTGTGCGCTACTAGTTCTCTTAATGGCGAATCTAAAACCACCAAACAATATTGAAACGCACCAGTTTGAAAGCCAATAAAACATGAAACAGAGAAATCTCATCTTGCACTTGTGTTATTACGTTGAGCCTGTGCTTACAACTACATCTCTATTGACGAAAATGCTATTTATTGTTATATCTTAGTCATTTATAGACATTACAAAATCAAATACGGTTTGATTGTCATATTAAGAACATTGGTCGTTTATGGCTTCATGTTATAACATAAATTGCATGTTCTAGAGAAAGGAGTCACGATCATTCCCTTTCCTTTTTACGACTAGATGTTCTTTACCCCGAACTATATGAAGACCTTGGGACAATAACATTATATGCCACATTTCTGATTAAATTGAAATATTAGTGTATTTCGACGCCCTGTAGACTTATCTAGATGTTGGGTTTTTACTTTAAAGATTCGCTGCAAGATGGCAGTGATATTCGTAAATTAATGTTATTTATCCGTATGTGTAGAATACAACGACTAAACCTTTACTCTCCGTTTTCTCAATACATAGGTATTGGAGCACAGCATGTTATGCCTCGAGGTCTTCAAATATAAACTTTTGCAAAGACGTGAACTCAAAATATTACAGTCCTGATTTTTTTCACAATCACTTGTTCTCCTCAAACAACATTGAATAAATTGTTCTCTAGAATCGTCGAACCAGGAATTTGTTTACAGTTCTCAAACACAATTTTATTTGCAAAGGAATATGAAATCAAGAGAATAAAAGTCGACATACTATTTGCTTCTTCTTCTCAGATTTGATAGAAGATTTTCGAAAACATGTTTAAAATACTAGTGAAATTTCTTGTTCAAGCTGGGTCCACAATGCGTAGAATTGGCAGCAGAGTGCCAGCGCCTTGCCTTCCTCCCGCAGGTAGGCCCCAGCAGGAGGTCCACGCCTCTCCTCTCCCCCCACCCCCACCCCCTACGCCCCGCCCTGCCGTCCCCGCCCTTCAGCGCTCGCCCCGGTATTTGTTTTAATTTGCGTGTCGGGCGCGTGTCGCTCGCGGGCCGGCATTAACACTCCGGGCGCCGCGGGGGGCAGCACATGCGCTCGACAACTTCATTATTTCGCTGCCGGGATTAACGGATGCTCTGCCTCGCTGGCTGCGCCGCCGCCGTCGCGCCCCCTCTCCCGCTCCTCCACCCCCCGCTCTGCCCCGCAGCGCCGGTGGAGGCGGAGACGGAAGTATTGGAGGCGGCGACGGACGGCGAAGCAAGGGGAGCGGACACTGCGAAAGAGACGAAAAACGAGGGACGCAACGCGGCAATGAACGGTGAGAAGGGGACTAGCATCGAGGCGACTCGAGGCGGAGATCGGGACATACTAAATATATGACAAATGACGGTAAATTACAACCAACCTGGGATGCTACAAGTGTCGCTGTGGTAAGAAGGTAAAAACCTAGAAGATGGAAAATGATAAGAGTGAATGATGGAAGAGGTTGATGTGTGTTGGCAACATACCGAAAGGATGTTGGGGTGGTGAAAATTAAAGAGAGAAATAAAAGCCTGGAAAGGCTATGTTTATGAAATAATATGAGAAAAAGGGAAGGAAACGTAATGGGTTTATCAATGTTAAAGCAAGGTCGGTGTAACGGCAACGTCACAAAATATACTTCTGAGAGAGGTCCGCGGGGAGCAACATTTGTACGTCTCTGGAAGTACGTTTGCGATTTCGATCTCAATTGCAGAGGCCACGATTCCATTCATGGTACTTCATACCTTGTTAATTTCTCCTCTGCTATTTATGAAGTGCCGTATTTGCGACTGAAAGTCTCATATCGTGAGTTCCTGATACCAAAAAGTTAATTTTTCTTGTGACTTTCTATTAATGGTTGATTATTTTCTCGAGTACGTAGTGCAGTCAAAAATCACGTTTCATGATCCTCTAAAGTCGGAAAATTAATTTTCCGCATTCTATCTGTCCGTCTGTCTGCAAACAACACTTGCCAACACTTGCCCAAACCACACACAGAATTTTCACCAAAAAGGATATTACCGTATTAATCTGCGCACGCTCAAGGCCCTGCGAACGGATCTGGAATTTCGTATGAGTTGTTTTCATGACGCCACAATGACATTTTCTCAATTGTTGACAATGGAGGTTGGGACGACTGATAGGTTGGTCGGAGGATTCGCTGAAAATAATTTTTTTTTATGTCAAGGACCTACAAAATGTTAATTCTGATTACATGACGTATTAGAGGAAGTAATTTACGTAAGAATAAGAAAAATCCACTTTTGTTTAAACCAAGGACCCACAAAACTAGTTTTTCTTCCAAAGAATCGTTTTTTCTCTGCAGCATTACGTACGTACTCGTACCTTTCTTCACACAATACTTTCACTCAACTTTCTTCACATAAACATGCTTGAAAATGAAGAGTTCGAAAGCCGTTCCTTCATGCTTCCCGAAAATAACATTAACGTTAATAAATAATAATAATAATAATAATAATAATAATAATAATAATAATAATAATAATATATGCCGTGTTCCACATACGGTTGCCTCTGGATCGCAGACGGTTGCGGCAGCCGTCGTCTGCGCCGAGGAGGTTCATTATTGTTTTAGGGTAATGGATGTAGCTTCGTGAATAAAAAAAGTTAGTAACCCAATCCAGTACCACTTGTTCCAATCGATTATGTGAAACTCCGATCTGTATTATTTTTTCTGTTCTAGAACAGTGTACAGTTTTCTAGTACATTTTCTGATTTACACCGGTAATATGAAAAGTTCCTGCGTGCTAGACTACGCATTATTTGATGGGTTATTTTTATTATATTAGTATGCATTCTGGCACATCGATTAATACAATGTCAAAGCAAGTCTCTTTGGTGTTAAGTTATATATATTTTCAATCTCTAAAGGAACTAACATTTCATTTTTAGTCAATATGGGGAACAAGATATAAAAGGTTCAATGAAGATCTGCCCTACAGTTTTGGAAAACATAAGGTCGTCAGATGGTAGGTGTTTTAATTATATCGTCTAAATAAATAGAGCATAATAAACAGAACCATAGTAATACACAGATTATTACAACACATTAACAGAGAAGATAAAATAAGTTATTGCAGCAATGTGGCAACAGTTAAGTTTACAATGAGATATCTGTGGCCGCGAAAGCAAGGATGATGCGAATCTCACGCCGTTGAGGCAGCAATGATGTGACACAATGAACCAAGGTATGACAATAACTTGCGAAAGCAATAACAAGGGACGAGAATGCGACGCAAGCGAGAAACGGGTGGGGGTAAGAAAGTGCGGACAGGGAGAGAATGAAGCGAAGCAATGGTGGTGGTTACGCGACGGCGCCACTACCTGCCAGAATGAAGTTGAGAGGGTGATTCGCGCATTCGATAGCAACGCCGAGTGAAAGCATCTCTGGGACATTATTCGAGGACCAACATAAAGCGTTAATGGGATTTCTGGATGGCAGCAATTCTCCAATACCTTCCTAAATGAGTGTCTCTGGTTTCATTAGGTTTCGGGATCGAATTGAAAATCGCCTTGTAGATTTATGAATCTTTTATAACACATTTACGTTTGGGTAGTTATATTTTTATGTTATGAACCCTATAATCTTTAACTACGCAATAATGTGTTGAGCAAAAACGTCAAATTGTTAGCGAACAGAAATAATCTGCGGCAAACACAAATCACATAGTAAAGTCGAGTATTTTGCGCAGTTTATTTACAATACAAAGAAATGAAAAGCATTCCGAATTTCAAAAAATCATTGCGATAATATAAGAAATATTTATCTTCCAATTTAATGAGCTTCTCTTACTTCACTTCTTCATTCTACTTACTACTACTTACTTCAACTTCACTTCTACTTCTACTTCACTTCTACTTACTTCAATTCTAATTGTCATGTTTGCCACCGAGCATTAGCTCAAAGCGAACTAATAAATCTATCTATCTATCTACTAAATTAATGACGGTTTACCATACACGTTGGCAACATCTGTCACCAACACGAACTATATACTACTGTTGAATCTTAGTTCTTAAACAGACCATCCACATCAAAACTCCTTGTTATGTTGACAGCGTTTATACACAGAAAGAAGCTGGTTAATCCTCACTTGAACAGTTTTGCTTCGTGTAAATAGACTGAGATCTTCAGTAGCTGAATAGAAAATAATACTGACAAAGAAGAATAACATTGGGAGCCAGAAGTGAGCCTAACATTGCGCACAGTAAATAAACTTCCAGGCTCCTCAAGTGCTTTGCCGCGGCCTTACCTCACAAAGAATGAACTTACGCAAGTGTTTTCTTTTCCTTCCATGCTTTGAACAGCTTACAAAGGTTCATATAGAAACCCACACGCTGGAGAGTTACATGCTTAGAATACCTAGCTAAACTAGGGCGTACTTCAGGTAAGAGGGTTTCCTAAACAAACAGTCCCAAAACAGTATGCTGGTGTGACGTCAGAAAACGTTCATATAGAGAATGTACGGTCACTGAAGTGAAACAACCTCCTCCGAAAAATGCTTTTATACTTCAAGCTGTCAGAAAAATTGCATTAATATTTACATCCATGACTGAAAAAAAAACGTTCAATTTTAATGAAAATTTAATCATAATTTAATTCTTTCCCCATATACAGACACTATTACTTACTTCAATTCTTAATTTCAATAAGCTGTTTAGCATTTACTTACACAAATATTTAATTTTTAATTTGCACATTTTACTAATAGAATTCAACGCTCAATTTGTTTAAATTTTTCTTTTCTCAAAAATATTACATTATTTGTAGCACTAGTATTAGTTATATGTAACTTAAATCTTTTAAAACGACAACTAAGCAACTAACTGCTGTTGGGCCCATTACGTTTTCTTAATGTTCATAAAAGGTATATTCAATAAAAATGTTTATTAAATATGTATTAAATATCACTATGGAATGAAATATGAGAAGTGTTATCAGCACGGAAAAAGGAAATAGTGAAAATCCTCTGTGTCCACAGAAAGAATGACTTGTATTAACTCTAATAACAAAAGAAGGCCAAAACTTATAAGAGGGGTGAAATGGACTTTTGGAAGACACACCTTATTGAAATTCAGAATAGTTTTGGGGAGAAAAGATTGAAATTGTCATTAGAGTATTAAAAGAAAACTCATTCTGTCAAGCGCATGAGAGAATTTTCAAGAACAAGGAAAAATATAAAGAAGCTACCCACTGCTTAAAAAAATTAAATAAGTAATTAAATCTCTAAAAATAATAAGTAATAACAGATGGTCATTTTCAATTGTCTTAGAAACATTTAAAGACCTAAATTAAGTGTTTGGTGGTATTTGATTAACACGTAAATCTCTAAAGAATGAAAAATGGCGTTAATATACCTATTACACAAAGATAAGACAAGAAGGATTCCATACATGTCTCCCATCAACCAACAGCAAAATAATTCTTAAAATTCTCTTGATCAGGGTAGAGAAAGCACGAATATCAGAATGAATTTTACAATTAATAGACACGAAATCCCGAAGGTACACGAGTATTGTAGAAAACACGAGTATATACAACCATTGGGCGAATATCAGGGTGGATTTCGAAAGGAGACCTTGCTCAAAATAACTACATGGGAATACCATTATAATGATTCCATAAGAAAACGTATGATTGATTTTGCTAGGCTTTGAACATTTTTAAGAAACGGTTTGAATATGTTCCCCTGCGCCCAGATCAGTATATTTTTGAAACATTTTTGGCTCTCATTGATGTTAAGTTAGATTTTCTCTCGTGCACTTCTAGCCTTGAACTAATGCTAGCAGTACAAATGAGTTTGAGAAAATTAAAAATGTCTAAATTATTGAAAGTACAGCATTTAATTGGTATAAAATTAGCCATTAATTGTGTGTATGATTTAGGAGAGATTTGTATGTATGTATGATTTAGGAGTGCTTCAAATTACAACTGTTACTCTGCACACAGTCAAGCGCAGGAGCAGACTGAAGAAAGTGAGCAGGTATTTTATTACTTCTGGCAAAACGAGGTCAAAGAAAGAGTAGAGCTTTCCATTTTTCGTTTTTCTTCACACGGACGGACATTAGATACATCACTCGTTGAAAAAAAGAGATGACAAATTCACATTCTTAATAAAATACTGAATCCTTTATTTGGATTTTGTTAAAACTGAGGGTATCTTGCTGAGCGCCGGCATCCCCTCCTCAACGCAACTTATATCTTCTTTGAATGTCAACGACATTGCAAAGGCCAACTCGCAGACTTTCAAAGGGCCTCCAGAGGTGGGGCATGCGAAATTAAATGAATCGAAGAAAGTAGTCCTTCAAGCGGAGTTCATATTTACGTATTCGTAGGAGGCGAAACCAACAAGTTACCTGGCAACGCAAGTGGTATCAACCTTGATCAGGGTGCTGATTTTGTTTTGTTCAAATCCTGGGTCGTATATTTTTTATTTCCTCCACACACTTGAAAGGAATTGAAAATTACTTTTTTGTTACTTACGTTAGTAAACACGCCCTTAGCCCCTTAGCAACCAACCATCTAAACAACGCTTTAAGAACGCGTCCATTGCAACGGTCATTAAAATACTCGAGAGTCCATTAAAATTATTTTAGCGGACTTTCGGGTTTAGATTTTATCAGTACTCGTAAATCTTGAGATAAATATGTCTTTGACACAAAACACAATTTTTGGGAATAAATGTAAACAATTGTCAAAGGAATATGTATCCCTTTCTCTTGTATATTGTTTACGGTCAAGTCTGCAAGTTCTTATCCCCGGCAAGCACCAAATACTCCAAAAACAAGAAAAGCAGGTATATGTGATCGTCAGCCTCTAGTGAGAACTTAGTTACTTGCTCTTCCAGTTATTTAGGCTTGTAATTAGCTTAGATTTTTTCTTCAAATATTCAATAACTTTATAATAATATATTCAAATAAATTTTAAATTATTAGTCTTCAATATTTACTATTGTTTCAAATTATAGGGAATGAATAACTTGCGTGGATACTCAGTCTTCTCATGTATTTTTATACAATTTTTCAGCATACTTAAGTATGACTAGAGACTAGTTGGTTTGAATGTTTTTGATCGTTCGTTCAAAACTGCTAGCATAAATCTTCGTTAATTCCTCAAACTTTCATTTTCGTTCGTCAATCACAAAATAAACCATACGCTTTTTCTTAAGTGGTTACAGATTTGGAAGGCATCAAACTATATCTTGCATCGTATGCTTCCTCCACAATATCATTGGCACGAAAATATATGCTGATACTTCGAAATTCCAGGACATTTTTTCTCAATCAGCTTGCATTAGCAGAAAAAGCATTCAACTGTTTAATCACAAACCAAGTATCCTGTACAACCAATTTCTGTTGCATTTCTGTTGCTACAGAAATCCGAGTATAATGACAATTTTTTCTTAACTCATGAAAGTGATAAACGTTTATTTTGAATAAGTGATAAACTAGAAATAACAAAAACATTGTATGTGACTCGTCCTCTATTAGTCTTTAAGGACTCAACCGGAAGGTTAACTACTCGGCTTCGCTATCGCTCCGTCTCGCAGTTAACCTTCCGGCTTCGTCCTTAAAGACCCATTTAGAGGACTCGTGACATAAATAACTATTTTGTTTCTTAATCTATAATAGAAAGTCCAATATTTATAACCTAAAAAAACGAAATTTAAAAAATGCGATAATAATGAGAAAAACTTAATAAACTGATATTAAAAATATTTTCACAAGACGAAAACAAAACAAAATAAAAGTAGTGGTATTGTACGGCAAGTACTTTCTCTTGCTACATTTCTTACATTTTAGAGCTTTAATTCAAATAGGACCTGCGCAATGTTTAAGCGTAATTCAGGGTACACCAAACAAAATTTTAAAGAACAAATTATAACCCATTTTGAGAAAATTTCCAAAATGGAGGTTCAATGAAGTACCCAAAATTTCAAAGGTTACAAATTTAAGTTCTGTTGCATTAGAGTGATTAATTGGGAGACCTCTCCTCTTTTCTTTTTGCAGAATATTACAAAAAAAGTTGGCCCTATATTAATGTGCGTCCGGCAATCATGCATAAGGTTTCCAATGTCGACCTCGAGCCCTCACAAGTTGGAAGTGCCTTGGTCTAGGCACTATTGTTGTTGACGGACGGACAGAAGTTCAGACGTGTTAAAATAACATTTTTGGTGTCAGGGATTCACAAAACACATTTTCATCCACATCTCGACATCGATTATATAACTTTCTCTGCACGAGGAGAAAGTAAAAATTCTACCAGGATTTCCACAAAATATACAGCCCCTAAGTCTAGGTCATTACCGACTGCGACCCCATGTAACTTCATGTTGCCAGATTAATCAGATTACTTTCGTATCCTTTCGTTTGTGCGAATTTGAGCGTTTTTCTCCGAATGGCGTGATGATTGTACCCTGCGACTATGCCGAATGGAACTCGTCGTGAAGGTCTACCTTCACGACAAATATTTCGTTTACTTCCACGTTTTTCAACACTCAATGGTGTCAAGGTCTTCTACTGGTGGCAGTGGCACGCCCTGTGGCACCGTAGCCTGCCACGAACTTCTCTGCGCAACTAGCGTTGGAAAGGAAACTGTTAGTAATCCCGCCGTATAGGGATGGCGTTGTCTCTGGTGGCGGAATAATGAACTACGTGGAGGGGCGATTTCGTGGTGGCACTCGTGCCACGGTCTCCTCGACCTTGACAACACTGCTCTACAATCATAATTTCGAAATTAAACTGTATTATTAAACTATCAAAATCTTTCTAGATAAATACAGATGTAAGATTGGTTTATTTTCCATCTTCTTCATCTGTACCCTGGTTGAAATTGAAAGAATTTCGAACCAATTATTTATAGATGTCAAAGTTTGTCATTGCCAAGTTTAGAGAAAATAATAAAAATGTGAAAATAAATTACCTGTGATTTCCTGATGAGTTTCTTTTTGTTTCGAAAAAGCTAACAAATTCAGCAGCACAAATCAGTCTCTTGAAAAAAAAATAGAATGCAATCAGGTTTAAGAATTTCAGTAGAGAAAAAACAAATTCATTACAAAAAAGTACTCGAAATCGTTGACGAAAGATCGATCAAATAAAGAAATGCATTTATTTTGGAGAGACAGTTCACAAAAATGGTAGATAAAGGTGTGCTCTTAAGGAGTGGATACGAAATGACCAAAAGAACATACTGTTGATTACAAAGCCTTTTTGCGAAAAAAAAGTACTTCTTAAATATTGAAATACAACAAAATAATACAGTAATTGAAACTGCATGTCTGTTCTTCAGCTCGAATAATTATAGAAACCCTGTTTCAATGAAAGATACACAACAATGGAAATTAAGAAATCCATCCCAACATAGAAAAAATATTGAAATATTTAAGAAAGATGGATTTTCTTCGGGCACCTTTTGAACAGATAACAGTACGACAAACGAACTTCAAATATGTATTTCATCAATGGCGTAATTTCAAGAGGTTAAAACATACAAAAAGAAGAAGAATATATGAAAAGAGATTTTTGGAAAAAGATGGTAAAATATGAAGAATTCCAAGGCAGAAAAGAAAAACATCACTGCTACGATGTCTTTTGAGAAAAGAAGAAACATAGTTAAAGTATAAAGGAGTAGTACTGGAAAGCAGATATAAAAATATTAACGAACGAACTGAAATATGAAGATGGTTCCTAGTAGATCTCAAGGGGGAAAAAGAAGAGAAAATAATCTATTTTTTAAGAACACGTTGGTAGTCCACGCTCATACACGCTCTTCAATAGAACAATCCATTTACATAATTTAAAATTATGTAATTGATGCATATGCAATTGAAGCATTGAAAGAGATTTTTTTCTCGCGAATCGACTCGTGCGAAGGTCACATTCACAATATGGAATTATAAGAGTATATTGATTGATTGATTGAGTGGTGATTTCAGGCGCGTCAACTAACGCAATTAGTCTCTTAAGCGTAGTGCATGTTTTATCGCGAGAGGTGTCGGTCATCTTCCCCCGCTGGATAGCGTGATCTGGCACCGACTTGTGTCGGCTTGCGGGACTCTTCCCCAACCAGGTATCTCCCATCAGCCTGGCACTGCTCCTGGCAAGTGTGGTAGTTTAGTGCGTGAGGATGAAAGTGTATGTAGGTATGGTGTGACAATAGGATAAGGAAGAGGAAGGAAAGATCGCGTGCTGCCCGTGGCCCCTTTGTTAAGAGTACTGCTCCGACATTCGCCTAGTGTTGACCGGAGAAACCACGGCCAACGCCCTATGGGTGTAGCCAGCCCCAAGACAGCGGCTGAATTCGACTTACCTCTCTAGCTAGTGTCGAAAATCCTGCCACCGTCGAGATTAGAACCCTAGGACTTCCCGTTCAGACGTTCACAGGCACTGCAGTCCTGAGCCATCTTTTCCTATAGCAGTACCTACATCTTTGCATAATGAGTACCTTTATTCATTTTGTGCAACGAATTTGTTCTCCCTTGAATCTGACCAGCTTCTTAAAATCCCTGAACAGCAATCATGCATTGCGTCTTCCGGCGAGCTTTTCGAGGCGCTGCCGCACAGCGCCCGAGCGACTGCTCCCGGCGGTCGCCCGCCCTCGGTGCGCGCCGTGGCCGGCGGCGCGGCTGCCACACCGAATGAATGCACACGTCAATTTACACATTTCACGCCAAATCGAGCCTTTGTCTTCGCTCCCGCGCTCGTGAGCGCCGGTTTTGTCCGGAGAACGTTCGAGCGCGAAACGACGCGGGCGGCGCGCGCAGGGGTCGAGGGCTGCTCTCTTTGACGCCGCTCGCTCTCTACGCGTCGCTCTCGTCGCCCTGAGTGCCGGGTTTAGGCCCACTCACAATGCAGACGCAAACATAAGCGTAACGCACAGACATAAACTTAAACATAAGTGACAGACTCAAGCATTCACAATGTGCAACATAAGCGTAAGCAAAGATTTTCTATTTTCTGTGGGCCATTCTAGTTACTATTGGTTGGATCTGAGAATCTATATTTTATATATTGAAATTTTGTTTAAAACATGCATGTTTATATAAACATACATAATATATATAAACATGTACGCATGTACTGTGGCACAACAGCTCTTTACGAGCCCAGGCCTACCAGCGGCGTCTCGGCCATGAGTTGGGTTAGTTTAGGTTAGGTATTTTAATTTCAATAAAAATTCAAACTAAATGCTATTACGATGAATATTACAACGAAACTAAACTAAAAAAAGTTCGTACGCTACAAAACAACGCGGAAAACCGCCGGAAATCAACCAAGCAATTTGGAAAACAAGTCTTTTGTTCGATCTATCGATTTCGATCCTATTTCGATACTCGATTTTGAGTTAAACGTACTGCGATTGGTTCATTTCTTATTTCTGACATAAGCATAAGCATATAAGCTTGAAGCTTTCAAGCTTTTAAGTTAACGTCTTATGCGTTATGCTTATGCGAATGCATTGTGAATGAGTCCGCTTAAAAGGTTGTTCTAACTTTTATGTTAGCGCTATGCTTATGTTTATGTCTGCATTGTGAGTGGGCCTTTTCCGACATGCCGTAGACGAGCGCGATAAGGACAACGGGCCGGAAGAAGTGATGTGATTAGGGGTGAGAGAAGAGAGCCGCTTAGTCAGGAGGATAGAAGGTCGAGACGAAGGTGACGTAAGACAGGCAAAGAGCGAAAGTGACGTCAAGAGTGTGGTGCAATGAAAACTGATACGTAACGTACTGGATGAAAGCCATGCATTTATGCGAGGTGATAACTTATATCAGGTAGAAGGCTCATAATGTAACACCAAAGACTTTAAGAAAACGGTGCGCGCCACGTGACTATCAGATGTTTCCTGCATCTTGAAGAAAAAAACATTACTCACTGTTACCTCTGCATTACTTCCTGCAGGGAATTAGTTGAAATACGCGATTGGAAACAAAATTCCCGGGCGAGGCAGGAAATCTCTGAAACGAGAGGAGTGCTGAAGAGGCGTGGCAGCCAAGCGCCGCGTCCCGCAAGGCTCCACACGTCTAGGGGGCGGCGGAGCGGAGGGCGAGGAGGCGAGAAGTTCCTTGCCATTCAACAGGTCTGTTTGTTGTGCGGGGGACGAACAGCCCTCCCCGCGGGCGACGCTTCACGCGCCGCCGACTGCCGGACGCGTCCTCCCCCTCCCCCCGTGCAACCGCCTACGCGCGCAGCCAACGCCGGCTCAGAGGCCGCAGCGCCCCCTGCGGCCGCAGGCAACTCCGAACGCTCGTCGATGACACGGCGCATCAGCAATGTAAAACTGTCTCCTAGAGAGGACTAGAAAGGAGGCCGAAGAAGAGGCTGAGGAAACTCGACCTCTTTCCGTCCCCCTCGCCGTCCCCCTCGCCGTCCCCCTCGCCGTCCCCCTCGCCGTCCCCCTCGCCGTCCCCCTCGCCGTCCCCCTCGCCGTCCTCTTCGCCGTCCTCCTCGCCGTCCTCTTCGCCGTCCTCCTCGCCGTCCTCCTCGCCGTCCTCCTCGCCGTCCTCCTCGCCGTCCTCCTCGCCGTCCTCCTCCCCATTCTTTTCCTCGGCCTCTCCCTATTTTCTTCTTTATCTTTTGTGTTTCTCGTGTACGTACTATAGCGAAACTATTATAATGGTATGACGAAAAGGGCCAGAAAAACACGTATTGTAAGACCCGAATACCAAAAAAGGAGATATTTCTTGCTCTTACACTTAATATATTACTTTCTCGTATACATATTACAATGTAAATCCACGTTTTGGAAGCCCTAGATACCATAATGGTTTTTTGAATGAAATACTAAGGATTTTGCGCATATTTTGTTTCAGATCTCTAGGCATACACATTTACGCACGTGACAAACTAAATCGCTAATGTCTCGTAAATATAATTGACAGCTAACAAAACAGTAATAGCGTAAAGTTTGCCCAGGGGATCCACAATGTGTTTAGACCTAGTCTCACTCACAATAAATACGTGCCTAATACCAGAAATCTGCTTGGAAACCTGCAAAAAGTTAGTCTTCAAGTTAAGGAATCTTTTTATTCGTTTTGTTATCTATTATAACGAAATAAAATTGGCACATTTAACAACAGAAGGAACAAACAAGTTATATTTTTCAAAGGAATGGAAAAACGCCGTACCAATCACAATATAAATAATATCTTAATGCTAATATGTGTGAATGATTGTTAAAAACAATGTAACAATATTGAGCGATCAAAGAACGACGCTAGCCACCAACTCACGTGCATAGAACATGGGAAAAGACTGCAACGACGACTTTCTTACCAAACTATTCAAGCCAAACACACCGAATTTCACTGAGAATAACTTTTGTTCACATCATTTCCTTCTACAGATGCATCGTGGTTAAAACCGAGTGCGCACAAACAATCGATTCTAAACAAGAATAAGTAACTGCTGTAACTAAGGAAACAAAGCCCGCAAAAGCAGACAATTGAACGAGACCAGAAGGTGACGTCATTCACCAACGCCAGCAACAATCAACCCAATCACGGTGGACGGCGCGGCGGCGGCGTGCGGCGTGCGGCGACAGAGCAATAGACGGCGGGGGGCGGGGGCGGGGGGGGCGCCATGGCTCTGGAGGAGGGGGAAGGGGGGAGGGGGGAGGGGGGAGCGGCCGTCGTGCCGCACCTCGCACACCGCGCCGCGCGGGTTAAGCTTGTAATTACACTTTTAATTGAAACCTAAAACCTCACAATAACAATGGAGAGAACAATTAATCGTCCGTCCACTAGTTACACAAAGAATTGCTTGTTTCAGACATATTTCAACGCAGCGTTAAATTATTAGCAGCGACCAACATTTCGAATGGAATTGTACTCGCGTCGTTTCAATTATCGCCCAGACAAGTAAATTACGAATGAATACAAATGACACGGCCACACCGATACAAGCGGCCGCCCTCGGCTGACGGCCCGAGAGGTTTCTGGAGGTCGGTGAGTTCCGAGCTGCCTATAAATGACCTCCGATCACGGGGGAGGAAAGAACGGCAGAGAGTTCATTTCAAATACTTCTTGGTAGAACGTTTACTCCACATCTCGTCTATGCTATCCAAAGGCATTTAGTAACTTGCAAAAAATAATTTAAAAATGTACATTCACCCGTTTTAATTGATAAATAACTTGTTTCTTCTTTTCTCCAAAAAGATTTCATCTTTGAAAAGGGAACAGTCTAGTAATAGCTTGGTTATTAATTTCAGTTTGTGAATTTCAGGTTAAATGTCTATCTGATTGCCTTTCCTTCGAATCTACTCTGATCCTCAAGGTGTGTGGAGAGTAAATTTTCAAATATGATTAAAAGTACTAATTACGTAACACAGTACAAAAAATATAGTAGTTATTAATTCTAAACTATAAAAGTTATTGCTGAGAATCGATTCGCCGTCGTACAGAATAACCAGTGTATCTATTTCAAAACTTGGAAGAATTTTACACTTTTCGCAACACACTACGTAAACAACAGCTATTCTCCCAAGTACATTGGCAAGTTAACTTGCTGAACACTTGCAACAAACCCAACCCTGAGAAATAGGCGGCATATTGTGAAAAGACACAACGCCTCAAAAGGTACGAGGGACCCAATGTACACACAAAGTAATTTCAAACCTTTCTCACTATCCCATGATTTAGTGATACTCGAGAGTTGATTCTCTTCATGAACAGATGGGTAAATGAAAACCAAAACTAAAGCTCTTTCGCTGATCTTCTCTTAACTGATTGCAGTACCCAAAATACTTTGTAACAGATAAAAAATAGACATCAATAGGCAGTGGTTACATAATAAATCACAAAGTTGGACATTTTCTATTTATTAAATATTTAATAATTAAAGATTTAATAATCAATCTGAAGTTGGTGCTGCTGATGAACTTGTGAAAACAATGGAAGATGTTCACGGATTCTCGGAAGAGGACCTCTTCCAAGCAATTAAGAACATGGGAAACTGGAAATCCCCCGGGATCGATAAGATCCAGATTTATTGGATTAAGGAATTAACACCAATACATTATCATCTAGCAAAGGCTTTAATAAAATTTTAGAAAACTCAAAAGAACTCCCAGAATGGCTCACACGCAGCATCACGTATTTGCTACCCAGAGAGGGAGACAGCTCTTTGACGAAGAACTACAGGCAAATCACTTGCCTGCCAGTACTGTACAAAGTTATAACTTCAGCCATAGCAGACAAAATGTACAGACATCTAGAGCAGAATCATCAGATGAACGCCAGATGAACAAATAGGATATCGTGAAGGTTCTTATGGCTGTAAGGAAATCTTACTACTGAATACAGTCATCTTGAGTGATGTAAAGAAACGAAAATGTAATTTGAGCATGGCTTGGATTGACTACCAAAAGGCCTTTGATAGTGTACCATACGATTGGGTTTTGAAGACCCTGGAGATCTATCGATTTCATTCTAGACTTATTAAATTTTGCAAGGCTAGTATGAAGTCTTGGAGTACCAGGTTACTAATACACAGAGGAAAAGGAAATAGTAGAAACCTGAAGTATGCAGATCAACAGAGGTTTTTTCAAGGAGATTCACTATCCCCTCTGCTGTTTTGCATTAGTTTGATCCCACTATCTAGACAGTTGTCGCAAGCTGACTTTGGTTACAAGCTCCATGGTGATGAAAGGCCAGTATCACATTTGTTTTATATGAATGATCTGAAAGTGTTTGCTAAGTGAAAGCTCTCTCAAATGCTGTCTGTCGTGAATGAAGTTAGCAATGACATCTGTATGAAGTTTATTCTTGACAAATGTGCAAAAATCAATTTAAAAAGAGGCAAACTGACAAGGTCAGAGAGCATTGAAGTTGATATGCACGCTGTGACTCAAGATTTTGAGCCAGGTAAAACTTACAAATATCAGAGCAGTGAAGAATGTGAGAACACCTCGAACGAGACAATGAAAATTTGGCTTGGAAAATCGATAATTATGTTTTTTAAATGAAAATTATTATTTAGAATGTTAGATTGCTTAGAAGAATAGAATAACAATATGAAGAATTATATAAAAGAACATACATTATTACGTAACTCAAAGGAATATCCAATTTTTTATCATAACCAGTACTATAATTCCACTTCCATTCTTGTATTAGATAAAATTTCTATAAAAGACAGTTCTAACATTCTAGAAAAATAATATTTCATACAATGGCATATAATACAACGAATTAGTTCGTTCTGGAACAATAATCAATGTTAACAAATAGATAAATAAGTACTCGTAAGGGTCACGTGAGATAATTTGGACCCTAGACTTGATTATTTTTAATGTGCAGTTTTGTTCCAGAATATTTTAAATCTTCGTGATTTTCAGTATTTTTTCCATAATCCTGAATCTGCAAATTTCCTTACTCATCCCATGATTGCGGGCTATGTCAATTCTCAGAATTTATTTTTATCTCCCAGGTTGCTATGGCTACGTAAATGGAAAGCTACGTAATGCAGCGGTAGCTTGGACTTTTTAACACACTGGAGTTATTTTGAACAAGCTAAACACTTCGTCATTGTTTCAGTATCTACTAAAGGAAACCTTTCCTCTCAAACCGAAAGAAAATCAACGGGTGTAAATGGTTTTCCACTCATGTTGCCTGAAACACTGGCAGAGGCCCACTGTCAAGGTTTTCGTCACCGGCGACCGCCGTTTCCCCTCCCTCCCCTCTTTGTTCGACACTTATTTTACACAGTAGTAAAATACACTTATTAAGGCGGCATATGTCCGATTCTCACGGTTAACTCTGAATTTTCGAAAATTGCAAATGTTTGAATTTTCTTCGCCCTTTTGCTACAACTACAAAATTGAAGACAGATTTTTCCTTCAAACGAAATTTGTTCTCCAAACTTGGTTCTTTCATTAATGTAATATACATTTATTGAAGATTTTAGTAGTTTTCGCGCCACATTGCATGCAATATGTGCTATTTTTGGAATTTTAAAATCAAGATTTTTTCAAGAACAGTTCCAATTTTTCTTTAAACTTCTGCTACGGATAGTGCTTAATGTGCTCTATGAGATGACATTAACGCCTTATTGCTCTAATCCTTTGTTTTTTCAAAACTTAAAAAAATGTAATTTTTTTACTTTTCTCTCACGCCATTGATATTTACATTAGCGGCGATTTGTTCACATTATTATATTTATGAGTACATGTGCTTTAAATAAGGTCATACAAAGTTTCTGGAAAACTCAACCGCAGTAGCGCTTAAACGTCAGTTTCTTAAAAACGGCAGCAAAGTTTTCAAAGAAAACTTAGAACAAGTTTTTTCTGTTATTTAATATTCTTAATTTGTAATTACTAGGAAACCGGAAAGATGTAAACCATTTCAAAACCCGGAAATATATATATATATATATATATATATATATATATATATATATATATATATATATATATATAATATTCTTAAAATAATATTTCCGTTCTACTATTAGAAAACGAAAAATTAAAATAATAGCAAAAAATGTAACTCGTGGGGTGATAGATGGCAGCTGGCAAGAGTGTGTGGCAAGTCAAAACTAGCTGAGACCAAATAAAATAAGAAACTAATACAGGAAAGTCTGTGTTATTCTGTAGCACCACAAGGCCGGCGAAAACTCTGCCCGTATGGAATCTCAGAGGTGAATTTCTAATAAACATTCATGTAGAGAATATTGTCTTGTACTTGAATGAAACAAAGTCGTACTACTTTTTTCCGATAAGAAATCAGAAATTGTTATGTGTATAAAAATGTAATATCTTTTAAGAATTTAGTATTTATTAATTTGCTTAATGTTACACTTGAAAAACATGATATTCTTTAACTATCAATTTTCTGTATTCATTTAACTACATTCACACACACTGTATTAACAAATAAACAAAAAAACAATTTATGAAAGAAAAGTATAATTCTCATTGACACATTGCATCAAATTGACTTCCTTTCACACTTTGACTTCATTGCATCAAATTAACATTTGTTCTTGTAAGGCCTGGCGTCCATTATTAAACTGCATTACAAAACTTCCTCTTCATACAACAAAATGTCTTTTTCACTTTCCTTGTTCAGCTCTGGTCTGTTTGCTTGTCCATTGTCATGTTCGATGACCATTCCTTTTCTTATTATTTTTCCTCGCCGTTACCACACCCACTTTTAGCCATACTGTGGCCGATGTCCAAATTTCTAATTTACTGTTATAAAATTTAGTAACATCACTTTTTTCAATAATCCTTCCATTTATTTTCGTTTACTATTGTATAACTATCCGACCGAAATTTCAATTCCTCGTCACACAACAAATTGCTTTTTGCATACGAAATTTAAAGTTTGTACGA
Source organism: Acheta domesticus (assembly GCA_031308135.1). Taxonomy (NCBI): domain Eukaryota; kingdom Metazoa; phylum Arthropoda; class Insecta; order Orthoptera; family Gryllidae; genus Acheta; species Acheta domesticus. Next base: position 253,969,300 of record JAHLJT010000631.1, read on the forward strand.
CTTGCGTAACCGCATCCGACACCATATCTTCTTGCCATTCCTGCACTTGCGACAATAGGCCAACCTATCGTAATACATTTGTCTCATAAAATGCATGTCTAAAAAAGCATTGTTCTTTCATAAAACTCGTTATGTATTTATTTAGTTCTCCTGCTGTCTTGAAATGTGCAGCAAATACTACTTAAAAGTTCTACAATTTATTTCACTTCTTTACATTTCTCACTCAGAATTATTTATTTTCTTCAAATCGCTCTAAATACCATCCGCTCACTTCACCTTCTTTTGTTACTGTCGTGTTTTTAACAATTGTGGCCTATCTTGCATTCTAATATTTTGTATTTACTTCAATTAAATGCATATTTTAATTAAATACGCATTTTTACATAAATACATATTTTAATTAAAATTTAAGATAAATGGTTAACTTCAGTGTCTATATCTTTGTATTGTCTAGTTCTGTACGCGTTTGTTCATTGATTTGGAGAATTCTTTGTCTTTAATTAAATTTCTCTTGTGATTTTCCAAGCCCTTGTTAGAAACATGTTTTTCTTTCTTATTTACCTCTTTCCATTTCTCTTCTTTCTCCGATTAGACCTTTGATGTTCTCGTATTTTCTCTTTTATCCAAGAATTTTCTGATTTTTTTAGGTAGTTTGTTCCTTATCTAATATCCTTCTATCTTTTTGAACTGCTCGTCTTCCTGTTCGTTTCACACCTTACTCTAGTGTTAAATATACCTCCTAAGAGGCTCATTTGCTCTTCTGTCATCTTTAATGATAAGATACGGTAACTGTTGTCACAGCTCCGCTTTGTACCTGTTCTTGTTGATGTTTTGGCTTTTACGCTTTGATGGCTTAGGAAAATTTTTCTTAATTTTTAATGTAAGCCTCACCTTTCTCTGATATGAATAAAAGTTTGTTGTTCATTACTTAAAAGTTTGTGATTATATTTCTTCTGTTAGTATAATTATTTAACTTTTACTTTCTTACACACCACTTATGTAGTAAAGAAAAGTATTTCTGCAGCGGAAAACAGCGATTTTAAACACGTATTGTGACCCTTAGAACTGAAAAAAAATGATACTTCTTCAGTGTGTTCTAATGGTAAATGACTTCCGTCAGTTCGTACTGCAGTCTAAATTCACATTTTGTGAAGCCTTGATACCGAAAAGTTGGTTTACGGCGAAACGTCCGTCTGTTTGTGAACAACGCTACCGGCTAAACCTTAACAACGGCTGAAATTAATTAATTAAATCGAAATTAATATTACTCCATCGATCTGGCTGACGACACATTCCCTTGAATTTGAAATGAATATTTTTATCTTAGAGGTACTTTACATGAATGGCGAGTGAAAAATCCAAAATTTTCTCAAAAACGGCTCCAATGTTTTCTTTGATTTTTCCCTCCTCCTCGAATAGATTAAGTATGCCTATAAAAATGGTGCAGATCCTATTTTCGTTAAATTTTCGAAAATTGCAAAAGTTCCAAATTTGCTGGCCGTCTTCCTGCAAGTACAATATTGAAGATAGATAGTTTTACTATTCCCTTCATTACTATAGTATAAGAAGCAAATGTATTGGAATCATCTCAACAATACGATCACGAATTTTCTGACATAAAATCCGTGTTGAAGGTCATTACAAACTGTAACTTTGCTCATACGACACAAATAAGATTTATTAGCACTATTCAAAAGATGTTTAAAATTGGAGGAGAGGAGGAGAGGAGATACACGCACTTTTGTATCCGAAAAACTTTCCTATTTCTAACTGGGAGCCTTCATATATACTTGTTCCTTACTTTCGTCATAAAATATGAATTAACCACTGTAAAGATTTGTCCTTATTCTGATTATAAGTTTCGTTCCTCTTTCATTCCTTCGCAATTTCGGAGGCCTTTCGTCAGGTACTCGGCTTGTGATTAAAATCTCCCATGACAAAAATGTTTTGGGATCTATTTGCTTCTGTCTGTCTTTCTTGTGTCTAATGTTGTTATATATTTGCTGTGACTTCTAATTCTTCAGAAAAGACTTCTTTTCCATCCTCCAAACTATTGTATATTTTTCGATCTATTTGAATTTGTTTGCCAACACTCTCTGTATCGTATTAGTTATTAACTTTTAATTATTTTACTTTCTTGCGAATTGCTTACGCAGAACGTTGTAAGGCTAAAAGATCGGATTTTTTCGTGATTAATATTAATAAAATCGGATAAGTTCGTGAATACACTGCATACCTTATACGATGTATTTAGTTCCAGAAATGCTCGCATATTTTCATTTAAATCTTCGAATAAAAAATCTATTGCTTGAAACTATTTAATTTTTGCTCCAAATATTCTACGATTTCAAATGAGTGTTACAAAAGATGCGTTAATTCGGGGAGAAATTATGGTATAAATAGGACACATTACATAACTATTACTAAAGGTGAGAAAGTACGTGGTCTTTTATCACCACTAGTTTCAGTTCTTAATGTTCTCAGGTTATGTGTTGACATGTTGAGTTGATGCTGAGTTTCTATTTTTCTTGCCTTCAGATAAACGTATTTTTTATTCTTCTGTTATTAGTTTTGTGCAGCCTCCGAGAATTTTATGCATTGTTTCTTCGAGGATATAAACTATGAATTAATTATTTCAAATATTTTCTGGGGTATTATATTTTCCATTAAACTGCTCTGTATAGTATTTGTGTAACTGCGAGTGTACGTGCGTCGCTCACAGTTCCACCAATCAAGGGATATGAGGTGTCATTCGACGCATCTCGGTCTCCTGGTGGGGAACTGATGTTGTTTTCGGACCCGGAGAGAAAATTCTAATAAATTTCTGAAAACGTGTTTTTGCATTTTTAGCACTGAGATCGTATTCGATAGGCCGGGAATTAAACCAACACCAACTAGATAGATATAGATCTAGGAAGTGTTGATTAAACCCCAGTACTCAGGAGTAATTTTCACTCTAGACCCAAAATTTTCTTCCACGAGGATGGCAACACTGATTGTTTCCAATTCTACGTGCAAACCAGAGTGAATCGCGCGGTAGAACTGTCAAATTGTGATGCTGCTTTAAAGTTATTTATAAGAAATTATGTGTTTCATCCGCATTACTGTATTTTTAATAATAAATTTGCAAAACCGACGGTACAGTATTATCTTGGAACCTAAGAATTACAAGAGATTACCAGAACTGTAAGTACTGCTAGTAAACGTAAGCACATCCGTATTTTACTTTTCACACTTACGTTTTTAAGCGCGGAATTACCTATTTTCAAATGAATGTGACTAACAAATTATTATTATTATTATTATTATTATTATTATTATTATTATTATTATTATTATTATTATTATTAAACTCTTGGCTAACCCCTTATTTACATACATATATTGAAATGAAAAAATATTGAACGTAATATGTGGATAAAGGGGTATAACTGCCCTCGTGTTAAATTAGAAAACCCGCTCCTATCGTTGCTCATTTTTCTTGAATATACCACTCATGCAATTATACATCTTTTTATCGTTAATCACTAATATAGATTTGCCTACAAAACGATTAATGAAGTAATTGCATATAAAGTAGTGAATTCAAATCAGACTGGGTTTGTGGATTTTTAAAGTCTTCAAAAATTGGCGGACAAAAATTGGAAGTGTTAAGCAAATTCGGGGAAGAATCAAAAGTAGTTGTAAAGGATTTTGCGATAGAATTTTTGTAACTAATTTAATACTAGGATTAGATAATAGCGCTGAAGAACTGCTTACATGTGATCTTTTATATTTTTTTGTGTGTTTATTGAAAAACAAAGCGTAAAAAATGTTGGTATACTAAATTCTAACTATTCGCATCATTCATACGTACAAGTATTTTTACATCGATTCCAATTCAGAAATTACAATATTACCATATCCCTTGTGTAGGTAACACGCAAGGACACTGAGTGTTAAAATGTTTTGAACCGGAGTACAAAATTATCAGCTACTACGATTTATTAGTAAGTCCAGTACCGGATAATGCAATAACTTATTTGAACAAAACTGCATGACATTTAGAAACATGCAATTTACAACGTCGGCGACATCAAGTTCAGCTACATTAGATGAGTAAGATTTTTTGGGGGAATTCGTGTTATTTGTACTCACAACCAACGTAAAAGCAAAATGAAATTATGATTGAAAATGTAACCTAGATATTTTTCATTGTAGTAGAGAGCTACTGCCTTAAAAATACTCTTAACATTCCATTTCTTTATAATTATATGCAGAAATTTTAGGTGCAAATCTTTGCCGCGTTAGTGGCTAAAAATTAAAAATAAGTGTGTTTGAATGTAAAATCCTATTAATATATAAAAGAAAGATTTCATTTTTCCATACGAGTAAACACAATAACTACGGTATTTGGTCACAAATGGACAATGGACTAAACTAATAGTGTGTAGTACGTTTATAACATTAATTTTAAAAACTTTGTAAATTAGCTAAAGTAAAACACGGCATTCTTCAGTTAAAAATTTTAAGTGTACTTTAAAAACGTAATGGCCAAATACCAAGTGAAATCAATTAACCAATTAATTCAATTTTTTCTTTAATATATTTAAAAGATGTAATATATTTGTACAATATAATCCGCGAATTACTTCCAATTGTGCGTATTCATTGAATTAAAAATTTCAATTTATGTACTTTCCTACTGAAAAAGTCTCCATTATGTTTAAACACATTGCAAAGAACTAAAGTCTGTCATTGAAATTCACGAAATACTGTATTTGACGATACTACTTTCGTAAGTTTAAAGTGCACTCTTCCAAAGAAAGAGTTTGACCATGCAACTTGAAACTAAATAAGTTATATTTTCAATCTAATTAATATGGCAGTAAGCAACAGTAAGCAAATGAAAGAAAAAACGAACGCATCACATTGACATACATATATTTTCAAAGGGTCTACATGTGTTCTTTTTACTGAAATCCGAGTTCCCTTTCGGAATGTGATCATACCACTTCTTATGACCTCGAGGAATCTTAAGAACCTCCAGAAAACGTCTTTTCTACCACTAAATATCATTGTGTTGGAATAATTTAATTATTTAATATATCCTGGTTTACACTAGCTCACGTTAGAACATTCGGCAAGTTCAGGTTGACATATAGTAAGAAGTATGAAATAAAATCATGTAATCATCATTCCATATTACGAGTGGTTTGTATTGTCGACAGTCACCTTATATTTTCTTCCTGTTGCACAACGCGAAGCAGCGTCCGCCCGCATGCAATCCTTTAGTTTCTCATTAATATTTTACGTTTTCATAAGTAAGTTCTATTACATTTTCTTTCATTGTTCTACAAATAATACTACGCAAAAAGACGTTTACATTTAAAAGTATTCCTATCCCGATGAAGAGTCGAATAAATTAAAAACACTGGAAATTCATAAAAAACATTCGAAATTCATAAATACATTCGAACAAACACATTGTTAAACGGTAAAAATTCCAATAATTTCCAATATAATATATTTTAACCATTTTCTCTTTGAACTTTGCTTACCTTTCCTGCTGGAGTTTTTCCCACCGTCGCAAGTTCTGGCGGAACCTCAACCTGGAAATTATTATTCAGAGCCCTCGGCAGGAGACCTTCGGACAATCCATCTCCCGTGCAATTTGTCCGTTGGGGCCGCACCGCCCTGCCTGCGCCACCGCCGCACGCCCATCTTTGTCGCCCCCGATGCTCCGTCGCGCTCTCGATCCCGCACACTGGCCCAAAACAAGCCCAAAATGAACACAACCTAAAATTTGGGGGAAAATGGCCGAACGGCCGGTTTAAAATAGGTTTTAAAGTGTGTTTTAAAGCGTGTTTTAAAGCGTGTTTAAGTTTAAAGTGTGTCTTGAAGACAATATGATATCGCTGTTCCAGGAGAATACTGACGCAACTGTTAAAATGCTAATATTACAGGGGAGCAAAAAAGTAGAATGCTTTTACATTATAACGTATGGAGTAATTGAAATCTGTTACATTGCATTGGACTTCGGTCAAGGCCTTAACTACATTTATGCCATTGTTCCCTCATGATAATTGGTACTTCTAGTTCTGTGTAGTTGAGTAAGTTTGACACAATTTTGCAGTTGTGATAATTTTCTTCTGGAACAGTATAAGAGAAGATTTTTGTAATATAGAGCTCTTAATATAATTAAATATTGTTATTCGTCGAAAAAATTTCTATATTAAAATAGAGTTGAAGTCTGGTCTTTGGATCAGGACAATCATAGATTCGTAACCTTTATAGATATACAGCCTACCTAATATTTATAGCTATTAACTTTCGTTTTCTTTTCTTGAACCTTTAACTTTTTCTAACTTTTTTATTTTTCTTTAACTATTAACTACTTAACTCTTCACCCATGTATTAGAAATTGTATTCGAAAAAGTCTGAATAAAAAAGTTTTTTTTCCCAAGAGGAAATAGAATTTCTGCACAAAAAGGGGACACTATAAAAATAAAGAAAGCATTTCATAATTGATTCCACTCACGCATAAAATAGAATTTGTGAGGCAAGTGGCATTTGGTGGGAATTATCCATTAAAATCATCATTTAAAAGGGAAAAATATTTTTTTAAAGTGAATAAACTGAAAAATTTGAGGAAATAAGAAAAAAATTCATTTTAAGTTTTCATTTATTTTATGCATTTAATAGATTACAGTTTAATATTTATTATCTGAACTTTTGTTTGAAAATAAAAGAAATACGTTGTGCGTTATTTTCGTAAAACAATATATCATTGTCTCCTATAATTTCCAAGTCACGAAGTGATCCCAACAAAAAAAATTTCAAGACAACCCCCAGGACACAATACGGCTTTAATTTCCACGCCCCTGTAATTTAGTGTCAAATGAAAGTGATGAAGGAATCCACAAGTTATAAAATAACAGAATCAACTAAAAAAAATTCAAAATATCTTGGAAGAGAACATTTCTGTAAAATCACAACCATTGTCGAACAACTTGCCTTTTAGATTTAGTCTATTTCTGTTGATTCTATTTCGCCTATTTCTGTTGTCGATCAAACCAAAAACCGGCACCAGGGTGAATTCAGTTTGGGCTCACTGCGCGGCGCGAGCGGCGGAGAGCGTCAGGCATGACGCGCGCTTTGGGCCAGCACGCGCTGCGCGTCGAATCGACTTCCCCGAGCACTTTCCCTTACGCCGCCATTCAGCGCTTCAGCACGGCTTGCGCTTTCCTTGTTAAACGTCGCCTATATTAAATGACATATCACGGCGGATAATGCGAATTTCGTTTTTTTTTTCATTTTAAAAAAGAGGAGGGGAGAGGCAAGGGGAGAAGCACGATGATAGCGAAACACTCCGGGTGTGACAAATCGAAAAGGTCCAGAGGCCCCCATACGGATCACCTGAAATGTAGCGAACAGCGCGCACAAAGACAACAAAAGTGGCCTTTTTTAAAAGTGGGGGCTAACGATGCAAACATCATTAATAACTTGCTATTTAAGGGCCGTCAATGGGTCTCCGCGCGGCGCCATTGACAGGCGGCGAGGCGGGAGGCGCTGCGTGCCGGCAAGGGGCGAGGGCGAGGGCGCGACGGGTGCAGCCGCTCGCTCGGAACCTAGGACAGCTCGGATTCAAGAATTCGGGTCGGACTGTCCGGGGCGACCCACTGCAGAGACTGGCGTGCCTCTCGTCTTTTCTTAAGAGTAGAATGATCGCCTTTCGTTAAGAGTAGAAAAAGAAGAATGATCGAAGTTGATCGACGTTTGAAGTTGATCGACCTTGATTGAAGTTGATCGACCTTCATTGAAGTTGATCGACCTTGATTGAAGTTAATCAACATTGAAGTTGATCGTCATTGATTGAAGTTGATCGTCATTGATTGAAGTTGATCGTCATTGATTGAAGTTGATCGACCTTGATAGAAGTTGATCGAAATTGATTGGAGTTGATCGACATTGGTCGAAGTTGATCGATAATGATTGAAGTTGATCGACATTGAGTGAGGTTTATCAAAGATGACTGGCTATCTTACTGATAATAAACATAAACAATCCATTTCATTGAAATAAGGAAAATTGACCAAGATATTATTAATTGACGGCTGGAATAATGCATCCCACGACACAAAAACTCTTGTAATTATAATATATCATGCTGTGAGTTCACAAATATTTGTTAAGTCTCGGGAAATAAGTGGCAAGACAGAAACAGATAATAAGCTGAGTGATATTATTAATGAAAATATCACTGCGTTTAAGTAAGTGTACAACACTACTGTTTATGCTGCCGTATCGGATAATGTAATAAATAAGTCGAAAACTGACAAAAAACAATTTATTACAGTTATTGTGGCAGTCATGAATGCAATTTGAAGTCATAGGCTTTAGCTAACGGGGTCAGTAGATACTTCGCTGACAAGAAGACGCCATGTCCTAACGTGGTTGTCAACGTTTAAATTGTCATTTAAGCGCACAATGGCGACCGAAAAATCGGCCATTTTTCCGCGTCTTCCGGGCAGTCAATTGTCTATTCTAGACAATCTCCTCGCAAAAAGAGTTTTAGATAAAGTTGTTGTATGTAAGGAACATACTTATGAAATGGAATTCAAGTGTGTAGTTTTTGAGAGAGCATTAGTGGAACAGGATGGTTGGTATATATTAACTCCTTGTGATAATTGTAGTTATAGGGATACTCATTGGTATACATCGATATTAATTTGTTTCAACTGAAAACCATTTAATGATAATACTGGAGGAGATAAATATACTATATTTTGTAACCTTTTTCATAAACTAAAATGAAAAAGAGTGATTTAAATTCTTAGAAAATAACATTTTTGCATTATTTGATATGAAATATTAGATATATTACATTGTCTATACAGACTACACGTGAAAAGAGTTACGTAGGCTCATATAGACATCAAGCATAGGTGTAAAATTATCTACGGCACGACTCTTGATTCAATCAAGTAGGCCAGATTCGTCGCGTACATGAGCGAGTGCCCTACTTGATATAACGTATACTCTGTTGGTTTGTAATATATGTAAAGCATATTACGGAACCTAACAGACAAGTCACCGAGAGTGTTCAATCAAAGGTGTATCACTTCACTTTCAGAACTGCTGTATATAGAGCTGGAGGTGCTAATACAACACATAGTTTAGCATTATTTCCAACTTTTGCAATTATCAAAAATTCATAGAGTTCAAAGAAAATTAGACCTGCGCCATTCCTTTAGCACCCCATAATCTATCCGTAGAAAAAATGAAATAAAAAATTTGGAGAGGTTTGTGAGAAAATTTTTCTATTTATAATTTGCATTCACTTCAAGCAGAAATTATACAAAAACTTTTCTTTGAAATAATTAGACCAGACCTTTCATTAAAGATTTGATTTTTTAGAACTGATTTTCTTTAAGAAAAAGTTTCTATCATTAATATTGTACTTTTGAAAGTTTAAAAAATTCTGAGAGTTTTGTGGGAAATAGAACCAATACCTTTTTCACCTTTCTTCAATACATAGAGGAGAAAATCTTAAGAAACATTTGGAGCCGTTTTTGAGAAAATAACAGTTTAAAAATACCTATTTTTCATGCAAAATTATGCGAGAACAACTGATATTTTTTATCGTGCAGGATCTTATTTAAAGATCTGTCTATAAAGAACAGATTTCACCAAGAGAGAGATCTTTATCTCCAATATTGTAATTGTAGTAAGAATCCGAAAAAACTGAAGTTTTGCAATTTTCGAAAACTGGAGACTTCAACGAAAATGAGATCCAAGTCTTTCTTTTAGACATTCTTTACACTATTCGAGGATAAAGTTGGATAAAAAATATGAAGACAATTTTAAGAAAATTGTCAAAATGTTGAGGCTTCATGTAAAGGACCCCCAAAATCAAAATATCCTTTTCAAACTCGCAGTTCTACAATTCCTTTAGATCGCTCGGGGAATATCAATTTTAGAGAAAATTAGTTAAACGATTTTGTCACTAGTGTTGACCGTAAGCAGACGGACAGACGAACTGACAGACAAATTGACGTTTGCCGACAAACGACTTTTCGGTATCACGGACCCATAAAACACGGTGTCTGAGTCCACGCAGTGTAAGAGGAAGTAATTTACTACATTTACAAGATTCATCCACTTTTTAATTATTATCAAGGCCAGGCGATAAGAGATTTTCTGTCGAAAAATTGTTACTTTCCCGCGTACGAATACAATTAGGAAATAAGGCGAGAAAGTTGAAGTTAAATTTTATAATGGTTAAAAATTTGGAGTATCTGGTTCAAGAAATATAGTAAATAATTGGGAAGGAGATGTAACGGTAATATTCCTCTTGTAAGCGAGAAAATTGTAAAAATAATAATAGGAGTGGGTTGCCACAAACAAAACAATTATTACATTTCTATAAGCTGTTTCATTGATAAAAGTTCCGTGACCTTAAATATCTTCCATTGTATCCTGGGCAATCGTAATGAAACATAAAATGGCATTTTTTCTAGTGTGTGTGTGTTTGGTTTCGTTGTATGTACAGATGTTTATGTAATCTTATAACAGATTAAATTAACAAATCCTACGCAACAACATCTGTCCGTTGTAATGATCTCACGCGCTAATTTCCACTACCTCCTGTATTTACTCTCTAGTATTTGTTGTGTAATTTGTTTGCACAATGTGTCATTTGTTTGTTCAATGTGCCATATGTGGTTTCAACATGAAGGGTCAATGGACACTTCTATCCCGCAATTTATCATATATCTAATATCGTTTACAGGAATGTGATGGGAAGAGTATACAAAACAAGCAATTATTCTCTCGAAATTCATTCAAATGGTTTTGTTAAAATACGAAACACGCAGATAATAACCAAATTATTTGTTTCACTACTAAATATCAATTTATTTCAGTAGGTTAATTTTTTAAACAATGAAATCGCGTGCATTGTTTTGTGTATTGTAACAGGCGCTGCTGACGCACCAGTAGATTCTACGAAACAAACAGATAAAATGCAAATCAGCGGCAATTTGCTAAAGTTTCACTCTTCAGAAGTTTCTTCGAATTTACTCCTCAGATGCTATTCATTTCACACCAGTGTATCGTCACAATGTTCTATCGAAAAGTGTTGTATAGTTTTCTTTTTGTCTAGAAATAGAAAAATACTCTTTTTCTGTGAATAGTTCTTTTCGTGATCGGACTTCTTAGGAAGTTAGTTCTAAAGAGCATCGTGGAGCGTTTCACTTTCTCGTATACTCCGTATAGAGTTGAATTGTAATGGTGCAGGAAATGGTGTGGTTTTGTTTTACAGAAAAAAAACACGTTTTATAGGTGCAAAATGAGAAAAATAGTTTATTTTTCGTGAATGAGTATTTTATGTCTCTGAACGAGTCAACAAATTTGGTCTAGATTTCCGAGGTGAATGTTATAGCTTGGAAGAGAAAGGGTTCCTCCGTAGTTGGCAGGAGAGATCACGAGCAACCTACATCTGCTGGGGAGGTACTTGGAAAGGTACAAATAGGTCAGTGCCGTATCTCAGTCCCAGCGGGGAAGGAACATCGTCTCTCCAGAATATAACATATACTGCACTCATGAGATTAATTACCAAAGACGACGTCGCGACCGGAATCGCTAATTACTCCCTCACAGGGTTTGTGGAGATTTTCGTCCAGGTATACTCAACAGTGGGGCTTTTCCAGAGCTGAGAAAAGCTATAAGCTCCAAAATGGTAACCCAATATGGAAGGTACTGCAGTACTTGTAAGTGTACGTGTGTGTGTGTGCGTGTGTAAGGGGAAAGGAGGGAACAAAGATGAGGAAAGAAAAATCGCTCCTACTCCGTACCCCTTTGGTAGAGTACTGGCCCGGGATTCACCCTTGTATTGATGTGGAGAAACCACAGAAAACTACACATAACAGAAGCCGGCCGTGAGAATTCACCTCAAGCAAGGGACCGAATTGGACCGGACTGTGCGGTGTATACTTTCTCGTATACATAGTATAACTAGTGGTGCTACGGAATGGCACAGACTTTCTCGTACTAGTTTCCTAATTTCTTCGGCCGGTTCTAGCTTTCCAGTTGTGCTCCATTCTTTTGGAGGCCTGGGTTCGATTCCCGTCGATTCCAGGACAATCTCATGTGGCATTCAAACAAAATGAGTTTGTCTGCTTCACAAGGGCTAGTCAAACCCCTGTGAAGGGGTTCTAAACCTTACCACTGTCCTAATTCCTTCTCAATTCTGGCCTCTGGGTAGTGACGCAGGAGAGAGGCGCGTACGCGGAGATGCTACCTGGCTGTCCTCTCCACGACTCCTGACACGACTTATGGACTACGGACTATAATATAACAGTAAGTTAACGTAACTTCCTATTATTCTATTCAATTACATTCTACGCCAAGTTCGTAGCTTTTTGTCAGCATTACTGAGTACCTTTTCATAGAATAGTGACAGAATGTTAAGAAATGGCAAATCCTGTCACTGTAGTCTGGGGCTTCGTCACGTTGAAAACACAACACTTTACGAATGCCCAAAGAAACGTTTTCGAGAATTCTGGTGAACCCTAATCTTAAAATATCGTGTCAGTCAATGCGTGTGGAAGAAAATAAGGCCTTTAATACAAAACCACACGTTGACCCTCCATTCGTTTCCGTGTATGGAGGTTTGAAGAAAATAAGGTTTTCAATTCCCTACTGATAAATATTGCAATGATTTGTAAAAGCGCGTCGAGTGAATTAGTCTTTAACTGTCCGCAATATATGAGATAGAAAGTATATGTGTATTGCTTCCTTCATTATGAACCACTTCTGGAAGTCAAGCAACGTTGTTCGTTTCCTTGAACGAAAACTTGCATGTGGATTTCAACGAACGCTCGGCAACCTTCATCACTTATCAACCGATGAACAACGTTCCTCGATTACCGAAAATTTCTGGCACCGTTTTGTCCACTAATCTCAGGGTCCGGCGAATGATTCGAATGATCTCTCTCAGCACCTTCCCTATCCACGGTCATACGTTTCAGGTGGCTACCATTGGCTGCGATAAAACATTGCCAGTCATTTTTATTCTGGCATCAAGTCTTGAATTTACTGCAAATCTCGCTGCATCACGTGTGCGATAGCGCAAAGCATATTCTCGACTTACAACGGTAGCGTTATAATAACACTCATCGGATACAGGATATCATCATCATCATCATATATATTATTAGTGTAAGGCAGTTTCGATTTAGAACTACTACGGATAAATTATGCGACCGATTCCGCTCGGGAAGCATTTTTCTTGAAGCTCTTTTTTCATTGTGTCGGCCCTGGGAATAACTTTTTAAATTCTCTTATAACAATAAATATTTGCAATAAAATGAGCAGACGGGCAATAAGTGCGATTTGATGGTGATCATTCATTCTCTTCAGAATCGACGGAAATAGCGGCATGAGAAAGCATGGCCGGCCCGGCCAGAGAGTAGTAGCATTATGCGGCGTGAAGCAAATGTGGCGTTGCACATTGGGACGAAAACTTATTGTACCGTGGCAGCATGCTCCAATACTTCGTGAATTCAAAGTATGTACGGATGAATTCAGTTAGAATTTTATGTTTTGAATTAGCAGTTTCACATTATACTTAACCATTTACTATTTCATGTTTTAAAACATTGCAGTTGCTGAATATTTTTCAGCAGCTTGCAAAAGCCACGAAAAATCTATTTGAGCGTGGTAGTGAGCTTTGAAATTTGTGAATCCAAAATAGGTAGGAAAGGTACGTATTAATACAATTGGGATTTTATGTGTTATGGGTTTTATGTGTTACGTTCGCGCCTAACCAAACCCAACATAACCTAATTTCTTCAGTTGCATTTGTACAAGTAAATTTGTTTCAACTACGAAACCAAACTAATGTAAATAATTTATTCAAAGGAGTAACTGTGTTGCATTCCTTTTTTATAAAGATAAAAAGTAACTTACTGTATTCATAAATGTGCTTTTTGGACTATTTTCCCACTCGATTTATTCTGTTGATTATGTGCATTAATTGCAATATTTTTTCTTCATTGATTGGTTTTATTGATCTTTATTACATTAACATTTTCAGCTGTTGTCCATGTGAATTGATTTCATCTACCAAACTTAACCAAAACATGTTAGTGCTGCAATAACGTTATATCCAATAATCTTACTATAGAACTGAATTGGGTTAAAGTAGGGTGTACGGTACACCCTCAGAGAAGCGATGTGGCGGAGGGGAGGGGGAGGGGAGGGGGAGGGGATGGGAAGGGGAGGGGAAGGGGAGGCGGTGGGTGGGGGCAGAGGAGGAGGAGGACGATGGGAGTCTCCATAAGCCCTCCCTCAAATTATGCCACGCGCTCTGATAGAAATGAATAAAACTTACCGAAAGGCGGTTTTTTAAGTTGGCGCCATCAAGGAAAGACAAAAATTGATACCTGAATCATACTCAACCTGCTTCTCGCGACCATGACCCCTTCCGCACTGAACACTTTCGCGCATGAGAAGTGGCCTCTTTCTTGCTGCTTGCACTCGAAAACATCACTCAATTCCTTTCGCTTGGCCAACCTCATCCGACACTTACATAAAGGACACGAAAAGCCTGCAGCAATCAAACCACGTTCTTGCGCCCATTCCATTAAAGCATAACACCCTTTCCGGCGCAACGCGTAAAAAAAGCCACATTTATTCTCATAATCGTAGCACAAACACTCGACACTCAAAAATACAAATCACGAAGAATTTGAAGAACGCAAGAAACGTAACTGTACAACAGCTACCCCAACACAGAAAATCAGTTGCACATCCACCATGTTCCAACCAGTTTTTCGGAATGAAACTCAGACAAGCCTCTGCCTCCCCTAATTTATGACGTCACGTCCGTGACCAATTACGAACCATTAAAATTATTTCAATAGTGTATTTATTACAATTTATTTAAATCGCCCACACTTTGCTTTTTATAAGTATATAATAAGTTATGCGTATTGCTCCCCACCCCTCCCTGCCGAAAGGTTCCCCTCATAATCCCTCAAATACCCCTCGTCCCCTCCACCGTGGCTTTCCCCTTCGCCGGAGCGGCGTGAAGGGCCGGTTTGAACGACTTCCTTAGGTTGCACCGTACACTAGACTTCAGCCCTGAATTGTTATGATGTGTAATTTGTAGATGGATTGGCATGTATTTGTATACTGATATTGATAAATCATTTTCAGCAAAGTGCTAGGCCACTGACAAATTATTTGTGTGGGAGTGCAGTTTAACTTTTTTCAGCATTACATTTTTAAAGAAAAGAAAAATAGTAATTTACTTTACCCGTAAGTCTATTTCTTTTAATATTTTCTCTGATCAATACTGAAAATTACTAATAAATTAAAAAATATACAATGCTGTAACATTGTTAGTGCTAATACTTTGTTAATATACAACTGAATTATTATGGTTGATCATTTGTAGATATATTCTATCTACAATGTAGTATCATTTGTAGAATTTGTATATTGATGTTGATGTATTATTTTTCAGCGACTTGCAAGGTCACTGACTAATTATTTATGTGTGGCTGTTTGTGGAGCTTTGAAATTTGGAAGTTCAAAAGTACACGTTAATTAATGAATGAAATGATATAAAATTGTGTGTTTTGATACAGTATAATGTATCATCATTACTACAGTAACATTTGACACAAGTTTATTGTTAGGACATAAATGAGTTGACATGATTTGTAATTTGTAGCTACAATGGCATGTAAGAGGCGTTTGACTTTGGAAAGCTAACGTAAAAAAGGAAGAAAGATCAAAACAACAGAAACAGTCGTCCACGCGAAGTTAATGTTGTCAGAGGATCTGGGGAAGCACATGTAGCAGTCTACAAAGAAGTATACATAGTACAGCCAAACCGTAGTGTGAACAGGAAGGGACATGATGCTCCAAACATAGAACATGATGCTCCAAAACGATAAAGATGTCCAGAAAGTTTATTTTGAAGAAATGTCTGTATTTTTTGAGTACTTTAACTAGAGAAATTTTG
Source organism: Acheta domesticus (assembly GCA_031308135.1). Taxonomy (NCBI): domain Eukaryota; kingdom Metazoa; phylum Arthropoda; class Insecta; order Orthoptera; family Gryllidae; genus Acheta; species Acheta domesticus. The sequence goes on from JAHLJT010000631.1 coordinate 253,985,318, forward strand.
CCTCCGAATAAGCACAAAGCGGGTTTATTAAGCCAAGCAAAATAAAATCTGATATTGTTTCCCCTATTGAGGTTCCTGAACTAGGAAAATTAATTACAAAAATGATGAAAGATCAAAACGTTACTTGAGTAATATTAGAAGTTATACTAATGTTCTAGCATTTGTCTCTGTGCAAGTAAATCTTTTAACATTTAAAAACCATATGCTGTACTGTTACGCATTCAAGGGCATATATACTATTCAGTGATAACTGTACATCTCAATAATGACAATCCTTTAAAGTATGCAAGTCTTTCTTTATTGGAGACTCAGACAATTATTTACAGTTCAGAATAAATCACGGTAGTAATAAGGAATGCGGAGCAGATTTAATGAAATTATTGATGCACAGGCTTCTCAATGTCAATCCGTATGCCCAACTGTTTCAACATAAAGTTGATGTGAAACAAATTTAAAACAAACCTGTTCTCATTCTGTTCCTATTTACCATCTCATTTTTTCTGCGGAATACTTTTGATAAAAGACATTACGATCTATCTACAACTAGAAATTGCTGCTGTATTTCTTAGTGACGATGGAGGTCCCTCCAACAATATTTCTTTCACAATTCATTCTGAAGTATTTGGTCATCGAATAAAAATAATATCTGCTCTCGACTCCAATACTGATCCCATTTCTTATCAATTACTTTTTTTACGTAGAAAATCATTGTGGAAGCTTTGGATGAGTCTTGATTCTGTTCTGAGTCCCTACCACTTCGGTTTGTAATGTTGCTACTCAGTTACAGTACTATTCTTATCGCTTAGTAATAAGAGGTGATTTCAGCCCTTTGTCCAGTTCTGTAAAACTGTTTCCAACAATATGTTGTAGATTCTTACATAAAAATTTTATCAAAAACAAAATAAACAAAATATTTAGCATCCCTTATACCTTTTTAGGTGCAAAATAATTCTGTATGGTGTTGAATTCCATTATATTCTTAAGAGTTCTCCGAAAATAATAAAATATGATGTGTAGAACAGTAATTGTGAATAGTTAAATAATTGAGTAATGTTTATTCAATATCTTGCATCTTCATGCATTCTGAGGAATATTAGTTAACATTTCACTTATAATACCAGCATAGGCTCTTTCTTCTCTAGAGGAAACCCAAACATTTTTCCAGCTTGAAATTGAGTTATTTCTGTGCCACTTCAGATAATCTCTCTTAATATTAATGCAATGCATACATACATTACAATAAAGAGGGAATGATTTAAACAGATTTCAATATCGCGCATGGAACTACAAAATGTATCCCCCCTAAGAACGACATTGTACATTAGAGAGCTAAAAAAGTGTATGACCTGCAATTGTCTCAAGGTAGATTTACTTTTATAAAATTAAGAGGAAAAATATTGTTTTGGGGATACTATATTATAGAGGATAGACAGTCCTGAGAGCTTAGACAATGGAAATGTTATTGTATCAATATAAATTTCAATACTTTCGTTGGTTACAACGTTTTCCACTTTGATGTGCAACGTATCATGTACCGGTAAACTGAAATTGAAGTTTTATAATACATTTATTCATGTTTTAAACTGAATGGATTTAAAAAGTGGTTTCACATGGATTTTATATTATTCATACTTGCATGAAGTTACGTTTTAACAATGAATACAATCACTTTCATGTAGTGGAAAAAATAATAATGATTCACGTTCATTCATTACCATATATGTATGGTATATTGTAACAAATTCTTTACTAATTCTTAAAATTTTAATCACTCATATAAATGGAGACTATCTAATATATCAAGAAATTGTTTAAAAACTATACGATAAATATATTGTCATTGAATTGCTAAGACATTTTCTCATTTTGTAAACCTTTCAATTCATCTGAAAAAGAGATGCTTATTTTTGCAAGCTTCTTTTCTTTACCTGATCGCTTACCGAATGGAGAAAAAAGAAACCGCTCATTTTAACGAGCGGGTATACCTCTAATATCACAATATTAGTGTTTGGTGAAGCAGCGCGGCATTCCCCCAATGTACCTCTGTACTCTCACCATAAACAATTTTCGTTAAGAACAAACTCTTTTATAAATATATTCTACTGAGGTTTCTCTTTGGATTCAACCGCAACGTGCTGCGAAATGCCGAAGTAAATGGTAAATGAAGTTCGCACCAATGCAGAGGCTGAAACATTTTTTCAGCATTTTCAAGATGCGATTGCGTGGAAACTATGGGAATATTTATAAAAAAGGTACTAATGGTTCCTATTTCATTTCATATGTTCTTTCATGAACTATGAGCTCTTACAAACGTAAAGACACACCAGTATGTAACAGTCTCAGTCTAATGAAACCTCCGATGAGGTGACGCAATTTACTTATTCAGTGTCTTGTTGGTCAATGTATATAAAATTAACAATTTCTTGATTACATTTCTTCTTTTGTTTCGAAGAACCCAGGAAACATGACGTATGTGTATCAGACGTTATAAGAAGCCTAAGAAGAAAGATCAGTATTGGTGTCTTACTCTTTAATTTACCTTTATAAATAGTTCTCGAAACTTTCTGTGGTCCTTATTTGTTGCTTCTTGGATAGCTCCAGAGAGCAACTGTCCAGTAGAGAGCATGTAATTTTCAATTATGTCCCTTCAATTTTTTACAAATTACTCATCAACTCCCCTCCCAAACACTGCATTTGATTTGTCATCATAAACACAGTAAATAAATTTGTGTGATTTTCTTCAATAAAGTTTTGAAAGCATTTGTTGGTTCTGGTCTGTCACAACTCTATAATAATTTCATAGTTTTTGTTAGCTTGGATTTGAAATGTTTCTTTGACACTTTCAATGTGACACAAAGACTAATCACATTCACAACTCCACGATGACACATTATTTTCGCCTTTTGAATTCCGCAGTAAGGCGGATATAATTTACAATATGTTACCCCGGCTTGTTCTCGTATAAGTAAATGTTTCCGAAGAGACAAATTTGTACCCACCAATTATGCAAGGGCTTGGTCTAGAGACTAAAAATGGGTGATATAGGATCTGCCAACTTCCTAAATAGTTGCACTATTAGGAGAAAGTTCCTTCGCTATTTTCGCAGAATCTCATTTCCCCTCTTTCCGTAGTTTCATTTCAGTAACTGTTTCCATTTCTTCAATGGAAAAAATCAATTGACTTTTTACTCTCATTAGAAATAGGACCACACGAATAGAAAGGCTTAAATCGAAAGGCCAAATCCTGGGTTAGTATCATCTAATTTTGAAGTGACTGAAGCATTTTTCGATGCATTTTTAGAAAACTTGATGATTTACAGAATCCACAGTCATTATGTCTTTACAAAACACTTTCGAATGTCTCTATAAAACATTTTAAGCATGTTCGAATTACGGTCTGATTTGTTTTCTATTTAAATATATTATCTACTTATACATGCCATAAAAATGAGCTACCATCACTTACTGGAAATTACCGAAGGAAAAAAAGAATTTTGTCAGTATTGACCGCGCTGTATTCGCTAACAAATGGACAACCCTTCCTGTATCGAGCATTGTGACCTTGAACGACTCACGTAGTGCTGTCATTGCTCGATGGGATCTCCACTTATGGCTGACTGCAATTAGCTTAATCCATAGTCGAAAGAGATGGGTGGGCTCTTGCTCGTCGTATCCGACTTCAGCCAATGTGCTTCAGGCTCCATTTTGCGTCACAATATTAGCGGGAACTTTAAATGTCAAAATTATCATAAGTCATTGAAACAGATATATGAAACTTTTTTTAACATTGCAACTTTTACTTCATTTACACCTTCATCGTATTATTGGTTGGTTTGTCACTGTTGAAAATTTTACTTTATGCCACTTTCAAAATGTTTCACAACACTTCTCGTTCTCCATGCAACATAGTGGCCAATGTTTGGTCTGGCTTTTCAATGAAAGTGCCCTTGTTGTGGTCCCCTGGTTCTTGACACAATCTGGTGCTGGCCAGAACGATCAGAAATCAGAGTACCAGAGGAGCCCTCCCATCTCTTTCCACCATGATTAATCGGAATCTTAATTAGCAATTAATTTATAAATACAATCGAGTATTTTAGACGATTAATCGACAAAATAACATCGATTGTACAGTTCGTTTATTTCAATTAATACATTATTATCCCTTAATAAATTATTAATTCAATTAATAAATCGATTATTTCAATAAATTAATGTATTTGGATTTTCTATTAAAATTGCCGCAATTTTAGCACAAACTGCCTCACTGAATACACCCACCCACGTGATTCTTGTAATCAATCCCACAACCCTTGTAATCAATCCCAATTGTAATCAATCGTGTAATCAATCCCTCCCAAGTGATTCTTGTAAGTCTCTCTTTATTAATCTAGGAATTTTACCATTACCTTGTCTCCTGATTTACGAATCAGTAGTTTTTGTCAAAAATGACTTACTTAAGGGCGGGAAATTATTTTCAGCAAACGCTGATGTCTATAACACACGACGTAGTAATCATATTCATCAGGTGGCAGTATCAACAGCTCACTTCAAAAAATTCACATACAATTCATGTACATTACTCTACAACACTTGGCCAGATGACATTAAACGTTTAAATTCGATAGAAAAGTTTAAGTCCAAAGTAAAATCGTATCTACTGCATAACTGTTTCTATACAATTCAAGACTACACCGAGCATCAAAAGGAAAGTAAAATTAATTTTAGCATAGTTAATGTAATTATTTATCATTTGGACTGTATAATTCTATAGAACCTGTAACAAGTATTGTACCATAGCTTCTGGGTTGATGGCTCCCATCTCGATCAGGTTTTTCGTCCAGTTTCCCTGATCCTTTGAGCAAATGCTGAGATCTGAGATCCTTTGAGAAATGCTGGTCTCTTGTTTTGCTTCTGGATATAACTGTAACTTCATTATTTGTGCACGTCTTCTGAATTTCAGTGGGAAATATAGTTATTCAAACTATCGTTTTCCATATTGTTGCGGGAAAATGTATTGTTCTTTCATGAAGAACATGATGAGGGTTAAGTACACAAATTTATAGCTAATTTACCTTTGAAAATATATTTTATTATATAGAAGCGAATATTTTGTCAACAAAACTTGAAAAAAACGCTCTTTTCTCTGTATTCAAAATTCGACTAGAATATGGTTTTGGATAGAGATCACAGAATTATGAAAATGTGCACAAATTTCACTTCTCCCTATAGCTCGTCACAAACAGTTTAAAACTGTTTTTGACGTAAATAAATAAATAAAATAAACTGACATAAGCACACACTGACGTACTACGTCGCGTATTCGGCAAGGTGACTTTGAGCTGCCCCTAAGGCAATGATTGGCTCATTGTTATAATAATTTAAATCAATCATTCATTGGCTTACGAGTCGCTTAGATCCTTCTTCTGGAACGAAACAATATTAGTTACAGGAATTTTTGTTTCGGGGGATACTCGTAACTCACCAAGTGATCCCAGCATGGATTATTATCTCAAATTGGTATGACTGTTTACCGGGGTGTATAACAAATGCATTCAATTAAACCAACATATATTTATGTGTACGTGTTAAAAATAATCGAAGGTTGACAAACAATGGTAAGTGTACTGGCACATCGAATTTCAGTTTCTCAGTGTCGAAGAACTAAAGCCTAAAGAAAAGATCATGTGCTGTCACGCGCGGCATTGCAGGCTTGTAAGGACGTGAGCAATGTCCTTAGCTTAGTGTTTCGCTGCCCTGAATTGGACTTCATGTCTATAGGAGCACTTGTTCCATCGACGAACATTCTCTCACAGTATACAGGGCCGCCAAAATCCTGTTGCGAACGTCTATTTGCATGGATAACAGTGTGAAACTTTTTTTTAACTTCCAGTGTGTGACGGCAGCTAATTTTTTCGCAGCACAATAATATGAATAACTGTAGATAAAAATGAAGTTAGTTTTTGACCAGCACCTTTTGCAATTCCTTGTATGAAAAATTTTGCATTTGTCAGAAAATCTTGTTTACATAATTATTTAAAACTGTCTATTGTTTCACTCAAAATTATGTAAAAACAAATATTATTTTCAAAACTTTGTACACGACATAGATTAATATCATTTTGAAGAACAGATTTCATACGAAAAAATATCTTTGACTTCAAAAATTGTAGTTGCGGGAAGACGTCAAAAAAATTTAACTTTTACAACTTTCGAAATTTAAAAGAATTACCCCAAAATTGGTCCTAATCCAAGTTCATAAGCATACTTTGCCCTTTTGAAGAAGAAAATAAAAAACAAAATGTACTTTTATTTTCTCTTCTTAAAATATGCTAATAAACATACTGAATGACAAGCGATTGCGTTCTTCTGTCAGCTCGTTTTGTTCATTTGACGGTTTCCTAAAATTAATAATTAATAAAAAATAGTCGAAAACATCTCAATCTAAACATTCAGTATAATAAAACAGTATTTTTACTTCGTTATTACTTCAAAAGAATATTTCAATAAAATAAGACAAAATGCCCCAAACTCAAAGAAAATTGTTTTTAATTTCCGGAGTTTTCCAGTAAGAGGATTCGCAACGTATTTTAGAGTGAAATTCAAATTTCTTTTACTTGTCATAGTCACGATCGTGACTTTTGATTATATTATAATTTATATACGTCTTGCATTGTGTGTAAATTCATTGTAAATTATGTATTGCTTGAAAAACAGCATACTGTGTCTACAATCTGGTTACATTTATAAACAATATTGTACGTGGAATTAATCTTTTGTTGTATTCATATCTCATGGTAAGCAAAGCATACTCCATTGATTTCAATGACATTTAACACCATTCGTTATCACAACAACGTCTAAAAGTTTCTTTAGTTTTTAACACTTTTATCTTCAGACAAACTAGTAGACTAGTGGTGCGAGAGAGGGATAGATTTTCTCGTATTAGTTCGTTTCCTACTCTCTCAAGATTCAAGTCAGTCTGAACCAGCCATTTGGGTTTTGCACGATCTTCCCCCCGGCTGCTCGCTATCGGAGCCTAAAAGACGAACCAGGCCTATCCCGGTACCTACCGCTCTTCTGGAGACATTCCCAGTGAAGAGCACATTCGCGCTCCCCAAACATTGCATATTGTGGCGAATTTAACGACAAGTCAGACGAGAGTGGGTTGTAATAACAGTGAATTTATTCATAAACTAGACCGTAGTCACAAATAACAAATTTCACTGCTTAAAATTAACTAACTAAATAGATCCCACTACAAGGAGAGATTTTAATCGAACGGCTACCACACCGCTCTACATCTGAGACCTAGTGCATGTCTCGCTCGTCACGACAATGAATTGCCGGCCCCTTGCCCACGTGCACCACTCGCACAAACGTACGCACAACCGCACGCCGACGCTGCTGGAAAACAAGAAGAAGAAGAAGGAGGAGGCCTTGTTCTCGCCCGTTATATAGGTCTTTCGCTGCCCCCATTGCCTCTGCGCCGTATCCGCGCTAGGTAGAAATTCCCAATACGTCATCTTCTGCGCCCTTTGTTTAACTTCCTGCTCTGCGCAGGTAGCCACCGTTTGAGCGCGCCACGACGCTACAATATGCCTATTTCGGTTCTGTGCCTTTACGTAATTTTCCCATGGCAACCCTAGGCTCTACCTTTGCATTCTAGGTGTAGGGATGCTGTCAATATACACTTGTAATTATTTACTTAAAGTTAATCAGCCGTTGACGGTTTCATTCAATCGGGAGCATGAACGCGACCAATGTGACGTCACTGCAGTGACGTTTAATTCCCCAATTGGATGACACTCTAATTGCTGATGACCTGCCAGGGGCAGCTCTAAATAAATCGAAGTATAATACACACTCACAGTGCGTTTATAGTTTCTAATCAGGCCAAGAGAGCATGAAAGCATTCACGCCTTAGTCGAGTTCCAATCACATGCCCTTGGGGTTCACGTTCTCACTTGAATGTACTATTTGTAAACATTTCAAGAATATGTAATGTACTGTAATTTGAGAAAATTAATAATATAGTTAAAACTGACTTTTGTGCATATACGGCCTTTAATTCGCTTTGCAAGATTTAATCTTCGTATCTCAATAACGTTGATTTCGAATTAAATTCCATTGCAACAACACGAAATGGCGTGAATGTTAACATTCCAAATACTAACGAACACATTTCTATAAATTAATTTACTCTGCAGAAAATGTTCTAGAACATACTCTTTACAGAATGTTTCAATATTTATTGGACGTTTACTTAAAAGATTAGCAAAGTATAATTGTAGTAAGAGTAATCCTCAGTAAACTGTGGTTATTACAAATCGTCACCATCGTAAACCTAATACGGAGGTAATTTCATAAATAATGCACAGTTTGGCAACAACGCCAGCTGAAGGACGCAACGGAACTTATTTTTGTGTCACTTTTAGTTCAGTGTTTCAGGATGAAGTGCGTATCTCGGCTTCATCAATAACTTGTTTTGTTATTTAATAACCGGTCTTAGAAATGGAGCCTGCACAGGGTACTGGGTGTGTTGAGGATCAAAGATAGCATGTGAAGATCGAAACGGGGTAAACGCATCCAGATATCCAAAACTCTTTAAGTGAAGTGCGCGGTGAGCTTGCGGTAGTCCGTATCACAGTTTCACATTGGTGTAGTCGATTTCGTGGAGGTTGTATGAAAGAAAAGGAAGACGCAACACCGGGAAGACCCACAACATCGACAGATGAATGAGGTGAGGAATTTGTTGCAGATATTATTGAAAGAGATTGTCGTACATGTGAAAACATGTCTGAAGCCACAGGAATTTCAATACCGTCCATATTTCGAATACTGTCAAATTATTGATTCTTAAAATGCACAAAACCCGACATCAGTTGCTCGACAATTTTGGAACATTCATTCTCCCCGACAAGCTCTCCCACATACGGCCAAAGTCAGAAAAAGAAAGTTCCACGAATGTGGTGGGGAAGTGTAACAACATCCACCCTACAGTCCTGACACGACTCTATCTGTCTTTGACTTTTCCCAGCATTGAAAATCCTTCTGCGAAAACTTCGTTTTTCATCCCTGAGAGCTTTGTGCAGACGTTACCCGAACCATTCATCTGATGAACAAAGAAGGGGTATTTGATGGAATTCTAAAGCTTCCCAGTCGTTGTAACTTGGTAATTGAGAAGAACTGAGAATACATTGAAAGATCGCGAAGAAATTTTCTCAAAAAATAAACAATTCTGTGCATTATTTAAGAAATGACTCTCGAAAATCCTGAAAACTGCAGTCAGTTTGTTACCCAAGATTATTTTTGCACTGCATTAGACAGTGACAAACTCGTTAATTTGCTAGACATTTCTGGAATAATTTGTATTTTTAATTGTTAAATGTTAAAATTTGAAGTATTCGTATTGTTCTAGCTCTCTCCTCCTAGTGTGTAACTCAAAAACAACTGTTACCATTCAAACGCCACCTGAAGTAAATTGTGGTGGCAGCAGAGATCTTGTGGTAATCTATGATAAAGTTCCAAGGATAAAGAGATATCAACCAACAATAGTAGACTAAAATGTTTTAATATGTAAAGAATTTAGCCATACACGTGTTTCGGGAGTGTTTTTTCCGTCACCAGTGGATCTGTAATGTTGAAAATTCAGTTCACGAAAAATTACATAAGTACATAAATCGATTCACCATAAAAACTATTTAACTATTTATTCTGTGTTTAATCCGTGTTACTTGAGTAAGTACTATAATTAAATAGTTTTTATGCTGAATCGATTGATGTACTTATGTAATTTTCCATGTGCTCACATGTGAACTGAATTTTCAACATTACAGATCCACTGATGACGGGAAAAACACTCCCGAAACACGTGTATGGCTAAATTCTTTACATATTAAAACATTTTAGTCTACTATTGTTGGTTGATACCTCTTTATCCTTGGAACTTTGATACCTGAAGTGCTAAAGGACCTGCGCCGAGGGCGGTGTCCAGGCGAACCGTGAGTGGGCGCAGACAGCGACGCGCAGACACGTACGAGCAATGGACCGGCATCCGGGCCCTCCCCGCCCCGCCCCGCCCCGCCCCGCCCCGCCCTGCCCCGCCCCGCCCCGCCTCGCCCCGCCCCGCCCCGCGCCGGCTAACGAGCGTTTGATCCGGCGGTCGCGCTGTCAATTGTATTGCGATCGACGGTGGCTCCGCGACGCGACGCGCTCCTACATCATGTTAATCACCGCCCGGACACGCGAACACACGTCCATCGCCCGCCCCCCTCCCCCCACACCCTCCGGAAGCGCCCCCGCCGGCTTTTTTTACGCTCTCGTGGCCGCGTTCATTTCCCTAAAAAGAGAATGATAGAAACACCCGCGTTTCCTGGGCGGCCGAAACGATTGTGTCGCCATTGCTAATCGCTTTGTAACAACAAAATCAATAGTTGATTCCTACTGAAGTGGCAACAATTCGCCCGTTTGTATTCATTAGGGAATTTTTTCCGGCCAACGACGACCGCTGTGGTGTGCGGGGGGCGGAGGGGGGGCGGGCGCGTGTGGGTGATAGCGCCCGCGAGCCAAAGGGGGCGCCCCGTTAGAAAAGAGAGCGGGGGCAGGCGGCCGCGAGCCCTGGGGCGAGGGGGTGGGGTTGGAGCTCAAGGGACCGGCATAATTTGCAATTTCAATGTCACGTTTTATTGATAGCCGAACCCGCGCGGCCGAAATTTTGCGGTGGCAGCCTCTGAGCCGGGCGGTCCCTGGCGCCATCGTCGCTTCGCGGATAAAATGCAGCAGGCAACTACTCTTCCTCCTTTGCTGTTCTATCAGCGCGAATTCTGGCAGATCCATTTATATATTTTTAACATTAAGGACTTTCTTTTTGTAAAGGAGTTTGTTGAGCACTTTACTCACCAAAGGTGATTTGTTTCCATAAATAAAGGTAGTGGGCCCCAGATGTGTCCTCACTCGATTAGTTCAGTGTAAGCCACAGAGCCAAAACGATTTACTTTCAAGTCTTGCGTAATATCAGTGGATATACATTTTCAAGTTTCCGTTGCGTTTATTTTCAATTATTACGTCTTGAATCTGCATCGTAAACAACTCATTTTCTCTTGGGGTTAATCTGAAGCCTAAGAAGGCAAAGGTGCGCCAGTTGGTTACTATCTTTCTCAGTGTGAACAATTATATACTAATAAAAAGTATTTGAATTTATGTTATGTTAATGCCCATTTCAAGGTTTTGCTTTACATGGAGTTTCAAAGAACTCGTGACGAGACTAACCTGCCAGGCTACATCACACGGCCGTGGAAGAATCAACCGACTCATTTCCGTCGCTCGCCGAAGCTGTCCTCAGCTCTGTGTACTTTAAATAATTGAAGGCTTGCAATAAAAAAGGATGTGTCATTTCTGTTAAATTTACGTTCTTCCCAGAATACCGATAAATGAATCAAGCCCTATAATATAAATAAGAACCTAAGTTCAAACGCATTTCTTGATAGTTTTATGGGGTGACTATAAATGACAAGAGTTGTATGTGTCAATAGTACACTACATTTTTTTCGAAAGTATGAAAATGGTCTTCAATTATTATTAGTGCAGTCAAACGGAGAAAATAGGGAAAGATATTGTGTGGTTTTGATATGTGTTTCCTATGTGGTTTTTAATTTCCTGAGCACGAATATCGTTTCTCAACAATATTTTTTTCTAGAAACATCTTTTTAAACGAAAAATGTGAAACAAAGCTTAGTTTTTTAAAATATTTTTCAAAATAACTCCAAAACCCTCTATTTATTCGTAATTGATGACTCTAAATCAAATAGAACAAGATCAATTACTTTCATTTAACGTCCTTAAAGTTTTTTCTCCTATCATCAATTTACCCGCGAAAGTTCCGTTTTATTTTGTGCTATAAACAGAAAACGTGACATAACGGAAAATAACACAATCTCAATAAAAACTCTCCATGTTTCGTATATGTTGACCTAATATGAAATACAAGAGGATAAAATTGCTCACACTTTAACTATTAGATTTTTTCTATGATCAATGGATTTTCTACTAATGTGCTAAATCAAGTCTGCATGGTACTGCCAAAATGGCACTCCACTTATCCTTTCTCACTCATTACTCCTTTACACAATTTACATGCAATAAAGTAATGTGCAAGTAAATATGGCGCCTATTGAAGCATTTTTCATCTTAATTAGAAAAGCATAATGGGTTATTAACAACGCGAGAAAAAAACTATTTTGCAAGCTGGTGGACTTCAACTTTACTAACTGATACGTTAAAAATAGTAAATTACCTCAGTGCTAATATCCCCACTGCGACCCTTCCCATCAAATTCATTTCCCCTTCGGAAACCATCTTGGTGATTAAACTCCTAAAATAAAGAAAATCTCCGGGTATCGATGTCTGCATCAAAATGCTGAGTAAATTTTCTATAGCGGTTTTAACTGCAAGATTTAATGCATCTTTACGATGCAACTATTTTCCTACTGCTTGGAAAAGAGCTGTCATCTTACCAGTCTGCAAACTTGGGAAAAACCCAAGGATAGCTGAAAACTTTAAACCTGTCAGCCTTCTCCCAATATCATCAAAAATCTACGAACGTCTAATCCATACAAGGTTAACAAAATTTATCAACAATATAAAAGCAATCCCATCGGAACAATTCGGATTCAAACCAAATCATTCTACCACCCATCAATTGTTACGTATTACTGAAGCCATAACGGTTTTCACCAAAAGAAACATACAGTGACAGTCTTCCTCGACGCAAGTCAAGCATATGACAGAGTTTGGCACCAAGGCCTCCCACCTATACCTATTAAAGATCACAGAGTTTCCTCACGAACAGATCATTTATCGTTACAGTCAATTCAGACACGTATAATACACACACACACACACACACACACACACACACACACACATACTATTGCAGCAGGAGTACCACAGAGTTCAGTTCTCTTTCCTTTACTATTTATTATTTTCAGCCATGATATTCCAATCCAAGACTATTCCAACGTTGCTTTATGCGCTGATGATATTGCGCTATTCACCTCTCACAGTCATAATAGCGAAGGAGAATATTCAAAACGATGTCAACAATTCTATTAAATGGACTCAAAAATGGAGAATAAGGATAAATCATAATAAGGGCCAATCCAAGATGTTGACATTACGCCGACCGAAAAATCCCCCTGAACTTGACATCAATGGAAACCACATCCCGTGGACCTCTTCACGGGAGAAGTACCTAGGTGTATTATTTGACAAAAGACTAACGTGGTAAACGAACATCCAGGCGACTGCCAGTAAAGCTTTGGTCAAAACGTCAAAAATGTTTCCTTCAATTAACTCTAAATCTGCAACTATTATCGAAAGCCGAATATAATTTACAAACCAATTATTCAACCCACTCTAACCTATGCATGTCCAGTATGGGGTGGCGTAGCTCCCAGTAACCTCCAAAAGTTAGTTGTATTCCAAAATAAGTTCCTAAGAAAGACCCTCAAGGCACCATGGTTTATTCCAAATTCCCGAACTCATTGCGAGCTAAATGTATTGCCATTAAATGAACACATAAACAAAATATCTGGCCATTTCTATCAAAATCTTTACTCATCACCCTGTTCCACAATATTTAACCTGGACCGCCATGCATCATGGCCCCGTATTAAATCAACGTTCCCCAAGGTTAGACTGAGATCACCGTAACTTCTGTTTTTACACCTTTCCTAGCGCTACCATAACTTCAAAATAACAGTTCAGACCAAACCTTGAGGCCTAAACGAATCCTCGAACGTTAGACTATGTTCACGAGTAGGAATGAATACTTTTTGCTATGGATGGCCATATTGAAAACATTATAATGTAAAATGTACTGTTTTTAAACCCCTCAAGAGACAGAAATGTCGAACGAGAAGAAATTAATTTAAGAAAACGCTTCTTCGAGCATTCTTAATGTTATCTGCGGGAGATTTGTGTTACAAAACACAATGCATTATGTTAGAGTTGCTTTGTAAACACGATAAGCAAACACGTATGAACAGCCAAAAATGGTTGCTTTCCAAACAAAATAATTTGTGTTACAAAACACAATGCATTATGTTAGAGTTGCTTTGTAAACACGATAAGCAAACACGCATGAACAGCCAAAAATGGTTGCTTTCCAAACAAAATAATTGCTGTGAATACGGAAAGTGACATAATGACTGTGACATAATGACATAATGACTGAAGTGACATAATGAATGTTACCAATATCTTAAAAAGGAAACATTTGCATTACATTAAATTATTTTATGTAATTTTTGAAAAATTAAAAGGTTACATACATATAACATTTTTGTCGTGTTATTCAGTGCATTTAAACCAATGAAAGAGTTTACAGAAAATAATATAAGCTTTTTAAGAAAAAATACGGTTTTAAAACTGTCTTTAAAGATTGGCAGACGATAATATTATATACCATGTGCGATATAATAATATCCATGGAACAAGATAAATTGCACATGTGCTAATGATTTTTACATAGAAAAAGTGAATGTTTATTAAGAGATCTTTGTGATCTTGAATTTTATCGCTCCAATCTTGGATTTCGCCGATTATGAGCATACTTTTCAGGTAAAATCCTTATTCCTCCATTTATAAATATCAGCGAATTAATGCAATTTTGACAACTGTTCTAATAATTTTGTTCAAATGCTTCCAAAAATATGACATCTTCAAATTTGATTCGAATTGTCATTAATCTGGAAAGTATTGCTACAATTCAGTCCTTCGAGTACGTAAGCAATCAACGAACGTCTCTTAAAAGATTCCTTAACATATCGCGCCCCTCATATTAGACCATGAATATTAGAAGATGTATAAAATATATTCGAATAATTATAATATTCGTTGCTTCAACAAATGTTCATTATCTTTTGTTCAGAATTATACAAAAACAAACAATGTCATTTCGTGTCTATTTTCATGATCTATTGTAAAACCGCTGTTTCGGTTTCAGTTAGAAAATAAATTATAATATCACGGACAACCTGCAGTACTTATTACTTGTCTCATGATTTATTATTATTATGATTATTTACACGAAAACCGCATTTAATATAGTAAACATTTTTGAAGTTATTGCACTTGTTCCGAAATGAACAGTTGATGTGAAACTTCTTTGTTTTAATATTGAAAAATTATATTAAAAAACATTTCAAAGGAAAATGCAAACGAAGGAGAATTACAACATCGATTTTGTAAGAAAAATTGAAATACTAAATATAAATGTCCATGCAGGTTAAAGCATCTCGGAGATATCATTTCTTACACAATTATATAAAATAAAGACACAGAGTACAACCTTAGCAATTACGTCGTGTAATTGCTGTCATGTCATTTCTTACGTACATGGGAGACGCCAATATCTTCAACGTGGACAGCGGAGCGTAAGTGCAAACTGCATTATGCACAGCGATATTTCCAACTGCAATGATGCCGCGGACCTTCCCTATATGTATATATCGCGGAAACTTTGTCAGTAATATATTTGCAACGTGAGAAATAGGTGAATTGTTCAACTTTGAAACAATAGTGTCTCTATTCCCTCTCATTAACTCTCACATAGCGTTAGCAATACAGCTCGTGCGAAAAGTATCCATCCCGCATGAGCAATTTTCTCATGTCTCCCCACCACCACCACCGCCACCCCCACTTCGTTTCTCGCGTGACGTGACGCGTCACCTTGAGGGTGCGTGCGGGTGGCGGCGGCACGCACCGTCGTGCGGGGTGTGGCGCGGCGGAGCGCGGCGCGGAGCGGCGGCGGGGCATGCGGGTGCGGCAGGTAGACCGCCCCCGTGGCGCGGCACGCTCCGCTGCGCCCGAGAGGCTGCGCTCGCGCGGGGCGGCGAGCACACAAAAAGGCAGGGCGCACCTCCGGCCCCCGCCCTCGCCGCGTGGAGCTGACGGCCCAAAGGAACCCAGGCCGCGGCGCGGCGCGGCGAAGCGGCCCGCATCGCGGAACAGCCTGCGACGGGCCGTGCTTGTAGCGAACGAGACCAGCGCACTCGCCGTGAATGAAAGGGCGGGCTTCCGCGGGCGGAGCCGGCATTTACTTGGCTGTCCGGGAGACGCCGCGTCCTACGCACAAAATACACCATTTTATCCCAAGCATTCTTTTACTGATTTTTTTAAGAAAAGTTTATGGAGAAAATGAAATGTTGCTCATTTTAAGTGCATATTTCAGAATTTTTAAAGCAAAACAATCCTCTCTCTAGTGATCGCTTACGGCAGGGCTGTCAAACGGAGCGCGCTTGCGCTCTGCCAGGGCACGCAGTGCCAGCGGCGAAGGGAAGTCCGCGCTCCGATTTCTCAGGGTTGCACAGCAGGCAGTCATGGTGCGATGCAAGAAATATAACGTTTCAGTCCCAGTGCGCTTTTGATTTCTTCTGCAGTGAGCGTGAAGGCGATGCGCTTTGTTTAATATGCAGAAAGTATTTAATAACAAAAAGAGCAGTGTTAAAAGGCGTTACGAAATCTTCCTTGGATATTATACAAGTTTTGTGGGAGAAGATTGGCAAAAACCTGGTGACACTTCTAAATAGTAAACCTCATTATTTTAACTTAGGCTTAAGTTTTAGGTTATAACAAATCCAGAAATAGTGTTACGTTTCATAATTATGCTATAATTTTTTAAGTGTTTATCATGTTTATTTTCCCCAGAAAGATATGCACATTATATTTCTTTAAATGCTTATTGTCAATAATAGTGACAATGTGCTTCTGAAATTATGTTGTTTATCTTAAAAATATTCGTTTAAATTATTTGTAATTACTATTAATAGATCTCATACACTGCATTCTCTGAGTAGAAATTGGCGTTAATGTTTCCTTGGTTTAATGATCTATAACTGCAGTTCCTGTTTACACGTCAAATTCCATTAAAAGTTGATAAAATTAAAAAAAATGTTTCTGTGTAATACAACAACTCGTGTGTTTGACCCAACTTGCCGCATTCGCACGAAGTTTTCTCTCCCCTGCTCCCCGCCTGTGACAGGAGTGACTTCGCTAAGCTGATATCGCCGCGTGCCCCAAACCTTTGCGAAGGCCATTCGCGCGCTCGTTCATCTGACTTACGGAGAGGTTGAGTCGTAACCAGTGACGGAGATACTGCGAAGAGGCACAAAAGTTGAGAGCGCGCAGCATTCCAAAGATTAATAAGAATTCTTTTAAGCATAAAATCTTAAGCCTTTAAAAATAAACTTGAGGATTTTAATTTTATTTCATTAGTTCTAAGGTACTAAGAGGGGATCTGATGTGACAAAATGTTAATTGATAATGTAATTTTTGTTATTTGATTATTAATATCTTCGTTATGGGGAGAAAATTTGCTGTTAGCTGCCAAAAAGGAAGGTGTCAATTGTGAAACACTTTAGGAGACTTGCCATAACGTTGTAAAAAACCTTAATTTCCAAACACCGGCGAAGTTTCTAAAGCGTCTCCTGATAAATCAAGTTAACGTATCGGTTTCTGTCTTAGTACCACAGAGTTGTCCTTCTTTTGAAAATATTTGCAATTAAGTTAGAAGTTTCGGGTAGGAAGAAGTTCCACAAATACGACAAGCAACGGCAAGTTCAAGAAATACGACAAGCAACAAAACGCATTATAACATTTTCCTCTTGTAACTCTACAAAAACTTTCTGTGGAATCTATATTCCACTTAAGATAGGTGTTATTATGTCAACTATTTCTCCCGTGATGAAAGGAAGTTTATGCCACCACCACGCTTCTCCTGAATTTTATCAAGAAAGGATATAGGAAATGGAATATTGTTAATTTCAATTGCATATTAAAGTGCATATTTAATAAATTTTAGGTCACACATGCACATTTTCAAAAGAACATTTCAAGATTTTTTACGGCATAAAAAACGGGAGAGGGGGCTCAGTGTATCAATTGATGTCACTGCAGTGCCTCTGATCAGGAGATCCTAGGGTTCGAGTCCCGACGGCGGCAGGATTTTCGACTCTAGCTTGTCAGCTAGGTCTAATTCAGTCGCTGTCTGGAGGAGAATTCTAGCGGCCGGGTGCTCTAATCGGTGGTTTTCCGTGGTTTCTACGATCAACACCTGGCGAGTGGCGGAGCAGTACCCTATCACAAGGGCCATGGACCGTGCGCGATCTTTTCTTCCTCTTCCTCTACCTATCTCCACCCTGCCCCACAGGCTTAAACGAACATGCACTACACTACGATACATACACGAAGACCGGTCGTGAGCTTATAGTTTGTCCCGACTGGGGCGGTGCCCCGCTGGTGGGAGAAACCTGCTTGGAGAAAACCCCGCTAGTCGACGGTAGGACTGCACCGGATCTCTTCATCCAGCGGGGGAAGATCACTGCCACCTCCCGATTTAAAAAATGCACTACACTTACAGGGCTAATGACCTCAATATTTGACGCGCCCGGAATCAATCACAAGGCATCAGAGGCGTAGCGAGGATAGTGAGCGCCCGGGGGCAGTTATCGAAATTTCGCCCCCCCCCCCACACACATAAATAGGAAAAAGTTGCATTGTTAAGAGCCCGCATGGAAAAGAGAATCTGGCATTAGAATGGCGAAAGGCTGGCTCATAATCGCGAGCCATACGGTTGCCATACTTGTGCCATACTGTGCCATATTGATGCTATACTTTAGTCTAGCAACAGAATGATAAAAATATGACACTAGTATGGCAGACGTATGGTAACAGTATGGTTCACAATTATGCCATACTGCCGCATACTGCCATACTCATGCCAGATCCTCTTTTCTACGCGGGAGGATAGAAAATAAGAATTTAATTCAAATAATTATATTTGTTTTTATTAATAAATACGTACAATGTTTGAAAAACAGATCTAGATATGTATTTTACGCGATTTAATGGATGCAAACTTGTTTATAATATCTGATGCATTAATCTTTTCAAGGGTCTCTTTCTCTATGCTCAAAAGAGCTAAATTAGACAATCGCTGTTGTTCCATTGATGCTCGCAAATATGTTAAAATTAGCTTTAATTTGCTGAATGATCTTTCACAACTTGCTATCGATACCGAAACAGTTAGCAGAATCTGTAAAGCAATTCTCAAGTTTGGAAAGACATCTTTACCGTACTGAATCACAATACGGAGCAATTCGATGGGGGTGTTGATCACATTATCCCGCGAACGTAATAACATTCTGCAATCAACAATGTCATTGTACAAGCCAGTACTCTCAACATCCGTCGCATAAAATTCTCCGAAAATATTACACTGTTTTTCCAAATAATCTAAATCGTAGTTATTTATCAATGATGAAACATCTAAAAGAAAGCCAAACTTCTCGTGCAGATCTCTAAGACGCTGAAACCGGTTGTCGAATTCACATTGGAGTCGGTCCACGATGCTAGCCAAAACACGACGTTGTTCCTCCTCTGCTGAAAGACCTGCGTCTTCAGCTAACTCTCCAGGCATTCGACGACGTCTTCTTCTTCTTCGTTCGACGTTGATTCCCCATTGGTCACATTTTATTTTCGCGTCTGCAATCGCTTTAATGCACATTTCATGTCTTATCTCTTTTAATTCGCTCTGGAGTGAGTTTATATCCTTCGCAGCATCTGCAAAATTTATTGATGTATCTTGCAATCGTTTTTGAACACGTTCAATTCTCCGCAAAATTTGGTTCCAAAAGTACAGGAGGCTTAGAAAGTCGAAGGACAGCATTCGATGTACAATAGTTTCAGCTTCGCATCTAGTTTCCACAGACAAGTCTGTTTTCTCTCTCATTTTTTCAAGCAGGTCCAATATATTATCTAGATGCTCAAAGACGACACTAACAGCATCATATCTGGCACTCCATCTGGTTTGAGACTCTCGTTTCAGCGTTTTCTTCACTGTACTTTTCAACAAGTCCCACCGTATAGTAGACTGCGAAAAGAACACATAAAGAGCTTCTATGGTGCCGAAGAAAGTAACGACAACTGCCTCTTGATTAGCTGCGTGAAGTCCTGCCAGATTCAGCAAGTGATTGTCGCAATTCAAAAACAATGCGCGACTATTTTTATTGCATATTCTTTGTTGAACTCCAGATATAGCACCGGACATCACTGCTGCGTTATCGTAACATTGAGATCTGCAATCAGACAACGGTATGTTGTCTTCCTCCAATCGCTTTAAAATGACTTTTTCGAGTGAAACTGCATCTTTGGAATGAAGTTCGATAAAACCCAAAAATGATTCCTTGATTTGAACAGTCTTTTTATCAAAATCAATATCTACGTATCTGACGACCTCGGAAAACTGCTCTCTGTGTGCTATGTCCGGGGTCGAGTCGAACAAGATCCCGAAATATTTATTACGCAAAATATCACTGATCAACTGATTGCGTACAGAAGAGGCCAACAGACTAATGAACTCATTTTGAATTTGTGGTGATAAATACGATGTTGATCGTGGATTTTCTTCCGCATACTTCAAATGGTTCTTCAGTACGGGATCATATTGCGAAAGAAGTTTCAGCAGTTCCAAAAAATTGCCTTTGTTCAAAAAGTCTGAAGAATCTAGTTTTTCATGGTGTCCACGGAGAGGTAAATTCTGTTTGACAAGAAATTGAATGCAAGAGAGAATTCTCTGCAAAACTTCACGCCAGCGCTCTTTTTCCGACTATATGGCCTTCTCCAACGCAGAATCTACACGTTCCTTCTTCATCAACCTCAGCTCAGCTTCTTTCCAAGCGGTAAAGCATTGGCGGTGAGAAGGACTATTTTCGTGCATTCGTAATTTTTCTGTTTTTTTCCAATGGTTGAATCCTTGGGCTGTTGCTAAGTTCGATCGATTTTGCACGTTTGATGAACTGAAAAGTAGACAACAAAAACAGTATGCTGCTTCTTTCGATGGAGAATACAACAGCCAAGATCTGTTGATTTCTTCGCCAAAACCCTGTGCAAGTCGCTTCGAAAACCAAGACGATGTCATAGCCCGTCCATTCGATGATGCAAAGGGGCCATTCTTGTTTTGAAGATTGGAAGTACCGTACATCAACAATTTTTCTTGAAGATCGTGTGTAATTTTCGGCAACTTCGATATCTCGTCAAACTCCAAGTATGCAATATCATTATGTTTCCAAATCTTGTCATACTTGCTGTGTAATATAATTTCATTGCTACAGACAGTAGAATCCTTCGGTACCTCAAAAATGCGGTCATGTTCTTCTGTGTTAGCAGTGTTTATCGTTTCCTCTGAAAATATCCCAAGTAAAGAAAAACATTTAATTGTACATTATTTTGAAGTATAAAAATATTTCTAATCAGATTTATGATATAAATCAACTGATTAAAAAATTGTTTTGTCTTTTAATCAATGATTTTAAACAAAAAAGAATTATAATTGAAAGCACAGGTGGGCACGCGTCCCCGAGACGCTTCCCTTCCACATTGCAGTTCGCTGGTGCCCTTCATTTTGATTGGTCTATTATGGTCGAAGTCATATTGAAAATACAGCAATAAGATACTATCTTGGAACGGGTATTTTATTTAAAAAATTTAAAATGTAAACGTTGTTACTTAATCTTGTAAAAAATAGCTCTAACAGTTTATTTTTGTTATTATTATTACTGTTTTTAAATCATTTCACTTAACCATTTCAGACCTGATTTTTTTACAATGGACATTACATTGGAATTTGTCCATTGTAATGAACTTCGGGTCTGAACAAGAACTTTTTAAAATTAATATTTCTGCCTCTGTTAAGAATTTTTGAAAAATTGTTTTAATAACATGTTAAAAGTCATGAATTATCCAGACGAAGCAAATAAATTTAATAAAATAACATTATTTGGGCGATCAATTGTTTGTCATATAGTGAACTATAAACAACTATTTAGAAGATAAGTTAACAAAATTTATTAAGAACTGTAAATACTATTCTGTATGATTTGATAAATCAACCGTTATTTCAGTATGTTCAGTGAATAAGTGCAGTTAAATGTTTGAGCAGATAAACGTTCTGTTCTGATCTGACCGGCCATTTGAATACGTTAAATTTAAGACTTCAAGAAAAACACCAAAATATTACTGACTTATATATGCACATATAAAAATTTCGAAAACAGTTGAATTAGAATTCCAAACCATTCAATGATTGAATGATTCTGACAAAGTATTCAATAATATTACATTATTCGAAGATCCAATGAATTTTGATTGGATTGTAGTAAATCCTATTTATAATTACGTAAATTAAAAGCAGATATGTTTTAAAAATATTTTCGAGAATTAGATATATATACAAATTTATTACAAAAAGATTATCCCAATTTATTTGATTTTGGTATTAAATTGCATTCAATGTTTGCTTCAACATATGTATGTAAATCAACATTTTCTCACATTAATATCATTAAACAGCAAAAAGATAATCTTTAATAAATTAATTTTTATTTTAATGCTTTTCATTGAAATCAATTTTGGTGATATAGTTAATCAAATTGACAGATCAAACAAGTTTTCGGATAAATACAAATTTTAGTTAACTAATAGAGTACTTTTATATGCCAAAATTGTATATCAGAATTAAAAAACTTATCTTCTTAGATGCATTTTATACATCAATAATTATCAAATATCAGTAATCATGTTTAATTAAATATTTTATTTTATACATATTAAATTAAATACTTATAATTTCATAATAAATTTCAAACTCTGAAAATACATCACGCATTAGTATAGTTCAAAATATATTTTAAACTCAACGCTACAAGGTATCATGTAAATGATGTATTTTACAATTTGTTTCGACCATAATAAACCAATGAACTTGGTCTATTACTTTGGATGACAAACTATTTACTATGAATAAATATGTACATTGACTGTCTCGATTAGATTCACTACAACCGTCATCTTCGAGCTCCAATGATGGACCTCCTTTTTCGCATTTTGAACATACTTCAACGTTTGACGAAAAATTTTCTTCATGGTCAGTCGAAGCAGTATCGGATTTTTTCATTATTTTTAAAAAGTTTTCCATCGCCTTGCTGGATTTTTCATTTTCCAGTTCCGAAAGTTTCCTTTTTTTTCGGTTCTGAGCGCCACTGAGTTTTTTTGTGCTCATATTTATAAATACAAAGAATAAATGATAACTTAACCAGACGACTTTCGCGGCAACAAAATGAAATACATTGACAGTTACACATTAGGAACTGTTGGTAACGTACATTCTATATTACCGACTCCACGCGAAATGTTTAGTTTTACGTGCTACGGCAAATTAAATCTTATGACAGGTCAACTCGTAACTGCGCCAATGCGTAAATGTCTTAAGTTTTACTTTTCATAACAGGTAAAACCAGGCATTAATGTGGATGACTGTACATGCAAATATTCAGACAAAAAAACTCTATTTTAACTTTTACAAGGCGCCAAATTTAAACGATATAATAATCCTGTTTAGTGTTTAATGATTATTTTTAGACCCAACAATTTTTAAAATTTACACAAATTGAATGAATTTTATCTTTTACATTCCGAAATTTTGCGCCCTCCCAGAACTTGCGCCCGGGGACAAATGTCCCCCTCTGCCCCCCCCCTTGCTACGCCTCTGCAAGGCATTAAATCCTCTCCCTAGCTATCACTTTCGTCAACGAGGCCCCAAGCACGAGCGAAGCACATCGAGCTGCGCCCTCTAACGAAGTGAGTGATGACTGGAGACCGGAAAAATATGTAGTATTAAACCTCAAAATATGTACATAAATATGTAATGAAAATAGTAAGAATATGTAATAAATATGTAAAATCGGATATAATATGTAATATTAAAATTCTCTAATTAAGAACCGTTTACATAGTAAGAAATTACATTTAGAAAAACTGTTCACTTTACATCATACAACTTCCTCATCAGTAATAAAGCTACTTCTATTATAATCAAGGACCGTAGTTTAGCAGCCGGACTAATCGCAATAGAAGCCATCGCACTAACTAGCGATATCTACGACCGACAAACAAACACTGTAGCATCTTCATCAAAGTGTTATACGTCGGCGATCGCAAATTTTTCGCGGAAATTAACTTTACAGATCACAAAACGCTGTGTCAATGATATTTTGGACACCTAGATTTCGCCAATAATGTAGGGAAAATGCTGATTTAACAAAAACAACATCTTTTCATAAAAAAATATGGAATTAAATTGAAGAAAATTGATAAAATAAGAAAATTTATTGTGCAAACAGCAAAATATGTAATATAGTACTAAATATGTAAAAATATGTAACGAAAAAATTCGGTATTGTGTTAGGAGGGCGATGATTCGCCAAGATTACAATTTTGAGAACGGTAAGTAGAAAGACAAAAAATATGTAATTACATAAAAATCCGGTCTCTAGTGATGACAGTGAAGCAACTACGAATAGGTAAGCGAATGGCTGCCCCGACGCAGGTCAGTTTGTTGCCAATTCAATTCAGTTCATAATTAATCAGTAATTTTAGTGAAATTATGCAATCATTGGTCAACAATCAATCAGTGGTCAAGAGTTCACTTAAGGCAAAGCAGTTTATAAGAAAATTCACTCTGCCAAATATACGAATTCAATAGGAAGCTCAGCAGGTCAAGCACCAAATAGTGCAGACTCCATGTTTAGTGCAAAACCCACCGTTTCCGCAGCCGCAATTCATGCAACTCTCATTGATTTTTTTAAAATTTATTTAACTAGATCTGTGGGATTATCACTTTACAGGTGAGTATTAGTTTTTATGTAAGTATTGTAACCGATAGTGGCTCAAAGTTACGAGTAACTGTCAATGAGCGCACCATCACTAATATAGCAACAGTGCAACGATCAATGCAACTTCTAATGCAACAGCAACCAGTGCAAAAAAATTGTCAAGACAACAGCAACAACTAAAAATACAATCCTCAGTGCAAATGTGGCTCGGGTGAGCCAACGAGAGGTGCACAACAAACAAATCTGTGTTCACGGAGTCCAATCAGATAAAACCGCATTCGGCAAGTAAACGAGTATTGTGTGGAGAAAAATTCAAATTCTAAATGTCCAATGTAAACTTTGAACAATGCAGACAAAACCAACCAACGATGATAAAAGATAAAAAGTTTGAATGTGAAACACCTGCTCATGTATATAATGTTGCTGCGTGTACAAGATACGTAATGTTATTGGATGTAATAATGACCGATGACTATGAATTAGAGTCGGACGCGGAGAAAACAAAAACATCCTCTAATTACCGTGTATGACGAAAAGATGTCTTTTCTGATCTTAAATGACATTAAAAACTGTTAAAGGATATTTTAATAACCACTTAGAGAATTAATCTATCGTAACTAGGAGGTTACAGGAAATACCAAAACGTTCTTGAAATAAAAATTAATTTCTTCGGGAATCCTTTTACAAAGTCAATCTCAGAGCTAATGAAAGACACGCTGATTCACATTCGGCAAAGAAAATCTCCTGAAGGGCTAACAGAACTAAAACTACTAAATATAATATGCTAAAAGTGACTAGTTTTGTGTAACAAAGACAAAATGCTTTTTAACGTTTGTACCGCGAGACTAAAAGCCGAAACAAATTCTAGAAACTTACCACAGCAAAAACGTTTCATACATTGAGATTCCATGCCCCTTTACAGTCATACAATGTAAAAAATGTCAAAGGATAAAGCACAGAGAATTTATAATCCTTTCCCCCCAAAAAAATCTTGATGTAAACAAATACACGTGTGTTGGGATGATTCTCATTGCTTTGCAGTATGACTCAGCTGTTGTCGGAATCCTGACGCTGAAATAAATAGTCCTCTGTACAGGAACATACTGTACAGTTTTCTTAGTGTGAAGGGATAATAGATGTTAGATGCCCAGGCAGGCGTCATTATTCCGATTGTAAAAGTAGTAAAGGTTTATCCCCCGTTTGTGTAAATTATCAGGGTACCCGTGCGGCCAAGGACGGGGTTGTATGGCAATCAAGGAAACAAACGCGAAAATTTTCATCATTGCTCTCTATGTGTTAAATCAACGCCAAAGCTTTCATCAACAGCAACTAGCCTCCCATTAGTAATTATTTATTTTTGAATAAATATTAATTACGTAATAGTTCGTATATTTAATTACAGAAACTTACTTCTAATATCATCATCTCGAAAATCGGAATTACAGAAAAGGTAAAGCAAGTAATTAAAACTTGTGCAAATAAAAAATATACATAAGAAAATGTAACATGAGTAGTTTAATATTGAAAAATAAAGTAAAGAACATCAAAATCGTAAACTGGAACGCAAAGAAACTGAAAAGATTCAAACGTTTAATTTAATTCTTCCTCACAAACCGGTCAAAAGGCAATGAATGCTTTAGCGAAACTCGCCTCCAAAGGAATGTAAATTTCAGCGTCCTAGCATATGAAACAGGAAGAACAGAACAACAGATAAAGCATCTATCTGCGATATAGTAAAACAAATAAAAAAGAACATACAGCATCACAAATGATAACATTTTCGGTCAATCTAGAAACGGCCGTCATATACAAAAATTCAGACCATAGGTTTGTGATGATAATAACTGCTTGAAAATCTACGACCAAAACATTTATGGAACGAACTTCCAGAACGTTTTGAATAGTAACTCCCATAAGGGAGATTTTGACTAAAAATTTTGGTTTGAGGTTTTAGTAAAACAAATAAAACGGAAAAAGTCATTAACTTTTTACAAATTAATAACGCTAATATATTCGTACTTGGGGACGTCATAACCCGCTCTGTATTATGACCAGAATGTTATTCCAGACTTCCTAGTCATACTAATATCTAAAAGTGTTCATATTTCACTGTATCATATGATTTAATTGTTTTCGAAATTCCATATCACCAGTATCAGAAACATCTAGAAACTTCGTTCAATAAGTAATTACTAAAGAAAATAATTATGAAACAGTCTGTCAAAGAATTTGTCACACGCTTCCAACAATGGAGAAAGCGCCGAATTTCTAAATTTTTCCTTTTGAGGATCTTTTGATTTTGCATCACATTGCATTTCTTTACACTTACGAAAACATGACCCAAGCAGAAGCTCGTCTGATTCAATCATAAAGTCTCTAGATGCTATACGTACTAATAGACTTAAGATTAATGAATTCATTGTTTTGAACATTAAACAGTTCTAACAAGCTATTAAAGTCCTAATTTTATATTTTTTCACATTAGAAACAAATATCTAAATTATTGAAATTCATGTATTAAAGGTTAGTCGATATCGTAATCTTCATATATTTTTATCGTTGATCGTATCGTAATAGTTCGTATATTTAATCGTAATAATCGTACATTTAAAATGGTATCGCCTGTCCTGCATTATCGTAGTATACAGTGTTTCGTGATTTATGCGGTACGTCTCATGTTAATCGAGAAAAACCTGCAAACAGAGGTTATTGTAACAACAATCTCATATAAAGGTTAGTCGAGGAACAATCATCAACTACGAGGTAATGGAGCCTCTATCCAAAAATCAGTGGTCTGATTTAAACTAAACGACTGCATATTACCGAAGGCCCGAATGGTAAACCCTTACTTTGCGTAGTATCCTACTTATAAACCAGTTCTTTCTAGACCGGCGAAGAAACCATTTGTTTTTACTTTATCGTATAAATACCATCTTTTTTACAGCTCTCTGTTCTTTTAAAGTCATAAACTATAATGTACATCGCACATCGTGTACAGTAAATGTTTTTTAAAGAAAACTGCTACTTGAGGATATCTTGTCCTCCTCAATAGGCACGCTGATACATCGAATGTACTTCTGTAATGCTCTACCTTTACGATCTCCTGAAGTATGTTATATTTTACTTTCTTCAATCATATGTTATGCCATTGTTCTTAAATTCCAACCTACCTAAGTCAAGTGTCGTCGTAAATGACAAGCTTATTTTTGTCACCACCTTCCTGGGTCTCAGTACTTCCACTTGTCTTTTATTTGAAAAAGAACTTGTCATGCTTATACATTGCGACACCCGTGTTCTTGGTGTCATTTTTATAATGGACGAGTGGTTCACGTGTGGTTTGTGCGTGGCCGGAGAGTATGCAATTCCCTTGGGAAAAAAAGACAGGAAAACTTATCATTGAAAATTCCCACTCGTTTCCCACTCGTTTCCCATTCGTTTTTCAAAGTAAGAATGTATAAATATCAGGAATTAAATGCATTTAAAAAGAGGGAAATAAAATTTAATTTAAGGTGCAAAAGTATGAGTATCAATTACCAATACCAAACTTTAATTTCATATAAAATCTCATCAACTTTTGATTATCCAAAGTGATTCATATTAAATTTCTACTTAATATGATTTTGTACAAATATCTAATGCAAAATGAATGATATCGTTAGATAAAGTAACTGGACACTATTGGTAGTAGTGGTTTTTAGTGTTTTTTGCGTGACATTAAACAGTCATCACTCTTTTAAAAAAGCAAAAATGATCTGAAAAATGCAGTGCTCTGCGAAATTTCATTCAGAAAAGATAATTAAAGAAAGAAATAGTAATTCTGTAACTAACACTAAGAAGAAATCCTACGTGAAAATTCTCTTTTCTTACTTCCAAACATTGCATCAAGCCAGATAGCATCAGTAGTCGCCTTCGCTAGCACCGGAGAGGCCGAATCAGTCTAGGGCGGTCTTTCATGTGCAAAGTGTTGTTCTGTCTTGTGTTGACTGTGTAAATTAGTATTCTCATACTATTCTGTGTTGTTTTTTTCTTGTGACTAGTGTCCATGTGTAGAAAAGTGTCACAAGTATTGTAGTTAAGATAACTACAGACCCTACTTCATGCGCTGGCGTAGGCCAGTGCATATCGGAATCTCTCAACATATTGAATTCTGATTCACAAAATGAGTTGATGTCAGCCAACCTTCTGCAATCATCACTTGGTCATCAGCAAATTTATCAGCAAAGCATGGAGTTACAAAACATGGATCCCCATGCAAATGGCCAACACCACGTCTCAGCAGGTACAGAATTCTACCTACAAAGTGGAACGTCCTCCAACGGAAATTTTCCCTCAGATCCAACTGTAAGTGACGGTACATCAACTGCCCAGGCAAGTACATTCACGAATGTTCTTTTACCTATAGTTCAGTCGTCCAAGAGACCGCGTAGTAACAGTGACCCAAATGCGCCGCCCAAGAAAATTAGTCAAGATCAAAGTGTAGAATATTCAGTACCTACTAGCAATAGTTTCAGCGCCTTACAAAATCTCCAAGACTCCGAGGAAATCAATCCGATCCCCCCAGTGTTTGTGTATAACATTGATAACCTCACAGAAATTCACGATCTATTAAAAGTACCCTAAAAAGTGAATTTTCTACCGAGTTAAAATTTGGCAAAGTTAAAATTCAAACGGAAAACAGCGAAGACTACAGACTGTTAGTGAACATGCTAAATACTAACAACAAATCATTTCACACATATGCTGACCCGCTATCAAAAAAATTATCTGTTGTAATAAAAGATGTTCACCAATCCTTTACAGAAGATCAAATTCTCGCAGAACTTATATCGAAAAACTTTCAAGTTGTGAAAGTGAATAGACTACATAACAAAGACGGTCAGCCAATTCCTGTCGTTTCAGTGATAATTGTGAAAGAAAATAGGTGGCAAGATATATTTAAATTAAATAGACTGTGTCATGTTGTTGTTCGTGTCGAACAGCGAAAACGTCTCCTAGGGCCAGTTCAATGCTCAATATGCCAAGACTATAATCATACAAAAAACTATTGCAATAGAAAAATTCACTGTGCTATTTGTACGGGCAATCATTTCACCAAAGACTGTAAGGAACCGAGCAACTTTGTACCAGTATGCAGTAATTGCAAAGTGAAGGGTCACAGGGCAAATGTAAGATCGAATGTTTGTTCATACTATGACAAAATTGCAAAATCTAAATCAAACAAAAGTGGTAAAGCAACTAAAAATCCACCTTCAACCAATAATATTAACAACAATAATAATAAAAATAGTAATAATTTTACTTATCAAGCTAGAGAGTTTCCTGGCCTGCCTTTCACTAATAACATTCCTAATTTTAATTTTTCAACTCACTCACAAAATCCCCCTCCCACCTCAACCAATGTTAATGATGCTTCATCAAATAGTTCAACTAACAATGCAAACGAAAATTTTAACTTAAGTGAGTTCCTAACTATCCATATTGTCAATTTCTTTAGTCATTTAATTCAATCGTTCCTTTCTACTTTAATTGATAATATCAAAACCTCAATTCTAAGCTCAATTTTCCAAAATCACGTTTAAAACAATATGTTTCAACAATCTAACATTTTTAAACTGGAACTGTCGAGGTGTTCTAAATAAACGATCTGAATTAAAACATTTTCTTGCTTCACATGATATTGACATAGCATGTTTAACCGAAACTCACCTTATTTCCTCCAAATCTTTCACAGTTCAAGGATACAAATGTTACAGACGTCACAGACCAGGGGACGTACCAGCAAGTGGAGTATTAATTTTAGTGAAATCCGGCATTCCACACTGGACATCATCTCTCCCAATAACACCGGGGTTAGAAACAATAGCAGTAACTATCGACCTTCAGAACGGTAATAATGTAATCATAATTTCAGCTTATAAGCCGCCTAATAAACAATTGACTGCAACACGTCTTCAAGAAATTTTCAAGCTAAAGGCTCCCATTATCTTATTTGGCGATTTAAACACAAAACACACTTCTTGGAGATGTAGAATAAATCAACCAGCCGGAACTTTACTGTTAAATCTCGTAAAGCAGTCAAATTTCAAGATTATTGCGCCCATTGATCCTACATATTTTCCATTTAATGTGAATTACCTTCCAGATATTCTTGATATTGCGATAACAAATTTAAACTTTGCACTCCATTCGTATTCTATCTGCGAACTAGATTCAGATCATAACCCAGTGATTACAACTTCCAAGTTAATATCTTCTTTGCCTAATTCTCCACCGCATTTATCGACTCACAAAATAAATTGGCATACATTTCAAAATCGGTTATCATCGCTCCTTCCTCCGTTGTCGAATCTAAAAACTCCAGCAGAAATCGACCAAGGCACGCTTTTGTTTACGAATGCCATCACAAATTCAATTGATTGTTCATCTCATTCGCTAACTGCTACTCGCAAAGGGCTCTCAAAATATCCGCTACCTGAGCAATTACGTAATCTAATATCTCAAAAGAACAACATCAGACGTTTATGGGCAAAACATCGTCTACCTCATTTAAAATCAGCATTAAACCATCTAATAAAATTGGTACGAAACGCTCTTACGATATTCCAAATGGAAAACTACAAAAAGTATGCTTCAAACCTTAATCCGCAAGATTCATCTCTTTGGAAAGCAACACGTCGATTGCTAGGTCAGTCAGCCAATATTCCGCCATTAAAAAGCAATAACAAAATTGCACAGTCGATTTCTGAAAAAGCTGAGCTATTAGCAGATTATTTTGAAACTACTTTCACCTAGCATGCTGTAAACGATAGAGGACACTGCACAATAACACATTTTGTGCAGTCACCAAATTTAGATGTACCAAATCGAATTTCATTTATATCACCCAACGAAAAATTTGAACTAATAAAAAGACTACCAAATAAAAAGTCACCAGGTCATGACAGAATTACTGCATACATCTTAAAGAATCTGCCCAGACATGGTCTTGCTTACCTAAACAATATATTTAACTCGGCATTGCGAGTAGGATATTATCCTAATTCTTGGAAACACTCTCTAATAATGCCTATTCCAAAGCCTCAAAAAAATTTAAATCTTCCTTCAAATTATAGACCAATCAGTTTAATTCCAATTTTGTCAAAAATATTCGAAAAACTTGTATTAAAAAGACTGAAAAAATTCATTCTTGATACTAACGTGCTTCCTTCTTTCCGATTTGGCTTCAGAGAAAGCCACTCAACATCTCACCAGTTATTAAGATTAACAGAACAAATTCATTTTTCATTTCAATCGGGTTTTCACTTACTTGCTGTTTTCTTAGACGTTGCCCAGGCGTTTGATCGAGTGTGGCATGATGGATTAAAATTCAAATTAAGGCAAATGGGAATACCATTATATCTTTACAACATCTTATCAAGTTTCCTATTGAATCGCACTTTCTCTGTACGTCTTAACTCTTTCATTTCTTCACCTCGAGCTGTTCTTGCTGGTCTTCCACAAGGATCCCCCTTATCTCCTTTCTTATTTAACTTGTACGTCGCAGATATTCCTACTAGTAATACAGTTAATTTAGCTCTCTTTGCAGATGATACTTTACTCTTTTATGCAAACCGAAACCTAAACACAGCATGTCGTATAATTCAATCCACCTAAAAAACATAGAAAATTGGTCTAAATTATGGAAAATCAAAATCAACCCAAACAAATCAATTGCCAAAGTATTTACTTTAAGGTATCCTGTCTTTCCTCGCCCTTTGACTGTGGATTCTTCTATCATTCCTTGGTCTCCTCTGAACTCATCTATTCGTTATCTCGGCGTTCTGATGGACACAAGACTAAATTGTCACAGTCACATCTCGTCCAAAGGAATTGAAGCCAATAGAAGGTTAGCTATTTTACGTCCGATTCTCAACCGTAACTCTTCTCTAAAAATTCATTCCACTTTAACCATCTACAAATCTATTCTTCGGCCAATATTAACCTACGCATGCCCTGTTTGGATTTCAGCTACCCCAACCACATTAAACAAGCTACAAATCTTCCAAAACAAAATTTTAAGAATAGCAGTAAATGCCCCCTGGTTTGTAAGCAATAAAACCCTCCACAACGATCTTGCAATAGAACCAATTACTACCTTTATTACAAAGCTGGCACATAATTTTTGTAATAATTTAAATCATGTACAAGGAGCTGTCACTTACGAAACAGGAACCGATCAGCCCCCACTCTCCCGCCTAAGAAACAGACTCCCATTCCATATTTTCCTTCAATATCTCTCCGACATTAGATAAAGCAAGAACATTTCTAAAAATTACCTGTCCCTCCCATCGTATTTCATTTTAATCCTGTTACTGCTCTAATATCATTCCCTCGCCATAACCTTGGTTGAAGGTACAACATATGTAATCACTATCTGGGAGGTAACAAGCAGTTACCCCCTTCACACTTTTCTGATACAAAGTTGTTCGGCCAATCAACTGAAGAGCCTCACGGCTGAACGTTGTACTGTCTATAAATGTAAAATAAATTTTTTTTTTAAAAAAAGCCAGATAGCAACACATTAGAACTTTTAATTATTATTACGAACAAAGCACACAAGCCAGACAAAAAGGCTTCTGAAATCCCAGTGCGTTGGTCCTAACTCGCCAAGATTGGAGCTTTCGCCCAGAAGAAATGGGGCGAAGGCGTGAGAGTGCAAGCTCGCATATCGCGGCTCCCTTCCGACCTCGCCCGCTCCGAGCCCTCCCTGCGCCAGCGCCTGCGGCTCAACGGAGGGGGAGAGCGGGGTTGCCCCGTCCGCCAGGCAGAGTGGGGGGTCTTCTTCCACTACATTTCACTCGAAATGGACTCTGAAAAATTTCTCAGTTTTTTCTTTCTTTTTAAAAACTCTTTCTAACCTTCCCCCCCTCTCACGGTCGCGGGAGCTACCTCTTTCCAAAAAATAACATCATTTATCATTTAGTATAAAAAAGAAAACGAGTGGAAAGAGAAAACGAGATAGAAAAAGAAAAAGCTCCGAAAAATTGGGTGCAGCCGTTGATGATAGTAAAGCTAAAAACCACACAAAAAGAATTTCGCGAACGCGAACGGATTTTTTTTTTTTTAAAAGGCTCCGACGGCCACGGCGGGCGGTCTGGAACGGGGAGAAACGGTGAAGAACGGGGAGCGGCGTGGCGGGGTGGGGCGGGGCGGGGCGGGGAGGCTTTGCGCGGTAGGAGCCATACGTCTGTCTCCCTCCGCCGGCGGCGGCGGCGGCGGCGGGCGCGGCCGGGAGGGAAAAAGAGAGAGAGACGGAGCGGCTCGTCGGATTTCTCCCATTAATCAACGTATTGATGAAATTTAATTTGTCAAACGCAGGGTAGATTGAACTGTAAGTGCTGCTCCGGCCGCCGCCGACGTTCTGGGGTGGAGTGCGGCGCAAGGGTGAGGGGCCCGGCCCGGCCCGGCCCGGCGCGGCGCGGCGCGGCGCGGCGGGTAGACCGGCTCGGCAGGCGGGCGGCGGAGGAGGGGAAGGAGAAAGGATTGATTCTGGAGAGGCAGGGACGAGAACACGAGTACACAGGAAGAATCGGAAAACATTTACACACACTTAGAGGCGGCGATTTAGCCGGAGGCTGCGGAGGCGGGAGGGCGGGTGGGAGCGGGTGGAGTCGGGGAGGTTCCGCAATGTTTTTAGAGGAACGTAATACGGAACAATGCCGGAGACACTCCAAGCGGCCTCGCTCCCGAGGACGCCGGCGGCGCTGAACCCACATTCGCGCGGTCGACACAAATCACGCCGAAAATATCCGCATGCTCCACGGTGATAATAAAATAAGAATGAGTACGAAATCATTCCTTGTACAATTTTAATATCTGGCTTTTGGTATGCATGTAACTGATTTTCTCCCCGTTTGGTGAGAGGGAAACAAGTAGATGGGAGGTTTAATATCTCCCGGGAACTGCACACATAATTGTATTGTTTGGAATATTGTGTACTTTAATTACAAAACTTTTCGTTTTTCTGGTATTTAATGAGAGGGAATTATAGAATTATATCGGAGTTCAAAAGAAATATATCACCAGAAGTTAAAGATAGTGTGTTTTTCAGTACAAAGGGCCAGCTTGAAAATAGTGAGACAAAGTGAAAATAGTGGGACAAAAGGGAAACAAACTGATTACATTCTTGACGATAAATGGACACTGAATTTTCCTTTCTTCACAAACAAATATTTTTTAGCGTAGGCAACCGAAGACAGTTTATGTTTATAAGTATGGCCATTACAAATGCCACCCGAATCTTTCCTCCTTATTCCCCTCAATGACGGTTATCTCATGTAAGGCTTCCAATTCCTCTTTCCTGACCAAACTTGAACCTTTTACTCAGTGTTGTCAAGGTCGATGCAACGAGCGGGAGCCCGTGGCACGAGTGCCACCACGAAATCGCCCCTCCACGCAGT
Source organism: Acheta domesticus (assembly GCA_031308135.1). NCBI lineage: Eukaryota > Metazoa > Arthropoda > Insecta > Orthoptera > Gryllidae > Acheta > Acheta domesticus. The sequence continues at coordinate 254,020,484 of JAHLJT010000631.1, forward strand.
TCATTACCCCGCCACCAGACAACGCCTTCCCTATTGTAAAACGGCGGGGTTACTACTAATATTTCCCTTTCCCGACGCAAGTTGCGCAGAGAAGCTCGTGGCATGCTACGGTGCCACGACGCGTGCCAATGCCACCAGTAGAAGACTTTGACACCACTGCTTTTACTGAATGCGTCACGTCAAAATTCAGAACGAATGACGCGAAGATGCTCAACTTCTTTCCCCATTGTCATTGTGACCAAATACATTCCCTCTTTTATAATTAGTTAGTAATAGAGTTTTATAATTAAAGTACACACGTCTTGCAACAAACTAATTACGGTGTAAGTACCGAGCAATCCACATCCGTTCAGAAGGGCGGTGACGGCAGGCAAGATGGAGCCGCGGGGGGAGGAGCGGGGTGCGGAGCGTGGGGGCGGGGGCGGGGGCGGGGGCGGGGGCGGTGCTGACGGCCGATGGACGCCGCCGCCGCCTGTCCGCGCCGCGCGCCGCCGCCTGTCAGCGACTTGAGCGCGGCGCGGCGCGGCGCGGCGGCTGTCTTTCAATGCATACGATTAGCACTCGTTAACGGGGAGCGACCGCTAGGCGCCATCCATACATTTAAGAGACGTGGATTAGTTCTATAATAAACCTACGTATATGTATAGGCCTGAATGCGGCTTTGTGAGCAAAACAATAAAGCGGAGAGAGGCCTCCGCGCGCCCGCGCCCCAAAGAAGATAAATCCAATTCCGCTCCAGACGGTGACGTGCGGAGCGGAGCGGTGCGGAGCGGCACCCCACGTGGCTCCTCGCCCGCGCGCGGGGCGATTAATTTCCGGCCGAAGCGAAGATGGCGCCCCTGCGGCTGCGAGGGGCGCAGCGGGGGCGGGCGGCCGGGAGCGAGCGGCTTCTGGCACGCGCGTGGCGACGAAGCCGCCAGTTAGACCTAGTCGATTACTCATGATCAGGGCTCGTATTTTGATGATCTACAAGTTCTTTGAAAAATCACTTGAAATAAGAGAAAATGATCTATAAAGTTGCTTAAAAATAAGGGAGAAATGACATTTTTTTAATTCTCAAAAATGTGTGTGAAAAAGTTTTTTTATTCAATTAATTTACCAATTTCAATAAGATTTATTTATATGAAATGATATTTAATATAAAGTCTTTATTTTATGAGGAAGTTTCATCCTTAGCTCCGATCTTCTAACCGTCAGTTGTGAAAGGTCGAGGAAGTTCCGGAAGATACGTGTCAATTTTGTGAGTTCGAAAAACAGAGTCCACTGCAGAAGTGAAATTTGTCATGAACTGTCGATGCAATAAAAACTTTGTTTTAGGTGTCATTGTAAATTCATGACATGTTCACTAAAAAAACGAAAAGAAAACAAAATGCTTAAAAATGACAAACTTTACCTAAAAATTGAAAAATGGCCAAAAAATACCCAATAACTATACATTTCTATCACCTACATGTCGTGATAAACATTGATGTACAAGTTAGCTACGTCCAGAATGCACCAGTGAAAAGATGACATGTCATCAGAATTCGAGCCCTGCTCGTAATTAGAGCCCGGGAGCTCTGGTACTTATGTGGCCTAAAAAAGGCAGGCAATAAAACATTTATTTTATTCCGTTGAATTCTTCTTTTGTAATCCTCGCTTACTTATTCAAAAACGTTCAACACGTTCTTCACAATATTACTATATTTAAAAGTGAGAAGTTATAACATTACATGTTTTGTAATATAAACAAGTAATACACATCGGTAGAAGCAAGTAACAAACAAGAATAAAATACGCATTTACTTTCCGATATTGTTTTCTCTTTCCTTTAAATGTAAATATTATGGACATTTGTTTCATTAAAAACAACGAAAAATATATTTTAAAGGGAGGCAAGAAAACGTTCAGCTTTGCGTTAAAACTTTATTCACTTAGAAGAGTATCTTACTTACACAAAAGTAGAGTTGTTCTTCTTTTAGATCTCGCGATATGTGGTGCTATCCTAAACAAAATTCTAATTATCAACAAAAGAACTTATACCAAACCTTCTTAATTACCGCGTTGGCTTATAATTTTATTTTGAAATTAAAACATGGATATAAAAATGAGAGTTGGTAAGAAATATTAATAAAAATACAAGAGCATGCAATTCTTGCCTTTATTGTGATATGTAACTTATTTGTCACAACAGTAGCATATCTTCAATTATCTTTGCATTACTATTTCGTGTATTGTAATATTCGTTATTTTGATTCTCCAAATAAATCACTTTATTTCAAATGTAAAGACTCAGTTCATATTTTATATTACTTTCTGAGGAATTCACAATACTGAAAAGAATGACAGGAGGAAATGTGTTAGATTTTTCGACACAAAGTGTGGCTACGAAAATAGCGCGTCTTATAGAAAGGAAAGCGGTTGGATTCCCAACCTCACAAGTACAGTCTCCTCACCTGTCTCGAAAGGACTATCACAACATCGGTAGTCCACGAGAACCAATACAATACGTAAAACGATATATATTTGATACAATAAAAGAACGTAATGAAAAGTTCGCAAAATATATTGTAGTGATACCGAATAAATTCAAGTTTATTCTGCCGCAAAATAACTCCACGCAGGCGGCGACGCGAGAGATGCGAGGCGCCACGGAGGCGACCCGAGGGCCAGGCGAGGCGCCACGGTGTCGGCACCCTTCGCTCCCTAATTCGTCAAGGACACGTGTGCCCCAACTCTGGGTGGCCGCTCCGCACACGACCCCTTCAGTATTTTTCCACGACGCCTGGAACTCTTCCGTCAACCTCCCTAGAGATTCCTAGCCCCTCACACCCCCCCGGTCGTTAATAACTGCCCCTTTTCGACGCAAAATTAAAGCGAGAGGGAGCGATAACCAGCCCCTCTCTCACTCTTTTCTCGGCCTCGAAAACATCCTCTGATTGGGCAGAAAATATCTAATGCGCAGTACCCTTTCGCCAATAGCAGCCAGAATTCGGGTTTGTTCTAGAATATTCCAGAGTCACAGGGATAATTTTGGTGGGGGGAACGAGGTTTCCTAAAACTTGGAGCGACGAGGCACAAAAGGAGAAGCTTGGGAGCCGTGTTCAGAATCGGACGCAAGTGGCGGCCGCAGGGGGGAACCTGTTATATTCTGTTGTGGCGTTCGGTTCGATGGACTTAAAAAAAAATTATTAAGTTTCTTGTAGAGTTTGGGTACAAGACTTCTGTGACGAACGCAGGCCGCAGAACAGTATTATGAACATTTGACAGCAATTCGTATTATATTACGTCCGATTTACGTGCGAACTCGAGACTCTCTTTTCCTTTGTGAATTTGTGCGATAATTCACGGGCTCATTAGTATCAAAGTATTGTGAGATCGACCGGGAATGAACCGACCGTGTCAGTGAATGAACTGTGCTGACCCATTCACCGCAGCGAGCAGACGGCGCTTTTGTGTTCCGGCCGCCTTGGCCGCTACCCTCGCAAGTACCTGATCTGACCTACATTTTCCGAGCGGCGCCCCTCGCCCGCCACGAACCTCGCCAGCCGAACTGCCAGCTGACCTGAGGTCGTTCAACTTCAGTGGGTGGCACAGGCCGCCTAACAGAGGTATTTTCTGTTTGAGTGTCTTATGTCGTACACGCGATCGAGAGGTGTGAACAGTACATCAGACAATCAGTGTTGACTTCCTCTCGACCGGGCGACGAAGAGGAGTTCCCGGCCGCGCATGGCCGTCAAGCGGGAATTCGCGCGCGAAGAAGAGTTTCATCTGATTGTAATCACTTTGTAATTTTTTGTTCTCTTATGTGCATGACATTTCATTTTTTTGTTTTATTTCGATTTTGGGGGCATGCTCGCCAGAGTTATCATCACCAGACCATTAGCGTTTTCTTTTGTTAATGAATAAATTCAACTTGTTCTAAATTCACATGTTTGACTTCTCATTCAACCTAGGCCACCGGCTTCCTCCATCTCCGCCGTTTCAGGTAATCTGTCGACTGAGCGGGCCGGCTACCCGTCTGAGGCGCCCAACCGAAGACGCGAGGGTAGTTGCAATTGGCTTTCCCACCGTGGGGCTCGATTAACGCGAAATAATCGTAATTTTCATTTTTTAATATCCCAGATAAGCGCCCTGAGATTTCTCTGCCTAAATTATTAAATTGTTTAAATTATTAAGATGATGGATGGAAGCACGGTGTAGAGAAGTTAATAACTTATGGTCTGTTGAGGATGTCATTTTGTACTGTGTTTTCCTTGTAAGTGTCATTGTCTTGTGTTGTGTTGTGTTGTGTAAATACCGTGTGCGCGTACTAAAACAAGTGAAACCGCGTAACATCGTAAAAATGCAGGACGAATCAGGTATTGACGTGACGGGTGAAGACAGTTTTGAGGAGCCGTCGACGCAAGGTCCCACCTTAAGTGAGATCTTGCGCGTTATGAGAGAAATTTCAGATAACACTGTTGCCAAATTTGAGGAGAAATTTTCAGACAACGCCGCTAAATTGAAAGAAATTAAAGACCAGTCAGATAGCAATGTCGCAAAATTAGAGGAGAAAATCTCAAATAACGCTGCCAAATTACAGGAAATGTTAGATGAACGGTTCACAGCACATGAGAGCAAGTGTGAGGACAGATTTAACCGAATCGAAAGTCATTTGGAAGCCCAAGCAAATAAATTAGAAAGTCTCGAGCAAAAACTTAACCATGAAATAGGGATTTTAAAGAATCAGGTCGAAGGCAGATGCGGGGAAATAGAGGGGAACGTAGAAAAACTCAGTCAGGAGTTGGGAAGGGCACAAGCGGAAACTACCGAAAATTTCAAAATTTTTAAAACCGAAATTCAGACCAAATTACAGGCATGCGACGACAAAGTAGAAGCGTGCTGTGAGTCGGTTACTGAAAAGATCATTGAAGTTAAGCAGGAAATGGGCGAAAAATTTAATAAAATCGGACAGAAACTCCATTCAGAAGTGTCGCATATCCACGAAAAGTTCGCGCAAGTAGGCAATATTAGTGAGGAAAACATCAGGGAGAGAGAAGCTAAATTAAAAAGGGAAATTGATCGTACTGTCCTAGAATTGGTAAAGGAGGAAATTGAAAAGGAACGCGAGAATTACCCAAATCCGAATTCTGGTGGCTCAGGCCTTCGCTTCTCGTGGGCTCCACCGCAGAAACCTGTATTTTTCGGAAAACCCGATGAAAATCCCAAAGTTTTCCTTGACCGGGCGGAAAATTACATGAATCTCACGAAGGCGGTACCTTCACACTTGAAGGCTAAATTTATGCAAGAATTGTTGAAAGGCAATGCATCTTATTGGATTTCCGCTTTAAACCCTTTCCCTCAAAATTATGAAGAGTTTCGGGAGAAGTTTCTGAATCGATACTGGGGCGAACAACGGAGATATGAGTTCGAGCGGAAGATTTTAGAATCGCGATGGGAAAACCGCCACGGGCAGTCCTATTTAGACTACGCCATGGAGAAAATCTCCGCCATCAAGCTGTGTGACCCGCAGGCAAACGACCGAAAAATCATCTGGTTACTGACAGCTCATTTCCCAACGTATGTACAGAATATTGTCAACAGCGTGGAGTGTAGAGATTTAGAACGTTTCCAAGAACTGTTGGCACAATTTGATAGAACGCGGGACAACTATCACAATGAGAACCGCGACAGAAATCGCAGGCCCGACGGAAACTACCAAGGCAGGCCGCAGTGGCATAGAGATAATAGGGCCGGAGGGAACGAGGCAGATGATCGGCGAGCGCCGCCCGAATCCCGTGAGAACCGTGGACATCGCGATGAGAGAGATGGACGGCAAAATTCATCCCGGCCGGCTTCAACAAATTAGAAACGTCCCAGCTGTCTCGGTATCTGGGTGACGGACGAGTTTCTTTAGAGATACCATTTCATGCGATCATATCAGTGAATTATGCCTTTTTTGATTTTAACGAAGACGAGGATGTGACTATCAAAGAACGTGCCAGAAAATGCCCTATTATTGAATCCTTTATGGGAAATTTATGTGTCCAAGCTCTTATTGATACTGGTAGTGAAATTAGTGCTGTGTCAAAGAAATTTTATGCGCGACTTATAAGCGAGCGGATTCCAGTACCGACATTACCTACCGTCAGATGCTATGTCATAGGGGTTGGGAGAAAACGAAGCAAGCCAATTTCAATGCAGGTCCTGATTTCAATTAATATAGGAGATATGTTGTTTGATGTGCCCTGTCTAGTAATTGAAGATCTTAATCATGATGTTATTTTGGGGGTTGATTTTTTAAGAGAAAACGGTGGAATAATAGATTTTTCCAGAAATGTTATGAGTTTCGGTGCCGGTAAAGAAATTATTATTCAAGATGACGGGGAAGATAGGATTGATCTTAGCATTTCTAGTGCAACTTGGGAAGGGGGGGAAACGACGAAGGGGATTATTTGCCAAAATGTGCAAAAATGTGATTTTTTGAACTATGATGAACGCTCCCAGTTGCAGACAGTGCTACTTGATTATTTACATGTCTTCGGTCGCCCCGTTCATCCCATTAAAGACTTTTGTTTTCGAATTAGGGTTACCGATGACTCGCCGTTTAAGATGAAAAACTATCCTATTCCACAAGCTTTAAGGGGGAAAGTTGATGAGACCGTCAGAAAAATGATTGACGAGGGCATCATCGAGAGATCAGTGACCGCCTATCTAAATCCGATTGTCGTTGTAAAAAAGAAAGACGGAGGGGTCAGAATTTGTTTAGACGCTCGCAGAATTAATGAAGTGACCGTTCCAGAAAATGAGGCGCCGCAGAATATTGATGATATTCTTTGGAAGTTTAACCAAACAAAAATCTTCTCAGCTTTGGATTTTTCTAGTTCGTACTGGCAAATTGCTATTCACCCAGACGACAGAAAATTTACAGGATTCCTTTACAACGGCCTCACTTATGTCTGGAAGCGGATGCCTTTCGGCCTAAAGAACAGTGGCGCAGCCTTCATTCGATGCTTAGATGAAAAATTAGGTGACGAACTCAAACGCTTCGTTACGCCTTATATTGACGACCTTGTGATTTCATCTCGAAATTTTCAGGAACATCTTTGTCATTTAAGGCGACTGTTAGAATGCCTTTCTACCAATCAAATGAGATTAAATGTAGCTAAGTCACAGTTTTGCACACGTGAAATTTCGTTTCTAGGCTATTGTGTTAATACAGAAGGTGTTCAAATCGATCGGGAGAAAGTTAAAGCAATCGATCAGATTTCGCGCCCGCACAACCCAAAACAGTTGAAAGGATTCTTGGGTATGTGTGTTTACCAGTCACGCTTTATTCCGGGGTATGGGATTCTTACGGCCCCGTTAGTGAATTTGTTACGGAAAGGAGTAAAATGGCATTGGACCGAGGAACATGAACGGGCATTTGAACAAATCAAAGCGGCTTTTAGAAACGCCGTTATGATGAATCATCCAAATTTCGACGAGCCGTTCTTTCTCCAAACAGACAGTTCTAATGTTGGCATAGGTTGCGTTTTGACACAAAGAGATGATGAAGACCCGGGTTATAAGATTATTGCCGTTGCGAGTAGGGTACTTAGACCAAATGAACAGAAATTTTCCGTCACTGAGAAAGAGGCGTTATCGATCGTATGGGCTCTCCAAAAGATGTTAGGCTACCTGGCTGGAAGGAAATTTTATATTATCACTGATCACAAAGCACTAATCTTTCTCAAGCGCTGCCATTGCGCCAACGCTAGGTTATTACGTTGGGTACTGTGGCTTCAACAGTTTAATTTCGAAATTCAACATTGTCAAGGAATAAACAATCCTATAGCTGATTTTCTAAGCAGATTGCCTTATGCAACCAACCAGCTTGTCCAGGATGAAACGATATTTTACATGAACGCCATCAGTTTAAATGTCGATCCGATCCCCGAAATGCAACCTCGCAACCTTCAGAGATTGCAGGAGCAGGACGCCATTATTGGCAAAGCTAGGTCATTCCTTCAGAACTCATTTGACCAGAATGATCCACTATTTGAGAAATTCAACCTCAACCCAGGGTTAGTGAAATTGTCAAATAATCTAGTAATGTTTAGGACAAAACAACAGCCGGACGAGTACCGAGTGTGGATACCCGCCGAAATTACTGATAAGCTCATAACCTACGTGCATCAGAAACATGGACATTTTGGGGGAAACAAAATTTTGAAAGTTTTACTGACATTCGCTTACTGGAAGAACATGGCGAGACAGACAAGGGCTACTATTTCGAAATGCGTAACTTGTCAAATGACTAAGTTCCCAAATAGGCATTACGACGGGCCAATGAAGCACGTGATCCCTGCAGCCCCTAATGAACTTGCCTGTTTAGATTTATACGGGCCACTGCCTACCGCTAGATACGGGTACAAGCACATACTAGTAATAATTGATGGCTTTTCAAAATTCACTCAGCTTTACCCGATTACTAGACCTACAGCGCAGAACTGCCTCAGACGGCTGACCCGGGATTTTTTCCAAACCGCCGGAACATACCGAAAGGTTCTTAGCGATCACGCCTCGCAATTTACCGGAACTGCCTGGAGGCAAACATTAGAAAGTGAAGGTGTTTCGGTCATCTTTTCCTCGATTAGACATCCCCAATCAAACCCAAGTGAGAGAGTAATGAAGGAAATCTCACGTCTGTTCCGCGTTTACGTTGCTCACAACCACAAAGAATGGCCTCTGCTAATCAAAAACATCAACGAGTGGATTAACATGATTGAACACGACTCTATTGGCATGTCACCTTATGAAGCCCATTTCGGGAAGAAACCAAAGCATTTGTTCCCATTGTTAGCAAGGTTATCGGGGCAACCCGTACCAAATTACGAAACTCGGTGTAGAATTATCATGGACAATCTTAGTAAAAATGCCAGGAAAAGGGAGGCACAGGTCAAAAATCCCTATCAGTTTCACGTAGGCGAGAAGGTGTTGGTTCGAACCCCGCGAGTGAGTGATCAGCCTGCAGGTCTTTTCCATAAGTTTTTTCCATTGTTTACTGGACCATTTATTATTGAAGCCATTCCGCACCCCAACGTGTGCCAACTTAAAGATGCAAACGGTCTCCCAGCAGGCAAATTCAATTTTTTTAATCTGCGACCCTTTAAAGAATGAAAACGTAATTCCAAACTTTATTAATCTCTAAAATAAACTCGCCAGAACTGTACAGCTTACCGAGTAGTTCGTGATAGCCGTGCCTTCACTGTTTAAGAAATAATATTTGTAACCGTAGATTAGGGAATTCAGATTTTCTTGTAGTTTATTAGTTTATTTTATTACTCCATCATTATTAGGGTTAGTGAGTTTAAGTTAAGGGTAACTATTTGAATAAGACCTTTTATGTAATTGTTATCACAGAAATTAGTCGTTAGAATTCGGTACCACTTTTTTAAATTTTTTTTGACGAGATAAGCATCTCAGGTTTCAAAACTTCTCACCACGCCTTACGAATTTTAAAACACGATGCATATCTCTACTGCGGGAAGGGAGGCCAATGTAGTGATACCGAATAAATTCAAGTTTATTCTGCCGCAAAATAACTCCACGCAGGCGGCGACGCGAGAGATGCGAGGCGCCACGGAGGCGACCCGAGGGCCAGGCGAGGCGCCACGGTGTCGGCACCCTTCGCTCCCTAATTCGTCAAGGACACGTGTGCCCCAACTCTGGGTGGCCGCTCCGCACACGACCCCTTCAGTATTTTTCCACGACGCCTGGAACTCTTCCGTCAACCTCCCTAGAGATTCCTAGCCCCTCACACCCCCCCGGTCGTTAATAACTGCCCCTTTTCGACGCAAAATTAAAGCGAGAGGGAGCGATAACCAGCCCCTCTCTCACTCTTTTCTCGGCCTCGAAAACATCCTCTGATTGGGCAGAAAATATCTAATGCGCAGTACCCTTTCGCCAATAGCAGCCAGAATTCGGGTTTGTTCTAGAATATTCCAGAGTCACAGGGATAATTTTGGTGGGGGGAACGAGGTTTCCTAAAACTTGGAGCGACGAGGCACAAAAGGAGAAGCTTGGGAGCCGTGTTCAGAATCGGACGCAAGTGGCGGCCGCAGGGGGGAACCTGTTATATTCTGTTGTGGCGTTCGGTTCGATGGACTTAAAAAAAATTATTAAGTTTCTTGTAGAGTTTGGGTACAAGACTTCTGTGACGAACGCAGGCCGCAGAACAGTATTATGAACATTTGACAGCAATTCGTATTATATTACGTCCGATTTACGTGCGAACTCGAGACTCTCTTTTCCTTTGTGAATTTGTGCGATAATTCACGGGCTCATTAGTATCAAAGTATTGTGAGATCGACCGGGAATGAACCGACCGTGTCAGTGAATGAACTGTGCTGACCCATTCACCGCAGCGAGCAGACGGCGCTTTTGTGTTCCGGCCGCCTTGGCCGCTACCCTCGCAAGTACCTGATCTGACCTACATTTTCCGAGCGGCGCCCCTCGCCCGCCACGAACCTCGCCAGCCGAACTGCCAGCTGACCTGAGGTCGTTCAACTTCAGTGGGTGGCACAGGCCGCCTAACAGAGGTATTTTCTGTTTGAGTGTCTTATGTCGTACACGCGATCGAGAGGTGTGAACAGTACATCAGACAATCAGTGTTGACTTCCTCTCGACCGGGCGACGAAGAGGAGTTCCCGGCCGCGCATGGCCGTCAAGCGGGAATTCGCGCGCGAAGAAGAGTTTCATCTGATTGTAATCACTTTGTAATTTTTTGTTCTCTTATGTGCATGACATTTCATTTTTTTGTTTTATTTCGATTTTGGGGGCATGCTCGCCAGAGTTATCATCACCAGACCATTAGCGTTTTCTTTTGTTAATGAATAAATTCAACTTGTTCTAAATTCACATGTTTGACTTCTCATTCAACCTAGGCCACCGGCTTCCTCCATCTCCGCCGTTTCAGGTAATCTGTCGACTGAGCGGGCCGGCTACCCGTCTGAGGCGCCCAACCGAAGACGCGAGGGTAGTTGCAATATATTTATTGTTACGACCCTGGCGTTTTTCTATTCATTGTCCTCAGCGTCTTTTGAGTGTTCAGCCCAACGTGTACCTCCATTCATAGTCATCGCCAAGTGCGAAAGAAAAAGCTCGGGAAGGAGAAAAGAATAAACACCCGATTTGTCCGCGTCTGGGCGGCGGCGGTGGCGGCAACCTAGATCCCGCGCCCCTCCCACCGCTCCATCATCCGGCCACGCCCTCGGCCCCACGCCCTGGGTGCGACGCGCGACTGCAGGGGGCGCTGGCTGGCTTCTTGCGCAGCTAAAATATTTGCCTCCGCGCCAGCTCTGGCCGTGGGCTGGGTGCCGGCGCGTGCGTGGCGCGGGACGGGGGAGGGGGGCAGGCGCTGTGCTCGCACGCCCACCGCCCTCCGCGCAGCCCTTCCGCAGGACCGTAGGGCCCTTCGCGGCGTTTGCTCTCAGAGATGGCCCGCGCTCAGGGAGGCGGTTGTTGATCAGTGTGGTGCGTACAAACTGGTAGGCACGGTCTACACAGGCGTGCGTACAGGGGGCTTAGGGGGTCCTGCCCCCCTCCCCCCGAACAATTTGAAAAGGTTCCCGTAGCCTTACGTAGTAAAACTTCTGTAAATATGTTACATCCCTGATAAAAATGACAAATATATGTGTACATACATTTTAAATTTTACAATGAAGACAAACGCAAACGATATAAAATTTGAAAAATTTTGGAGTTTTACTTAGTTCCAAAAGTCAATACTTGTCCTGTAGTAATTAACTCGTTGATTCTTTGACTGACTTCATGAACTTTTAATTTTTGCAACAATTGTAAATAATGCTCAAAACTGCAAAATAACTACACATTTTGAAGGGAAAAAATTGAAGAAACTTTCGAATCTGTGCTTGCAAGGTGGCCCAATTTGAACTCGAACACCTCCTCAGTAAACCTCTGAAAGTGCATCAAAATATTAAAAAATCAACATAGCTAAAAATTCAGAAAAGCATATGAAACTACTCCGAAAAAATTAGTTATGACACAAGACGATCCATCCAACGCACTGCCTAAAAATACATATTTAAAATTCAAAAAGAATTAAATTTTTGTACAAGTAAATTATCATATGTAAATAAAAAAATTAATGGATAAAGAGGCCAGGAAAGTGATCTCCCTTCCCCGAGATGTAGGCTTTGCAAGCCTAAGATTGTCTTGCAACGATTGTGACAATGACTTACCACGCTAGATGTGAATATTGACTACGCGCACGTCAACTACTTAAGCCGTTTTTTCCGTACGTGCAGTGCGTGCTGTATTCCTAGAGACATCGGTTCTCCTCCCCCGCCGCTGAAATATTAGTACTGGCACCGATTTCCTCGTCGGCTTGCGGTCGTTGTTGTTTGTTGTTGTTGTTTTTCGTCCTAAGAGACACCGTCCCGTGCCTCGTGGGTAGGTAGACGATGATTGGCAGCACGTCCGCGATACACATTCTACCTCCACGTTTTTTTAAGCACACGCGTAATAAAGTATTTCCGTAAAATGCAAGTAAACGCTTAAGTAAATACTGTATAAAAATAGATGTAAGCCTCTCAAATAACTGTAAATTTACATTAAGCGATATGTGATACTTGAAACGTGAGATGTAAAAGAAGATACCAATCGAAGAAGTAGTTTGGATGTAAAGACGAACAGCGTAACACGATTGCTTATAGCGTAACGCGGCTATTGAGTGTGTTTTGTGTAATGAATATGTCGCTAAGGCGCCACGACTGGGTTGAATACATGAACACATGAACATTACTTAAACCGAAGTTAACTTAAGCTTACTTTGATAACTGAAGTTGACTACTAACAAAACGGATTCAAAGACGAACTTCCACAAAGCTAGCTTTGGCGGAAGTAGACTTAGTTAAGTTACTGAAATCAAATACTATAGAGACAATACAGGACAGTTCCCCGTTCTTCCACGCAACCGATGGAAACAAGTTCCCACTAGCGATCCTAGTGTCAGAACCTGGTAATGTAGCGCCGAATAGAAATGTCAATGTGATTCTTACGGAAGAAATAATTATTTTTTAATCTACCTAACGAAATAAGACTTATTTTTACCTACTCTCGCTGTGATTTAATTATATTGAAGGGCTCAAATTACGGAAAATTATAATGGACATGAGAACAATGAACATGTAATGAACAAATAATGAAAATTATTTTCACGAATAAAGTTGTTACAAATGCAAGATTTTTCTTGCTTAAACACTTCCACTGATACATTTGGCTTTTTTTTCCATTTGCTTTCTTTAAAAAGCACTTTATCAGTGCATTGATACCTCTGCTTTCATATAGATTATTACACCCCTTACATAAAATATTCTGCAAGTGAATATTAATGATTTGCATTAATTGTTTTTTTACGTCACGTTTACTTTGACGTAAACAATTGAAAAAGTGTTTATTGACAACATATTCAGTCTTAGAAAACTAATAACGAATTCATTTTGGTAGAAAAGCGTGGCATTCACATACTGTTTAATCAGAATATGCGAGTTTCTTAATTTATACTTTTCATCCAAATTCTGTTAAGCATTTCTACAATCATCATATGACACGGTACTGCACAACCAGCCACATACATAGGACTCAGCATTTTCCTGTACGAAACTTGTAGGAATATCTTCAGTGTTAACCATTTCTGCAATGTTCGTTACACATGGCATTGGGAATGGCAATGTGCAAGTAGTCTCCCAATTAAGTAATGTTATAGTTTTTAATGCATTTTATTACAAAGAGAAGTTAAATTGTATTAAACTAGCTTCATTCATGTTCAAGATACTTTAAATTTTTACCTGTTTTTATCATGAAATGTGAAGAACGAACGTGAGTTCTGCTGTATTTTATAATAAAGCCAAAAACTACGGAATTGTTTCCTGCCATACGTAGAATGATGTAAAGAACAGTATTGTAAAATATGTTTTCCAGAAATCGACCAGAAAGACAATCAAATGAAAAGAAATCAAGCAGACAACAAACACCAACAGAGTACTGAGGTTAGGGTGTATGAGTTATTACCAGGTTCTGCCACCAGATGGATGTTTCTCGATATATCGCGAAGTGTCCTGTATTGTCTTTATAGTATTTGCTGAAATTGAAACTATGCATTTAACAGTTGCCAGAATTTTGTCTTCCAACATTTCATTGTTTTCGTATTCTCACTTGTTTTGCGAGCAGAAAGCAGGCAGAAGTACGTGTGATTTCGTGAGTGCAGCAGCTTATCCTATTGTGTGGAGTGTACTTACGTTTTTATAAAAATGACCATGATTCTTACTTATCCAAATAGAAACTAAATGTTAACTATGGGGTCATTTCTTGGCAAATCACCCCCCCAAAATTGGATTTTCAACCCTTTTTTAAATAAAATTTTCAAATAAATGCATGCCTTCTTTTTCAAAAAAATTGTGACAGCTAATGAAACATACGGACCCCGCACAGTACTTTTGGAAAACCGGCTTCCGTTAAATTGGCAGATTTTTTGATACATTGTTGTTCTCAGCAAGTCAATCAAAAGTCTCAATGGCCACTCGGTCCAAAATTCCATAGTTTTGGACTTAATTGCACTTTTATGTGTGAGTCTGGACTTACGATAGACGAAATCTTTTTTACCCCTTACTTATACTTACAAGTTTATTTTATATATAACGATGAATATGTATGGATTTGGATATGGAGGGATATGGATATATGGATATGGATGGATGAAATAAGGTTATGAATGATATATCTTCATACATAATATTGCAAACGTCTTTTATTGTAGTCGTTCGAAACTAATACATTTTAAGTAACATTTCATAGAGTTTTACTATAAATACTATTATTTTCATCGTGCTAGTTTAAACACTGGACGTTCGCGAGCTGCCAAAACCTGTAGCTGTTCGTAAATAACATAACTGAGGGTTGTATTAAATGACTAATTTTACATTATTTATTTGACGTACTAACAGCGAACAAATATAATCTTCTGTAATGAAATTAATTTTCGTCTACTTCATATTCATGCCATCGATTAGCTGTGTCTTTCACATAATCAAGGAGAGCTTGACTAGAGTCTTTTACAGTTTCCTGGTATCTGGTATAGAACCAAAAACACTGGATATTTGAGCACAACATTCGAATGTTCCGGCCCCGGATTTGCAGGTGCAATAGAATCATAAGATACGATCATCTTCCATTATTATACTGCCATCATCGTCATTATTACGATCCTCAACATTCACAGTATGAAAAGTTCATCTCTGAGTCATTCCTAACGGAGTATGAGCCGCGATACTCTCCCCTCGAGAGCGAATCTGACTTCGACGCCCCGTGTGCAACGGTACTAACACAACTAGCAAAGTGACCAGTTTGTTCGAACGCGCGGCCTTCACTCAAGTTCTAAATCCCCTAAAATGTTTATCGAGATTCGTGAAAGAATTATAAGAATCTTGCAGTTCACAACTAATGATACTGCAACTAATAATTCTTCGAGAGTTGACTTCTCGGGTTGATTTCGTCTAGAAGTCCAGAATGACACATAAAAGTGCAATTAAGTCCAAAACTATGGGATTTTGGACCCAGTGGCCATTGAGACTTTTGATCGACTTGCTGAGAACAACAATGTATCAAAAAATCTGCCAATTTAACGGAAGCCGGTTTTTCATGAGTACTGTGCGGGGTCCGTATGTTTCATTAGCTGTCACAAAAATTGTTCGAAACAGAAGGCACGCGTTTATTTGAAAATGAAGAAAACCTTGCTTTTTACTTTCTCGCCTTAGGAATACTTCGTAAGAAGATAAAGTTATGTTATCGTTTGCTTTTTTTGTTTGTTTTTTTAATATATTTATTAATACTTGTTCGACAAAATATTTGTCTTTCAAGTGTGCGAACATTATTTTACATTGAAAGGAACATGAGGAGAAACTTAAATAGTAACCTCTAACATACATACATGTATTTTTGATTTTGATAAAACAAAACATTGGTTATACATATTACATAATATGTGAAATTTATACAATAAATAATAAATACTATGGAGTTAACTATGGAGGATGTAATAGATCTTTTGAGTAACGTGATTTAATTCTGGGAAAAGGATTAGCTGTTTTTCCGAGTTGAAAAGATTTATAAGCAGGAGAAGAAGTAGGTGAAGTATAGAATTTGTCTGAGAGACGAAGGATCCAGGATTTTAGTTATTTTTTTATGTTATCGTGAGCCGGAACATTTTCATCAGAAAAACTCTTATAGCTGGGGTCTGGTAACGAAAAAGTGGAGAAAACAAGTTGCTAAATTTAGAAAAAAATCCTCTAACTCGTGGTATAGCCAAAATCCATGTTTTATTGCTTGTGGATACCGAAAACTCGATTGACGGCTGTCTGTCCGATTTTTCTCCGTCTGTCCGTCGTCTCTGTCTGTCCGTCGTCTCTGTCTATCCGTCTGTGGTCAATGCTAGCGCCTAAACCATGCAGCCGATTTTTTTTTAGATTTTAATATCGCTTATACCAGAAAGGAACATTTTATAACGCGATTATAGTATTTTGACAATTTTCTACAAAGAAGAAAGACTTATAGTAGAGACTTACATTAAAAAGAACTACATTCCACGCAAAACTCAACACACACCTTCCTACAAGAATCGCCTTCTCCAAACAATAGATGACATCAAACTGAAGGAAACGCCGTAGTTTCCGTTAGACAATGGAACAACTTAATTTACACACAAAACTTTAAAGATCTCATGTGAATGTGAATTTTTTAATATTTTTATATATTTGTTTCTTATATCGTTTATTTGTAAATAGTTAAAAAATATTGAATTTTTGCCTTAGAAAAACAATGTTTAATATTAAATTTATTATCTCGTATGATTTTTTTTTTATTTTCGTAAGTTCGCAGGACTAATTTAGGTTAGGTTGGCTTTGGCTGCGGCACATTTCTTTTTTCTATGTTGAATAACTTGTTTTGGTTGCATTCAAAGTGAATCATGCCAAATAGTTTGTGGTTGTGTGCGACACATAATTTTAAGTTAGCTGGTTTTTAATCGTACCCGAATATAAACTGCACGACAATAGCACGATTTGAGTCTTCGCCGTGAGCCATTACTTCCCGCTGCGATGAATAACGTAACCATCTTTTACCAATTAATCCTCTGGTGAGATATGTTACAATTAATATCAACTGATTTCTAAAAATCTTTTGTATTCAATAAAAGAAAGTGATGAAACCATTGAAAGTTTATCCATAAAACAGAGTTTTCTTTCGCTGAAAGTTGTTTTTTGTATGTGTATGTGTGGAGGATACTTCACCGTGGTCGACCAAATGAAGATACTACCTTAAATAAGTTAGCGCAACTCAACTCCTTGTGATATTATTAATATTCTTTGTTATATCTTTAGTGCAAACACTGTCGTCAAAAATCAAGCTTTTAAAAATACCCAGTACAACATTTCTTATTATCAATCTATGCATCTTGGTGTGTTCCTGAAACTCGTAGAACTTGATTCACTTCGAAAATTCACAACAAACATAATGCACCGTAAGAATTATGACAAATGTTCGTACATTATACAAAAAAATTGCCGTTTCCCGGGGCACGATAACATAACTTTCTCTTCTTACAAAGAACTTGTCAGGTGAGAAAGTAAAATTGATGAAGACAACTTATGTTTATTAATAATTCTGTAAAACGAAACTACAACAATATAAGATTGTATTATCGCATGGCACTACAAAGTTTCCTGCCATCCCGTCTTTACAAAAAGCACGTTTACAGCCAGCCCCCTGCTACAGACTCGTGTGCGCCACGTTGTTTCCATAAACCAAGAGAGGGTGTGCTCTTGAGCAGCATCCACCTCCCCGCCCCCGCCCCCGCCACGCGCTTACGCGCATAATAGGCCCTCTTACGCGGCTGCATGGAAAAAGTGAAAAGCAAATTGGAATCACACGGGGCGCTACACCTCCCGGGGCTGTTTGCTCTGGGGGCCCAGGCCGCCGCCACCGCCGCCCGCCTCGCAGGCCAACCCCCTTTCCTCCCCCCTCCAACCCCAACCCCACCGAGCTAAAGCCTTTGCGTAAACACCACCTTTCCGCGGAGTGGACGATTACGCGGCAGCAGACATGTTCTGCGATGGAGGTAATTAAATTGCACGATGGTAAGTGAAGTTACACGATGGATAATGGCTGTCCTTAAATCAATGCAATCACGATACCTCCAGTAACAAGAGAGTCAGGTCGAATCCAACCACTGCAGCTGAATTCTAACAGCCGACTCCTCTGATCGGTAGTTTTCCATGGATTATCCGACCAATGCCGGGCAAATGCCAGAGCAGTATCTTAACAAATAGGTCCCGACCGCAAGCGATCATCCCTTCCTCATGCTTGCCCCTTCTTCTACCTCTCTCTCTCTCTCTCTCTCTCTCTCTCTCTCTCTCTCTCTCACACACACACACACACACACACACACACACAAACACTATCCCTATTGATTGAAGACTAGTTTGAAGCTTAGTCACCCGACTGGGATGGTGCCCAGCTTGGTTGAGATACTTGGAGGGGGAAGAGAATTAAATGTGTTAAATCTTGGAAACCGGACTGAAACTATATAATATAATGTGATTAGCATTAGAACATTTTTTGGAAATGTCAATTATTAGAAATAAAATAAATTTGAAAAATCAAAACAAAACCATAGGGAAGATAGAACAAAATCAATAAAAGACATGTTTATTTAGCATCGCTAAAACTTAACAATGAAATAGCTAGAAGAACACTTAATATATCAGTTATAAATTGCTTCATATATTTTCTAAAGAAAAGAAAGAATTATGTGTTCGCCAATGTAAAAACAAAAGAAGTTTACGAAATCGACTTATCCGATTACCAGATACCAGTTAGGAATGTCTGTAGAAGCAAAATATAAAATAAACTAAAACAAGTGAATTTGTAAAATTTAATCTTTTTCTTTCAAGTTAATTTATTCATTAAAGTCATATGTTATAGTAATGTGCGATATGCATTATTAATTACGGTGTTGCTTTTGTACATTATTCATTTGTTTTTGTTTGCGTGTATTTTCTTTGTAAGTTGAGTTTCAAGTTTTTGCGGGTCCTCGTACATTCTTCATTTGTTTCTGTTTGATTATTTCCATTGTAAATTGAGTTTTAGGTTTTTGTGTATTTTTCTTTTTTTATTAAGCACTAATTTTTATCTCGTATTTTTTGTTTGCTATATTAAGAAAATATTATTAACTGATTTCAGGTTTGCATACAGGTTTTAACCTCTGCGAAGTACAATGCCTTTTAATTAACACGTATCTAACATTGTGCATTGTACAACATTGTATGAGTTATTTAATACACCGGAATAAAATTATTATTACTATTATTTTTATTATTATTATTTGTTACGAAAAACACTAACGAACCATACTTCCTCATATTTTGGTAACGATAACGTGCGCCCGCAGGCGGTGGAATGAGGCCAGATCGACCAGGAGACATCAATTTCAGGGAAAATCATGTAAACATTTAGCTGTTACTGTTTTCCACAGGCTAACAGACGGGCAGGCTAACAGACGGGCAGGCTAACAGACGGGCAGGCTAACAGACGGGCAGGCTAACAGACGGGCAGGCTAACAGACGGGCAGGCTAACAGACGGGCAGGCTAACAGACGGGCAGGCTAACAGACGGGCAGGCTAACAGACGGGCAGGCTAACAGACGGGCAGGCTAACAGACGGGCAGGCTAACAGACGGGCAGGCTAACAGACGGGCAGGCTAACAGACGGGCAGGCTAACAGACGGGCAGGCTAACAGACGGGCAGGCTAACAGACGGGCAGGCTAACAGACGGGCAGGCTAACAGACGGGCAGGCTAACAGACGGGCAGGCTAACAGACGGGCAGGCTAACAGACGGGCAGGCTAACAGACGGGCAGGCTAACAGACGGGCAGGCTAACAGACGGGCAGGCTAACAGACGGGCAGGCTAACAGACGGGCAGGCTAACAGACGGGCAGGCTAACAGACGCACAGGCTAAGACGGACAGGCTAACAGACACACAGGTTGCAAAAAACATTGAATTTCGTTGACAAATAATCAATAATATAATTCAAATGACGTTAAAACGAAAATAAGGAAATGTTTTTAAAGTCCAAAAAATGCAGTATACCACAATATGAGATTTGCATGAAATTGACACAGAAAGAGAGAAATTTAGAAAAAAGACCGCAGAGGATGTTTCAAGATAAGTTATCCAATAATAACATCACGGTGTCTACTAACTTTGAGAATAAAGTAATAATGTTCATTTTTATGGATCCAAATCTTATCCTGTATATTTCGTTGCGAGTACGTATATAGACGATGCTTATAATCAGTACAAGCCTCTGCATCAGAATGCAGTCAGTTTATTCGAGAGAAATCTCATAAATAAAGCCGTCCAAGCGTCAAAGCTATGGCGAGGGTGGAGGTTTTTATTTCCAGGTTTTGATGTGCCGGCGTCATGTGGCGGTCAACAAATTGAAACAGAACGCCAAGATTCCGATACACGTCCCGTAAATTTTTTAAATGAAATTAACAAACACAACCTAACTTTTCAGTCAAATAAACCGCCACATATTCACATACAAATCCTCATAAATATGAATTCTGAAGTTGATATTCGATTTTGGAGATGTCAATCTTCACAACGGTCAGTAATGCGTTTGAATGAGGGTGTGCAACACAAGTAAACGATTTATAGAGGAGAAGTCTTTGAAAAGGAAAATCAATATTCAAATCTTTTCCTATTCACTAGTAAACAGTAGAGCTGAATGTCGAGATGTCTAGAAAAATAGATACAATTTTCCAATGTAACACATAACATTTAAAAGAACGAATAATACAGTGTATTCAATTTTGAAATTAGATAATATATTTAGATGAGTAAACAGTAGACGTTATACTGAGGTACAAATTGAAATTCATAAATAACTAAGAATTCCATTTATGAAATCCTGTCATAATATATACAATTCATAAGTTAATGTTTTCAATCAAAATAATTTAAGAACTGCTTCGTGCAACTATGAAATATGTTCAATGGTATCTCACACCATGTATATATTTCTGACATGATTCTGAGATTTCTGTGGAGATGAATCCCACCAATCCTACACAATTGAAAGAAACCTTCGCCCAGAAACTCAAAACAGGAAGGAGAAAAGTAGACCAAAACTTTCCGCAGCCTCCAAACTTATCCTCCTTCAGGTGCGTTCGTGCATGGCTGAATAACAACCTAAATTAAATCCTAGATTAGGGATAACACATCGTTGCCGCCATTGATTGATTGGATGATTAGTGATTTCGGGTATGTAAACTATAATACTGAGGTCATTAGACCCGTAAGTGTAGTGCAAGTTTTACCGCAAACGGTAGCTGTAATCTACCACCGCTGGATTGCGATATCCGGTGCCGACTTACACGTCGATTCGAGGTAGTTGCTTTCCCCCCCCCCATCGAGGCATCTCTCACCAGCGGGGCACCGCCACAACCAGGACGAGCTCTAAGCCCCCGACCGGTCTCCCGGGATGTGTGGTAGAGCAGTGCATGTAAGTGTGTGTACGTAATGGGTGACGATAGGGCAAGGAAGTGGAAGAAAGGATTGCGCGTGGTTCGTGGCCCTTTTGTAAGGGAACTGGTCCAGCATTCGCCAGGTTATCGGAGACACCAAGGAAAACTACCGATCAGAGCAGCGAGCCGCTAAATTCTCCTCCAGGCAACGGCTGAATTCGACCAAGCTGTGTCGTTAGTATCGAAAATTCAGCCAGCGTCGATACACGAACCCTAGGACCTCCCGGTCAGCGTCGCCATCGCCAACCCTCTCGGCCCCCCATCCCTGTTGCTCCTGTGCCTTCTCCTTGGCCGTCGTCGCCACGTCTGTCTCCGCGCGCCCCAGCTGCGCCGCTGACCCCGCGAACAAAAGCGACGCGCCCCGCGCCGCCGCACACCAGCGGCTACAATGCGCGAGCCCCCGCGAAGCCACGCCGGCCCGCGCCTGGGCGGGCGCGCCACAATGGCAAGTGGGCGAGCCCTCCGCGGCGCGGCAGACCCGGCCCGGCTTGGCAGGGGCGCAAGAGACCCCGCCCGCCGCCGTGTTATGATTCCCGGCCGCAGAGAGTTTGCGCTTCGGTTTATACAGAGACAAAAAAGAAGCGACGCGACGGACAAGGCATTTAAGCAAACGGCGCGCGCGAGACGCGGGGGGGGGGGGAGGGGCGCCGGCCCCCCACGGGGGGAGCGCGCATAAAAAAGAGGGGGGTCGGCTAATCTCCGGGCTAAAAAGGAGGCAATACACCAAAGCAAATGCTGCTCGTGATCTCAATGGGTAATGCGGGTCTCCTCTATTAGAGCGAGAGGGCCGGGGGAGGGAGAAGGAGAGGGAGAGGGGAGAGGGGGGTGCGGCGGCGCCACCCAGAGCGCGCGGCTCGCGGTTCAAGAGTTGGAGGCGGCGGCGGAGGAAGCGAAGGCGGAGGCGCGGAGAGGGTTCTCGCGCGAGGCCTCTGGGAGGGATTTGCCATGCAGCTGGCGAAGGCGCGCCCGCCTTCTGGCGCCAGCATGAAAACAAATATTTGATACAACCTCAACATCAGAGTCATTGTTAGAGTCGTACAAAATAAACCGACGACTTATTATTATTATTATTATTATTATTATTATTATTATTATTCCATTACATCACGACTAAAGATCTTATGAGTCGGCTGAATTTAAAATCTACTCCAGGTTGCAACCAGCTACCTAAGGAGCAGATTCGGTGAATATCAGTGCCTCTACAATACTTTACGCAAAATGAGGGCTGTTCCAAATAAAGCAATTTCTTGCACTTCCCAGTCTTTTGAATTACCGGGGAGTTTAGACAAGTTCTTACTCAAATTTTGCGGAACACATCCCAGAGCTCCGATAACTATCGGGACGACCTGTGCTTTTACGCCCCACATTCGGCTGATCTCGATTTCCGAACTCTTGTATTTAAGACGTTTCTCAGCCTCCTTGGTAACGACGTTTTGATCGCATCTCCTCTATTATTATTATTATTATTATTATTATTGTTATTATTATTATTTGAAATAATAATAAAAAGTAGTTTAATCGCCTATAGGAATATGTTCATAGCAGAATTGTCATATGAGAAGTCGATTACAAATACTTAAAATCACTAATACTTATATATGTGGGTAATACTTATATATGTATTAATATATCCCATTAGATATATTAATAACTAGTTAAATCACATATTTCTTGCTTCTTTTTATCTAAATAACGGTATTTGTTCATTTTACATCTTATATATAAATACTCCTGTATAATATAATAAATTATATACAATCATTAATTTTCAAAACTATCTGTCATTTTATTGAAGTCTAAGATCTATTCCAATGTCACACAATAAGAAGTGATTTGTGACGTTTGAATCGTCATCGATGTTCTACTGCGTCTTAAACGATGTCGAACGAAAAAGGTTACTCCTCTTAAGGTGATTCTGAGACAAAAATTCTTGAGGTGGTGGGAAATTGTTATGTTTATTCTATATTTTCAGACTTTTTTTAATCAATTCAAGAGAGAAGTAAGGCAAATCCTGCAATTTCTTGAATGCTTATACAAATATGTTCTCGGCCCCCTTGATTCTGTTATGAGTAAGTATATGAATTATAATAAATTTAAATAATACTGTGTCGGAAACTATGGCAACAATCAAGAAACCCCAGAATATTTGGATATAGTTTTCATCGAAAGTACATCACACATTCTTAATATACTCAGCACATTACCGTGGTCTCAATTAGTAGCAAATCGTAATATTTATACCAAATGTGTACATCTTTTTCTTTGTACATTTTGTATAATGTATTGTAAATTGATACAGTAATACATATGAGTGATGAGACTTTTATGAAGAGTGATTTTTGAAAAATATTTTGTATGTTACACATAAACCACAATGCCTCACGAACAGAGAGAATTACGAGTTTAAAATGGGAGTAAACAAAAACTGTTTCATCATGCATGTTAAAATCAAACGTTGACAGAGTAATTGAATTTCAAACATCATAAACTATGAGGAGAACACTTTCAACTCTCTATGTATAAGAAATAAGGTATGGACAACACTTGTCATACAGTTAAGACTTTTTCTAAAAAGTCACAGTAAACTGAAAAAATATTTGGGGCAATTATGCTTGTATAAAACTGCACAATCGTATTCTAGATTTTATCGTGCATGTAGTCGTACACAAAATTCAAAAATTAGTATTTTTTGTTATCAGACGACAAGCCATGAAAGAGCAAATAATAAATAGAAAAAACCACATATAATTAAAATATTTACACATAAATTATGTATGTAACGTATTAATAATTTTAAATGATATTTACTTGTTCAGAGCTTATTTTATTCATTCTTAATAACTTTTTAACGTTTCTATGTCAACTTTATTGTCCGTCAAACAAAAGTGATAAATATATTTATGTTAACTGGATATACAGACTTTACACAATATAATTGTACCATTAAAATGCTTAGATACATTACATAAAACGCGGCCAAGAACCAAAATTCGTTTTCTCATTTATGACTCTTCGATGAAAGCGAAGGCGTCCCCACACCGAAGAGGGAAAGAAATATCGGAAGAAAGTATCTATGAGATCTTTGTAAGTCCATAAGCTGCCTCGTGTCACCAGGGCACTTCGCCGGGTTTCGAATCTTGTAGGAGAGGGCCAGCTGCGGCCGAACGACGGCGGCCCGCAAAGTGGAAGGTGATTGATGGCCGCGAGAGCCAGAGCGGCGCTGCCGGCGCGACCTGTCCCCGCTCCCTCTCCCCGCTCTCGCACGGTCCCCGCACCCAACTTATTGTCTCGACCCGCTCTGACTGGGGGAGGTGGCTAGGGCATCAACTGATGTCACGGCAGTGCCTCTGCCCGGGAGGTTCTAGGTTCCAGTCCCGACGGCGCGTCAGGTTTTTGGACACTAGCTTCTCAGATACGTCGAGTTCAGTCGCTGTCTGGAGGAGAATTCTAGCGGCCGGCTGCTCTGATCGGTAGTTTTCCGTGGTTTCTCCGATCAACCCCATGCGAATGCCGGAGCAGTACCCTAAAAAACGGGCCACGAGCCGCGCGCGATCTTTCCTTCCTCTTCTTGTCCTATCTTCACACCTTACACACACACACACACAAACATGCTTTACACTACCACACGTGGTGGGAGATACCTGGTTGGGGAAAACCGCGCTAGTCGACGGTAGGTCGGTGGATCTCGTCCTCCAGCGGAGGAAGTTCACCGCCATCTCCCGATGAAAAAAGCATGCACTTCACTTACGTAACTAATGAGCTCAGTAGTTGACGCGCCCGGAATCATTAACAATCAATCGACACGCTCTGCACAGAATCGCCCTTGCCGCGCTACCAGTATTTCTCTGTCTTTCTTCTGGTTCCGCACGCATTCTACTGTGTCTCGCGTCGCCTTGCATCATCCCGCATCGCCACGCACGCAATTCCCCGCAACGTCCTGCATCACCTATCGCGTACACCTGCTTTCCCTTCTCGTCACGTGTATTGTCCTGAGATTTCTTGTGCTGTATGAGCGCACCCTATTTCGTTCCACACAACCTCACATTGCTATGTGCTACATCGAGCCCACCACCCCAACCCTGTTTATCCTTTCTTTCCTGTGCACAATCCTACTTCATTTTCAATGATTGATTAGTGACTGCGGGCGCATCAACTGCTAAGGTCATTAGCCTCGTAAGTGTAGTGCATGATTTTCCCTCGTGATCTTCCCCCGCCGAATGGTGCGATCCGGGGTCGACTTACAGTCATCTAGCGGGATTTTCCCCAACCACCTCCCACCAGCGGGGCACCGCCTCAGCCGGGATATGCTCTAAGCTCCCGACCGGACTCGCAGCATGTGTGGGAATGTAGTGCATGTAAGTGTAAGTAAGCGAGGAGTGAAGGCAGAAAAAAGAAGAGGGAAGGAGAGATCGCGCGTGTTTTGTGGCCCGTTTGTTACGATTCTGGTCCGGCATTCGCCTGGTATTGATCGAGGAAAGCATGTAAAACTACCGATTAGAGCAGTCGGTCGCTATAATTGTCCTCCAGACGTGAATTGGACTGAATTCGACCTAGCTATGTAGTTGATGACGAAAATCCTATCACCGTCGAGACTGGAATCCAGGACATTCCCGTGAGAGGCACTGCAGTGGCATCAGTTGGTGCTCTGAGCTACCACTCTCGGTTCTACTTCGTATCAACCCACCCACTGATTCAAATCGTCTCGCACCCCATTGATAGATGATTTTATTCTCTGTCCCATTCCGTCTCATTCTCCTACCAGAGGTGCTTGCCCCATGGAACGCGCTCCGCTTGAGTCGTAAGTTCATGGAAAGGTCCAGTAGACCTCACTCCTTCCTGCCCAATCTGTTTGCTCTGAGGTATTTGACAGCGCCCCGTCCACTGCGTTCGGCCCCGGTCGCCGCCCTCGCCGCTCCTCCACGCGTCGCTAAGCGTCCCGCCCGCCGTCCCGCCCTCCACGCAAACACCCGTCCCTTCCCGTCCCGTGCCGTCCCGCTCCGCTCCTCCCCGCCCCACAATCGCTGCAAGAATAGCGTCACATCTCCACTGGAGCGGCAAATTGTCGACGACAACATTTAGCGATAGATACGGCGCGGCGGCGCGGGGAGTGGAGCGGAGAGAGCGGCTTTATATAACGCAGAGAGGGAAAAAAACAGATTTTGAAAATGGAAACGGTTTATAAATAACATTTGGTAAGGACAGCAAGTGAGCGATGAGTTGTCAAAAATCTCTGTTTTCCTCTCCGCCCCGTGCCCCCGGCCCTCCGGCGGCCGACAAACGAGCCCGATCGCTTTCAGCGCAGGGAGGGGGGCGGGGCGGGGCGGGGATGGCGTGGGGAGCGGGAGGGGAGGGGCTGACGGGCGGGGGAGGAGGAGGGGCCGCCGCCAAATCAAGATTCGAGCGCAGCTGCGGCGTACGTCGCCCCGCACCGCCCTCCCGCCCCTGCCCTGCCCCGCCGGCCCGGCAGAGCCCGGCCGCTCAACCGCCCGCCCGCCCCGCCCCGCCCCGCCCCTCCCCGCCCCACGCCGCGCCGCGCTGCTCCACTCCACGCCCACTCTCGCTCTCTCCCGTTCGTTCGCCCGCCCGCCTTTCGCCTCACCTTGCGCCAGCTCTCGCCACGTCCCAGAGTCCGCGTTTTCTTTAGTTCACGTTTTTCTTTCGTTCTAGGCTACTCGTTTCTCATATACTCATTTCTCTGGCAAATAGAAGTCATCTCCTTAACGTAATTTTTTTTATTTCCGTTCAGACCTTATCTAAATTCTCATTGCCTCATCGAGTCAAATAATGAAATTTTAATAATAATAATAATAACAATAATAATAATAATAATAATAATAATAATAATAAATAAAGGAGGTGATGTGGTGCTTTTACTATGCAAAAGCGAAAAATGGGGGCTCAGAAATAGAAGTTTTCAAGGTATGGAGAGAGCGGAACCCAGATGTCAGACCTACCCTAGACTCAAAGAAGCTTGCCAGTCAACGACGATACATACTCAGCAGTGGAAAATTCACAGCAGCACAACTTGCTGACATTGAGAGAAATGCGGAGTATGTACTTCGCTCGAACAACCCACATGACGAACATTTAGAACTTGAAAATGATGATCCCGTGGTAGGTTCATCTCTTTCCAGTGAAACACACGTCAGTGGTGAAAATTCGTCTGGCAATGAATTACACGATAAGGACATAATGCGAAATCTCCTTCGGCGCGAGATAGAAAGAATTAGTCAACTTCCGTTTGAATCTCGCGAACCGTTGAGGAGAATATACGAAACTGCCAAAGCTAAAAGATTGATAGAAACAGTGAATTCTGTCTTAAATGAGGTGGTGGAGACCCCAGGCAGAGATCTAGATATTACTGAAATCAATCACATCATATATGCAACTGGATATCTAGTATCTCAGATAATTTTGGGGCCAGCCAAGAACACCGATGGCCGACAGCAAAACAGAGTAAACAGCTCAGTACCCCCATGGTTGAACAGAATTAGGAAACGGATAGCCGACACCCGGCGCGAAATATCACTCTTAGCTGAGGCATCTTCTAAATCAATGCACACCTCTAAAGTTCAACGAAAAATATTCAATGTTGAACAAAAATACCAAATTGAAAATGACACCAGCAGGCTAATGGTAGTTGAAAAGCTAAAAGAGAAAATTCAAGCTTGGGCTCAAAGAATTAGACGTTACAAACGTAGAATAGATTTCCGTGTACAGAACCGGTTGTTTGAAACAGACGCGAAGAGATTCTATCGCAATCTGACTCAAAAACCGAATGGCAAAGCTGTCACTCCTTCAAAAGAACACGTCGAAGCGTTTTGGGCAGGAATCTGGGAGGAGAGCAGATCCTACAACAAAGACGCATCATGGCTTCAATCTGAAGTTGATGCTGCCGATGAACTTGTAGAAACAGTGGAAGATGTTCACCAATTCTCGGAAGAGGACCTCTTCCAAGCAATTAAGAACATGGGAAACTGGAAGTCCCCCGGGATTGATAAAATCCAGATTTATTGGATTAAGAAATTAACAGCAATACATTCTCATCTAGCAAAGGCTGTTAATAAAATTTTTGAAAACCCAAAGGAAATCCCGGAATGGCTCACACGCGGCATCACGTATTTGCTACCCAAAGCGGGAGACAGCTCTTTGGCGAAGAACTACAGGCCAATTACTTGTCTGCCAGTACTGTACAAAGTTATAACTTCAGCCATAGCTGACAAAATGTACAGACATCTAGATAAGAATCATCTAATGCCAGCTGAACAAAAAGGATGTCGTAAAGGCTCTTATGGCTGTAAGGAAATCTTGCTCCTGAATAAAGTCATCTTGAATGATGTAAAGAAACACAAACGTAATTTGAGCATGGCTTGGATTGACTACCAGAAGGCCTTTGATAGTGTACCACACGATTGGATTTTGAAGACCCTGGAGATCTATCGATTTCATCCTAGACTTATTGAATTTTGCAAGGCTAGTATGAAGTCATGGAGTACCAGGTTACTAATCCACAGCGGAAAGGAAGCAGTAGAAACCAGAAGTATTCAGATTAACAGAGGTATTTTTCAAGGAGATTCACTATCCCCTCTGCTGTTTTGCATTAGTTTGATCCCACTATCGAGACAGTTGTCGCAAGCTGACTTTGGTTTTAAGCTCCATGGTGATGAAAGGCCAGTATCACATTTGTTTTACATGGATGATCTGAAAGTGTTTGCTAAGAATGAAGCGATTCTCTCCCAAATGCTGTCTGTCGTGAATGACTTTAGCAATGACATCTGCATGAAGTTTGGTCTTGACAAGTGTGCAAAAATCAATTTAAAAAGAGGGAAACTCACAACGTCTGAGAATATTGAAATTGATACGCACAGTGTGATTCAAGATCTTGAGCCAGGTAAAACTTACAAATATCTGGGCATTGAAGAATGTGAAACCATCTCGAATGACAGAATGAAAGAGAGAATTCGTAGGGAGTATTATAGGAGAGTGAGACTGGTCCTGCAGTCCGCTCTGAATTCCAGGAATAAAATTTCTGCAATAGGTAGTTTGGCGGTACCTGTAGCCGAATACAGTTTTGGACTAGTGGACTGGACTGAGCAAGAAATTCGCACCATGGATCGAAAAACCAGAAAACTG
The DNA here is from genome assembly GCA_031308135.1 of Acheta domesticus. Taxonomy (NCBI): domain Eukaryota; kingdom Metazoa; phylum Arthropoda; class Insecta; order Orthoptera; family Gryllidae; genus Acheta; species Acheta domesticus. The sequence goes on from JAHLJT010000631.1 coordinate 254,050,228, forward strand.
CTAACAATGCATCATGTTGCCCACCCTCGAGCTGATATACATAGACTTTATGTGTCACGTAAGGAAGGAGGAAGAGGCCTCAGACAAATTGAGGCCTCCTGGCACAACGCAATAGTCGGGATGGGAAAGTATGTAGTCAGCCATCAAGATGACCCTCTAATGATGCAGGTCATGAAATCTGACCGAAGAATGGGAAACAGAGGCATTGTTAGTGTAGCTAGAAGCATTGCGAAGAAAACTAGGCAAGACACGTCGAATAACACAGACACTGAACTTCTGATGCTGCTAAACATGAAGTGTGAAACACAAAAAATGTTAAAGAAATCGTGGAGAGACAAACCACTCCACGGACAATACCTAAAAAGAATGGACAAGGTGCAGATCAATAAAGATCAATCATTTATGTGGCTTAAAAGGGGACGAATGAAGCCAGAATCGGAAGCACTTGTAATAGCTGCCCAAGATCAGGCCTTGAGAACACGACATTATGATAAAGCGGTTCTCAAAATCTCCCAAGATGATAAATGCCGCATTTGCCTGGAGCAAGTAGAAACCATTGATCATATTGTCTCAGCTTGTCCAATCCTAGCAAAGACGGAATACCTGAAAAGACATGACAGGGTGTGTAGCTACCTCCACTGGCAGATCTGTACCGCCCTCGAAGTTCCAAACACATGCCCCAAGTGGTACGAACACTCACCAAAACCGGTGACGTCTGTTGGATTGTGTACGATATTGTACGACCAACAAATTCAAACTGATCGCACGATAGCGGCAAACAAACCGGATATAGTTATCCGGGATTAGGTAGCTGGTTGCAACCTGGAGTAGATTTTCTATTCAGCCGACTCGTAACATCTTAAGTCGTGATGTAATGGAATAATAATAATAAATATTATTATGTAAAGAAAGCCACCGTTTCGAACACGAAGATTGTTTCAAAATACATTATTGTAAGATTATATTATTACGTTAATAAGTACCTATTTTGTTTTATATTTTCCAATTACAGTTTGTGAAAATGACTTCATGTCTAATATTCAGAGTTCACTTCCAAAGTAATTTCAAGAGAATTATTAAGTATTCGCACAATTTTATCAAGCTCTTAGACAAGAAGATAGTTTATTATGTCCTTGGAAAGCAATAAAACAATTTGATGAAATAATATATTTAAAAAATCTTATTCTTCAATATAAAATTAAATTACATAACATATGACAAATAAAAGAATTCTTCGAAATTTTATTTTTTCACTCTATTAAGAAAAGTAGCTTCTTAATAATTTATTTATTCTTACGTAAATGATTCACATTTAAATTAAAATTAAATTGAAACGCTTTAGATACAGAAAACAAACAAAGAATTCTAAACATTGAAATGTTTAAAAATGTCTAGAATTTAATTCTACTATTAAAGTTATAAGCACTAGACAGCGTTCGTAAGTGCTTCGTTTGTCATTGATACTATCTTTTCACATGTATTGAAATGGAACCAGCTAATGATGTCATTCCATTAAGGTTCAAAATGAACGTATTGTATTCTGATATTAGCCTAAGATTACTTTCAAAGCTGTCCCTGAATCTTCAGGAGGCCCCTGCCCACAAGGGATTCAATGGGTTATTATTATTATTATTATTATTATTATTATTATTATTATTATTGTTATTATTATTGTTATTGTTATTATATTCCCAAACAGGACGGCTTCAATCTGATCCGATTATATATTTATAATGAGTCATGTGTTCTTGATCATACTTATATTTCTTGCGTTTCTTCAATCTGCGCATCATTCTTGCGAGCCGAGGGCGTTTTGCTTTTGCGCAGAAGTTAAATTTGATCGGTTTCGACGTGAACGCGCGCGGCCAGAGAGAGAAACTCTTCCCGAAGAGCGGAGCGGTGGCGTACAGAGGAACGGCGCGGCGCGGCGCGGCGGCGGGGCCGCGACGGATGGGGCAGCCGGGGGCGGAGGGAGGGAGGGAGGGCGGCTACCTCCTTCAAAGTTTTATACGCCCTCCTTGCGACGACTTCACCGACGGCACGATCGTTTCTGGCAGGACGTCTCCGAATGGTTCCGTTCTTTATCGTCACGTATCATTTCCGCTCGACTGGCTGCCCGCCGCCGCCGCCGCCGCCGCCTGCCGATCCGATCCGATTCGATTCGATTCGCTCGGTTCTTTGCGAGCACCGCGTTGCAAGGGACACCAGCAGGCCCGCCCGTCCCCGCCCCGCGCCCCGCCACACCGACCCCCACGCTTCGCCCCGCCCGCGGATTCATGGCTCCGGAAAGACTTCCAGAGGAACAAAGTGGGCGGTCTGGCGAGGCGATTGGAGATCCCTGTGAGAAGGGTTTGAAATTGATGCTGGCCTGGGAGGTCGGCACTCTACAGAATGGCAAACAGACGAGCGGTTGGAGAAACGTACACGATTGCTGTTTTGATTGCCAGGAGGGAAACTATAAATTAACTCATCAAAATGTTTGTCATTCAGTACTGCTTGTTAACATTCATTGTAAAATATATATATATATATACAAAGTAGATAGAAATACAGAATTCTGCGATAAGACTCTAGTACTATATGTAGATAAAGTATTTTTCAGTCAAAATGGTTTACAACAACAATAAGCAGGTAGTTCCTGCTGCGAAACCCCAGAAGAGAAAAATTAAGTGCACACGCTTTAATTACAAACTAACTTTGGCTTTCTAACAGCTGGATGACTTTCTGCCTCGTCCCATTTTCTACACTCCATTTTCCCATAACCACTCATGACAGGTCAATAGTTAAGGGAGAGTAATAACACATGTAGATTTCATACGGAGTCTACACCAGGGCAAATTTGTTAAGTGAACTGTTGAAATGTTGGCAAGCCTGTTAAAAGCGTTCAATTATTATATTACTTAATTTGTAATAAAGGTTACAATTTTTCCTCTATTGTAATCAGGCAACTCCACATCTATATATACCTTTTACAAAATGAGTTTTATAAAGAGAGTAATATAAAATGAAGTATGTTTTAGTCTCGTTTTGTTAATTTATCAAAATAGAATTTTCACTGGTGATAGCGGTAAATGTGAAAACATATTCATTATTTTAAAAATGTTTTTGTTAACTGACATGTTAAAAAATTACAGAGCAAACAAAATCAGCAAAATCTTCATGAATTGATGAGCTATCATGAATGTTCAACATAGCTTTCAAATGTAAACTATATTTACGTCACAAAAGTTACAACCTGAAACAAAAAGAGATAACGTACTGCGGGCATGAAACAAGAACCATTCCATTAATGGAATTCTCACTATGACCGCCGTTCACCATGTAAACCATTAGCCAAGAATTCCGCGAGGTCCCCCTACATTCGCTGCGAGTGCGTCCTGTGACATATTTAGCAAACAGCAGTCGTTGTCTGTGTGCTTGTGTTTGCAGTGGGCGAAGGAGTGCGCGCCCTGAGGGTGCCTCTCCCTGAGGGCTGGCGGGCGCGCGGGGCCGCGCAGCCGGGCACTCCGCGCAAGGCCCGGTTCCCAGGGGCCCGCCCGCGGAATGCCTTAACACGATTTTGATGACGGGCAATGAAACGGGCCGGAGACCAGCTTGTAAATCACGGCGGAATGGCGAGGGAGGCGACGTGGTGGCAACGACGGGAAGGAGGGCCTTGGTTGAAGTGGGTGGAGTGATGCTGGTACCGGTAACGGGTCCGGTATGAGTCGAATGAATTCGTTTTAATGTCATTTGAAGTAGACGCAATGTTTTCGCTGACGTCGTGGTGGAGACACCTCTGATGTCAATGGGTAAGGGAACGCAATTGGCAAAATATCAGAAGTAGAGCCGTCATTGTGGACGAGAGAGTGGAATTGAGATCTTTTTGGGTTTCACGGTAATATTGAAGTTTTGGTCGCATGTACGGCCTCTGATGAAAACAAAATACGATATACCTGAATCATTAAAATTCTTCTGAATGAAGCAAAACTGTCGGTTCCTTGTGATAGATTTTCGAAGAAAGAATTCAACGATTGTTAAACGAACAGTGTATAAACCCTCAAACGAAACATTTAGAGAGAATGCACTACCTCATTTAAGCAATGGTAATTTCAGTTCAGTTGAGATTGACGCACTGTGTGGGCGGGGGTAGCTAGTGTGGCGGTTCCACAGCTGTCGTGGAGGGCGGAGAGAGCGATGTCGCAGGCTGAAGTGGAGGTGGCTGCGGCGCAGCACTTAAAGAGCAGTCGCCCCGCGCGACCACCAGTGTTTGCGCAGCGCCCTCCCCCGCCCCCCGCCCCCCCGCCCCCGCCCCGCCAACCCCCGCGCCGCAGACCCCCTCCTCGGGAAGCGGGCCTAAGAGCATTCCGTATTGTGTCCATTGACCCCTGCAACATATTTCAGTCGAAACCCGGCCAATATTTGCTGGAAATTCGAGACCTTCTGTTGCCGTCCTTTAAAATCGGATTTAATAAAATAAACACTCTGTTGATAAAGCTCCCGGCAAATATTTTACCTTGTTCTGTGTGTGCGTGCGCGCGCGCGTGTGTATAACAGGGAAAAAAGCCTGATTTTGGCACACGTCAGCTTCAATGTTGTCACTCAGTTTTGTTGGTTCTGCAGCGAGGGGGCGCGCGCGGCGCGGGAGGGAGAGGGGGGAGGGGAGGGAGAGGAGGGTGGGGGAGGCCCCGGCGCCGGGGGAGACCGGATGAAATGGCGCTGCAGTTATATGTGGAAACGAGTTTGATACATTCCTGCGGAAACTAATCACAAACAGACAATAAAACTGAATTGTCGGGGTTGGGGGGAGGAGGGTAGGCAGGCAGACTTTCGACGCAGCAAAATTAAATATAGCATGAAGATCTGTCCGGATGTCTATGTGCAGCTCGTAACTCGTGTCGGTGATCGCTAATTAGAACGATGGCTGTGTTATGTTCGTTGATTCTTACAGATGCTGTACGGATAAGGGAGATGTTTAACTGATCGTTAGTTAGGAATACTAATACGTTTCAATGGCATCACCAAATTTTTAACACAACGAAAACATTGCAAGTAAACCTGAAAACTTTCAGAAAGTCAATACATGAACATATCTGAACACATACCTGTAATATTTTTTATTGTATTTATTAACAAACTAATTAAAACTTTATTCTTTCGAAATTAGTTGGTAAACAATTGCTAAAATTTATTTCTAATAAGTATATGTGACTTTTTAAACTATACAATTACCCATTTCAATTTTTTTCTGCTCTAAATTATCACATGTTAACTCAAGACTTTTGAGCTTAAACCGCTGAAGCCACAGAGACCCGGCTTGCATTTCCTTATTATTATTATTCTCAAGTGGTCTTCCAATACGTAATCTTTCCTTTTACTTTTCCTCTCTATACTATAGTGTAGGATGGAAAAGTATTGTAATCACCTCAACTTGATCTCGAACATCGGTCGTAAAATTCGTGCTTTTGGCTCTTTTTAGCTGTAATAGTACATACATGTCAAGATAAGGTACGTGAGTATTGTTTCAAAGGTGGTTAAGATTGGCGCAGGTGGAGAGAAGAGACTTACTATTTTATACTAAAAAATCGATAGATTTATATCGATGGGATGTCTCGGTGCTTGGGTGTGTCACGCATAACTGTCAGATTCGAAGCTTTTGAGCTAGAACTTGACAAATATGTCAGGAAAAAGATCTAGTTGCGCTATTCCGGAGATCGTTAATATTTGGGGGTCCTTCACGTGAAGCACCTTTGACATTTTTAATATTTTCTGAAAAATGGCTGGAATTTTTTTCTTCGATTTTTGTCCATGTAGAAAAAAGTGCATTTATATGTATAGTTTAGTTCCGACTTTATTAAAATCTGACAATTAGAAACTTGTAAAATTCTTTATATTTAAAACACTTAAGGGTTTTGTTTAGAAAGAAGTTTGAACATACCAAACACAGAAGTTTGAAAATTTTGTGATTTTTGCTTAACATGAAAGATAATGGACTTAAGATGTTTCATCACTTTCTATTATTAATCAGTTTTACAGAATAACTACTAAATGTTAATAAAACCATAAAATTAATACAATGAACGTGCCTACCGTCATTTGTTCATTATTTCATTGTGAGTGTTTTGTTCATTTGTTTGTTGTGAGAGTTTGTTGTGAGCGTTTTTTTTCTTTCATCCTGAGTCGATCTTTTGGGCGTATTTGGCATTTCATCTTCGAGGAAACGTATGTGTAAGGCTGCTGTTAGAGAATCTAAAGCGAATTTTCATTTCGAAGAATGTTTGTAAATATAAATATTTGTAAGTATATGAACGCAATGTCTATCAATCGTTTTGCACCAGTGCATTCACAAAAAGTATCATTTATAATTATGGGGTCCATTACGTTTTTAAGATAAGGTGGACAGCAGGATTTCTTTGCCATACTCTAAGAAGGAACCTCTTCGACAGCCACTGCTTGGCTACTGCTGGCAACATAACTTCAAGTTATGTCCGTGTGCTCAATTCGTCAATGGGGTCGAATGGTTCACTTGCAAAAGATTCCCGGCACAACTTCCTACAAAGCCATTAACCAACAAGACTCATTTGTTTTCCAACCTGTCAAATTGATCCCTTCTTAGAGGGTTTTTTTTCTAGGGGTTTTCCAACCGACAGACGGTTACCCTTTGGGATGACGGTTACCCTACACCCTGATGGGACGCATATTCGACCATACACTAGACATCAACACACTTTGCGGACTCCTCGGAACCGGGGTCAGCAGAACGCGAGGCCCTCCGCGACAACACATACATGAGAGACGAGGGACAAACAACCATGCCCAACGCGGGACTCCAATCCGCGGCCCTTCGGACCAGGCGCTGAGTCTACACGCTCTTAGCCACCTCGGCCATCCATGTCGTCCCTTCTTACGGTAAGTTCTCTATATTAATGGTAAATAGATAATACATACATGTATATTCAATAAATGAATATGCAATGTCTTGCCTCCAGTTATCTGTAAAGAAAACATCCGGGAAATATCGATTCTGAGACTTGCTCTATGGTATCAGGTGTATTTCATCCGCTATTCATGGTGGAAAAAATATTTAAATACCTTAAGGAAACTGTACCACATAAAATTACTATTCGCGAATATCTGGAAATATTTCAAAATAACAATCATTCAATAATTTGGAATTGGTCGGTGGTATATTTTTTTCAGCCGAAGTGTTGAACTAAATTTTAGACATGTAATACACAGAGTAATAATATTGTTGAAATTAATTGCCTTTTGATTTGAGAAATATTAATTTTTAATACATGTATTTTATTTCATTCAGATAGAAACATAACATTAGGCAAACCAATAGTTATTTACATAACCAGTACATAAAGTGTAAGAATGAAATGTTCATGATAGGAGCCGTCAAAGAGACTTTTGGACGGGTGAAATATATTATTCTTTTAGTTCGAATTCATAGAAAGTTACAAGTATACACTCTAAGCATCCCCACATGCGAGGTAACAGGCCATGTTGATTCGTATCACCCGCAGTGTCCTGTTTACTTTTCAGTAAGCAGTTTTTTTAATGCCAATGTCTTCCTGCGTACTACGGTATGCATACAACAATAGTTACTTATGATATAATTGGTAAAAGTAGCATTTATTTTGCGAGTAGGAAAAGTTGGAACTCGAGGCCGATCTGCCGAGTAGCGAGGTGCCACGAGCAAAATGAAATCACTTTGATCATGTGTGTCCTACACTACTTTTAAGAAGCCTTACTGGCATTCATTTTATTTTCATTCAAGCGTACAAATCACTATGTTACACTAGTGCTAAAAGTTCAACTAATGCTAAAATTTTCCCCAAATTAACTGCTTTTACTGGGGAGTTGTCTAAAAAGTCTGTTTCGCCTTATGCCTACCGCAAACTAACACTTTCCAATAAATAAACAGTGAAGGTAATTACTAGTTTCCATCCACAAGTGCTGAATAATTAGTTTTTGATCCGAGGATAAACGAGAAAGTTTTTTGACAGGACACTGAATAATTTTCTCGAGAAACTCATAAAACAAAAGAAATTCAAAACTTGCGAGAAACAGAGCTTTTAATATATTTTGTACGAAAAGGGAAAAAATTAAATTTAAGTGGATCTCATAAACACATATTTCATTGCGATTACACTCTTTATTCCTTTGTAAAATATATCATTTTCATAAAACCTCGGATTTCACTTAATCAAAAGAAGAAAGGAGCAAAGAGAAGCTAACTTCAATACCCTGGAGCTACCAAAAGCCTAACGATAGCCTGTCACGAAAGCCAACGCTCCGTAGAAAAAGCGGCTTCACAGTATTTGCAGGGATTGAGGGAAAAATGAAACCTTCCACGCGAGCATTTATACACATTCAGCGAGAATCAACCGCAATAAGAGCCAACGATGTAGAGGAAGTCCCTGTGTAATTCCCGGCGCGGTCCATTTCGGTTCATATAACACACATTCCCTCCCCGCGGGTCCTTTTTAGGAGAAGCCATTGGGTTCAGGGGGCGGGGGTGGGAGAGAGGGAGGGGCAGGGGGTGCGGCCGGTGCCTCCGACATTGCCGACATGCGGGCGGGAGGCAAAAAGAAATATTTCTCTTCACGGATCCTCCCCTTTCTCGTTTCCAAAAAAATAAATCTTTCCGCTTTATTTTTTTCTCTCCCTTTTCTCCCCCTTTTCCGGCATGTGTGTGCGAATTTGAGCAGTATTTTCATAAAATTATATCTGCCCACATTCACTTTGTGTGGCCGGCGCGGGCAGGGCGCAGCCTGGCGGTCGAGGAGGAGGAGTAGGAGGTGGAAGAGGGCAGGCGTGAAAGGTGCTGGAGGGGGGGGAGGGGCGTGGTGAGAGGGGAGGATGAATGGAGGGAGGGGGGGCTAAGGGAGGTAAAGAAGTGCGCCGCAGAGGGTACATATATTTGTGCCAATTTCCCCCGCCCCGTTAAAGCAAATTTCCTCCCGATCTCTATTTTTTATCATCGTATCCTATCCCTTCAACACCTACCCTCCCCGTCCCAATAGGGACCATTTTTACATAAATATGGCTTCAACGTTCTCTTCCCTTCCATATTCCGGGAAAATCGGCATTAACCTACACATTGTATCTGTATTTAAAGCGAAGCGTAACAATGGTTACACTATGTTCGCCAAAAAAGTAATAAAACGAGGAGAATGAATGTCACTGATATGGGTTTCAACTGCAGAAAAGGGGGCGAAATTAATAACAAGAATAATAATCGGCGGAGGCGCGCGGCTGCCGCGCCAGTTCATTTCTCGGGGCCAAGGCGCGCGAGGGCGCGGGGAGGGCGAGCGGCCCACGTGGCCGTGCGTCATTAAGGACGTAATTGATAAAAATGCGAACGGCTCTTGTGAAGTATGAGGGGCTTTATGAGCGGGCCTTGCGGCGCGCGGCGGCGCCCTTGTAGCAGCGAGGGCGGCGTCTGGCGCGGCGGAGGATTATTCCGCGACCGTTGGCACATTTGGGTTTTTATCCGTCGAAAATGGCATTGATGGAAATTCGTTGTTTAATAAAAGACCTTTGCTGTCTGGAAACAACTAAAATGTTCGCGTAACTCGCAAGTTAGGGTGTTAAAGGAATAAATCTTGTATGTAGTTAGTTCATAAACACGTTGAAGTCGGTAATATTGTACTACAATTATCCAACCACAAAAATTACGAAACCACACAAGTTTTACCGAACATAAAGAAAACCCTCTTCAGAGAAGCAGGCAATGTTTAATGACCAACCATGTCAATTTTTCTTTGCCATTAGGTCCCCATGAACTATTCATCTCGATCTCGGAGAATACATACACTCTTTCATTTAGACGTAACTTCAGAAAACGATGCAGAAATTATATCTAACATAAGTAATACAATCGGATAATCCTCAACCTTCTTCAAGGCAGGGCACTTAACACCAATATTTAAATTCTTATGAGAAGACATGAAATTCTGTTGGAATGCACAGATACTTGGCGCTGTGTCAGTGTCTTTCAGTGAATTGCTGACCATTTCATCTACGTTCAAGACAAATCTTGTTATTCTTCTTCTGCACTTCGGAGCAGGTTTAAACCTAATCCATGTCTTCACAAGTTTTCCTTCCATCGCTTTTAGGGGTCTGTTCTTCCATGCGGTTGTTAGAGTAAAGTTAATTTAGGTAGTATTGTGTTATCCATCCCTTGTATGTGTTGATATCACTGTTGTTTCGGTATGTAGTTATTTTTCTTCCAATTCCTTCGGCTCGTAGTTTTTTCTTATAAATCATGAAAGTAATTCCGCCTTCCCCGGGAGAATCCTACATTGGTACAATGGTCCAGCTCCACAACTGCTGCCGGCCAAGTAAATTCCAGGCGTCTTCAAAGGTCCAGCTTCACATTACAAATTATTTGCAAACTGTTGAGGTGTGAAATTCCACTGATTCTGACCCTCAGTTCAACCTCAAGATCCTTGAAATCGAGAGTTCTGGACCGCGAGGCCAGGAAACAGGAGACGGTGCCGGTAGCTGTTCCAAAGGAGCCAGAAGGTCACCAAGTTGTCCGACCGCAGGGCTGCAGGGCGACGGACAGCGGGCGGCGGCGGCGGCGGCGGCGGCCCTTCCGGTCGAGCGCAGCGGCGACCGCAAGGCGCGGGTGGGCTGCCAGCCGCACCGCCAAGGCAGAAATCCCTTCGCCCCTCCCGCCACGGCAAGACGGCGCGACGGCGCACGGGTCACCGGCACTGCTCGCCACTCCACCAACCCCGAGGAGCTCGTGCACGACGTGTTATTAGCGCAGATTAATATTGTGAGTAAATGACTGTCAAATTCAAATTACAGTGAACAGGTTTCATTTGTAATTCAGCTGAAATCGAATATTTATATTCTGGGACTTTTGTATACATACTTCACTCGCAATACTTTATTTTACGACTTTACTTTACGCGGTCGTTTGTTTAGACTAGTGTTGTCAAGGTCGATGGCACGAATGCCACGACGAAATCGCCCCTCCTCGCAGTTCCTCACCCTGCCACCAGAGACAACGCCATCCCTCCTGTAAAACGGTTGGGTTACTAATTGTTTCCTTTCCCGACGCTAGTTGCGCAGAGAAGCTCTTGGTATGCTACGGTGTCACGACGCGTACCACTGCTACCAGTAGAAGACCTTGAAACCACTGATTTAGACAGTCTAAGAGTAAGCTTGATTCAAGAAAATTATTTTTCAATAGTCTAAAGTCGATCTGTGTTTGAGGATGTAATCGAATTTCAACCAAAATTATTTGGTGGAAATATGATTAACATCTTTGAAAGAGCTTCATGCGTTTACATTTTCCTTTTTTGTATCATTGCATTTATTATTCGTTTCCACACGTTTTAGTGTTTTTACAACATAACTACACAAATAACTTTCAACTCCCACCTGAAGATACTTTACGAACATTTCCTAGTACTAGAGCAAAACTGAAAATCCGACAAAAAATGTCCAAATCTCTCATTTGATATTTTCTTTTTTATGGAGGATCAAGTCAATCAGAAAATAAAAAATTCACTTCCATCTGAATTCAAACTAAACTCTCTCAGGTCTAAGAAGTCATGATCAACGGGCTTGGAAACATTTTGTGGGCAATAACTCAGAGGTTAAGATGCAAATGATTAGTCTTTTGTATAATTTTCAACAGCTTTCTTAGGTCAAAATTTCCAAGAATGTGAAAAAAGTGATTATTGATGAAATGTAAATAAATAATAAGTTCTACCCCTGAATGTTAGATTTACCCAAAAAGAGAATATACAATAAAACGGTATTTTCTTAGATACAGTCAATTCACATCAAGAAAATGTTTTATTTTAATATAGGAAATGGCAACCTTGCCCTCAACATACATTCTAAAGATGTTTTTCTATGAATATATCCGTACGAGAATAAACGTGGTACTAACGAATGTTTAATAAATCTAATATGAATTTTCTTTTCTTTATTTGTCCATCAGACGCTCTCATCTCCATTTTTAGCGCAGGGCGCGCAAGGGAAGCTGCGAGGGAGCGAGGGCGGAGGCGGGACGCACGGGGCGCCGGGCGCTGTGGGCGGGGCGGCGTCTGGTGAAGCCGGCTGGGGAGCAACGGGGAGGAGCGGCGCGGGGCGGGGCGGGGTCGAGCGGGGCGGGACAGGGTGGAGCCGGGCGGGGCGGGGTGGAGCCGGGCGGGGCAGGTGGAGCGGGGCGGAGCGGGGCGGGGCGGAGCGGGGCGGGGCGGAGCGGGGCGGGGTGGAGCGGGGCGGGGTGGAGCGGGGCGGGGTGGAGCGGGGCGGGGTGGAGCGGGGCGGGGCGGGGCGGAGTGGAGCAGGGCGGGGTGGAGCGGGGTGGTGCGGGGCGGAGCGGGGTGGAGGGGGGCAGGGTTGAAGCGGGGTAGAGCGGAATGAGATAGAGGGGGCGCGGCGGGGCAGGCGGGGCGGAGTGAGGCGGGGCATGGAGGGGAGGGGCGGAGCGTGGGCAGCGACTCCTCGGCCGCCGCCAGCGAAAGAAGCGCGCTCCCATAAAAAGCGGCTAGGAGCGGTAGACAAACATGGGGTGTTTATGCGCGTCTTTCCGAATGTGAGAGGCTCCCGTCTATTTTTCAGCTTATGCATATGCATCGAAGCTACGGCGCGGCACGGCGCGGCATGGCGCGGCGCGGCGCGGCGCGGCGTAGGCGCGAGCGGGGGCGGGGGCGGGGGCGGGGGCGGGGGCAAGCGCGAGGGTGCGGCAAGACCTGCAGCCTCCATGCCACCGCCGCCGCCGCCGCTGCCGGACACTTATCGATCTGGCCGCTTCTTGGCCGAGGCCGCGGCCGCGCCGGGCCGCTTCTCGGCGCGTTCTTTTCGGTGCGCGCGTACAACCAGTGTCGGAGCTTCACAATTTTGGGTCCGGGGCAGCACTGAAATGTAGCAACTCTCCCCTCCCACCGCGAAAAATAAAAATGTGAAAGTTGTATCAAGAAATCGTATGAGTAGTTTTATTTCAACAAATAACAAAAATTACAACGTTTAACCTACAAAAGTTTGGGGAAATATATTTTAAATAATAGTTTTAAGTAAAAGTATGTAGTGATCAAATAATACAATTTCCACGGTGATCTTAAAACGCCTAAAAATTGTTGTGTTTAGTTAGTGTTTAATAAAATTATTTGTTAAATACGTGAAAGAATAAATATGAATTTCAGGAGAACCTATTTTCATATTAGCATCATTTGATTCATTTCATAGATGCACATGTACCATAAGTGATGTCTTTAATTAACGATTTAAGGTAAAAAATTAATTGTAAATTTTATAAAATATCGGACTACTGTACCGTAACTTATAAAATTACGATAACGATTTTCTCGAGTTCTGATTTCTTTTTTAATATTTTATTAATTTTTCTCCATCAGTCCATTTATCGGGCCTCTAGACTTGCGGGGCCCTGGGAGATCGCCCGGTTTGCCCATGCCGAGCGCCGGCACTGCGTGCATCTCGCCTCTGAAAAGTTTCGAGGTTTATATGGTAATCAGAAAGCGAAATAATCTGAAATCTGCTATTAATAATATCGCTGGTGAAGTTGACCCCTTCTAATAATTGAGAAAAGATGTTGTCAGGTATCAGTATTTTTTATTCTAAAAGATCTTTTCGATCGCGTTGCAACGATGATGAGACGATCGGTGCAATCCAGTTTCCTTACGCATCTGACATACAACTTAAAATTTTGTAAATAATTTGTACAATTCTTCAATTTTTACATCAATTTATATTTTTTATATTCTATTCAATAATCACTTAATGCCTGTGCATATTTTCAGATTAGTTCTGATGATGATCGCTAAGCAATCAAAATGATCTTTAGAATAAAAATATTGATACTTGAAAACACCTTTTCTTACTTGAAATATGCTAGGTTATTTTGTAATATTATTTTTTGTAAATTATTGACAAAATAAAATATTGTTTCTAAATAATCACTCATGTTAATATTTTACGGTGAGTTGATGTGGTTTTTAATCATTCTTAGATGTTAAGAAGCTGAAAAGAAGATTTAAATATTGTATATTCCAGAATAGGGTACGGCAAATTTAAAACATTAGGTTGGAGCAAATTGCTGAATCCAATCCAAGTTCACTGCTGATTGCGATCCATTGAAGCTTCAAATATTACTTTTCCACGACAAGTTTCCTCAAATATCTTTATAATACTATCATACAATATGCAGACCTCTCTTTATGATGAATTTATGTTTTTTATAACAATTTTTTAAGTAAATGTCAGGCAGAAAGTGAGACAGAAAAACTGAAATTTCAACAGCGTTTGATCGTTGTTCGAGGCTTGTTTTATTTACATTTTTCAATGTGCTTATTATTGGCACATACTTCGTTATTCACCAGTTTTGTGGAATAAATTTCCACTTATCTCGTCAACTTTTTGCCAAAATAATCATTACATGCATTGTTCGTCAAAATTACTTCTTTCATATATTCGTGTTAAAGTATTAAGATATTAATTATTAATACGTCCATTGTTCATATTATATTTTCTATCTCATTTTCGATATATTAAAAATTTGTCAACAACTTCATATTCTGAGACCGTAAGCGTGAATTCCAACACTTTGATGACTACTAACGGTAACCCATGTTCCAGGACAAACATTAGGTGAAATATTTAGCAAGCTGAAATAATCACTGTGATTGATTGATTGTTCGTTATTCCGGGCGCGTCAACTAAGTCCCGTAAGTGTGGTGTGTGATTTTTCACCTGGAGATGCCGGTGATGTTTCCCCGCTGGATGGCGAGATCCGGCGCCAACCTACCGTCGACTAGCGGAGTTTTCCCCTCAAGCAGGTATCTCCCACCAGCGGGGGCACTGCCCCAGCCGCGATAAACTCTAAACTCCCGACCGGGCTCCCGGCATGTGTCGTTGTGTAGTGCATGTTCGTGCGAGTAAGGCGTGAGGATAGCACAAGAAAGAGGCAGGAAAGATCGCGCACGGTCCGTGGCCCGTTTGTTAGGGTACTGCTCCGGCATTATCCTGGTGTTGATAGGAGAAATCACGGAAAATTCCCGATCAGAGCAGCCGGCCGCTAGAATTCTCCTCCAGACAGCGACCCAGCTCACAATCTATTATCGAAAATTCTGCTGCCGTCGGGAGTCGAACCTAGGACCTCCTTGTCAGAAGGGCTGCAGTGACATCAGTTGATGCACTGAGCCATCTCTCCCGATAAAAATGTGAAAATGTTGAAGGGATACAACAAATACCGAGTAAAATTTGTGAAATGAGTTAATTTAACTTTTAAACTCCCTGAGAGGAACGACGATACTATTAGGAATTAGTTACGTTGAGTATTATCTCACACTTAGTTCTTGAAGGTCTCATCAAAAGTTTATTCTTTAATTAAAGTTTCTTAAAACTGCATTTTTATACCTTTCTCTATAATTAGCCAACATTGCAAGTTTCCTCATTACTCTTACTAAAATGATAAAAAACGTTAGTATTAGTTCTGATTTGTTTCTTTAAATGCAAATTACTAGAATATAATTACAACTTTTTAGTCGTATTTCCGTGAATCAAGAACTTGTGATAAGAATAATAAAGGGTGAATAATTTTTGTCCAATCTTATCATCTATTATGCTCTCAAGAAACTGGCGCTGTGCAATTTATAAGCAATTACGATTATAACAAACTTATTTGTATTAGACGATGTTTTAATAGAAATGAAAATATATCAGAACCATCACAGATTAAATTATTTGAATCCCAAAACAGGAACATTGGGGTGTGCATAACAAGCAGCTCTCCCCTCTTTTGAGTTTCCCCATCGTAGTGGAAAATGACATCACACGCTCCGTCGTGCAACTCTCCCATATGTTGCCGCGCCCAGCCCCCAAAGGAAGAAAAACATTAGCCCCTTCATAACAGCAGTAATTGTCTCCTTCGTCCTAAGGGAGAAAAGCAAAGATCACACGTCAGAAAAATAAAAATAAGATTCAAACAATTAATTTTATTACTCATATTATTATTATTATTATTATTATTATTATTATTATTATTATAGTTGTTGTTGTAGTTCATCCACTACATCACGACTAAAGATGTTATAAGTCGGCTGAATATAAAATTTACTCCAGATTGCAAACAGCTACCTAAAGAGCAGATCTAGAGACTGCCGGTGCCTCTACAATACTTTGCACAAAATGTGGGCTGTTCCAAATAAAGCAATTTCTTGCACTACCCAGTCTTTTGAATTACCGGGGACTTTAGAGAAGTTCTTACACAAATTTTGCGGAACAAATCCCAGAGTTCCGATAACTATTGGGATGACCTGTGCTTTTACGCCCCACATTCAGCTGATATCGGTTTCCAAACTCTTTTATTTGAGACGTTTTATCTGCCTCCGACGTTTTGATAGCAAGGTACAGCAACATCGACAAATAGACTTTTTTTTCTCCAAATCCCTGATAACAATATCCGGTTTCTTCGCGGCTACCGTGTGATCCATTTAAATTTGTTGGTCGTATATTGTTTGAATAGAGTCCAACAGATGTCACCGGTTTTGGTGAGTGTTTGCACCACTTAGGGCATGTGTTTGGAACTTCGATTGCGGTACAGATCTGCCAGTGGAGGTAACTACACACTTTGTCGTGTCTTTTCAAGTATTCGATCTTTGCTAGAACTGGACAAGCTGAGACGACATGATCAATGGTTTCTACTTGTTCTTGGCAAATACGGCATTTATCGTCTTGGGAAATTTTGAGAACCACTTTATCATAATGTCGTGTTCTCAACGCCAGATCTTGAGCAGCTATTAGAACTGCAGAACTGCTTCCAATTCTGGTTTCATTCTTCCCCTTTTAAGCCACATAACTGATTGATCTTTGTTGATCTGCACCTTGTCCATTCTTTTTAGATATTATCCATGGAGTGGTTTGTCTCTCCACGATTTGTTGGACATTCTTTGTGTCTCACATATCATGTTTAATAGCATCAGAAGTTCAGTGTCTGTGTTATTCGGCGTGTCTTGCATAGTTTTCTTTGAAGTGCTTCTTGCAACTGTAGCGTCGTGGCGCGCTCAAACGGTGACTACCTCTGGCAGGTGGCAGGATGTTAAACAAAGGGCGCAGAAGATCACGCATTTGGAATTTCTGCCTAGCGCGGATACGGCGCGGAGGCAATGGGGTCGGCGAAAGGCCTATATAACGGACGAGAACAATGCTTCCTTCTTCTTGTTTCTCAGCAGCGTCGGCGTGTGGTTGTGCGTAAGTTTGTGCGAGTGGCGCACGTGGGCAAGGGGCCGGCAATTCATTGTCGTGACGAGCGAGACATGCATGAGGTCTCAGATGTAGAGTGGTGTGGTAGCCGTTCGATTAAAATCTCTCCTAGTAGTGGGATCTATTTAGTTAGTTAATTGTAAGCAGTGAAATTTTTAATTTGTGACTACGGTCTAGTTTATGAATAAACTCACTGTTATTACAACCCACTATCGTCTGCGTTTTGATTACACCCGTATGACGCCACACTACACTAACAATGCCTCTTCAGTAGAAAATTCACAGCAGAACAACTTGCTGACATTCAGAGAAACGCGGAGTATGTTCTTCGATCGAACTACCCACATGACGAACACCTAGACTTTGAAAACGATGGTCCTGTTGAAGGTTCATCTCTTTCCAAAGAAACGCCCGGATGTGGTGAAAATTCATCTGGCACGATAAGGACATGATGCGAAATCTCCTTCGATGAGAGATAGAGTTCGTCAACTTCCATTTGAATCTCGTGTACCGTTTAGGAGAATATACGAAAATTCGAAAGCTAAGAGAATGATTGAGACAACGAAGCTTAGATTATTGTTCCATTAATAGATTAGATTATTATTATTATTATTATTATTATTATTATTATTATTATTATTATTATTATCTACTACAAAGTTCGTATGTGTTTGTTAAAAATATATTGTGCTTTCGTTGTTAAAAAATTTTAAGATATTCAAATATTCCGGTAAGAAATCGCATACTTGCACTACAAATATAAAAATAAGAATCTAGTTCCTGTTTTTTAAAACGAATAAAATGAAATAACTGTTTCTTTTTTCCTTCTATAATATTCTCATAAAATGACAATTTTATGTATTTAAAAAATAATAGATTAGTGTCATAAACATTTTATTTATTTGGTCAAAAAACGGTAAAAACTGTATATGACGTATGGGGAAAGAGATTATCTGCGCACATTTTCTTGAGGTCCAGAATTTACAAAAATGTGTGTATTTAATTAAAATTGCCATTCGTATAAAATATTCCTGATTACAAAACCCAGAATTAACAGATAAATACTATTTTTTCTTAACTTTTCAGTTCTATCTCAATTTCTTTGAAGGATTGCGTTGCCACCCTACGATGGCTCTTTCAAAATCCGGTTAGGGAAATCTCACCCTGAGATTAATGTACGTTAAAGTAATATTACAATAACATTAAAGTAATAACGAATAGAACTCCTTTCAAAATCATTATTCAGAAATGATTTTATCGATGGCGAATTTCTGATATTTAATCACGAGAAAGAAATGTATTGGAGCGGAGGTAGGAGTGCATAAAATTGGCAATAGCGTTAGTCAGAAAGGGAGATTGTTTACGATCCTAAAGTTCAGACGCAGTTTACTCCGAACCACGATGCGGTGAGCAAACTCACCGTTAGCAAACGGCCATTGTGCCTCGTTTGGCAATAAAGCAGACACGTTTTCGCTCTAAAAAGTGACAGAATTACACCGAAAATATGAAGTCTCTAGAGCGCTCGGGGAACAACAAATAATGAAACACGACCCGGGGGCGGGGCGGGGCGACGCGAGGCGAGGCGTGGCGGGGCGCGGCGTGTGAAAAGAGCGGGCGGCAAGGGCGCGTTCAAAAGGCGCGCGACATAAATCGGGTGACACACCGCGAGCGGCTGCCAGCGCGCCAGCGCTCACTCACGCGACAGGGCGCGAGGGGGCGACAGGAGCAGGCGACAGCACCCGAGGGGCCGGCTCTACGCACCAAGGTATAATAAGAAGGCAAAAGAATGCTTCGACGCACTACAAAGAGATGTATGAATTCCACTCGCCTAAGGATTATTTTTGAAATCTTGTTGGTGAAGAAAATTACTTTATTGCCTATCAACATTATTGTCACAGATGGGTGACAATTTTTTTTCCTACTTATTCTCATGGGAGCTTCGGTCGGTGGCACAGGAAAATATATTTGTGTTGATATCCCTTAACATATTTTTTATTGAATTTTACTAAAATTTGAAATACAATTTTAAAAAAGATTATTACACAGTACGGTAAAAATACTTTGTCTTGTGTAGACTAACAACTTTTTTCTCTTTTTCCCTATCGTAAAGAAAGTGAAGGAGTCGGCCCACTCCCGCCAGAACAAGGCAAACAACAACAGGCGCCCGCGAGCGGATTGGCGTCGTCTTCATAACCTCAAACTTTTAAGGCGAGTTGACGATTCGCTACGCTTGTCCAAATTTTTCAACTGGATTTATCCGCTTTTTCGGTACCAGGGCCCTGTAATAAGAGATATTCTTCCGAAAATTCGCAGTTTTTTCGTGCAGCATTACAGAACTTTCTCTCTACTCCGTAGCGAGAAAGTAAAATCAGTTTCTCACCTAAGTTACACACCCGCTTGAGCCCTTTCACCTCCACAAGAGTGCATTTATACAAATGGCGCGGTATTCAAAAGCACCTCTCCTCGGCGCCTTGCGCACGGGCGGTGCGCGGCGGCCCAGGGCGGGGCGGGGCGGCCCAGCGGAGCGGCGCAAACTCGGGCGCAACGGCAACCCTTGCAGGCCCACCGCCCAGGCAGGCGCTCGCAGCGGCCATCTCCGCGCTAAAGAGGGCGTTTAAAGTCGTGTTCGCTTTTATCTTATTATGCAATATCCGCGCATTTGCATAGAGGTACCATTAATCAGCGCGCGCGAGCAGCGCGGCTCAGCGGCAAAGCAGAGCAGAGCAGAGCAGAGTATAGCGGGGCGGGGCGGAGCAGAGCGCGCCGTGAGCCCTTCTACATGGGCGCCTCGCGCCGCCCTACAAGACGCGCGGGCCACACACAAAGCGGTGATAAATAGCGCGGAGGGGCGCGGTCGACGTCGGCGCCGATGCTGCTGCTGCTGCTGCTGTCGCACAGTGCACGGAAATAGGAGACGCGGAGGACCAGGTCTAACTCAACACAATAATCCCTCGATAACGTGAATTTTAAGGGACTGAAATAACACGAATTCTTCCAGAACACGACTTCTAAGGGACTGAAATAATCGGTGTTCGGGTTATAAAAATTCGTGCTATCCAGTTTTTATATATTTCCTCATTACTACGTTTATTTGGCGGGACCCAAATTTTGTTCGTTTTACGACGAACTTCGTGTTAAGCGAGTTCGTGCTAATGAGGGTTTACTGTATTTGTTGAGTCTTGAGAGTTGAAAGCGCAAACCCTACTTTGATCCGCCTGCTTTGAGAATTGCATTAAGATATAGTTGTTGTTGTTTTTTTTTGTCCCAGAAATGATAGAAGTATAGATAATTTCCTGAAATGACAGAAGTATAAAGTGGCAAGTAATATTGTTCTTGTGTTCCACTTTACTCAGGCGAGTATACGAATTATTCTGGTTTCTTTCGTAGAACTGTCTGTATTGTTTAAAATTGAGAAACAGTATGCAGAGGATTTACAGAGTCAACCTTTCTTGGGGCAATGAAGATTAATACTCGGGCATGATCTCACACACCGAAGGGACGATAAAGACCTTCAAATACAGAAAGTTGATGTGAATATTTATTGCGTGCTTGTCTACATTAGATCTAAATTTTCTTCCACGCTGACAAAAATTGCAACTGTATTACAAATTTAACTATAGTTTTCAATATAGTATTACGATTGTGATGTGCATACAGTATT
The DNA here is from genome assembly GCA_031308135.1 of Acheta domesticus. NCBI lineage: Eukaryota > Metazoa > Arthropoda > Insecta > Orthoptera > Gryllidae > Acheta > Acheta domesticus. The sequence continues at coordinate 254,071,127 of JAHLJT010000631.1, forward strand.
AACAATAATCCCTAAAAAGAGTTTTCCTGAATGTATCCGTTTTGCAACATTCTTAGAAGGCTGTGCCTCCGCAATCTGTATTGTTTGTAATTCAATTCTCTATTGACAGTACTTCCTTCATAAAGTTTCTCAACCTGATTTAAATCCACTAGAAATCACGAGTGACTTTGTATGCTATTAACAAACTATGAAAATGTTTATTACTTCAACGTATATCGTGCTTATTACAGTGTTGCGAACGGCGTTCGTAAGATGTTTCAATTGGAAAATTTATAGACAATCTCGTCTAGATAATAAGTTTATGACTTGAGTTGAGACCGAGGTCATTTTTCGATAAAAAAATATCTATTACGCTTGTCTAGAAGAGAGGTGACCTTCGGGCTGCAAGACCATTTTTTGTAGACGGCGAAAGCTTTATGAAAACCTTTTTTTTTCTTAAAAAAAAGTACTACAACAAATATTTAAAGCTCATTAAAATGTTTTTATTTTAATGTGGAAAAAATGAGCAAAGGAAGTTGAAAAATAATTAATAGTGAATTAATAGGTGTGATTCTAGTTCGAGGAAGCGATCACATATTTAAAACCGACGAAGAGTACCCAAATATCCAAATTCTTCAATGTTTCGGAACAAGTAGTCATGTGAATGTGTGTTTTTTCTACGAAATTTATTAAAAATCGGTATAGATTCGACTTGTAGATTTGTTCTTTGCTGCATCGTATGTGGTTAGAAACGACAGATCTGGAGATGGACATTGGATGGATTCGTTCATTGGTAGATGCAGCTTATCACAAACTTAGTACTCCCACTAAATTAATTTTTAATTTTTTTTTTAAATTTTCTCTTTACTACATTATGAATTTCAGTTTGTCTCTAGGCTATTTTTTTATTCTGTCATTAATCAAATATTAATTTCAATGAACTGAATCGTCAAGTGCTCTTTCTATAGTTCTGGTATCATATTTTTTTAAGTTCTCTTTTATGCAATTGTTAGTGTATTAAGCAATTACAATTATTGAATAACTCTTTCAATAAAACTGTAAACATTATTTCATACCTCTTTTATTTTTGCAGAATTTTACAAAAAAAAATGCCTTAATATCAAAGTGCGGCCCGGATTCTCGCCTAAGGTTTCCAAAGAGGCTCTTTCGTCCATACAAGTTGGAAACCCTTGGTTTAGAATGAACAAGCGCTTTACCTTGCCCCGATCTTTTATGAGTAGAGTTTCTACCATCTTAGTAACATAATCCTGGCTTACTGATAATCAGAAGTTTTCAAATGATTAAAAACGCTCAGCTTATGTTCACATTTATGGTTTGCAGGTTATTTCTGCTCTCCAGAACACATTTATTTTTCCTAGAATCTGATTAGAGGGGAGCGAAAGGGAAACCATTGGTCTTATTAAAATGAACTAAATTAATTTCGTAGTTGGTATGACGATGAATAACAAATAATTGTAGTAACAGTTAATGCTTTTCATACACCAAAATATTTTTGATCCAATAATGTAAAGAATTTGAATATTCCAATAAATAGACATTTGAGCAAATATCATGACAGACGTCTGCTGCTAAGACGAATTAACCGTAAAGTATATGTAAAACCTACATATTACACATTATATTGAATTTATATCTAATAACTAAGATAATATTGAATTTCTGCATGTAAATATTCAACTCAACTATCACAACTTAAAATGCAAAATAATCAAAACAACAAACGAAATGCATCATAATGTGAAGACGATATTCATTTTTGACTTCCAATTCATTCATTTTTATATTACAATGCCTGATAGAAGCATTAGTTCCATTCTGAAATGCTTTCTGTTCATGATTCGTATGAAGGAGTATGAATTTCTTCTTTCATGAAAATATTCACGCTTTTATTTCTCAATGCAATAGTTCGGATGTCGTCCATTAGGCTCCTCTGAGGAGACGTTCATGACCACTGTGCACCGCTCCGCCGCCGTCGGCCCCGCCCCGAGCGCGCATCTGCCGGCACTTTAACACTTCTGCAGCACTACACACCGACAATTCGCCCCACGGAGCCGACCCCGCATTTAAATTATTACTTTCTTTCGCCGCGCTCTCCTCACTCCTTCTAGCACATAAATCGAAAGCTAACGCGCGTGTCAGCACTCGTGAAAAAAGAAATCCAGCCCGCCGTGAAATTGGCTGATATTTCACATTCAAACAGTTCCAAGATCGGAACTGGATTTTAATACAGCTCCTTGGATCGATCGGGTATTGGGGCTGATCAATGGCGCGCCCCCGTGAATATCCATTTGAGGTGGCGCAAACGACGCATAAATCAGGCAACAAAGCGCCGCTCGGGGAATAACTGCTTTTTGCGTATTCCACGGCCGCCCGCATCTCATGAATGGGGAGGCGCCGCCGCGCCGGAGGGCGTGAGTACCTGTGCGTTGCAGGGGGCGCTGTGCGCGGCGCGGAGGAGGCGTGGTAGGGTGTGGCGTGGCGTGGTGGGGCGTAGTGGGGCGGGGCGAGGCTGGCGAGGCTGGGGCGGGGCGATGCGGGGCGGAGCAGAGAGTGACGTAGCTGCGAGGAGCGGGGCGTGACACAGCAGGCGAAGCGGGGGTAACGGAAAGGAGCGGGGAGGGGAGAGACGAGGCGGGGCGAGGCGAGGCGAGGCGAGGCGTGGTGAGGCGTGGCGAGGCTGCAGCGGGGCGAAAGTGGGACGGAGCGGAGAGAGACGGAGCGGGGAGGTGCGGGGCGTGATTGAGCGGGGCGAAGCGGGGGGAGCGGAAAGGGGCGGGCCGGTGCGGAGCGGGCTGGGCGGACCGGAGCGGGGAGAAGTGGGGAGGGGCGGAGCGGGGCGGAGCAGGGCGGAGCAGGGCGAAGCGAGGCGGGAAGATGCGAGGTGGGGTGGGGCGGCGCTAGCACTTTTGGCCAGGGAAGGCTGGCAAGTGCGCAGAGCTTCCCTTGGATGCATTTCGTCTAACATAGGAAGGCAATAAGCAAAGGTGTTGTCTATGCAGTGAAGAATTGCGAAGCGAATTAAGGGTTCGGAAAAAGAACTCTGTGTCTACGCGAGGCGAATTAATGTATAAAATCGATTAATAAAATATATTTTATGGATCGACATTAAAAGTAGAAGGTGGTAAATGGTGATGATTGATACATATTTCACGTAGAGGGTTCGAGAAAATTTACCACCATTCAAGAAATCTTTGTGATACGAAACAGTAAAAATAAGTGTGACTTTCATGAACTCAGAATGAAACAATTAATTGTGCCGAGAAATTAATATTAAATAAGCAAAACATTGCACTAGTTTGTGAGGCATTGAAAATATTTTTCGGATGAGCCGAACTTCGCATGCATTGCTTTTATTTTGCTGTAAGTTCTCATTTTGTTATTAGTAGAAATAAAACTGAATCAGTGATGTACTTGCATGTGGTCTTTGTAATCTATTTTAACTAATCTATAAATGTGAATACAATGCTCTAATGTTCAATCTACAATTAAGAAACACACGTTTATACAACTTGTGTTACTTAATGTTAACTGACATAAACTGCTCACTATGATTATGCAACCTATGAAGTCATGTTTGTCTTTCATAGAGTACAAGTACGGAAAAAATGTGGTTTAACATAGCAATAGAATGTATTTTATTTTGTTAATCATGAAGATCTCTGCAGCAAATATGAAGTAATCTATTCACAGCATTATTCTTATGTATATCACAGAAGTTGACAAAGCGAGTAAGTGATTCATGCAAGATCCACAATAAATAAGAGATAAATCAAAAATCTAATAGCATTTGAAAATATTATTATTTGCTGTACACAAAACTTGGGAAAAGTAACAGGTTAACAGGTTACATTCACGTTACTTGCCTCATTATTATAGACAGGATACAACACTATAAAAGCACAATATACTCCTGGGTTCTGTTTTAACAGAAAGTTGTTATTTAAAGCAAGTACCACATCCTAAACATAACTGAAATGGTTTCCTCTGTCTCTCTTATTTGAATCCTTTTTGTTTCTATTTATACTTTATATACACTGTTATACAATAAATACATGTACTTTGTTTCCATTTATACTTTACAAACACTGTTCATAACTTGTGTTTATAAGAGCTACCAAATATGAAACTAAATTTTACATCTCAAGTGAATCATATTTCATGTATGAGTAGCGTCGTTTCAAACTGTATTACGTTTAAATTTTAAAAAATTCAGAAAATTCAGGAAACACAGCGCTCTTAAAAGAGGAGTGCTGCATAAAAACTGGCAAGTCTAAAACTTTTTATCAAATATCACAAATTGATGTGTGTATGATATTAAATCATTTCAAAAAATTCATCTGGATCTTCACTGGGAGCATTTTCTGAATCCAGGACAATGTGATAAAACTGCACATTGATTTCACTTCTCCAGTCGTCCCCAAGTCTCTTCCTCGGCAAGTTTTCAATGTCACACTTCTTCACCTCAGTAAACTTGCTAGTACATTGTACAGGCAATAATCCGTTTGAGGTGACTTGCTTGCCCTCTTTTCAAAAGAAGACCGAATAGCTTGGAAAACCGAAAAGTTGGCTCCCTTTTTTGAGATACAGCGCGTTTCCCTCTTTTGTTGTTTTTCTGGGCATTATTTTCGGTATTTCCCTGATTCCCTCACATTTCCATGCTTGCTCAAATACTTGTAATTCTTCACTCTCTCGGTCCTTCCTAGTACATAAACCTAACCAAATGGTAAATTTTGTGATAATCATTTGGTGTTAAAATTTACGAATTCCTCACCTTATATATTTCTCATTAGACATAAAAAATGTCAGTTGTCAGAAATAAATGACCCTTGCAAGGAAGAAAAGTGTGATATTCTTCAGACAATGAAGGGCAATGTTGAGGAGACAGAACACCATGGCATGATCAGCATGAAAGTTCTTGTTCTGATCCGCACAATTATCATAAAAAACCTTTAATTTCTCAGTTTCTGAGAAATAGGAGTAAGATTTCTGTTCTGATACTAATGTCCTATTATATGATATTAGTATCAGCTGATTGGATCCAACAGAAAAGTTGCAGACAAGGAACATCAAAAATAGATCCGACTTCAAAATATGATTTGCACCAACCGTATGACATAAAACAACCGTGTGTTTCCAAGCTTCATTTGTGTAAGGATAAAATGCTATTTAAACAACTTTAGTATACACAATGATGGAGCGCTTAAGAAAGAAGACGAAATGTTGTCAGACTCACTTTGGTTCAGGATTGGATACAGTACGACTGGAAACGACACTCCTCATAGTATAAATTTCCAATAAATAACTACACATATTTAATTGTGCCTAAAATTGTTTCGTGAATGTCTATGTAAGTTACATCCATTTTAGACAAAAAATTAAAAAGATACGAATTTAAAGAATCATATCCAAAATGTTTATATCCAGTTTTGTTTCCTTAAATTCTCTTCAAGTTCAATGCAACACCTTGTGTCGCAAGAACTCGCCCAACGGTTCATATTTCATTTGCACAATCCCCCCCCCGCCGGCTGCTGATACCTCGTCGCGAAAAAGGGGGAAGGCAACCTCATCGCCGCGCTCTCCCACCGCCCTCGACAACAGACACAAAAACCTCGCGCGCACAACGAGTGGCGCGCAACCGCAGCGAATCCTCGCGGGGCGGGCGGGCGTGGACGCGACGACGCCTTCGCAGCCGCGTCGCGCACGCGCAACCCCTCACCCCCTCACCCTCTCATCCATCCACCCCCTCCCCGCCGGGGTGCCACCGCCGCTGTCGCCACTGCCACCGCCGCCACGGCCGCCACCTACACCGACACCGACACCACCGCCGCCACCGACACCGCCGATACCACCATCGCCGACACTACCACCGCCAATGCCGACACAGCCACCGCCTATACCGACACCGCCTATACCGACACCGCCGATACCGACACCGCCGATACCGACACCGCCGATACCGACACCGCCGATACCGACACCGCCGATACCGACACCGCCGATACCGACACCGCCGATACCGACACCGCCGATACCGACACCGACGACACCGACACCGCCGATACCGACCCCGCCGATACCGACACCGCCGATACCGACACCGACGACACCGACACCGCCGATACCGACACCACCGATACCGACACCGCCGATACCGACACCGACCCCGCCGATACCGACACCGCCGATACCGACACCGCCTATACTGACACCGCCGATACCGACACCGCCGACACCGACACCGCCGACACCGCCGACACCGACACCGCCGACACCGACACCGCCGATACCGACACCGACGACACCGACCCCGCCGATACCGACCCCGCCGACACCGACACCGCCGACACCGACACCGCCGACACCGACACCGACGTCTCCTCCACCTCCACAGCCACCACTATCGCCACCACCACCACCACCGTCACCGCTACCACCACCGTCGTCGTCGCCGCCACCGCCACCTTCACCACCACCATCACCACTACCGCCGCCACCTCCACCACTGTCGCCACCGCACCACCACCGCCGCCGGCGGACGATTCAGCGCGCTAAAAGGCGTGTCGCCGGCGCGGCGCGCCGCGCGCGGGGCGTTCACGCCGTGAAATCGGCGCGCCCTCCGCCGCACAAAGCAACGCCCCGCGACGCCTCCGCCCTCCCGCCCGCCCGCGCCGCCCCGCGCGCTTCCGCTGCGCCCGTAACGGATGGCTCGCACACACACACATACACTCGCGCACACACGTGCACATACACATAACGCACGCGAAATTAAAACGACGATGAATACAGCGCGCGCCCTGGAGAAAGGGGGAAGAGAGATAGGCTGACAAATTGAAACTTAAACAGTCTTTTATTATAATCCCTTACTCCTCTTTCGTATTGTGCTTTATAGGCGGGATATTAAAACGGGCGCGAGACGTCACCCCGATGCCGCCAGCGCGTATTGTTATTCAATATGAAACTAATCAGCGACTAAATTTCATGGCTTTGTGTCAGGGGAGGATGCGCCGGCTTCGGCGTCGGGGGGGGGGGGAGCGAGCGGAAGGGGGGAGGCAGGGAACGGAGCTGAACAGTAATTTCCTCCGCTGTGACGCACTATTATGTTCGTTAAGCGGCGCTGCAAAGCAGTGCCAGTTGTTTGCGTGGGAGAAGTACGGATCTGCTCCACGGTTAGATAATTACGAAATTATATCTTGTTACTAGTGCCAAAGGATAGAAATGCAGACGATTAAACCTCGAAATCAGGACGTGGCCAACAAATTTCCAGTTCTGCAACAATCTCCATACATATTACAATGCGCACGTAAGTTGAAAGAAATTTATGCCACCCCAATGAGAGGTGTCAACAGTTTTGTTAGATAACCAGAAACTCGGGGAAAATCCCTAAAAAATGATTCGATTTTGATTGAAAAACGCAAATATTTGGTGGTGTTTTTCCGTCTATTCTCAAACAGCGCATTCCGACTTAATTCTCACACTCTGTGCGGCACTAGTTACCACACAGATAACGTCATAGATCCAGGGAAGACTCCACCCCCCATTAAATATTTTGTATTCACGAGTTAGGTTATTGAACATCAACTTTTTTTATATTCTAGGTATATAAAGAACTGTGGCCGATTCGGTGGCCTAGATCGCTAAGACAGTAGTGCAGTAGCGGTCTCAAACCAAAAGATCGCGGGTTCAAATCCTGCCTCGGGCATGGTTGTGTCGTGTGTGTCTCTATTTGTTTGTGTGTGTCTATTTCATTATTCATCATTCATCATCATCATACTTTCACCCCATCCCCACGGCTAACAACCCTGGGGTATATAAATGGAATCAGCATTAAATTGCTGTTGTTTCCCCTCCGGTAGAAAAGTAACTACCACGATATTCATGTTCGAGCCCCGGTGGGATACACGTATCGCGTGGCCCAATGATGTCCGATTCGCGAAACAAAACGAAAAAAAACTCTGGTAGAGTGTATCTTGAATACTATACTATGTTAATGCAGTGTCCGTTGAGTCAGTTTTTTGTTAAATTTTTTAATTTATTGCTGTGTTACACCAGAACATTTAATATTTTGTTCTTGAGCAGTTTATGTGCTTGTCTTTGGAAATTAATTTTGTTTGGTTTTGTTCAGCGATATTTTTGCTGTTCCAGGATAGCAATTGTTTTTGGAACAGAAAAGAAGAACATGACTTCCATCGATGAAAAAATATTTGAATAACTTACCTGCATAGCAATTTTTAATATCGAAGACTTTAACTGAGAAAATTTTAGAGACCTTTTTATTTGAACATCACAAAATTGGACTCGCCTTGTCAGATTTTCAAGAAGAAAATAAATTAATGAAATGACCTCGCTTTTATGTTTCTCACATGTCCTGACGGAAATACAACTATCTTCTCTTTATGTTCTGAAGGATAATGAATGTGCTACGGCACATTTTCACTGATTTTGATTATTTATTACGACTTTTTACTCACTTTGTGAATCATTCTAATTAATTCACAAAACCCGAAAGAGCATATAACCGCCGCACAGTTCAATCGGCTTGACATACTGACTTTTCATTTCAATTAAACGTGTACACATGCACCGCATAAACACAATATTGTAAAATTTATTAACGATTCATTGTATAACTTAATTACGACATTATCAATATCCCGCGAAATTGGTCTGAGAAAGTACTTCCCCGACTAAGTGATATTTACTCGAGGCCGGCCCTTGCCTCAAAACCGAAAACACAGAGGGCGTAAATCAAAAGCGCGCCTGAACTTGAACACTTCATTCCGGAGGAAGGGCGCAGATTCGACGGCTGCGCGGTCGGGCGGGGGCGAAGAAAGAGCGCCGATAGAAGGGAGCCGGGCGGGGCGGGGCGGGGCGGGACGTGTGGCGGCCGCAGCGGCGCCGCCTTCAAGTGAGACGTGGCGAGAATGGCGGCGCCAGAAGCCGCAACGGCCGCCGCGCGGCCCCATATCAATCCCAGACCGCCACCCCCCCAACCCCGCCGGCGTCTGCTGGCCCGCGTATTACAGCTTCAACTTTTCAAATTTCAATCAAAATGAAATAGCGGAGTGGAGTCGAGTGAACGGAGCCGCCCCCGCCGCCCCCGCCGCCCCCGCCGCCCCCGCCGCCCCCGCCGCCCCCGCCGCCCCCGCCGCCCCCGCCGCCCCCGCCGCCCCCGCCGCCCCCGCCGCCCGCCCACCAGGGGGCGCCGCTCGCGCCGCGGTGGCGGAGGGGGAAGAAGAGGCGATGTATGGCCGAGCGGTAGAGAAAGTGGAGGAGGAGGAGGAGGAGGAAGGGAAGTTTTGGCGGGTATGGTATAGGGATGAGGATGAAAACTGATTGAATTGAAGGATGAAGTTAAAAGGGGAGATAGTGTAAGTTGATAGAGTGATAGTTTTGGAGAAGAAGAGAAGGAAGAAGTATGAGAAGATAGAAGTATAGGCTAGAGGTACGACACGGAAGATTCATTGATAAGAATGGCAAATACAATTCTTATAATAACTAAGAATTTGGTGAAGAATTGGCGTCGTATTATGATTCACGGATGGAAGAGGAAAGTACGAGGACGGGACGAGTTTATTATTAAAAGTTCTACTTATAAACACTTACATTGGTGAAAGATAATACGACAAAAGGGCATCTATTCTGTAGAAAGACCTCTAATTGAATGTGAAGAACGAAATATAAGAGGTAATAAATTATTTATTATTAGGTCTCTACCTCACCAGCAATCTTATTCAAGTATAAGAGGAAGTATAACCAGGAAAAAGTGACAGTAGTCCTTAAGAGGAGAAATGAACAGTTGAATGAGAGAAGTAAATAAATATTTTGCCAACTAATTTTGTTAAAATGAGAGGGAGATGTAAGTGGGATCAATTAATAATACAAATCGTTATTAAACATTAAGATGGTTTGTGAGTTGACATTAGTAGTAATAATAATAATAATAACAATAACCGTTATAATAATAATAATAATAATAATAATAAAGTTGTAATCGAGCGAAGCCACACATGCCTTGCTCTTCCATTGAACCACAATAAGTCGTTGGAGTAGAAGATGAGAGCGGCCGCGGCGGCGGCGGCGCCGAAGGCAGTGACAGCTCCCGTGGCGCAGCTGGCGGGGGTGACAAACGGACGGTGGCCAAAGAGGCAGGCGCGGGGGCGACGGCGGCGATTCGGCGCGAAACCCCAGCGGCAAAGCCGTGTGGCGCGGGGCGGGGGTGGGGTGGCCGCGAAAGGGCGAGAATTCTTGCCGCCACTGACGGGGAGCGCGTGGTTGGACGGGGCGGGAGCGAGGCGGGAAGGGAGGGGAGGGGCGGCGCTGGCCGGCGGCAAGTGTCGCCGGCAGCAGGCGCCGGCGGCAGCGGGGGCGGCGGTGGGGGCGGGGCGCGGACGAGGGGCGGCGCCCGCGGCGTCTCCCTCTTCCCCGCCCCCGCCCCCGCCCCTCCCCCTCCCGCCTTTTCGCGCCCTCTTCCGCGCTCGCGCTCCGCGACCATGTGCTACTGCTTATTATTTAGAGGTGTTGAGCTTTGCAGCGGGCATTAATAACGACAAAAATTGCGAGAACAAACCGGGCGTCGAAAAAAAGTGGGCGAAATGAAATAAACTTCGCCAGCGGAAAGAAATAATGAAAGCGCGGGAAAGAAGAACAATAAAACTAGATGTAAGTAAGAACGAGACGGAAATTGTGTGAACGAAAGAGCAAAACGTAGAGGAAAAACAGAGATAAAACTGGGTCTGGCAGCTGGGACAAAAGGGTAGGGGACTGCTGGAGCTAACTTTGTCAAAATTTACAACAGCGAATTTGTGTCCTTCCCCACTGTTTTCTCCCCGGATGTGACGGGATTCTCGACGAAGAAGGAGCTTGTTCACGAGTCCATCCATCAATTGTGGCCAAGTAGCGCGACGTAATTGTCCGCAGCTACTATTAAACATTTCCCTACAAGTTTATTGGAAAAGATATGTTAATACTCATAAAACAAATTCCATGCTGAATATGAAAATAAATTTAAAATGAACGAAGAAAGGTAAAATCTATAGTTGTGCGAAGAATTTTATTGCGAAAGAATATCAATCTCGTTTCTAACGACAGAGACGATTTAGTGCGTCGAATTGAAACTAATAACCCACAAGAAATTTCATCCAGGGCCCACGTCAATATTGTTAATGTAAGCACAGCAGACACCCTAAAAGAAACGTCAAGGTCTGGGGGAAATAAAACGGCCCAGTTATATTCAAATTTGTCGCGTGAATTCACCGTCTAGAGAAAAGAAATGATAAATTGGTGAGATTTTAAAGCTTTCAGTTGTTGAATAAATGGAACACAAAAAATAAAGTAATGGTTTAAAAGAAACTATAAAAGAAGAAAGAAAGTGTAAAAACATTTTCTCTGTTTCAAACGTTTCATATTTCAAACAGTGAGGCATTTCTTTCGATTTAAAATGACGCCTATATTGAATAAATCTTGGTGTAATTGTGTTCAATATTTACAAATGCCTGGTGAAGCTAAACACAAGTAATTGTTAAAATAATCAAATAGAGACATGTTGTATCATAAAATGAGCACTTAGGAGTGCGGGGCTTCAAAAGTTACTCATAAAATACTCTCTATATTTCAAACATCCGCGTTTTCTAGTGATTCACATTACACTTCATCACATTTTTCTCATATAAACTCACAAATCATCAAGGCAGGATTGTTGCCATAAGAATGAAGACAGGCACAAGAAGGGAATTTGATTGAAATTTAACCTAAAATAATTCAGGGGAAGAATTTTATTGACAAAATTTGTCATAGATAAACTTGACAAAATATTTTTCAACTTAGTCTACGTAACCAACATCACATCTGAACTGTCTCACAGCCTTAAAGAATTGTACGTATTGATTTCATCTAAATATCCTCATTTTTAAAAATTGTGATATCTCCATGTCTAAGACTAAAATATACAATACATAAATTTAATACATTGAATCTAATTAACGTAAAGGCGAACAGGTGGTAATGGCAATGATAATTAAGAACAAAATAAATAATTCACTTATCAAGTCACTTTGTCTTTCACAAATTTCGTAAATTTTTCCTTAAATAAACGGTAGTTGTGACTATATATGCAATCGCTTGCACTTATTAATTGGTTTTACGGTTAGAACACTAAATTTTATTAACATATTAAGATTAATAGGAAAAAACACTTATTTGCCACCTTTTGTTCATTATATTTTCAAGACCGACTATAATACAAATATAATACAATGCAATAGAAAGGTATCCTTGCATCATGATGTTATAGTTGGAGAGGCGAAGATATCAAGAGTATAAGTTGTCGGCCCCGTGCCCGAGATTGCCCGTGGCCAAGTTCGAAGAATGGTAAAGTATTTTAGAATTGGATTGTCCTTATTTTAGAATTTGTAATTGTCCATAAATTACAAAACACAATGTTTGAGTTTTTTGAATACCCCAACTCTCCCTCTTATGCTCGCTTTACCCCCCTCCCCCTAAATAATTACGTAACGGTTATGACAACATATTTCCATTTTGTGCTCAGCTTTCCTTGCACGAGCGCGTGTTAACACGGGGCGCTGCGTGACCTTGTGCGGCAGACTGTTACATTCAAAACATCCGTTAAACACGAGTCGCAAAAAATCAATATTACTCAAAAAATGCTTATGTAACATATAACAATATGTATATTATTGGATTAGACTTTTTACGTTCATGATAGACTAAAAAAATAAGTTCCATTTAAAAAATAAAAAGTTACCTCAATATCTCTTAAAATACAAGGGATAAAATTTAAATGAATACATTTATCAATTAGTACCATTTCCTCTTAATTTTCTTGAAAATTGCATTGCAATAACTTCGACCGTTCGAAAACTGCAGAAAATGCTTAAGTTACATAACTCACACGGTATACGAGGCATTCAGTGCATGTTTAGTGTTAAAATATTACAGAAGGTAATTGAGGCGCCACTTAATAAATAAGTTAACCAAAGATTTTTTACAATCTTAAATATATTCTTTGTTTTAATTCTTCAATGCTACATACTTAGTTTTTAATAAATGTTGTTAAGTTGCTATTGTGCATTTTTATATTTAATTAATTTGAGCATTTTATGAATGGAAATGGTGCCAGACAGTAAAAATGCACAAAATAGGGAAAAATATTGATAAAAAGTAGAAAATTATATTAATCAATAATTTTTCTAAAAAAATCATTGAATTTTTTAAATATAAAATAACAATTTCCATAAAAAAGTATTGTATCTCGATGGAAAACCCGTGTATGCCAGGTCTCAGTTTGAACAACACCAAAAAGTCAGGCATACACGTTTTCAATATTATTTTGCCAATTTCTAGAGAGTGAAGTCAAATAAACGTCAATGTACTTGTCAGTATGTCAAGTAAGGTATTTTCAGTTGCCCCAAAATGTTATACATGTAGAAAGCGAAAGAAGTAATCCGAAAAAACTTCATATTCATTTCACAGATATTAAGATTCAATAACAGTGGTAGAGTTGTAGAAATTATAACATCAAGTGCTTAAATCGACGAGACATTTAATTCCCATAAAAGATATTTTAATACACTTATCTGCCCCTATTTCGACGTGATTTATTTTCAATCAACTTTGATTCATAGAGCAATTGTTCAGCCTGTTCCCTTGCTGGCTCCCTCTCTCACATGAAACATCACGTGTTTAAATATATTTGAAGACAAAGATAAATATTTAATGACAGTTCGAGACATAAAACTCAATGCAAAAGACACGTTTCAAAAATAATGTTTATTTTGTGTGCGAAAATATCGATTATTTATCACAAAAAATATTTTCTGAAGCTCTCAATTCCTTTATGCACACTATATCGCACAACTCTGTAAGCTTTCCAGGTTAAGTGCCATTAATCTTTTCATATTTTTTAAGCAAAGTTCTTGATAATGATATGCAAACTTTTTGAAAAGTTGAGAGATTGTGAGGAGGCTCTTCATGTACTAAATTGGAGTGTCTTAAAGACGGCTATAAAGGAATTTTATAAATGAATATATTTTACTTACAATTGCCAGTAGTAAATAAGAATATTCCAAAACAGTATTTTTCATATTCCTCTCAATAATCTTTAAGACACGTTTAAAAAATAATAAACGCGATATTCAGTATTGTCGTCACTAGAGGAGTACATTTGTACTCAGGTGTATTATTTACTCTGTGGAATACGTTCGATGGGCGACACGTCAGCAAATGTGCGAGCCGGTAAAGCAGTGGTACCCATCGTTCTTCGCAGAAAGCTTTCACATTCCTCGCCACCTGATGTAGGGCACTGTCCTGCTGAAATATGGCCTGTGGAACTGCTTGCAGGAGAGGCAGTATCTCGGGCTCCAAAACCTCCCTAATGTAGCGGCTGATGTTCAGATTGCCCTCGTATGAATCGCAAGTGCTTTTGTCTCCTGATAATTTGATGCGTTGAAATGTGGCGCAGTGCAATGCTTTCGATACGGGTTAGGACTGCTCGCATATGAGCAACAAGACGGACAGACCCATATACTTTGTTAAACAGTTTTTCCAAACATGAAGTATGTATGTATAATGAAGAAACATTCTATTTTACATTGTGGGAGTTTACATACACTGATGATTGTGAAAATTGCAACACCAAGAAGGATACGTACTATTAGAATAAAATTTATACCACAGATTAGGAATGCCACAACATACAAATTATTAGAATTACAAAACTGTACTTGCATTTTGACCTTGAGAATTTAGTACAGTGCGAAGACGCCACGCGCTACCATTAGAGTCTCCAGACGTCGTGGAATGGATTCAAAGAGAACCTGGATACGCCGCAGAGGAACACTGCCCGCGGTTTCTATCCGTGACTACAAAGTATCGACAGTGTCTGCAGGAGCACCAGAACGAACAAGTTTCCGACCGATCATAATTCGATGGGCAACATGTCAGGCGAACGTGCGGGCCAGGAAAGCATTGGCACCCGTCGTTCTTCGCAGAAATATTGTCACATTCCTCGCCACATGATGTTTGGCATTGTCCTGCTGAAATATGGCATGTGGAACTGCTTGGAGGGGGGCAGTATCTCTGGCTCCAAAACCTCCCTAATGTAGCAGTTCATCTTCATATTGCCCTCAATACATATGAGGCGAAATCGCACCTTATAGCCAATGTCTCCTCAAACCATCACACTTGGCGTTTGTCCGCTATTGCACGGAACAATGCAGGCTGGCAGATTGCGATCACCACGGTACGGTCGAACACGCACGCGGCCGTCGCTGTACCACAAATTGAAGCAGGACTCGTCCGAAAATACATAGTATCACTCAGCGCACCATTGAACACGTTCACGTGCCCATTGCTGTCTGAGGCGCTGATGGTTTCTGAACAAAAGAATCCGACGCAGTGGTATATTTACCACCTGTCCAGCCCTCAGCAGACGACGTCGAACCGTCGACGCAGACATGATCACACCTGTTGCAGCGCTCCAAAGTTTTTGAATTTATTTAATTTTCATTTTTTACTTTGTTAACTTCGCTTTTTTCAGTTGAAATGATTCAACAGCCGTCATATTTAGTAGCAGGCAACTATATTGCTTTTATCTATTTATCATTACGTACAGTAGTTAGAGAGTAAGTGAATGAGAATAAGTGAGATGCCACTCTCACAGTAACATCCAACTATTTTTTGCCTCTCGGTTGTACGCGCGGCTGCGGCGCAACTGTTTATCAGACAAAGAATCTCTAAGTTTTAAAATGTAGGTAATTGTATCATCTTTCCTTTCATAAAGAGTCAATATAGACGAAAAATACGTAATTTTTTAGCTACATTGAGATAAAATTAGATGAATCCCGTTTTCACAATTTTCTTCATAAAACACCAATATTCATGTCGTACTAGCGGTTAAATGACAGGTTGAACAAAAAAGATCTTAGGGAATAAAATGAACATTTTTTCTTTCATTTCATATACGACCTTCATTTACGAAAAGTGGATAGATTTCGAGTTATTTTGAAAAAAACTGAAAAATGTCGGATTTTTAACACGTTTTTTGCAAAAAATCTCTAAGTCTTAAAATGTAGGTATTTGTATCATCTTTCATTTCATATAGAGTCAATATTGACGAACAATGCGTAATATTTTAGCTACTTTGAGATAAAATTAGATGAATCCCGTTTTCACAATTTTTCTACCATATTTTCCCGTATTTTCTACCATTTGACTGGACTAATACTCAAGACCTGTTGCGGACATTAAAATTCCTCGCATGAGTATTGAAGTATTTCAGCAGATACAGAACACACCTGGAGTGTTGGAGAGAGTTTGACAATCCATGATGCAGCTGGTAGAAGCTTGTGTTTAGAGCTCGTGGTAGCGGTTTGGAGCTTTCGTTGTAGAACCAAAATGTGTCTGTAATTTGAAAATCACTGTAAATAGATCATACGCTTGTATCAACTCTTTTGCTTCTTTAAAGATCCCCATTCATTCCCCCTTCATTCTAATTCATCACATTAAGAAACAAAAAAGCAAAAATTATGTTGCAATATACAAATATGCAGCAATCAAAAGCCTTCGTAATTTTGAAATTATGGGATGCACGTTATTTGGTAATACGATTTTTTTTTGTTTTTTGGTCTCCAAGCATCACACATATTACTTAACATCCTGTATATTTAATTGAAATGTTTATAGCTACAAAGTTATGCAAACTCGTTTCTTAAAATACCCAATTAATTTGAAATTCGGAAGTGATTAACGTAAAATCTAATACCGTCAATAACATGTTTTTGAAAAAATTACCTTTCTATTAATGTAAATCGTCAGTCAAGAAAAGTGACGCATTTAAAAAATGTCATTTTAAAGAGTTTTTCCCTGCTCTTGAGACATTTATTTCCTATCGAGAAACAAAATACTTTACTCATACTAGCTGTCTAGTGAGCTATCTGTATGACATTTTTGAAGGTCGCTTTTTAACAACTTGCTCATATAGCGACCACTGTGATTGTCTTAACTATAGGGGGGAACTGTAGGAACAACACGTAGGGACACTAATATACACAAACATCCATGCCTGAGGTGGGATTCGAACCCGCGAGCCTTTGAAGAAAGATTTCTTCGAGCGGAGGAAGCTTTGGCCCTTGAGCCTAAGCGACCTCGGTTACCCAAGCCGAGGTATATGACAATTATGTTAGTGTAATGACGTATTTTCTAAACATATTCCTTCACTTACTCAAAAACAACGATTTCCAAAAATCGCTTTTCGTATACCCCGGCGAAATGTTATAATCAGTGTCACTTTCGTTTAAAAGAAAGCAGTGAAGGTATATTTTAATAAACAATTAAGAACGAACTAACTTTAAAAGCACTTTTCATTGATGATGCAACACGCATAGCAACCGTGTATTTAAGTGTATATTGCATATCTGTTCAGGCGCAATATCACACAAGTCCATGGACAAGAAATAAAAGAATCTCAACTCGTTTAGCTGTCAACAGCAAAATGTGGTGTTTGTAAGAAACCTTACATATTCTTTCCAGATGTTGTCGAAAACAGTATTGGTGCAATGATTTTTATATTCCATCATTCTGAGACGAGGAACCACAGAATTTATTTCAACCTAAAGAAACGTTCTTTGCCAAAAACATGATTTTTTCTGTGCCAGAATCGAACCCGTGACCTCGGGTTTTTGCTATGCAGTTTCTCGAGGCCGCTGAGGACGACGAACTCATTGGCGGTGCTGGGAGAAGTCTCGCGAGAGGGCAGCAACGACGGCGGAGTATCGCCAACCGTCATTTTAAGGCAGCGGCTGTATCGGCGAGTTTTTTCATTACAGCGGGCCGGGGCTCACTGGCTCTGCAGCTGACAGCCCAATGAATGAACGGCTCCCTCTGTCTCGAGCCACTTCTCCGCGCCATGCAAGAAATAAGCCGAAAATCAGACAGCGTTAAAAATAATGGGAGCGGTCGCCGGGGAAGGAATCACGAGTAGAAAGAGGGGCTGGAGAGGAGAGGAGAGGGAGGGGAGGAAAAACCGCGGGATTGCTGCCGAGCGCCGAGATGGGAAATAAATCTATCGCAGAATACAAAAGAAACGAATGGAATAAGAAGGAAATTGTTTGTTTACGGTCGAAGGGAAAGTCCAAACAACCTGGCTAAAATCACAATCGGAAAATTGTACCATTAATAATGGTCATGTTACGTCTGTTTTTTTGCACAGAATTAATTTTCATGGAAAATATAATATAAAAGAAAACATAATACTATGAAATTAATAGTTCAATTTTCGGCGTAAAAGTTTGAGTAAATTCACACGACAAATAATGTAAAAATCGCTTCATATAAAATATGCCCGTAAAATTATAATATTTAAAAAATCTCTAAATAAAACCCAATGCATCAGTTACGAAGTCAGCTGAATGTACATCTAAATATGGAGTCATTAAAAGTGGAAATATCATAGTATCTGTATTAAGATGTCTTTACTTACACTTGACCACGTGCTTCCTTCATTACGTGTCAATTGGAATTGTCTCCTTCCTATCTTAACTCGTACAAGATGAAACATCAACGTCCCAGCTTCAAAACAGTGCGTTATTCTCAATACGTTTAAAGAAAATTATTTAATATTTTTATGGAAAATGTTCTTAATATACGTTTAACGATGTTTTACATAATCCTTTATTATATTTTCAAGTTGTTTAATTTTATTTTGAAGGTTTCTATCCTAAGTATATTAAAATTTGTATCTCATAAAATGTATATAAATTATAATCCTTTTTCATACAATGTCTATCAGAAATACATCCAGAGATGGCGGAATATAACCGTCCGCGAGCGAGTTATTTTAATATTCATTTCGGAAACAATCATTCTCAGTATCGGGCCCACCAAACACAAAACAGAACAAAAAATAATTAAAAACCTGGGTCGAAGGAACAATCAACATAATGAATCGGGTTATATGCGAACGCAGTGCACGAGCCCGGGAATATGGCGGTGTTATCGCAAAGCGGCGCGCGGGAGGCGGCGGCAGCGGCGGCGGCGGCGCGGAGCGAGAAGAGCGTAGAACCATTGCGCATGCGCGGTCTCTGTGCCGCGTTCGCCCCTCCCTTCGCACCGCCTCGCCACGCCGCGCCACGCGCCGCCCGACGCCCACCGCCCACCCCCACCCCATCCCCGCCCCCGTCACCCCCACCCCCACCCACCCCACGCGCGGGCGCCAGCCCCGTTACGGCGAATGTTTAAAAAGATTACATTTGTACCGCCGTCGACCCCGGCTACATCATATTTTCCTTTATTCATTTTAATTGGAATACGCTAGGTGTGCCCGCCGAGCTGTTATACACAAACATTTTGTTATAAACGAATTTTTATTCCGAACAAAAAATTATATAAGCTTATATACACGCAGACAATTAGAAGTATGACTTTTTAATTTCATTATTCGCAGTTGAGAGCACAAAATAATGAAAGTTCGCTTTTCCCCACTCTAAAAATTATTTTTTAAATGAAAAGAGCGTGTTAACTGAACCGTTTCATATTCTCCTCCTCGTCCTTTTAAATTCAAGTGCGCGTGCTCCTATCTTGCGAACGCTGCTGTGCAGTAAGGGGCGCCCGCGCGGCCTGTTTTTAACCCTCTTCTGGTTCAGGCAGCCATCTTCAACTCGCTTCCATCATCTCTCTCGACTTCCATAATTTTACCCGTAAATTCGCAGATTTCTTTTATAATCACGGCCGTTGTCATTAGAACATATCTCATCTCATTTTGATGCGAACAATGAACGATTTTTCTACAGTAAATGGTAACTAAAATGCATTTTTTCTTCTAAAAAATTGATGCACTTATTATTTTTAAAGAATAAAATACCATGAAATAATTTTAATTTATAAAAATCGATCTTTTAACTTTAGATTTTTTTTCTCTCTCGTAATCTTTATAACTCTTGTCGTGTAATACATCAACGAATGTATTTCCTGAGAGAATATTTCTAAGCACACGTGTTCTTAAAAGTGCGGAATATAATCAAAAAGGAATAAAAATGTAGGAATTAAGAAATTAGTTTTTCAAAATTATGAAAGTCGCGCTTTCTATTCTGAAAAATAGAGCTGGAGAGAATGAACTCCGCAAAAAAGCAATTTTAGAAACAAGTTTTGAGTCTATGTAGACATGAAGATTTTTTTAAATTTCATCCTTAAGCTTTCCAGCCACATTGTCTATTTGTTACAGTGTCACAAAACACAAATATACAAACATATTGAAGTTGGCCTCAAGATGTACTCCCGAGCAAAGTAGCAGACCATGAAGCTGACGAAGGCAAGGCGATTTCGGCTGATGAGAAGGACTCCACGGAAGGGCGGAAACGGTTGCCCTGCCCCAGCCCTCCTATACCCAGGGGAACTAACACGTCCGAGGTGAGAAGTCGCAATTGCAGAAAGGCAGATGCTTACAAAGCTCGCAATGCTCGTCAGCATCGCGCGGAAGCTTTGGGCTTAGCTGAGAGCGGTCGGGCGGCAACCATTCGACCCTTCGCCTTGGCTGAGAGCGGACGGCAGGCAGTCATTCGGTCCTTGGCTGAGAGCAAACGGGAGGCGCCCATTCTGTCCTTGGACGTGGCTGAGAGTGGACGGTACACAACCATTCGACCCTTCGCCTTGGCTGAGAGCGGACGGGAGGCAGCCATCCGGTCTTTCGTCGTTGCTGAGAGCGGTCGGGGGAGGGGGCACTCGGTCCTAGGCCTTGGTTGAGAGCGGATGGGGGGTGGTCACTCGGTCCATGGCCTTGGCTCGTGGCGGATGGGAGGTGGAAATGCGATCCTTGGCTTTGGTTGGGAGCGGGCGGAAGGCGGTCATTCGGGCCTTGGTTGGGAGTGGACTGGAGTGGTCACCTGGTCCTTGGCCTTGGCTCAGTGGTAGGGATACGGGTTGGCTGAGTGATAGGGTCGTGCGAGAGACATGCGCTTGTGGCACTTGAGACTCGATTCCAGCTTTAACAGATGTATTGGTTTCATTGATTAATTCATTAATTGACTGCTTGTACAATAGCGCACATTTGAAGGTTGAAATATGAGCAATGAAAATATTGAACAGAAAAAAGATAGGAAAGAGCCTTTCGGAATAGAGAAGATCTGTCGTGCAGAGAACAAAAGTCTTTTTATTCTGAGAAGATATCATTCCAGAATAAAAACAATGAAGAAACTTAAAACGTATTCTCGAATGTCATGTACAATATCATATATAATTTACGGAAAGCCAAGACCAGAAATATGATATGAAATATTTATGTTCTTTTTTATCATTTCTGTTGAACATAATCTGCTTCTTATGTAATTCAAAGGGGTTGATTAGTGGTGAACTGTGCTGGATGGAAGCCAAAACGGGTGGGGAAATTGCTTTTGTTGTGGTCAGGACGTTGTTCAACCGGAATGGAATTATTTTTTTAAGTTGGTATTATACTAATTAGTTTGGAACTAAAAGGGTTTTGGAAAGTTTTGTTTTGTTTTATTAGTCATATTTCGTGAATAATGAAAAGTTTTTCAGCAGAAAGTAAAGAATACGCGTCATACATTGAAAATTACCTTAGACAGTTCTGTAGTGTGAGAGGTGATTCAGAACCATGTTTGTATGTGCTCATTACCACCAAATGTTATGTTTTTAAATTCCTTGTTTAGTTGTAAAACATTTTTAAGAGAAAAATGTAATCGTCACAATATGAGGTTATATAATAATTGATAAATTCTTCTTTAGTATTGCCGAAATTTCTATTATAGGGGAGATTTGGACTGACAGAAACTTCGAAGAAGTATGCAGGTAGATTTAGTCTCTTGAGGCTCTTAAAAGGATATTCTACGTTTGTATGCAGGTGGGAAGAATTACTGAGAGCGAGTTTGGAGTGTCTAAATGGCTTCTATTAACCAATAGAGTATTTTAATAAATTTGGCTTAAGGTGTAACGGACGTTCTGGAAACTTGTGGGCTCAAGGACTTTCCGCCGGGTGATCCTGTTGAGGGCATTCTTAAAATGAAAAAGGGGTTGTCGGAGTTTTCTATTTTCTTCTGTAAAACAAGTAGAGATTTTTAGCAGGGATTTTTTAGACTAGTAAGCATTTTAAATTATTACAGGAAAAAGACAATCTTCTATTTTGAGTAGGAAGATAGAATCATCAATCTGGGAGGTTGAGTGGTAATTTCTCTAAGTTAACGTAAATCGCAAAAGATTTCATTTTCTGTAAAATGGTGTAGAACAACATACATTACAGCTAAAGTATACAATAATTGAGTAGTTTAATTCGATAGCATTAAAAAGGAATATGTAATGAAAGAAGAATGAACTGCAACTAAAAACTGAAATCTTACTTAAATGTAGGTGAATTAATTCTTAAGATTCTCTACGAGCTGTCGTTTCTGCTGAATATTTAGTCTTCCTTAGAGTTTTAAAAATCACATGAGTTGTAGTAAAGAAGGTAGCAATACGTAAAAATATTTATAGTTATGTGGGGTGAAGATGAGGGTATGGTTATGCGTTATTGTTGAGAATTATTATGAATAATATACGAGGTGCTACCCAAAATATCCAAGAATTTCCTGGTAAATATCAGAAAACTATACTTACGTTTCCTACATCTTAATCCTCCATCACCTTCAAAGTAGTCATTTTAGGCATGTATGCAACGATCCCAACGTTTTACCCATTTTTGGAAGCATTCCTGGAAGTCCGCAAGTGGAGGGTGTTCAGGACCCGTTGCGATTCTACTAGGATATCTTCTATGGAGTGAAAATATTGGCCTTTCATCGCAATTTTCATCTCCGAGAACAGGTTAAAAGTCACCTGGGGTAGATCCGCTGAGTAGGGAGGTTGGAGTACCGTGACCATGATGTTTTGGGCCAGAAATCCCCTCACAATGATTGATGTATGCGCGGGTGCGTTGTCATGATGCACCAACCAGTCTTTCCATGTCCACAACTCTGGTCGTTTGCGCCGAACATTTTCACTCAGTCACCTCAAAACCTCGCAGTAAGGCTGCTTGTTGATATTTTGACCAGGTGGGTCAAACTCTTCATTCACAATTCACGCACTTTCATGATCATTTCCGGTGTTGTGCATGTTGGTGGTCAACCAGAATGTTTGTTATCTTCCACGGATTTTCGTCCTTGCTTAAAGCGTTTGAACCACTCAAATTTTCTTTCTTGACTCAGTGCACTCTCACTAAATGCCTCTGTCAGCATACGGTGGGTTTCAGATGCAGTTTTCTTCAACTTAAAACAGAATTTGATGCAAATCCGTTGCTCCTCCACATAATCCATTTGGCAATCCGCAGAAGCACTGAAACGCACCACTATAATTCACAACTGGATGCGAAAAAAATGACGCAACTTTGCATCGCAGTAGCAAAGACATATACCTAGATAATATCTAGTGTCGCAATGTCGTACTGCTACTGGTTTGACCGGTACAATGAAATTCTCCGATATTTTTGAGTAGCACCTCGTAATAGCAAAGTGAGTAACACAATATAAACTAGCAAATACGAGTTGATGACAGAAAAAACAATAAGTCGAAATCATAAGTAGCCAATCAATCAGCAACTGAGTTCTAGAATATACCAATAATTAATAAAAAAAAGATGTGAATACCACCACAAAAATATTTTCAAACGAACTTTCCGATTAACTTTTCAATAACAAAAAATACCAGGAACCCTCGTTTCAATCAAATTGCACACTTTATATAATTTATGTGTAGATAAGTTGATAGATATATTCTATAACTATATCACACACTACTATAAAAAGGGCCAAGGAAAAATTAAAAATATTTCTACAAGGTTGTTTAATACTTTGTTGTTTAATACGACAATCAATGGAATGAAAAACACAAAATTAACACGATTCTAAATAGTCAGCTTTGTCTGACCACCTGACAAAAGTTCGCGATGAAAATCCCTGCACGAATGGATTTGCTACTACCAGGATCCAAGTACAGGTGACAAGTTCCTGAATGGTATATAACTTGTGACATTCAAAAACGACTGGTACAACAATTATTTTGTGTTCACCGGAACCATTTAGTGAACAAACGAATACAGATTACACTCCCCTTCAATTTCTATGCATTTGTACTGTAATTCTGGCAGCTTCAGAATTCTTTTGGTGTATATCTGAGCCTCTATTGAACAACTGCATGAAATTCCTCATTGTTGTTGAACGTCCTACGCCGCATGACCTCTTTCATTGCGTCAAATAGGGCATAGTTGCTAGAAATCATATCAGGCGAATATGGAGGATCTGGAGTCTCATAAACCATGACTCGCCGACGGTGACCAGACGCCAAATGAACGCCGCTAGATACGCACTGTACTGTTTAACCAACTGTTGGCACATCACACGCTTCTGTTTCTGCAATCGTCGGATCTCAACCTATCACCCAGCTGCTGTGCTGTATTTTGTAAGGATCGGTTCAAGATTCTCGTGCATTTCTTTAAATACCCAACAGGCACTGAAGCTTTGTGTTGCTTTGTGCAAGAACACTGCTTGTTAACTTCCTTCGACAGGGCTGGCGATTGGTGTTATGTCTGAGTGGGTAGTTGGCCCTGATGGGGGTCCCCCTTTCCCTTTATCTCCCTCCGAAAATGTACATGAAGGGAAAAATACAAAACAGAATTGTTTCAAATTGTCATGTTTATCATTATTTTCTCACCAATTTCTTATCATATTTTATGTAACTTCAGCAGAGTTCATTTTTGCAATCCAAAAACGGCGCTGCGTTTGCATTTTATTATTATAAACTCATTTAACAAGTTTTATAAATCGATTTTGACTGTCATGTTGCTATAAATGTGTAAAATGGCAATACTGTTGCGCCGATCTTTCAACATAGTTGTTGACATATAAGTTTTAAGTCGATGAAATGTCCAGAAACTCAGTTCATTTCTGGAATTTGACGTTTATGGAATATTTCTCTCACCCGAAATTCCGAGTGGATATTTTACCCAATTGTTCGTGTAGGTGTAGAACTCAAAATATAGCTTTACGTTCACTGTGAAGTTGCCACGATATTTCAAAACCACTTACACCTTAGCGATTTCTCTTTAGACAGGGATATGCAATGTAAGACGTTCGTTCTTCCGCATGAATCTTAACACGATCATTTTACATTTATAAAACAATTTCAACTAAATTAAGTATTAAAATACGAGAACAAATACACCATACTATATTATTCTTTTAATATTTTTCACCTGAACAACACCTACGAGTACACTGAATTTGCCATTTACGGGCACAATATTCGTATGTTTCGTCATTCGGTCTAGTCACAATTTTAACATATTGTTTATCCAAAATTCTTATCGTGGAAATCTTTTTTTGAAAGCATTCCAACTGAGAATTCAAAACCTTGCAAAAAACGCAAACATTTTCTTTACATTTTCTTTAATACTTCAAACTTTTCACACAATGTTTAAAGAATACTGCTATATACGCGATGGTTTATTTTTCGTTTCTCCTCAATAGATATTTCTTACAATGCGTTTGATAAAAAACCTATATTTCTAGTATTTAAAAAAAATTATCCCAATATTTTGTCCAAATTCAGGCTGTCGGAAAGTCGAACAGAATTTAACTTTTTTGCAACATTGAATTTCCCAGAAACACGCTGCCATTTTAAAAAAAACTTGGTTTATAATGTAACGAAACTGTATATATTCCAATTATTATGTATTTATGTTATTCTGCCCCCGGATGAGCAGCCATTGTAATGGATCTCATTACGTCCGCTTATATTAAATTATTTGATAAATCCCTTTATTAATTTTCTTTAAGATGGGCGGCTGTTAATGACTTCCTTCTTTCTACTGATATTAGCAATACAATTATTTCTATCATTGCCCTGCTATGCTCTTTAATTCTGTATGTTGTATTATTACACTGCTAATCTCACTTTAAAATTCAATCATGGGTTCCGACATACATTACTCGTCTTAGCTGCTGCACGAGTACGTGTAATTCTATACCTAATCACGATTACTGGAAGTTCTGTAGATGAAAAACTTACTATTGAACTGATGGCAACTACAATAAATTATCATGTCTCTTTAAAAAACAAAATTTAACATTTATCGCGATACTTTTACACAATTTTTGAGAGTTCGAGAATTAAGTAATAAAACTTCTGTGTGAATTACATGAATGTATCGTACGGTTGTTTGAAATAATGTTCGTAGCTTACTATTAATATGTCGAGTTGCGCTTCCAAGTCCGGTGCTGTCCATATTATGTCTTCGGTACCCCTATTATTACGTTTTTGCTTATCGTCCGAATAAATTCCCAAATATTCCCGTAATGTCTCTGGTTCTCTAATACTTTATGTAATTTAATGACTTTTTTCAATTTTACCGCGATGCACTGCCCCTCGCTAGGTTTCGAGTGAAAGCTCTACACGCAACTATTTTCAATTAACTTATTAAGATTTTTTTCCCATCTACAAAGCTATCCTGACATAAACCTTTCGGAAAATACGAAGTCCGTCCAACTTAAATCAAACAAATTACTTTAACACAAGAAACAAAAATCACAATTACAATTTAACGTTAATAACACTTTCGAACTTAGGCTCTACACCATGCCGATCTATAAAATTAACAATCAAATATTCGCCTCGCTAGCCTTTACCAATGACTTCAGATTATACTGAAAACTAACACTGAAACATACCAATTAATTAGGTGTTTCCAGCTCGGCCGCTTTCGTGAGAGTGAGTATTATTAACTTGCCGCATGACCACGACTTTTCTTCCAATTTATAGCAAATAATTACTGGGCCATGATAACTTGTAACAGCAAGACGCCCTGACATTAAGCATGGAATCTTTATATTTATTTATTCCTTGCCCTAACAATGTTTATTCTTTTCGTTCTCAACATTCTGTATGCGTACAATCCCACAAAACTGCACAATTGATGCAAATTCTCCTATACAAAATCCCATGGAGATCTCGCTTATCACAGTACGCCTTCGAAATTGCGCCCTAAGAGCTCATTTTTCAGTATCAGGGGCCTAGAATTTTGTGTTTTTCTGTCGAAAAATTTCTGTTGTTCACAGTAATATTACAATTCTTTCTGTATATTCCGTAAGTGTAGCGAGAATTAAAAATATTCAACACAGAAAAATATGGCTCTTTGCCGATCCATAAGTCGTTCAAATGAAGTGTTTTCAATAAGCAAGCAATACCCACAATGATTATGAAACGCCTTTGGATTTGATTGATTGATTAGCGATTCCGGTCGCGTCAATTGCTAGGGTCATTAGTCCCGTAAGTGTAGAGTATGTTTTCCTCGCGAGATGATGATCTTCCCTCACTAGATAGTGAGATCCGGAGCGACCTACTGTTGGCTAGCGGGGTTCCCCCTCAACCAAGTATCTCCCACCAGCGGGACACCGCCCTAGCCCAAAACCTCTAAGCTCTCGACCGGTCTCCTGGCATATGTGGTAGTGTAGTTCTTGTTAATGTAAGTGTGTGAAAGTAAGGGTAGGAAAAGGACAAGGAAAAGGATGGAAGATCGTGCGCGGTCCGTAGCCTGTTTGTTAGGGTACTGCTCAGGCATTCGCTTGGTGTTGATCAAAGAAACCACGGGAAAATACCGATCAGAGCAGGAGCAGGCGGCCGCTAGAATTCTTCTCCAGACAGCAACTGAATTCGACTTAGCTATCTAGCTAGTATCGAAAATCCTACGACGGTCAGGACTAGAACCTAGGACCTCCCGGTCCGAGGCCTTGCAAAGACATCAGTTAATGCCCTGAGCCACCTCTGCCGGTAAACACCTTTGTGCCTTAAAAAGATCTTTGGCTGACTATTTAAAGTCATACCTGCCTTCCTCAACCTCTCTACAGCCTTTTCACGTCTACCTTCATTGTTAAGTATTACGTATGTCCCTCCAAGCACCGGCAAGTGGAGATACGAGAGGTAGGCGACAGAGGAGCTGCGACGTGGTTCCACCGTCTTCACGCGCAAAGCCTTCGCCTCCTTCTGAATCGATAAGCGCCTCGTAGGGTATTACGATGTTCCAGGGCTGGTGCGAATGTAAAAGCTGCGAGGTGAGAGCCGCGATCCAGCCGACGCCCCATGTAAAGATATTCCCCCGCCTGCATAACGAGAACAATATCGGTGGCTACGCGACCAGGCCCCTCGGCGCTACAGCGAGGCTCAGCGGCGATGGCCGGAGAAACTGCACGTGGAGACATCGGAAAGGTACCACTGATTGGATGAAACTCAAACAAGCGAGTGTTAAATAAAAATTAATGTCAGCATCGCGGGAATCGTTATTTTCTATGTCAGATGTATTCGAAATCATCGACATTCATGCTGGTTTTTCGTCACTTTTTCGAAACAAATTTTAAATGTCTAACGAATCTGCGGAAAAGATTTGCGGATCGTTGTGGACCTTTGTTATTGAGCTGATAATTTTTGAGCAAATTGTTGTATCCTTGAGCAAATATTTTAATTGTCTGAATATTAATATTAAAAAGCATAAAAGTTTTTAACGCCTTTTGTAAAATGTCTTTCGAAGATGTACATTCTATTTTTTAGATATAAGATAATTATTTTTCTGAAAAAACAATCTTCTTTTACTTACGAACCTCATATGTTATGAGTGTCACAAATATTATGCAAGTTAAGTAAAATAAATATTCTCAGAGTGTAAAAATAAATGTCTCTATAAATCTACAAAAAATAACGTTACCAAAACGTACGTACATGAAAATAACGCATACGTTTCTACCATTACTTAAATTTTTAATCAATTTATTCCATCATACAGGACATCATCATATAGGACAAGCAACGTGTATGAATGAAAAGGTGTTCTGGAGAACGAAAAGGAATGATTATTACATAGTGTACAATAGGCAAAACAGGTCGCGGTAGATACGTCACAAAAGAAGTCTAGACGATGATTGAACTGTTTACATAAAAAATAATAACACAATGATGTTTACTACTTGATTTCAATTATCCGTGGCTTCAGCATCTCTCAACCACACTTCGAAATAAGACACTCTGCAGGACAACTCTTCGGGCAGGCGGTCAGTTGCGGTTCTCAAAAAGCTTAAGATGTAGTGTACAAGGGACTCTAAGCATGAGCATGCATGGCTGCAGAGCGGAAAAGATATAGTGAAAGAGAAAACATAGCATGATCACGGATTACATCAACATGAGATAATGATCTCAATGATAATATGAATATTAAATAAAACAAACATACATACACACATACATAAAGTAGGGGCGAATTATGATGACCTAAAACGTTGCTAAAATTATCAATAAAACGCGCTTAAAATTTTTTTTAAATGCCCTCAAAGTAAAGAAAAATCACGTAAAAAAATTGATCAAAACCAGTACGGATGAACAACTCAAGCTGTTGGATATGTTACTGATGTAATCGAGGCTTCTGTTCGTTCCAGTGAACTCAGCTTGCAAACTTTTGGTTTGAACTGTTCTTTACCAGGAAATGTCTGATGACTAATGACTTTAGTTTTCCCAAAATTGGCTGAACAAACAATAGCGCTGATGGGCGTCACAGGAACCTTCAATTACACACTCACGACGGTTGATATGACAATTTCTGAGCAAAGAAATCGAATAGGCTACTCAAGACTTCTGTGGAGAATGTTTGTTGCATCTCGTAAATATTATTTGAAGCAAGTACCATTAAAATGATATTAAAATCGATTAAATCAACAAAATAGCTTTAAAAATTACGGAAAAAGATAAACACTTATTGGTCAAAATCGACTAAAAAGCAAAACAAATTACATAAAAGTGGGTAATTTCCTTTTGTCATCATATAATATTAATTCCTATACTAAACAACATTGATCTAAAGTAGAAAAAAATGACATTTCATTAAAATCCGCCCCCAAATAATAAGAGTAATCTCATTCCGAGCATTTGCCTTCCAAGTGAGGTTATGTAGCACACGTGTGCCCAGCGCCTCTCCCCCGCGGGGGCCATCTCGCCGAGGCGCTGCCGTACACTCAATATCTAAGCACATGTGCGCTGGGGCGAGGGGCGCGGAATAACTTTGCATTCAATATAAAGTCTATCTACGCATGTGTTACATCACGGTATGCATTATTAGCCTAATTTAGAGAACTCTTGCGGCTGATATTAAATCCTAATGCCCCTTATTTCCAACTGCGTTCCGCCGACTTATGGGCTCGCGGAAAGAGGGGGAGCGGGCGATCTGTCCACGCGATGGCCCGTGACCGGCGAATGTGTCAGCACGCGCGCGGGAGAGACGGAGGCAATGGGGTGAGAAATGATGGATATTTCTCCTGCGGAGGAGAAACTGCGCGTTTCGTAAATGTAATGTAATAATGTCATTTACATATGACATGCAATCATTCGTAGGTTTATTACGAGCCATACGATTTGATGGGATGCTGAATTCAGAATTTTGTTTGGCACCAATGTTCAAATAATACGTACCGAAAGATGAATAAAGAAAAGAAAAGAGAGGCTACTTTGTAGCATCCTGAAAGCAACACATGGGTGGTAATGTTATAATTTAAATATTCATAGTATTTCTATAAGGGTAGAACCACATTAAAATATTGAAGTGAAAAATATTAGCAAAATCATAAAAAGTATTGAGTTAAATGTTTCGTTGGCACACGTTTCATCATCACATCTTACGACCTATCATTTCAATTGAACGATAAGTGGTTCCGGGCGCGTCAACTCAGATCGTTAGTCCCGTAAGTATATTCCATACGATTATTGCGGAAGGTGGCGTTGAACTTCTCATTCGCCAGGTGTTGATCGGAAAAAACACGAAAACTTTCGATACACTATCTTTCTATCTAGCCGGCCGCTACACTTATCTTTCAGACAGCGGCTAAATTCGACCTATCTAGGTATCTAGTGTCGCAAATTTTGCCACGGTCACGCCTCAAATCGAAAGACTTCGACCAGAGGCACTACAGTGACATTAATTGATGCTCTGGGCCACCTAAGCCGGTATCTCAATTCAGTGTAGAATTTGCATTATGAAAGAAAGAATGTAAATTGACGTATTTATGTACGTTGAATGCAACAACTGTTTGTTCTTGAAAGAATATAGTCCACGTAACAGAGGATTTCAACCTTAACACTTATCTTCACGTACCTCATTGATTATTGTTATTTACGAGTAATTTCCTGTTTAGTCGCCCAGACATCGAATAACGTTTTCAAGTTCTAAAGATAAACATTAAGTTAATGTTAAACTACCTAACAAATATTACATTCAATTTGGTCAATATAATTTAGAATAGACATTTTTTAAATAATAATAGTAATAATAATAGACATTTTTAACTTTGATGTACGTTCATTGATCTAGTTAATTAATTATTTAATTAATTTATTTATTTAAGTTAATTATTTTAAAAATATTTGTTCTAATAATATTGACCAAATTTAATATAATTAAATATATTTAAAATATGAACAGACATATATAATAAATAACTAAAAAATATTCCCGAATTAAAAAATGCATGCCAATAAAAGACGGTTTGAACTCAGCTATTACCAGAGCGAAAAATCTAAATTCAGACATTTCCGCTGAGCGCTAGCGTCTAAGGCATCTGCGGGGTTCCGCAGGGCCCAGGCGCGGGCCTTCCCGCACGAGCGCCTCCGTAGCGGCTGCGCGCGCGGCGCTGCGCGGGGCGGCGCGGGGAGCGAAGAAAAGGCCCATCGCCCCGCAGCCGCGCCGTGGAGTGGAGCAATATTTGCTGCCTTATTGCCATCAATGGATCATATGGAACGACGACAAATCCTTCTTGATGGCTCCCATAATTGAGTTACTCAGGATATTAAACGTCGGTTGGGTTTTTTGGCGCCAGCCAGCTGTTACCGTCATAAGCTAACCTCCCTCTCGAGCCAGCGAACGGCGGTGGCGGCGGCGGCGGAGGCGGCGGGGGAGGCGGAGGAGACGGCGGGGGCGGGGGCGGGGCGCTCTCCCTCGCGCTTCGCTCCTCCGCGCGCAGCCCTCGCCGCGCCCCGCCCCCGCCCCCTTTCCACGCCCCCGCCTCCGAAGCTGACGCCGCGCCACCGCTGGCGCGCGCCCGGAGCGGGGCGGGGGCGGGAGGGGTTGTGGTGGCGGGGGTGGGGCCGCCGCAGGACGTGGTGTGGAGGAGGTGGCGATCGGTGGCAGCGGCGCGTTGGAGGAGGAGATGAAGGACGCGGAAGTAATGATGCTGGCAGAGGTGGCGGAGGATATGAGAACATAGAAAGCAAAGAGAAGACCGCTCGGGGGAAGGGGGAAATCTCTTCCTCGAGCGGCAGTGGAAGTGATGACGCTGGAGATGGATGGCAAAGCTACGGATGCGCTAAAGGAGGTGAGAGAGCTGTGATGCTAACGCCGCAATTGGTTTTGATAATGAAAGCAGGCCTCACGCAGGAGCGGTGCCAACTGTTCACTTTATATGGGGGAGTTAGACGGCAAAGACAGTTGCGTATTCGCCGAGAGCGTAGTGAAGGAAGGACCTTTCGAGGTAAGGAGGCGGTCGGCGAGAGTTTAGTGGAGGTGAAGGTGGAAGTTGAAGATAGAGATGAATACCGGGGAGGACATGGAAGGGAGAGGCAGCAAGCAGTAGCAGGGGTAGTGCAGAAGGTGTAAAGTCTTACTACGTGATCCTGCCGCTCGCTTCTCCCGCCACCGCCTCCACCTCCGCCTCTGCCAATGTTGCCTCTGTCGACCTCTGCGTTTAGCATTCCTCGCTCCTTCGCAAATAAACCTGATATTTTTTTTCTTTTCTTTTGTGATATTCCTTTCTTCGACATTATTTTTTTATTATTTGAAATATTCCACCTCCCTCGCGCTCGCTCTTTCCGCGCCTTCCCGCCAGATCTCTCTGCCTCCGTCGCGCTTTGCGTCCCCCGTCGTCGCCGACTGGCCGGAGGTGCGTCCCCGTCCCGCTCATCCCTCTCGTCTCTCTCACCCGGAGCCTAGCGTCGTTTGTGTGACGACGGGCGAGTGTCTGGCTTCTTCAAATGAGCGAATGATGTTCTTGTTCGGGGGATCACTCTCTCATTATTCTGGCGTTTCTGAGTTCGACTTAGAGTTAGGCATCGGACGCACACCCGCAAAGTTGTTACTGCAATCCTCTTGTGTTTTTCACGTCCGTTGACATTTGCGCGGTACTCTGAGTTTTAAAATCTCACATTGAAAGACATTTGATTTTTCGCTTGTTAGTCAGTCGCATTTTTGTGCTGCTTTCATTGGTCCAAAGAAAACTAAAAGCAATTAAAGGGCTTGGCGCTATAAAAAGCTGAGCCACATCAGCCACAGTTTCTGTGCTTTCCATTGTTTGTAAATATTAATATCTCGATTTTGGTTTAATTGTGTATTACCTTGTTTCTGCCCTAAGCCTTTCATAAATGTAAATAAGATGCATTTAGTAAGAAAACATAAGCCATACTTTCACCAAATCAAGATATTCAAAATTACAAATAGCTGGAGGTTTGCTGTGGATGGTGTGTCTAATCTTGTTATTGCTCTAAACTCTACAAACAAGTGTATAAATATGTTAAAATATAATATATCAATCAGTAGTGATTCTCCAATATATTTCTGGATGTAATTTTGTCCTTTTCGCGACATAAGCATTTCTTTGAACTTTGGTGTTTTCATAATCGTTCTGTAAATTTACAAAATAGGTGATTGGGATCTCTTGAGTTAATACCAACGAAAACCCCTAAAAACCTTTTTTTAAATTTATTAGACTTATATGATGACGGAAGGATTGTTAGGCATTAAAACTTCTTAGTTAATATAAATTCGATTGTACGTGCAAACGATTGGAAAGGAAATTTTAATAAGGAGAAATTGTAACTTCAATGTATTTTTGATATATGTGTTTACATCAGTAGCTCTCTAAAAATTTTGTTAATATTTTGACAAAAGTAATAAATGAAAAATATTGAT
Source organism: Acheta domesticus (assembly GCA_031308135.1). NCBI lineage: Eukaryota > Metazoa > Arthropoda > Insecta > Orthoptera > Gryllidae > Acheta > Acheta domesticus. Next base: position 254,105,103 of record JAHLJT010000631.1, read on the forward strand.
ATATGGAAAAATTAAATGGATATAATTTATTAAATGTTACAATTGCAACACATATGTTATTTCTTATGTCTTAGAAAAATATGACAGAAGAACAGCATTGCATACACGAAGGCGAAAACGCATTTCTGTGTGGAGCCAAGTCTCGACATATGGTGCTATTGCTTTTGATATTTGCTTTTTCATTCGCTACATCTTCACCAAATACGGTTCCCGGAAATACACAGCCTTCCTGGAAGGCGCCGCTTCTTGCTGTATCGGGATGTCCTTTGATCTGTGTCGCATCCGGAGAGAGATCAGACGCAAGGAGGAAACAATGTCTGGGGGCGCCCCCCCCCTCGCCCCCTTTCCCCCTCCCCCGCCGACCGCGCTGCAGCGTCGCGGGCGGGCGGGCTGGTGGGTGGCGCCCGAGGGCTTTTAAAATGCAGCCGGCTTCTATCAGTTAATATGGCGTCCCGTCACAACCAGAGATTGGATTCGATACGCGTGCGCACGCACACGCGCGCGGTCGTGTGTGCCGCTATTTGTTTATTCGAAATTGCGAGACAAGTGGCGGGCGGCTACGCGGCAGGCGGCGGCGGGGGCGGGGGCGTAGCGAGGAGGAGGAGAGACGGGGTGGACGTGGGTGCGTGGGAGCAGGGAGGGGTGGGTTGGAGACAGCAGGGAGGTGGGAATTCTAGTGATCGGGAGCAGGAGGACGTGGAGTGTCGAAGCGGTAGGGGATGGTCAGTGTCAGGGAGGGGTATGGCTGGGGGGATGAGGTGATTGGATGTAAAGCACATCGGAGAGATGTCAACAGAAATTAAGACAAAATGTCCGAGCGGAGGGTCGAACAAATTACGGGGAAGAGAAGCAAGGGGGTGTGAGGAAAAGGAGGACTTGTTTTGGAAAAGAAGGACCACAGCCACTCATTTCCGGATGAGGCGATGTGCGGGCAGAGAGGTAAAGATGGACTGGAAGAAAAAATGAAATCTGAAGATTTGAAAAAAATATAGAGGAGTGAGAAATACCAAAGTGAGTGAGTGTCAGAACAACCTGGAGTGATGTAGATAATCTTCACATTATTGTACAGTGATGTATTATTATACATTTTAGATTACATAAATTGATTTTTGTATTATTGTTATAAATATAACTTCCAATGGTTATAGTACAGTGGGACCTGGGATGAAGCTGGAAAGAAAACCAACTAAAGATGGTAATGTTGGATATGATTCCCTGTTAAATGCAAAGAGGTCAAAACGATGATTTGTCCTACGTTGTAGAAGAAATTAAGGAGAATGAGCGGGGCAAATTCTGCAATGAATTTTAATACACATCTTGTGACGTAGGAAATGTTGCCATTGACTCTGCTTCCAAAGAAGATCATGTGCTGGAAAAATGTCTCTTTGTGGTGATATTATATTGACTATTGCTGAAGGATTCACGAAATCACTTCTGAAAAATCTGTTTCGAAAGATTGTTCTTTGGGTCAGGGCTTTTGATGGTACCTAGCATAACATTTTCAAAGATTTGAAACTTTTATTATCATTATGATTATTATTATCATTATTATTATTATATTATATTATTATTATTATTATTATATTATTGTTATTATTATTATTATTATTATTAAGAATCATTTAACAAAACGTGCACATTTAATAAAATGTCTGGCACAACCAGAAATCCATTTTCGAAACAGATCGATTTACAACAGGCATTTTTTTTAACATTTTTTAATTAAATTATATTATAATGTATAATTTGAATGTGATCTTGAATAGAGATTTTTTTCATATGACAACAGTGAATAATGACGAACATTTTGTACCAATCGACTTTCAGCAATCAACATCAATTTCCAACCTCTGCGCATCAGCAGTTCCAATTGCGCATGCGCAGATGCTCAAAAATAGAGTGATCGAGACATTGCTGTCAATTACTCTACGCTGCTCTGTGCAAAACCTCCCTATTCAATCATATTCAATTCAATTCAATCATAGTCACAAGTAGATCGATCATTTTCAGTATACCTTCAAGATGCTTCAGTATGCATCAAGAACTTAAATAAAAAAAACAGAAACACTCAATCTTCACTCACTTAGGCACACATTTGACTTAGATATATAAAAAATACTTTACGACATAATATAACAATGAATTGACAAGAAGTCCAAATTCCCCCCTCGTAAACATCAAGGAGTAAGTTCCATTTATTACCATGTTTCCTCCAAGATGCTGAATTCTATAAACGTCAAAAAACCTGATTCCGGGCAACAACGGAAACGAAACGCGCATAAATTGAGTGGCGTGTAAATTGCGCAGCTCCCGAGCGCGGCGGCGCGGGACGAGGCGATGTATACATTCTTGGAGGGGCGTTACGAGGCGGGACGTGGCGGGGCGGAGCGGAGGGGCTCCGGGAGGCGGAGAAAAGCGCCGAGAAAGGGCGGGGTCGCGGAAAGAGAAGGGCGGGGCTGACGCGGCGGAGGCGGCGGCGGCGGAGGGCGAGAAGGGGCGGGGCGAGGAGCCCACAGGCTGCCTCGCAGCGCCCCCGCCGCCGCCGCCCCCGCCGCCACCGACGCACAAGGCTGCGGCGGAGGCAGCGGATCCAGTAGATTATCTCCGGTGATTTATACATTTATTACAGCGGCATTCTGAATATATCAACTCACAACAGCTGCTTGTGACGAACGAATCTACTGGGGGCTATATACATGCCCCTGCCGCCGCCGCCGCCGCCGCCGCCGCCGCTGCCGTCGCCGCCGAGCTGCGCTCTGTCGGCGCAAGACGGAGACAGCGAGAAAACCCGCCAACAGATTAATAGAGGGAGGAAGGGAGCGAGCGACGTCGAGCGAGGACAGGAGGAGAGGGGGGACGGGGCGCGGGGCGCGGAGTAAGCGGGAGCGGGGGCGGGCGGGATTAGAAATGGGGTGCGAGAGAGTCCTGCGCGATCGAAAGAGTGGAGAGGAAAATAAAATTGCAACGCCAGACGCCGCTCCGAGAGCGGAATAAATGGTAAGAAGTATTGGATATCGAGAGCGCGCCGCGACGTGTTTCCGGGCCAGCCCTCGATTTTAAAATATCGACGAGGGAAGTCGATGCTGGGAGTCGGGATTGGTGCAATAAAAATCAATGTGTTGCTTACTTTGTGGGATGATCTCTTAGGCCCTCGTTGTCATGTACACTGGGCGTCGCGTAGCCTGGAGATGTGGTTTCGTTTATTCCGTTGGGAAAAGGTGAATTAAGAGAGAACTTCACCTGAACGAGAGGAATGAGTAAAGTTTCAAAAATTGTTTCGCACTCACGCCTGCAAAGCTTGCGCCATCCATAAATAAGAGAAATTCATGTTATTGAAAGGACATTCTGTTACACGCTGTTAAGTGATATACCGTCAGTAAATCTATTATTGTGGGCTGAAAGTGACCGCTATCCCTGTTCGTATACAATCCTTCTCGTCTGACGGACGTCAGAAAAATTTAGTAGCTTTTGAATCATGAGAAAGACGAGGTCTCAAATTTGCACATTGACCATTCATTCTTAATACAAGAGAATTTAAGTTGGAAAAGTCCTTTCACTGAAAATATTTAATAAGGAAATAAATGTATCGTTAATAATAATATTAATGTCCCCTTGTAAAATTGCAAAGCATCTTATTACACCCGAACGAAAGCAAACACAAAGGGATTTTTTACATCATACATATGTTTTTGTATTTTTAAATGAATTTATAAGGACCATAAGTCAATAATTTAAAATATTTGAAGTTCTATTTCATTTAAATATTGCTATGTATCCGATATTTCTTGAAATTTGCATAACAAATTGATTTCAAATTTTCAGAAACATTATACAAGAATCTTAACTTTTAAGTCTAACATTTGAACATGCAAAATATGTAGAGCTGGAACTTAAGACATAGTAATGCTTTATAGAGCATTGGACTTTATATTTTTTTTAAATCAAAAAAACATATTTTACCATATCTCGTTTTACCGCTCGAAACCGCAGAATAAGTTTTAATGTGGCTGTAAAAAAGTTTTGTCGGTTTCCTTTCCTGATCGCTCGTAAACATTTTTACAATTTTAAAAACAATATAATTACAATTTCATAAACAACGTTTATTTCATGTTCATTTCTCAAGATCATGGGAACTATAATTCTTTGGTTGTTAAAACAAGACCAAAAATATCATCAGTTCGATTTTACAAAGTATTTTCCGTTATACAAATACCAGTTCATTAGCCGAAGGATTCGGTTGTCTTATTCTCAAAACGGGAAAGATCCATGATTATTGAGGAGAGTATTCTCGCAAAATGCATTGGTAATTATGTGTTGGACAGGTTCATTGATGTTTTATGTTAATTCGAATGTCGAAAGAAAGAACCTCGTTCGCAACTTGGAACAGCAAAGTTAAGCGTCACTTTCCGCGGGAATGTGCGTCGGCCACACCGTGGGTGACTCATTCTCGAAATCGACACAATTATCAACGCGTTTTATGAGAATATTCTCCTTAAAACATGGTGTAAGATATATAGGTGTGTTCACTGACGGTCTAAAACTGAAGCTTATGTGAGGCTACTTCTCACAGTTCTCGCATATAAGCATTGCGATCTTTGGGTCTCATTTGGCAAGGTTGTGGTTGGTCGTGATCCATTCGACAGCTCTGTGGCCAGCTGATTTCTAATTTCAAGTCAGTCGTTTCGCGGTGGAATTGGTAAACTCTAGAGCGAACAGTTCCGAAAATGGGTACGAAATGTTTTGTAAAACTGTGTAATAGCCACAGTTAAAGATGGCATCTTAAGATGTATGTCTTACACCGTGACCCAAACCGATCGTGCGCACCGTATGGACAAGCGAGGAACTAGCCTCAAACTGGCTTCAGAAAATTTGCCCGAAAGTGGCTAGTTGACACACCTATATATCTTACACCGTGTTAAAAACATGGATGTATTCCGTTCTAAGAATCAAGGGAATCGAAACCTTCGACTAGTGAACTGATATACGTATATCCAAAAAAAAGAATGAAAGTTTGTTCTGTACGTTCTGAGTTCAGATATTCTGTGTCACTAAATAGGGCTTCCACCGCCAGAGAAACTGCAATAAAATTATATTGGTGTCAGTTTGACGCCCTGTCATTAGAAATTGCGCACACTGTCTCAAATGTACTCAGGAACCAACCACCGTGAACAAAAGATATATATCGTATGAATGAGCTGAATACAATATTATTGCATGAATGAAAATGTATTATGAACCAAAATTCATAAATGAAATTTGATTATGCTGAACAACATGAATTCAAATGATTTCGATCGAATCCTGTGTATAGTTGAGTTTCTGGAATTAGGATGAATATTCGTTCACAAGATCAAACTCCTGAAATGAGAAACTTGCTATTCAGTATTCGCTATTACGCGCCTACAATATTATTTCTTCATAGATCATAGCAGCGAAATAAATATTCAGTTTGGGGTAACATTGTTTTCACGATTTATTATTTACTAATATTAACACGTTGACCGCCATGTGCATCATGTATGATTCACACTTGCAATGTATAAGTGAACCCTGTGAATCAAAGTGTTTCACGCCCAATGTTGTCGTCCAGGTCGCATGGCTCAAAGACGCTTCACGCTACTTTACTCTGTTTACAGAGCAACATACTCTAAGGCCTTGGGAACCGATTAGTATTCTTGGCGTACTTGAATATACAAAATATATTCATCAAGGTTTTTTTTAAAGCACAGCATCTTCCAGCAAAGTACAGAATATATTATATATTGCTTTTAGTAATATGGGAAATTAGATCAACTAGCATAACAGTGCAAACATTTTGGTGGCACAGACTAGTAGTGGAATGGCACACACTTTCTTATATTACTTTTCTATTTTCTTCACTCTGGCCTAGCTATTCGGACTTGCCATATACTATTCCTAGCTACCACCTCTCGCCGCCAAAAATACATTATTTTTACATTTTCTCAATGTTTCTGTGTCGGTTTCGTTTTTTCAATAGCACACAATATTGCACGAAAACTAATAAAATTTTTGCAAAAAATGTAAATGTCCTTAATGAAATAACTTACTACGGAGAACAAATTTCATTCTATCATTCATTTTCAATATCAATAATATTTGTAAGAAGACGCTGGGAAAACTTCAAACTTTTGCAATTTTCGAAAACAGAGTTACCCGTGAAATTGGAACAGACGCCTCAATAAGTACTCTATTCTTACTAGAAATTTAAAGAAAAGAATATCGATGGTCGCTGGATCTTCTCAAGCCAGTCGATCAAGTATGGGATACACTCAAGCAAGTCAATCAAGTAGAGGCTTGATCCACTCAAGCAAGTCAATCAAGTAGAGGCTTGATCCACTCAAGCAAGTCAATCAAGTAGAGGCTTGATCCACTCAAGCAAGTCAATCAAGTAGAGGCTTGATCCACTCAAGCGAGTCGATCAAGTAGAGGACTGATCCACTCAAGCGAGTCGATCAAATAGAGGATCCACTTAAGCCAGTCGATCAAGTAGAGATCCACTCACGCAAGTATATCAAGGAGGGATTCAACCCAAATAAGTTGATCACGTAGGGGATCCGCTCAAGCAAGTCGATTAAGAAGGAAATCCACTCAAGCAAGTCGATTAATTAGGGGATTCACTCATGCAAGTCGATCAAGTAGGGAATTTGTCCATGCAAGTCGATCAAGTAGAAGATCCATCCAAGCAAGTCCGAGGAAGTCGATCAAGTAGGGGATACGCCCAAGCAAGTCGATCAAGTAGGGGATCCGTACAAGCAAGTCAATTAAGAAGGGGATCCACTCCAGAGGATCCACTTAAGCAAGTCTATCAAGGGAGATTGTCTATCAATTGTTTCGCACTCACGCCTACAAAGCTTGCGCACAAAGCCATGCTTTCGTGACCGGATGTCACACTCGGACACAAAGTCCTTACAGGCGCATCAATCCGCGATGTATCTTGATCGCAGGAGCGATCTTAGCCGATCGATGATCGGTGTGAGTCGTGGATCTCAACCATCTCTCACTCGAAGCTCGCACACAGCATCACTCCTCCGTGACCGCAGTCACATCTGGGACACAAAATCCTCACAGACGCGTCAACACGTGACTTGCCTCGCGAGCCCTGCTCGCCGCTGCACCGCCCTAGCGCAATTTGTGCATCAGCACGAGGTCCTCACACTTTCTCTAGAACCCGCCCGCTGCCTTCGTCTACTCCCTTACATACTTCTGGCTCACATGGCCTTCTACGTCACGCCGCCTCCCCCGCTATGTTTCTGCCTCTGCCCACGGCCCGCTGTCTTCGTTCAGCCTTTGCATGCTTTCTCTAAAGAACCTTTCTCTTCGTGTTCTGGCGAGGCGATTTCCTGTTGTTAATCCCTTACCGCCTGTTCCCAAATAACTACCACAAGGTTCGCTTGCTAATACGTTACACTATGACAGCAATAATCTCTGCACACACCACTTTCAAATTGAAAACCAGACTCTTCACTAGCATTTTATAGAGGATATAACTGTGAATCATGTATTCACCACGCCGCTGCAGATGAAGTTATTCACATATCGGGTCGCATGGTGAAACATTGATTCACGTTTCAAAATGGCCGTTACATCTGTAAAAACTAGTTATATTTTCCAAATATATAATATTATATCTCTTATGTAGCCGTTAAGAATAAAATAAACGTAAGGCCTGAAGAGAAAATAAATTTGATAACATTACGGCGGCCTACGTAAAAATTTCGAGTAATATTCTTAAGTTGGTAATCAGGTTTATTATTTCCGAGTTTGTATAATTTTCTACGCAAATTCAGTAAATAAGTATTTCATTGAAAATTTTTAAAACATTACAAAAATTTATTTTTATGTTACATTCCATTCAAAATAAGACATTTTCATGCGGTAAAACGATGAAAAACTAATTTAATGTAAGAGCCATCAAATAACGGGGGAAATGTATCTCAGGGACTGATATTCAAAATCCACCATGGTAATCCTGCCATTAATGAAACATAGAAATGAAAGAAATGCTTTAAAATATTCGAACCAAATGGATTTTTACATGTTAATAATTCGACGATGACAGTAAACAATGTTCTGATTCCCTGAAGTTGCATTGTAAATATTGCAAGTTATTCACTTTTGTTTATTTGACTTCGCATCAACAATTTGAATATTAATAACTATTGTAAATGTAGTATATTTGAATATGGATGTTATATTCTAAGTGATACATTTACAAGATTTTATAAATATATTTTATTAATATCAGTTACGTGAGAAAGGAATATAAAATAGTTAATAAAATTGTATCATTTCTCGGTAATTTCAAGAATTTTTTTTAAAAGCTGGTGTGATCATATTACAAACCATTCAATTGCTATTCAAAGGGTACTCCCGGATAAGATGATAAAAAGTTTCCCTAAACCAAATCGCATATGATTAGATAAAGTATTACTCTATCATAAAAATAATATTTTTGAAAGGTTTCTTATCCTCCGTCCCAAAACCCACAGCCCTCTGCAGCCAAAAACGTTTTTTTTTTCAATTTTGTTCGTCAACTTAACATTGTGTTATCTAATTGAAAAAACTTGAAAAATAGAAAATAATTCATACTAAAAACAGTTTTTGATTTTTTTCAGTGTCAAATTCAAACTTAAAAAATATTTTTTAAATAAAAAATAATTTTCTTGTGTCTTAGAACACTCTCGAAGGAACAGGCTCGAATAAATCTCAATAATTACTCTCAAAATACACACAGTAATGAATTTGTTTCAGACTTTTTCGGCTACTGGGCTGCAGTTAAAAATATAAAAACCATTTTTACCATTTTCTCGCCTTCAAATCATCTTGACTTCAAATATACTTTGAAAATGTCTGCAACAGTTCTGTGTATTTATTTTGGTGTTTATTATACATTTGTTTACGTTGATCCAGTAATATTCTGAATTTGGAATATAGTTACAAATTATTATGCTTTTAAAGCTCTCCAAGCCATTGTATAAGTGTATCATACACTAAGGAAAGACGATAGTATTCGGCAGCCTACGAAAAAGCAATTTGTTCACAGCGTGAAGGAAAAGTGGAGAACATGTGGGGAAGTGAAGGGGAACAGGTTGGACCTGGATTTAAAAGAATTGTTCATTGTGTATTAGATCACCGGACTATACGTAAAAGAATTTAAAACTTCCTCTCAGAACATTTGGGAAATTATTAAGATTTTTGCAATTGCTGGGTCATAGTTATAAAAACTAAGACATTTGTAGTGAAATATTTGGCTATCCGGTAATTGTTGCGTCCTAGGCACCTGCGAGCTGCTGCAAGGTCACAGAATGACGGCTGAAACGTTGGCACCGAAGACGCAGCCAAGAAGTTACTGACTCCGGCAGTGGAAGCCTATGCTCTCACATTTATAGTTGTTTAAGACCAGAGAAAAAAGTTGTGCTCTCGCTTACCTAAGGATTGATTCTTGTATACGTAAGTATACCAGGACACGTGTGAAAACTGCACTTGGTAAGTAATAATTGTACGAAAACTGAAAAATGACTGTAAGTTTCGCCCAACTGCAAAAGCCCATCTCCCGAAATGTGGTTTACAGTATTATATGCCTGGTACTGTGTGAGAGAAACCGTTTCAATATTGCTGAGCGTTGAGATTAAAATGCACAGAAAATAAAATGGCCCTTTTAATTTTATCGTGAAAGATAATTTCCGCATTTTCCTTCAAATTAATTTTACACTAATTTCGGCTTCTGCTCTTTTCTGTACGCCCATGCTATGGAGTGGCTAAATCTGTAAAATTGTAAAAGAACGATCAAAAAGGGTGTATTTTGTTGAATACTGCTTAAGAATATAATCCGGGTTCAACATGTCTCCTTTCATTTTCTCACAGCCCCCCCCCCATCTATCCTTCACCTCCACCCGAACTGACCCGCATCTTGTCCCCTTTTGTCATCTACCCGTCCCCCAAAACACGTTTTCTGTCGGAATTTCCTGTGCTAAATTTCCCTGTGTCTTCCGAGTGCTTCGCGATATTCATCACTCATATCTCTTGCAATGCTATTTTATTTGTAATCTGCAAATTTCTATTGTTCGATGTACGACTGAGATATAACTCTCTATCCACCAATATTACACAAGATTTTGTGATGGTGGTTTCTTATAAACTGCCAAAAATTATCGTCTTTACTTAGCGTATGATATACAAAGGATTAGAGAGCTTTAAAAGCATGATAATTTGTAACTACATTCCCAAGTCGAAATATTACTGGGTGGTACATCAATGTATACAAATATAATAATTAAAAAATAAATAAACACAACTGTTGCAGATATTTTCAAAAGATATTTAAAGTCAAGGCAATTTCAAGACGGGAAAATGGTTGAAAAGGTTTTTATTTTTTAACCGCCCAGAAGTCTAAAAATTCTAAAATAAATTCACAACAGTTTTTATTTTGAGACGAATCATTGAGATTTTTTCGAGCCTGTTCGAGGGTTCTACGACAAAGAAAAAATATGTTTTGTTCATTTTTAAAACATTTTGTGTGTTTGAATTTGGCACTGAGAAAATATCAAAAAATGTTTTCTGATGGTATCAATTAGTTTCATTTTTTTTATTTTATATCATATAAAATAGTGTTAAGTTGACAAAAAAATTAAAAATAAAACAAACACGCTTTTGGCTGTAGATGGGTGTGGGTGGTGGGACGGGGACTAAGAAACCTTCAAAAATATTATTTTATGTTAGTTATAGTGTAACTACTCATATGTGATTTGGTTTAGTGAAACTTTTTACCCTCCTCTCGGGAGTAACCTTTTTGTCTTTTCTTTTGTTCGAGCCCATCTCGTAAACGGTTAAATTGATTTAGATGAGATATTCACTGAAAGATAAAGTGTTTTGCTACGCATAATTTAGAGTACTTTTTCGATTATTATTATTTTCTATTACATAAATTAAAAGTTTCCTACAAATTACAGTTTTATTTTGATATTAATGAAATTTGGAATATTTACCTTTCAAAACAAAATGAAAATAACTGCAAAGGCGCGTGAGTTTCCTTGAAAACTACACTCCCACACATTTCCCACACCATAAAGCAGAATTAGTTAATGCCTTATTTTACGTGGCGAGACTCGAGCCATCAGGCCCGCTCTTCCGTCTGAGCACGCAAATTTCGCTACGCTCCTTCACCTTTCCTTCACCAACTAGCGGAGAAAGAAGGCATTATTTCGAGCGACGAAACAGGTGATTTGAATTTAGCTCAGAGGCTTCATTTAGGCTTGAGGATCTTTTACATGCAGTAAATCTACTACATGGGACAGCCGGCTTTACTTCCCCTCCGAAGGAAGGCGTACGAAGGATTTCGAACCCACAAACCCACAGAATTAAACTTTCTCGCGCGTATTTCGAAAACGGCGAGAAAATTTACTAAGGCGAATTAGAAGCTAAACATTCATACAATTTTCTAACGATACATTTTGATCCATCTCGATAGCGCCTGACGGAAAATACATGACGACGGAAAGGCGCATGGCGGGGGTGGAAGGGAAGAGCGGGCGGGGCGGATTGAGCCAAAGGTGGGCGCGTGGAGCGGGGTGGTGACAGGGCGGGGAGGTTGGAGAGGAGGGGAGAGGAAACTGGCGACGCGGAGTGGAGCGAGGCTGGGCTTGAAGGGGTTTCAATAAAATTACTTGCGTTTTACACTATTGGTTAATAGAATTAAATCTAATAAATGAGTGTGATACATAAATTCCTGGGCAATGTGGTGTTATTTCTGCTAGTAAATGATAAATCACGAGAATATTACGCAAACCATCACTACTATTAATCAGAAATTTGAAAATATCCGATTTCTAAGTGTACCTAATGTTCACATTCAGCTTTAATATTTGGGGCAATCAGTTGGCCTGAAATGTTCTGAATTTGTGATTGCATATCCTTCCCAGTCACACAAGGAAATCCACATATTTGGAGTGAGAAGCATTATACTTTACGGTACATACATAGGATCGAAAATAAACATTTGTTATATTTTATTAGTACGAGTAATATATTTTAACAAATTTTAGTACTTTCTCGATGAATTCTTTCTAAAATACCTTGTTTGTGGAGAATTACTTAACAAATGCTGTCAATGAAGAATGTTTCATTTAAAATAGAAGTCATTTTATTTTTCATACCAATGTTATTTTAATACACCCACTGAGAAACCTCGATGGATTACGGTGAAAACAATGAAAGTGCTACCGAGGCTGCAAACCTCGACCTACAAATTACATTTCTAATTCAATAGATTAATAGTTTGCGGCCGGTGACATACACTGTGCCGAATACGCGTCTCCCAGCTAAAGCTCACGCTGCCCAGGTGCGACTTTGCGACATCTGTTTCTCTCTTCCCCTAATCCAGAACCAAGTCGACAGGGCCCGTCCACTTGTAAGGAATAGCAACAATCCATTGAGTATAAACGTTTACGGGCCATGTCATGTGATGTAAATGTGGAATTTCGTCCCAGCCGGCGCAGCCATGCGGCGAAGGCAACGACGTCTAGAAAACTACCAAATGCTAGACGACGGCTAGAAAACTACTCGCTGCAAGATGCAAAACTTTTCCGTACAACGTACTTTTTCTCATGATGGACTACTAAGTTTCAAAGTTCATCACTTGGTAAAATTATAAAATTATTATTTACATGTAATATACAGGTGTCACAAGTTCAATTATAACACCTAGTTCCGTTTTTCCCTCTGTGTACTTTATTACACATTAACATTACAGAGCATCTGAAAATCGTAAATAAGAAGAAAAAGAAGAAGAGAAGGAGAGGAAAAAGAGCTAACTATTACTTTTCAAATCCTCTCTCTGTCACAGAGATGTGGAGCGCGAAACGACAACTCGCATATCAGAGCAATATTTCTGGAATACACGGGAATTCGACATTCATTTCTCAAACTATCTGACTTACATTAAAAATTGAGGAGGCTTCAAAAAATGAGGATGAACGTTCTATTCTAAAGCCCAGCGTGCGTACACGTGTCCAGCCTCATCTCGTGCATTCCTCAACACTCCACTTTCTAACTGTACTTTGCTCCATAGAAATATTAATGATGGTTCTAATTAAGTGTACCATCTAACTAAAAAAGTTGTAAGAAAATAATAATTCTATATTAATATTTGTTACAAAGAACGTTTTATATGCACGTGGTTGGCAACATTCTCCCTCGTTATCTTCATCTTCTCTTTCTTCGCATGTAAATTAAACAATACCTTATATCACTATATATTTACCTCTTTTCGACACATCAATTCGCCGGATGTAATGGTGTTCGCCCGCACGTGCACCCACCACAAAATCCTCAACCGGAGCAGCAGCGAGACGCGGCCTCTTGTGGGCTGTCCGGCAACACGAATGAATTCTGCAGCCTTTACACGCAGTCAAATATTGTGATCGGCTCGTTCTAATGTGACGTAATCTCACACCATCTTCTACTGGGAATTGTATGTTCTTCGCCACTAGATCGATAGTAACGCTCACCTTACGTTGCGTTGACTGTATTAGGCATTTTCGTTACGGAACACGCAGCCACAATACGACAGTATGTATCAGTGATGTCAAGGTCTGCTACTGGTGGCAGTGGTACGCGTTGTGGCATCGTGCCATGCCACGAGCTTCTCTGCGCAACTACGTCGGGAAAGAGAACTATTATTAACTCCGCCGTTTTACAATAGGGATGGCGTTGTCTCTGGTGGCGTGGTGATGAACTGCGTGGAGGAGCGATTTCGTCGTGGCATTCGTGACAAGGACTCCTGCTCGTGGCATCGACCTTGACAACACTGGTTTATATTATCATATTTACTGTTCTACTTCCTTGAAGGCACTTTGAGATACAGAGTATTCTGAGATGAAAATTCTCCTTCAGTGTTTTTTGGAAACAAAATTCTTCTAGTATACATGTGACTGTCTCTTACTACACAAGGATATCGCGCCTACTTTGAATGCACCTTCCACTAAAAACGTGATATCTGAACGCATTTGTTCACCTATGTTCGTGGAAATGTCCATCAATGTGCGGTACAACGGGAATCTGTATTTGGGAAAGGTCCATGCACCGACCTCTCCGACATCTCGCCGTTACCGACATTACCGACATTACAGACATTACATTACATTACCGACTGGAGGTTAAATAAAGCGCGCGAACCAAGGACCCATCAGCTCAGAATAAAGTTAACGCTTGAAATGTCGTCGCCTTCTGCTTGTCACTTTCAGAAAACACTCTGGAAAATACCAATTGCAGAAGAAAACTGCACTTTTCCAGATTTAAGAAGTATCACCTGCAGTGGTGTGCGCTGTCTGCAAGGCTTGGCTGCGCCGAGGTTGCCGTGGATTTGCAGAAAACTGAGTAGCGTCAAAAATATTATTGTGAAATATCGGAGTGTCTCTTTCACGGGCTTTGCGTTCCGTACCGTGCCATGCCGTTCCATCAAAACCGTTATGCTTGGGTTCGTGTCATACTTTGAGGTCACCCGACCTGCGCGACGAGGGTATGAAACACTGATCGCAAATCATCTTCAGTTCTTACTATCCCGTTTTCATCATCAAGGGATGAGTTTTCGGAAAACAGAAATAAGATGGTCACCTCAAAACAGCCTTGTCTGATAGACCTTCAGACTTACTGCCTCATTAATGTAGACCAGGGCTATCAAACGGAGCACGTGCGTGCTCGGAACGCGCTTGCGCTCTGCAAGGGCACGCAGTGCCCGCGGCCAAGGGGAACTCGCGCTTCGATTTCTCAGTCGGAGATTATCATTTCTCTGTAATTTTTAAAGAGCTTTTATTACGTGCATTTTCTCACGAAAGATATATGCACACCTTATTTCTTTAAATGTTTATTTTCAATAATAGTGTCAGTGGTTTTCTGAAATTATGATATATGATACTTATCTTGATTTATTATACATTTTGGTTTATATTTATCTCCTTAAAAATAATAATTTGAGCTATTTGTAAATAGCACTAATATTTCTCATATATTGCATTCTCAAACACTATGAAGAAACGCGCGTTAATGTGTCCTTGGTGTAATGATCAATGATTGTATAACTGCAGTTTCTGTTCACGTGTCAATTTCCATAAAAAGCTCGTAAAAATTAATAAAAGCCTCTCTATGATTTTCCAACCCGTGTGTTTGATCCAACGCGTCGCATTCGCACGAAGTTTTCTCTCCCCTGCTTCCCGCCAGTGACCGAGTGACTTCGTCAAATGAACGGCCCTGATGTAGTATCTTTCATGAAGTGATTCTAACCTATTATGAGTAAGTAACAGAACTAACGGAAAAAATATTCCATGATAAGGACGAACAAATAAAGACATGAAATGATTTAGGCGCTCTGTGAATAGAATGTCGAAGGGGATATTTAGACCAGTTTAAAGTAAAATACAACATACAATATTTTAATAAAGCATGAGAGTAGTTATTTATGTATCAAGGCCGAAAAATGAATGATTCTGGATGAGATGTTTACCAACCGTGGCGGCGTGGAACTGAGGATGGTAAACTAACGAAGTCCAAAATCATTCAATTTCGGCTGAGGTGCATACAACTATTTTTCGTATACAAACCTCCCAATTTTAAGATTGAATTTTTAGAGAGATCTCATTTATACCATGCCGTTTTGTCGTATAGATGCACATGTTCATCTACATTACCGCTTGAGAAGTTGTCAGTACTGTTATAATTGTTACAGCGTGTACAATTTGCAACTAGTTTTGAAGATTTGTTTCGTAAGTATGCAGTGCGTTATTCCAGAGTTTATAATTGAGGAAGCTGAAGCTGCTACTGAGAGTTTACTTCCTCAAAAATCAAAGGATTCATACGAAAGAGAGTATGATCTTTTTAAAATGGAAAAGCGAGAAACATGTAACTGTGGTAAATGAAACAACTATGCTGGCATATCTCTATGAAAAGGTATTACACTTTCATGAGTAAAGCTAATTTAATTGGGTACGATAACTAACTTTATTTGTAGATCAGTCCCAGACAGTGAAACCGTCAACATTATGGATCAAATGTTCATTGTTAAAGTTAATTTTTCAGTTGCAAAGTTAAAAAAATTCTGTATTCGAGAAGTAATAAATATTCTTTGCCAATGTGTCAACAGTCATTTGTACATTGTTTTGTTTACTTGACGTTGACATGGTAATCATCCTCTAATATTAATTTTTGGTCATATTTGTAGCGTGTAAATGCTCTGCCAAATATGGGTTTTGAAGTGAGAATACGAAAAAACTATTTTAAAGGCACCTCACTGATATACTTCTATTTTACGAAAGAAGCATGAGATACAAATCGAAGCGCTTATACAAAATGACTAACCAGACACAGACGCTAGACACAAGGAAACCGGGAAGGAAATATAGGAACATCCATCGGCTTTTGAACAATATCATTTCTTGTGGTAAATTCGGCTTCGAATCTTGTGAAAAGTATCACAAGACGGTGACGCAAAGTGGCATTTAAACAATTCGCCCAGGTCCTCTTAGCGCCTTGCAAAGTCAAGCAGAACGTAACCTCTTTTTTTTTCTTCCTTCTTTTCTTTTCCTTAATTATGAAGCCGTCGCGCCTGAAAGCTGCCTACGGACCCCATGATTGACAGTTCGAAAGAAACTCGGAAATTACTTTTCCAAACTCTTTCCTGTATTCAGCGTCTGCGCCGGGCCCGCGGGCGGCGTGCCTGCCGCCGGGGGCGGAGGCGGCCTTCAGGGTCGTTAATTGATCAAAAGAAAGCGGCGACGACCCGACGGGCGCGCGACGAGGCGGCGAGCGACGCGGGCGGGGCGGAGCGGGGCGGGGCGGGAAAGTGTGCAAGGCGCGGAGGGGGGCTGTCACGAGAAATCCGGAGAAAAGAGGTGACGAAGGAGGCGGCGGCGGCGGCCGGGGAAGCGACAGGCCAGCATGCAAAGTGTCGGCGCCAGAGCACGGAACGCGTCGTTCAGAGGACCTCCGTCCACAATGGCCGCTGGTAATGACCGTCGAGGAGGGTTGGCGCCAGACGCCGCCTGGCGCCCGCAGGGTTTGGCGGCATGCGAGCTGCAGGTCGCGTCTGGCCCGGCGTCAAGAGTTCCGAGTCCCGCGCCGTCTAGTCGTCAGATTAGCGCGTTCACAACTGAAAGGCACAGGGAAGCAAGGGGCTATCCCACGCTTTTTTGAATTTGAGTTATTAGCATTAATATAACTTCAATTATTATTCTTTTTGTGTAATATGTTATTTAAATCCATTGTGAACATGTATGCATGTGTACTGTGTTTAAAAGTGTACTGAGTTATATTATGAAAGTTCTAGTAAAACCCTCAATATCTCAGAACTAAGACAAAGTGGCGATTCTAGGTCAATAAACCAGTTATTCTACTGAGCCCTTCAATCACTTGACTGGTTGCAAGTAAGTAGCCCATTTTTGAAAATTCTCAACACTTTCGTGCGTCTCTTTAGTATTATGAACGATGTGCTACATGAGGTTGAGGGTTCGGTTCATCGGCCCAGGTCAAACGTTGATTGGCAGGCGCAGATCGGAAAAGGAAGGATTGCAGGCGTGCCGTGACCCGAAGATAATGTTCCGGCGTCGGCTTGAAATTAATCGCAGAAAAACACGCAAACAACAGACCAGAGTCACGACCACGACATAGCGTTTTGGTTTGAATCGAAAATCTGAAAGAGCCGGAAGACGAACCAAGGTTTTGAGAGCGTAGGCTTCCGCGGCCGGTGTCAGTCACTACTTGGCTGTGCGGGAGACTCAGCGTCCCGCTATCAGACAGCCAAGGAGTTACGAACCAAGGTTCTCGTCTGGTCTACAAAGCTTCCAGTCGCAGATTCGAGGCTACCTTTAGTAGACTTATTTAAAAAGCTTGAGCATATTTGTGTATATTGCAAAATGGGATTTTTAAAATACTATTTACAATCTACCTGATTTATATAAGGAACGAAAACATCGAGTAATGTTAAAAGGCAAAGGCTGCTAATAGTTCTTAAGTTGAAGTTATCCTTTGAAATTCTCAACTTAATTATAGGAAGCACTGTGTTGCAAGTGACTTTTTCACAATTGTAAAAAAACTCTTCAATTGACGCCCAACGCGCTCTTCCAAATTAATCATTATTTTTAGACTATAATATTGACTTGTATTGACAATACTGATTGAGAAAATAGAAAATAGATGGAATGATATGCAAGATAGAAAATAATTTGTTTTATGTATAGAATTTGAAACACTTTATTCAATTGCTAGTTTCTTCTCAACTTGCAATATGAAATACTTGTATCACTATAACACATTACAGTACTGGAAAAAGGCACTGTCATTTCATTTATTGAAATACAACTCTAATAATATTATTTTTACTAAATCTCGCTTTTTGAAGATTGAAATTGAACAGTAAATTTCCGTCGGGTACAAATATCATACATAATTTGTATTAATATGAATTAATAGATATACAGAAACAGATAAAACATAAGTGAAGTATTTCTTTAACGAGCAAGATTTTAATTTCAACTTGTGGTCGAACTTTTGGAATACCTTTCTATATCACTAATTCAGGTATCGCATATCCCATTGCTTCGCTACCACAGATCTCAAATAATTACGGATCTACCAAAGATTTCATTGATTTAAGAACGTCATTGGAGATATTGCCAATTGTCCTAGCCGTGTGCTATTTGTATCAGATATGGAATTATGAATAAAAGTTGTACATAATTTTAATTAAGACCTCAATCTCCACCATTCCCGAGCTGATGAAGGTTGTTTACCCCTGTCATCCACATACACGTACACACACCATCCCCTGTGCGGTTTCCGAGAGGGACAATCATTTCTTATAAGCACGCCTTTGTTGATATTGAATTTTGAAGAAAGTAATCAACTCAGAACTTGTCTTGAGTTGACTTGAATAGCATAAGGCACTCACTTGAACGAAAAGCTGTCTTCAAGTGAGCCGCAGCAAAAACTGTAATTACATGTATGAAAGCAAGGGTGTTACACTGGTGAAACAAAATTTAGGAGATGAAGATTTATTCAGAAAGTACTTCTACAAGCTAAGGATTTTCATTCATAATAACGAGTTTCCATCACGTAGTAATGCACTACCACGATGTCACTGGAGAAGTCGCCTTTGCCCTTCGTGATGTTCAAGTCCAAACCCTCCTGAAGCTTAGAGTAATCAATTACAATTCACAGAAATATAATTTTGCAATTAATGGGTAATAATTGTTCAATTGAGCAGACTGACTAATAAATGAACAGTGTCAACTATCGTTCCTCTCTAACATACGCCTTTGGATGTGGGAGGAAAACGTACTGCAACATAATTGTCTCTACTACATTCTAAACTCTATTCAAAAGTACGCACAATTTTTACGATCCAAAAATTAACAGAGTTAACAAAATTAACTGAGTACAACATACAAACTGCCTTCGGTTGCGAACATCAAAATCAAATAAAATTATTCTTATGAAGAACACTGAAAAATCGTGATGTTCTTAAATTTTACCACCAACACTAATTAATTTTTACATTTCATTTTTAAGAGAAATTCTAAAACGAAGAATTATTTCATCATTAATCGAGGTCTGCTGTCGGGATCAGTCATAACCGAGTTCGGTTGTCACTATCTTATTTAAAAATTAAAAGCTGAGTTCATAAAACATTTATAGAGAATTATTATTAGCCCATTCCACTTCCCTCATTTAATGTTATAGAATTAATTGCCATATTATTTTCAGAAACCAGAAATTACTTTTCTGCGTAAAACTTGACAGAGTGCTTCCTTAGCCATTTTTTTTCTAAAGAAAAAAAAGCACAGTACCTTGGCCATAGGCGCTCGCTCTACCATCAACGCCAGACGGCAACGTCAACGACGTCCCGGGAGCTTGACGGAGCCGCACAGAGGATCTGACCGGCCCTTTGAGGGCGCAGAGGCGCGTCAAAAAAAAGTCCTTAGCTAAAAATCCCTCCGCCCAGAGCCGGAAGGTGGGTGTCGCTGGACCCTTTTCCAGCGGCGGCCGCGAAAGCGAGCCTCTCTCAAAGGTTAGCTTGCGGCGCTGGCCGTGCCAATCACCTCGCAAAGTGAAGTGCGCGGGCTGCCTTTGAAGCCACGCCCCGCTTCGCCCTTCCGCGCCCCGCCACACCCCGCCACGCCCCCTCCCTTTGCGCCGCCGGCCACCCCGCCCCGCCACGCCACGCCCTGCGCCGCTCGGCTCCTCCCCGCCGCCGCGGCGGCGGCACACGGCCCACAGCACAAACAGCAGGGAAGCAGAATTTAATCTCCCTTAATTGGCGGAAATAAATTAATGCAGAGGAGTTAGACACCCAAAGACGTGTCAATCAACAATAAGAGGCGTTTGAGGGCTTGTAGAAGGAACGTCGGTTGGCAAGGCGGCTTTTGAGGCGCCTGACTGGTACGAATACGCAGGGAAGAAGACTGAAAGGTAAAAGGAGATGACGAGCGGAAGAGAACAAATTGTGCAAAACGCTAGGCGTCGACCATTGGTGTCGACCATTGGTGCTAGAAAATATTTTAAGGAAATAATTTTGTTGCAAAAAAGGAATCGAAAGGAGCTAGAAGGACATGATGAAGAAGAAATAAAAAGAATTAAGACAGAGCAAGGGCAGAGAAAAGGAGACCGAGCAGTATAATGTGAGGAAAAGGTAACAAGACTTTTACTGAATATAGAACATATGGGCTTAGTTGTTAGTCAAACACAATTTTTAATGAAAATCTCTTTTTATTACGATTACCAAAAAAGCACGCATACACATTTAATGAGTTCGAAGAAAGCTAGTGGCCTACAGCAACACAAAGTGGTTCTCCACACAAAATGGGTCTCTGAAAATTACCACACGCACTGTTCAAAAACAACAGTACTTTCATTTAACAAATCAATAAATTATTAAATCATATCAGATCTTTAAGATTAAGTTGGATGGGACATGTTTACAGAATGAATGATGATGGACTCGTAAAGAAAGTCTTCGGATGGAATCCTCTTGGAATAAGAGTTAAAGGAAGACAAGATGAAAAGATATGTCATAAATGATCTGAATACAATGAAAATAAAAAAGTGGATCGTGAAAGTGAGCAACAGAAAGGAATGGAAGGCCATAGTTTAACAGCCCAAAAAATTAGCAAATAATGTTGTTGAGTCTCACTAAGAAGAAGAAGAAAAAGAAATATATTAACAAAAACCGTGTTCACGAACACTGCCATAGTACAGTACAATAGTTCTGTACCATATTAATAAGTTTCTGTCCCATAATGCTACACGTGGATAACAAATATATAGTGCCGGGCGGCGCCTTCCTCGGGGCTTGGGATGCATGTCGTCAGCCGAATCGTAAGCAGTGACGCACCGAGGAGGAGAATTCAGGTAGGTAGGCGCAGTACGAGAATAGTCGGAACTACATTACCAAATATTCGCATTATTTAGTCAAAGTCAAAACTTTTTCATTGCTTTTGTTTTTTTACATATTCCTGGGAATATAACAAAACCACAGACATCTCTCACATGGTCGGAGGCTACTTTTTTTTTAATTTATGCGTGAATTGGAAATAAGTTACATAGAGAAGTCTAAAATTATAAATCATCTTACTCGTAATGGAAGTTGTTTACCGAATAAACGTCATTTTAAGTTAAAGCAAATATCACTTCAATTCACTTGCAACAAAATGAACAG
The DNA here is from genome assembly GCA_031308135.1 of Acheta domesticus. Taxonomy (NCBI): domain Eukaryota; kingdom Metazoa; phylum Arthropoda; class Insecta; order Orthoptera; family Gryllidae; genus Acheta; species Acheta domesticus. Next base: position 254,126,824 of record JAHLJT010000631.1, read on the forward strand.
TTATTATCAGGGTGAAAACCTGATAATGAAATGAGCTTCCATTGTCCACTATATGCAGTGCAGCCCGGGATCTTAGTTTGAAAAATCGATTCGAATGACAAGCCCACCCCAAAATTGCACATCTTTGAACAGAGAATCTGAGTAGAATAAAAAGTATCCGACACAGACATTTTCAGTACGTTTTCGAAAGACAGTTTGCCTATTCAAAACCCACATCACGGTCAAGTAGAAAAACATACATATCAGGTGATAAACATGAGTTTTATATCAAAAAGTATCATGTATTTACAAGCAAATCCTGGATGTGTAATCAAAAGCATTTTTTGAGAAAGCCAATGGTTTCGCGGTGTTGTCGCGGAGGAGCGCCGCCGGTGGAGAGGCGCGTGGTGGCCAAGCGGTGCCCAAGGTGTCAGCGAAGCGTCTGCAGCGCGCCAGGGCCCCGCCCGTAGCCGTAGCCCACGGGCCCGAACCGCTGCATCCCGCACGCTGCCGGCCATTTATCACAATCGGACGGGCTATTCACAATAATGGCGAACCAATCCACTTATGTAGCTGCTTTGCCAAAACAAGCGAGTGCTAACGGGAACTTTTTTTATTAAAGAATTTTCTTACACCGCGTATTTTGATAATAATGTACAGGTGTGTCATGCAACTTTACCACTTCCTGTAATTTTTGAACGGTTCAAGGTATTTAATATAGTTTTCATGGAAGTGCATGAGGAATGGGGCTAATTGTATGAATTCGTTTCCATTTTATTACTTGCATTTTACGAGATATTGAGGTACATTCGTTGTTTCAAATGGAACTCTACATGTGTTTAGTCTATGGCGACGAGTGTGAAAATACAAATACAATGATATACATATTGTCGTATGTTAGATAAACATTTTTTGAGTAATTTTGATTTTTTGCGTTTTGTATTGAACGGATATTTTGAATGTAACAGTCCACCACCCAAGGTCACGCAGCGCTCTCCCTGCGAACGCGCGTTCGGGGCTTTACAATGTCCGTTAAACACGAGTCGCAAAATTCAAAATTACTCAAAAAGTGCTTATCTAACTTATGACAATATGTACATCATTGGATTCGTCTTTTTAGCTCATCATGATACATTAAAAAATGTATAGTTCCATTTGAAAAAACAATGTTACCTTACGATCTCGTAAAATGCAAGTGGTAAAATGGAAATGAATTGACTATACGTATAAACTAGTCCCATTCTTTCATGCACTTCTGTGAAACTCGCATTGCCATAACTTCAACCGTTCAAAAATTGCAGGAAGTGCTAGTTACATGACTCACTGTAGTATATCTTACTTAGCTTTAGCCTTAATAAGAGCGAGGCTACTCCCTCTGGAGTCCTCAATTTCAATTTATGTTTTATGTGGTTGGGGGTGATTTCTGGGAATGGTAGAGGGTTAGGAATTAATATCATTAGGTTAGAAGAGGAATTGGGTTACTATAGGATTTGAACCGATCCTTGAGGAATCTGGATTAAATTCTCCTTTGGACGTAGGATTTTCCAAGTCAGGACGTAGGATTTTCCACTTGCGGTTGGAGAAGAGGGGAAGGCTTAGAAAAATGTATTGGAAAGTTTGGAAATGAATTGGTGTGTTGTGGATAGATTAAATTCTCAAACGGAAACTGGGAGGCTAGTAACAAACTCAGAAAACAATACAATTGTTGGAGCAAAAAATAAGAATATTTCTAAAATATGCTTAGTGCAAAGTAACAAAACATAGCAGGAAGAGCGAATGGGTAGATGCAAAAGAGATAAATTGAGAAAGTAAAATGGAGGCAGGACGCGGTGTATCAAAAGCAAAGCAGTGACATGTTAGAATCGAGAGTAAGGAAGCCAAATAAATCCAAGATTGCCGACCTAGATAGCCTACGTCGCTACGGCGGAAGAACCGTAGGTGCCTCGTGCCTGAAGGGTCACGAGTTCGCATCGCGCCTGGAGAATGTATATCGTTACCTCTACAGTAACTTACAGAGAACATCATAGAACTAAATGACCTTAGCAGTTTTTTATTTATTTATTTATTTGTCAAAAAACAGTAAAAAATGTATATGACGTGTGGGGAAAGAGTTGTTGAAAAGCGACCTTAAATAAGTTTTAAAAAACACACCAACAAGCGTAAAAGTTGGAAGCTTTCTAGAAACAAAGAGGCTCCCAATTGATTTGAAGCACCGGCACTTCACGTACGTTTGCAGAAGACTTCTCCTCGACCTTCGTACATGGTGATGACCTCCAGCGGTTTCCGACATGCTCGGCACGAGAAGCAGGAGGTGTGGAACACGCCTCCAGAGGCCAAGATTCGTTCTGCGTAATACACCGTCTTCCCTGTCATCAGATTAATCATCAAAAGTAACAATGAAGTTCTTTTCTTTATTGATACCTAATCCTTCTTTCACTAATACGTATTAACTTCTTAAGAAATTTGAAAGAAATGGAAAACTTGTGGTATTAAAATTATTTTTTGGAAACAATTTTTTTTTTGTGATTGATCATTAGTTGTAGCATGAGAAGAAATTTCATATATAAAATATTGGACATCATTATTTTCTTGATTGTCGTACTTCCTGACACCTTACAAAAACTTTCCCAACTTACCAAAAACCGCCAACAAAACAGCAATTTTTGGTGGTTGTTGATGCACTAGCAATTCAGACTTTTACTCACACTTCAAATCAAGAGTAATTTACAGGTCATCACGTATTTACATCCATCATAGAAAAACTGATATTTCACTAGCTTCGTAAAAATTAGTTAAATTTCAAAATAATATAAGGATTGCCACTTAACGAATAATAGAAGTGTCAATTTTTAACTCATTTCCATCAAGAACTACATTTCCTGTAGATTCGTAGGCTTCCGCGGCCGGAGTCTTTATGTTCTTGGCTGTCCGGGATGAGCCGCGTCTCAGTTGGTTTTACTGACGTTTCGGCCATCTTGCTGTGGCCTTCTTCAGAGCTATACTGCTCAAGCAGCACTGCTTGAGCAGTATAGCTCTGAAGAGGGCCACAGCAAGATGGCCGAAACGTCAGTAAAACCAACTGAGACGCGGCTCATCCCGGACAGCCAAGAACACTACATTTCCTGATTTACTTTTTTGACTCACTGGCCGTGCCTCACTGTAGCAAACGTCTAGTAGCCTACATTACAAGCATATGTTCAATACTGTCGCACTCTCACGACCAAAACTGGCACATGCCTTCCATTACTGCAACAGATGCACAGTAAAAAACCTACCCATAATCCCTTTACTATTTTTTTAACTACCTAAACATTAGTACTACATTTTCATGATACTTCATCATATGTCTAAACACGATGTAATCAGAGATTTTTCGAAAAGATATCGCGAAGCTGTGCTTCTATTGTCTCAAAACAACATTCGTTGATGGAAGAAACGCGTTTTAATGACTGTTTCAATAGCAATACCGCCAGGGCCGGATTTACTGACAAGGCAAATAAAGTGTTGCTTAGGGGCCCGCATCCAAGGCGAGACCCGCGCGCCGGAAACATTTTTGCAGTAGTATATTCGTAAAAATGACAAACTATGTTTGTAATTGTAAAATAATTGTTGGTCAAATAGTTTACTGTATTACAAAGTTGTATTTAGAAATTAAAAATTTAAGCTGTACTTGTGGTCTGGAAATTTAAAAAAGGATTTAAATAAAAAATACAATATTATCAATTCTTTAAGCAATTTGTTAATTTCCACGTGTATTTTAAGTTATTCTGTTATAATGAGTATTTTTCAAGTACATCTGTGGGATTGTTTGTTGATCTGGGTTTTATGGTGCCCCTCAGTCATGCACTCCTCCATTACGTTTTCGTGACATGTTTGGATTCCTTTCCAACTCTTATTGTTCACCAAGTAGGAACTGCTTTTAATTATTACAAAGATTAATTAACAACATTAATCTAATTTGTGCTCTGAGCGCTGAAGTTCCCAAATCCCGACCTTGACATTTTGCCTCAGTAAAACCAACTGAGACGCGGCTCATCCCGGACAGCCAAGAACACTACATTTCCTGATTTACTTTTTTGACTCACTGGCCGTGCCTCACTGTAGCAAACGTCTAGTAGCCTACATTACAAGCATATGTTCAATACTGTCGCACTCTCACGACCAAAACTGGCACATGCCTTCCATTACTGCAACAGATGCACAGTAAAAAACCTACCCATAATCCCTTTACTATTTTTTTAACTACCTAAACATTAGTACTACATTTTCATGATACTTCATCATATGTCTAAACACGATGTAATCAGAGATTTTTTCGAAAAGATATCGCGAAGCTGTGCTTCTATTGTCTCAAAACAACATTCGTTGATGGAAGAAACGCGTTTTAATGACTGTTTCAATAGCAATACCGCCAGGGCCGGATTTACTGACAAGGCAAATAAAGTGTTGCTTAGGGGCCCGCATCCAAGGCGAGACCCGCGCGCCGGAAACATTTTTGCAGTAGTATATTCGTAAAAATGACAAACTATGTTTGTAATTGTAAAATAATTGTTGGTCAAATAGTTTACTGTATTACAAAGTTGTATTTAGAAATTAAAAATTTAAGCTGTACTTGTGGTCTGGAAATTTAAAAAAGGATTTAAATAAAAAATACAATATTATCAATTCTTTAAGCAATTTGTTAATTTCCACGTGTATTTTAAGTTATTCTGTTATAATGAGTATTTTTCAAGTACATCTGTGGGATTGTTTGTTGATCTGGGTTTTATGGTGCCCCTCAGTCATGCACTCCTCCATTACGTTTTCGTGACATGTTTGGATTCCTTTCCAACTCTTATTGTTCACCAAGTAGGAACTGCTTTTAATTATTACAAAGATTAATTAACAACATTAATCTAATTTGTGCTCTGAGCGCTGAAGTTCCCAAATCCCGACCTTGACATTTTGCCTGTTCTAGGGGGGAATCGCCCGAGTGCATCCCGCGTTCAGTTGTCCCCCCCCCCCCCCGCTTCCCAGTCAATCCCCTTTCACTTTTAGTTACCAGAGAAGGCCCACCTATACCGCATCCCGTTTCGTTCATCCAGTGTTTCGGAAGGAGTGAACGTTTTAGTAAAGTTTGCATTCATAAGTAGCGCACATAGATGTTCTCGCACCAGAACAGAGAAAACTGCCATGTTCACCTCGGACGCAGGTGAACATGGCAGAATCTTTAGAATTGTGTATGTTAAGTCAGCGAGGTAAGAAGATGCTCGGGATAGGCGATTTCCTGTTTTGTTTCCATAAACTTACGCGGTGGCTTTTAACGTTGGAAGGGCTCTGTAAGGACATGCAAATTATTCTTGAAATCAGTCAGAAGTGGATAAGTTATCGATTAACGCGATTACAAGCAGGACACGGGAAAAGTAGAAATCAATACTAAGAGCAGGAAGGAAAACAACGGGATGGAGTTGGGCTATGCCTTTTTGGGGACGTAGGTAAACGGCTCAGGAAAAGCTGACCGCGCAATGCATTCGGTATGCGCCCGTTCAAAGGAGGTAACAGTGATGCGTCATCGACAACAAAGTAGGGATGTGCCCGTAACAGCTAAACTGTTATTTCTTAACAGTTAACGTTCATTCAGTGTTGCGCGAAATAACAGTTATTTCATTTATCCAATTATTGACTGTTATCGGTTGATATTTATAGTGCTCCAATCTATTGGGCCAAACCCGAACTACTACAAGCTTTCGCGGCGATTCGAAAGAATCGTACCATTTTGTACGACAACTGTTGCACTACATGTAAATCAATCGTGATTAACAAGTGTTCAAATTATAGATTCATTAATATATAATTCTTCGTTATTACACACCATGTGCCACAATACCTTTGTATCCTATTGTATACGTATTCTACAATATGAATTTTGTCCTTTAAATTAACTCCGTCCAATATGTTTGTTAATTTATTTCTGTCCCATTACAGCTTATGTGAGATCCACTAGTACTTCACTAAGTCCGACAGAATACAATCAGTTACGGCCAAATAACTCGCATTATAATATTTGATATTCAACAGTCATTACCACTTTAGCTGCAGGTAAGCAAAACAGTTTCTACTTCTCATTATTTTTGGCACTCGTAACTTCACTATATATTTAACATGTTGCATATGCGAAAGAATATTTGCAATCTGATTACGAATCACTGTTATTTTAGTAATATTCTATACATATTCGTTATTCATCATATTAACTACTGTTCGTCCTTGGCAGTCCGTCGAGTCTCGTTCATATCAGCTGTTTCTCTGTCCCTGCCCAAACATGTTTGGGAAAGTATACTGCGATTTTCGTAACTTTGTCCCTGACAGAAATCAGCAGTTCACGGTTGCATCCAATCGGGAGCTTGAATGTCACCATAGTGACGTCACTGTCGCGAAATATAAGCTCCTGATTGGATGGCAGCGAAACAGCTGATAGTGGGTATTATAGTGCTAGCAACCGCCGTAAGATAACTGCACAAGCGTTACGATGCTACCAACGTTATTCGTTGTGCCTGGTTTCTTAGCAGTCGCCACAACTGATTTAACTCTTATCAGATGGCTATGTTAGGTTGCTGATCATGGACGTGTTATTTTTCAACTGTTATTAATAACCGTTATTACGAGACCACTGTTATTCTGATAACAGTTATTGAAGAAAAGCCGTTAAGCCAATCTCTACAACAAAGCAGCGATTTTGACAAACATCGATGACGAAAATTAAAATATTGTTGTTAATTTTACATCGACCAAGCAATCGATGTTTTTAAAAGCTGATTCAGTAACTTGTAACATTAAATTCGTACGCAACTACAATTAATTTGACAGTGACAGTGTCCATTAATTTATAATTAAAATTTAACAGAAAACAAAGTTTAAAAAATTCCACTCATGTGTGTATTGTCGTCAATGGCCTCGCGTTTTTCTGAGCCCCGATCAGAGAAGTCTGCAAGTGTGTTGGTGTCTAGCGTGCGGTCGAATATGAGTCCCGTAAGGCTTAAAGGGTTACCGGATGTCCGCTGGATTAAAGCTCTAGAAAGAAAGAAACATATTACTGTCACTTGGCGAAGATGTTCACATGGGGGAGAATTTAGTAAGAGAATAAAAATGAAATACTAATAAGGTTTGAAGAATATATACATAATACAATTCTCGATTGTTTTATAGACAACATTTTCGAATGAAGCCACTATTCGCCGCCTCGCACCTCTTCCGCTTGCGCTGAATTTGGAGGGGAAATGAGAGGGGAGTCAGGGGCAGTTCCTCATGACCGTAGGAGCGCCGGACTCCCCAGACGCAGAAGTCGCTCGTGCGGGCGCGGTTTGACGGGCTTGGCCTGGATAATTCAATACATCGATGTTAAAAAAAATCGATATTTTTTATAGAAACACAGAGGTTTCGAAATCGCATCGCGAGTGCGAGCGGAGTGGAGGGGCGTGGCGTGACGTGTGGGGGCGCACCGCATCGTCGGCAGAGCGGGCCGCGTCCGAGGCCGGGGCGGCGCGGGGGCGGCGTGGGCGGCGCGCAGGGGTAGCGGCCGGGCGGCGGCGGGCGCGCCGAGTAGCCGCGCAGGGGCGTCTGGCGCGAGGACGGCGCCGCCCGCGTCGACGCCGCCGCCCGCGCCCCCTGCGCGGCGCGCATCTGCGACAGGCAGCGCCGCGGGCCGCACGCGGGCGCGGCGCCGGCGGCGGCGGCGGCGGCAGGCATCGCGGGCGCAGCGGCGGGCGGGGCCGGCCGCGGCTGAGGCGACGGCGGGGCCCCTAGGAGCGGCGGTCACCACCGAAATGAAGTGAACGCGACGCCATTTTATTTTTGTGGCGTTTCTATGGAGAACGTAAATTTCATTGTTGTCTCCATCGGCAACAATGATCCAATAAAACAGTGGACAGAGAAAATAAGATATTACCCTATTATTTACCACCCTACCTTGTTATTTACCATTTCTAAGATCTTTCAAATCTATTTTTGTTGTAAAATTGCGTTGAATTCCTATTAAGGCGGATAATACTGATACGTTAAATTTTATTAAGGCAGCTCACATTCACTCTCTTCACATCAGAGTTTAAGGCGTTTTGTGTTAGTTCTTTCAACAGAAAGATCGTTTGGTTGTGGAACGGTTTTGGTAGTGCTCAGGTGTTTGATTTTGGAAGAGGAAAGAACTTGAACTTTCCACTTGCTTATTATTATAGTCCTCCTAATGATTCTTAGGAAATATAACGTGATTCTGGTAACTACTTTAAAGACTACTTGAGTCGTTTTAGTAATATTGCTGACTGCTTCCAGCGCCAATTGTAGGCGAAAGTTGCCTAGCCTCTCCAATCAGCTGACCATTGACTAATTTTAGAAAAAAAATTAAATTTTACAACTTAAAAGTTTAATAAAAGTTCGATTACAGATTCATTACTTTCATTTATTCGCGTTGTATTAATTTAAGAAGTTCTCGCTTAACCTACTACTTCAGGTTTACGGGGGTGTCATTCGTTTCAGACCACTACGTAATATTTCTATAATGTTCTTCATTTTATACGCACTGTAACCATTTTTAGCTTGTTAATCAAAGAAACTTCAAAACGATTTTGTAATGGCACAATTATCAAAAGGATTCTCTAGATTCATTTTATATTCAATGTTTAAAGCTTGCAGGTTTCTTTTTCTTGGGGGGAGAGTTCCTTTTCAGTCGCTACAGATAGTAGTGACGTATTCATAGGAGATGTGGGGCACGACCATTCATACAAACTACCCACAATTGACATGACTTGAAAGTAGATTGATATAGCTAAGCTTTAGACTGCTACCTAATAAAATGTTATTAGACACGAAACGACTACACATTATGCTACTGGCAATCAAAATGTTCTCAGCACTCAACGTTAAAACTGAAAAGCCTTTCAACGATCCAGGCCTTCCAACCTTCTTCCAATCGCGTCTTTTCTTTAAAAACTTAATCGTAACCCGTCCCTTTCAAAGCAAACTCCTCGATATATTACGATCACCAATACCATTTGCAAAGTTCTAAGTAAATTAGCCCAATCATCATGCTACCTGCCAAATAAATTTAAGTTCTTTACCCCGTTGTATATAATATTATTTATATTAATCAAATTACAATATATTTATTCGTTTCGCCTACAAAGTTCCCCTAGTGGGGCAAAGACCTCCTGCTTGAGCAGGGGTGATACATCCACACATCTTCGGAGGCGCAGCTAGGTTGATGGCGCCGTCTGCCTTCCGCAGGCTTCTCCATGGCGTCCTATCTTTTGCCGTTCTGGTCCAGGTCCCGTCCGCTACTTCACGGAAGTCCGCCCATCTCTTCTTCTGTCGCCTTGGGTCTCTCAAGCCTTGCCTCCCACATAGTAACTGTGTGTGCCCATCTGGGTTTGTCTTGCTTTGCTACATGCCCTGCCCATCGCCATTTTGAATTATCCGCCTTTTTCATTCGCCCTAAAGAATTCTTCACCTTATTCCTTTCTTGGATTTGTTTTCAAAAGAGGCTAACTGGCCTAGGTAGATAATTTATATTCTCTTACATTTTCAATTTTTTCATTGACAACTGTCACTTTGTCATGATTTGCAATTATTTATATTTTTGCAAGGTTCAACAATACATATAACACATATACAAATATATTACATCGACTAAATAATATTCATATTCTAGCACAATAGTAAAACAGCCAATCTACCCCATCCCCTAAGGAGAAGAAATCAGGTTAAAGTGAAACAAAATAAAAGTCGCCTTCTCAACATCGATCATAAAAAGTTTACAAAATTCCGTAACTAAAATTGCCGTCAGAAAAAAACTCCAACAAAATAGTCGAAATAAAAACATGGGTACACTTAACCACCCATCTTCAGCCAGTGGAATATCGAAGAGATTAAATTAATTTGTAATTTAAAACCGTGTTTTAATAAATCATCCAGGATTGAAGGTTTAACAGTGAACAGATCACACATGTAATGGATTTTCCACCGACTATGGGCCACCCTAAAAACTTCTAAACGATTCACGATATTGAAATACAAATTACAATCAACAATGAGGAATTATAGGGAAAATAATATGCTGTAGAAGATATTCAACGCAATATTTTTAGTTTTTCAAAAATTCATTAATATGTATTGTTTTAATTATATGTACCTTTTTCTCATTAGCAATTGATAGATCAGAAAAAGATTAATAAAATGATGTATCATATGTTAATGTTTTGATACTAGTTTGAGTATAAAATAATACTTAATAATACGTGATTTTTAATTAAACGGACAATATAGCCCTTGCAACTGTCGCCTTTGGGGAAGATGGCATTCGCGGTACCGAGACTGTTTCCGGCAGAGGCGCGACTGATAGGGATAGTAGTGAGGATACAGATGCAACTAGAGCAATCCGTGGACTTGACTAGAAGGATACGGGAACAAATTTTAATATTATAGATCAGAATGTGAGATTTTTTTCTATGGATTCTTCAGAATTAAACTTTTCTTCCACTGATTTAAAATTTCAAAGCATCGATCACTGAAATGAACAATATAAATAAATTGTTAGCATAAGAAAAACACTAGCAAAGGACATTTTCAAACTAAACAAGAATCGAGCTCAATGTCTAAAGACTGTAACAAGCCAATATTTTAAAAAAGATCTAATACAAGAAAATGGAATGAATGGTTGTATATTTTCACTATATTAACTCCAGATAATTCATTAGATTATAAATAGGTTGAAATGTTGTTATTTACTATTAATCAACTTTTCTCTGCAAATTTACTAAAAACAAACAAATACGTAGATAACTATAAAAAACAGAATACAAGTATGTACATAATTATTTACAATGATTCTCTGTGTCCTTCATCGACAGTAATGCACATTTGCAGTCGTGTATGCAAGAGCCGACGAACTGACAAGTGTTTTCTGGCATTAAAATTCGATGCTCTGAAATTTCAACCAACAGACGGAAAATTCTATTCTGATAAACCAATTGAAAAAAAATATTTCATTCTGTTAGTCAATATTGATATTTGTTCCGTGTCAGTCATGGCAAGACCGTGGATTTCTCAGGCTGTAGTTACGGTTATATTCCTCATTGCGACCTCTTCCAGTTTCCCCTCTCCCCGTAACAGACTCAGCGCCGCGAAGGTCACCTTCCCCAAAGCGACAGTTGCAAGGGAATACACACAGGAATATTTTCCGTTTAATTTAAAAGCATATGTTAGAAAGTATAATTTTGTACTCAAAATATTAATAGATGATACATCATTGTATTCCTCTTTTTGTAATCTATTAATTTGTCGCAATACGGCAATCCGGCTCTCGCGACACGCCGCGTCCGGTCAGTGACCCAGTTGTCACTTGCCGACGTCAGCTTTCCGGTTCTATTAAAAGGCGAGGGCTTCGCACCTCGCCCCTCTTTCCACGACATACGAGCTGTGATGCCACAGGAACGTCACTCCACTTCCTCTAGAAGGCCACGCTACCAAGTTGCAATAATCATTCTTAATCTTCTTAATTGCTCGAGTTGCTGGGTACTAACCCGCAACCCGCGACACATTGATAGTGAATAAAAATATAATTCCATTTAAAAAATCAAAGATGACTAAAGTTATCGAAAACTAAAAAGATATCAGTCATCTCTATGGGATATTACTTGCCCTCATCATTCCGCATTGTTGAGTGAAAACTGCATGTGGATATCGTGAACTATTAAGAAGTTATGGGGTGACCCGTAGTTGGAGGGCCACCTGTAAAAGTGTGTAGTATTTCTACTCTTTTGGAGAGTGAAAATGTCATTAATGCGTCACTGACCATACTTTTTTTTAAACATGACATTCACATTTCCATAAATCAATTTACCTTAAGAGAATATTACAAAAACATTAGAATAAGTGTAAGGTCATGAAATGAGAAATACGATAAGTTAGGTTTACAAATAGCGCGTAGGTCAGATCCAGACAGGTACCGCCATGTGCAGTCTGCTCTCATGGGTCGTTCTTAAATTCCAGCGAGAGGTGTATATACAGGTAATATGGAGATTTATCACATATGCAATATGCCTTTCGCATTACGAATTATATGCATTATGAATTACGAGTCACAGGACTTACATCAGAACTATAATGACGAACCTTACGCGTCACTTCATAGCGCAAAGCTGTGAAGGTTAAGACACTAGTGTAAGGCACTAGTCTGTTCAAAATGAATTCCGTATCTGATAGGTCCCCGTAACGTGAACACGGAGTATTTTGCGCTAATGAGTATGCCTACAGATACAATGATCCAATCATAAGAATATGCTAAATTGGTCAGTACTTCTTCGATCGTACGCGTAGTTTATTTTGAGATCTGTCAGTGATATAAACTGCCGCTTCTGATTCTAAAAACCCGAATTTGTAGTCATAAACAGCCATAAAAACTAAACATGCATCCATTATGAGGCATACTAAAGGAAGTTCACATAATGTAGCTCACACGTGGGCACATCCATTATGAATCAGTAGTAACCCGTGATATCTTTTTGTGCTTAACATCTTTATTTTGTAGCGTGGCGTAGGGAAGTAGGGACCCCATCGCCCTGCACGCCCTTATCATAGGGTGGGGAATGCAGCAGTCAGCCTGGTTTCTCCTACCTATAAGGGAACAGTTGACCGCTGGCCTCACCTTTGATATATCCATCTTTCAACACCCATTCCTTCCCTACCCTCGGGTCCAACGGGTGGATCGAGTAACTCGGAGGCTCCCGATCCTTAGGATTTCCTCCCCATTCCCTTCACACCAGGGTAGACGAGACTCTTCAGGGGAAGTGAAACCAACTTGTCTAGGGGAAAACACCCTAAATAAATTCTGCAAGTTCGGAGGCAGAAAGGAGGCAGCCCCTCTACCGAACTCAACCTGCGCAGCGCCCGTAACGCGGCCAGGGGATATATTATACTACTGACAAGCCTCAAGGAAAGACGCCGGACCGATTTGATGACAACCACAGCAAACGAAAAAGGTTAAAGCACATGGGAATAACGGATGTACTAAATATAGTAACATGGAATGTTCGCGGCCTACAAAATAAAGAAATAGAACTATTAAAGATATTTGAAGAAAGAAAAACCAACATTGCTGTAATAACAGAAACTAAAAAGAAAACAAAGGGAACAAGAGAGATAGATGACTGGGTGAATATTTATAGTGGAGTGGAACAACGAGAAAGAGCAAAAGCTGGTGCAGCAATGTATGTGGATAAGAAATGGAAGAAGTGTATTACGAGTTACACATACATCAATGAAAGAATGCTAAGAGTAGATTTTAAAATGAATAGAGGTAACCTTACAGTTATAGGAGTTTATGCCCCTGAGGAAGGTAGGAAAGAAGAAACTGTAAAATTTTATGACAAATTACAGACAGAGGTAAACAAATGCAACCCAAATAACTCGCTAATCATAGCTGGAGATATAAACGCAAGAGTGGAAAACATGCCCATTCCCAATGTTATAGGACTCTATGGAGAACAAGTAATGAATGAAAATGGAAAAGAACTCAGAGAATTTGTAACATACAATGAACTAAGAATCACCAATACATTCTTTAGAAAAAAGAATATTCATAAATATACTTGGAGTGCTCGGGGACAATACTCAGTGATAGACTATGTAATAGTTAATAAAAAGTTAAGTTCTAACGTGAAGGATACCCGTGTTCTAAGAGGATATGACATTTACTCAGATCATTATCTAGTGGAGACAAAAATAAATATAAGAGCGAGATGGAAGAAACAAACTGCTTCAAAAAATAAACAAGAAGATGTAGGGTACAAAGTGTATCTACTAGAAGACCATAGTATAAGGCAGTTATATCAGAGGCGGTTGAATCAGTTCTTGAGCAACATCGACACATCAGAAAATCTAAATGAAGAATGGAGAAACATTAAAGAATCAATAAGAAGAGCAGCATATGAAGCATTAGGCACTCGAAAAATTAAACGAAAAAGGAAAACTTTGAAAATTTGGAATGATACAATTGCAGAGGCGGTGCAAGAAAAGAAGGTAGCATACCTAAATTATCTACAAAGCATAAATGAGCAGACTAAACAGATCTACAACCAAAAACGAAATAAAGCTAAATCATTAGTGAGACAATCCCATCAAGAATCTTGGGATAGATACGTGAATATGTTAGAACGTGATGTATTCGGAAGACAAAGTATAGCCTATAAAGTATTAAAAACAATGAATTTAGAAGAATCTGATACGGCAAGATTAAATATTATTTCCAGGAAAGAATGGTTGGAATACTTTGTAAAATTATGGAGTGGGATTGAAGAAATGCACTCACCGGTAGAAGAAAAAGGAACAAAAAGAAATGTAGATATGTTAGATATGAAAGAGCTTGATAATGCATTGAAGTCCCAAAAAAATAGGAAATCCTGTGGTCCTGATGGGGTTAACATAGAATTAATGAAATATGGAGGTATGTCACTAAAATTTCGACTGTTCCATCTAATGAATGAATGCTGGCAAAGTTGTACAATACCAGATGAATGGTTAGATTCGTTAATTATTCCATGTTTTAAAAAAGGAGATCGGAGTAAATGTCACAACTATAGGGGTATTTGCCTACTTAACTCCTGCTACAAATTATATGCAAAAATTGTGAATAACAGAATAGCTCCAATTGCAGACTGCACTCTCCCCCAGGAATAACAGGGGTTTAGAAAAGGTCGTTCAACAATAGATGACATATTTACATTAAAATAAATAATTGAGAAACGAGTCGAGTTTAATAGAGAGACACATTTAGCCTTCGTGGATATTGAAAAGGCTTTTGATAATGTCAACAGATGTAAATTATGGAGCATTATGAAAGAAGAAGGGTATCCAAGTCATCTTGTACAAGTGGTGAAAAGTATGTATGACAATACTAATATCGCAGTAAAATACAATGGGTATGTTTCCGGAAAGAGAATTATAAATAAATGAGTAAGGCAGGGAGACAGTCTTTCGCCAACACTCTTTAACATATATCTGGGATATATAATTAAAAGGTGGAAGAACATGGTGTCCTCAGGAATCCACCTGGGCAAAAATACATTTTTAAATACTCTTTTATATGCTGACGACCAGGTAATCCTGCAGGAAAACGAAGATAATTTGCAAATTTCTATTTACCAACTGGAGCAAATTTTAAAGGAGTACAATCTGATAGTATCAATTAATAAAACCAAAGTAATGGCTTTTAAAGGAAAAGAATCGATAAGGACAAAGATTGTGCTTCAAAATATGGTTTTAGAACAAGTGACAAGTTTTAACTACCTAGGGTGCGAAATTACATATGGAAGAGATAGGGATATCACCAGCAAGATCCATAAGTTTCAAGCAATATGTGGAACCATAAATAGAAAATTTAAGAAGAAAGCACGAAAAGAAACCCTGTTAAAATTTTATGATATAATGGCCCTCCCAGTTTTACTGTATGGATGTGAAACTTGGGTTCAAAAACAAGAAGATTGTAGGAGGCTTGAATCAGCAGAAATGAGATTTCTGAGAGGAGTAAAGGGCTGTACATTAAGATACCAAATAAAAAGTGAAAAAATAAGAGAGGAACTAGGGCGGAAAGAAACAATACATGAAAAAATTAAGAAGTATAGACAGCAATGGGTGACACATATTGAAAATATGCCGCACGACAGACTTCCAGTGCAAGCTCTAAATCATAAGATGCAAGGAAAAAGAAGCATTGGAAGGCCAAGAATGAGATGGAAAGAGGCTGGAACAGGCAATATGCCTAATCCTTAAAGGAAGATGATGATAATGATCTTTATTTTGTTACTGTGCTTAATAAATGCTGTCATCGCTCAAACTCTTCT
Source organism: Acheta domesticus (assembly GCA_031308135.1). Taxonomy (NCBI): domain Eukaryota; kingdom Metazoa; phylum Arthropoda; class Insecta; order Orthoptera; family Gryllidae; genus Acheta; species Acheta domesticus. The sequence continues at coordinate 254,142,666 of JAHLJT010000631.1, forward strand.
TGCACTCGAGCGTTATGAGATTCTGAATTAGAATGTCATGTGATTTGTAGTGCATTAAGTCAAAACGTTACACATGTGTTTTCGTAGGCTACTTTATGAGCGAGTTCGAAGTGACGAAAGTCAGCCACGTTGTCGGACTCCATCAAGACTCATTATCATCCTATCTGCCGGGTCTGAATTGCCTCAGAGAGCACAAAGAGTGGACAAGAACTGTTGTTACGGAACAGGTTCGGAAAGTACAGTATAGTTTAAAAGTCAGGGGTACAGTATGTTTTAAACGATAATAAAATAGAGATTTGAATAAATGAAGGATATAATAATTAAATTAATTTAAAAGAAAATAAATCAATTTTACTTTTGCAATGGAAGCAAAAGTTTTAGAAGATGGTTTTAGCAAAAGTTTTAGAAGTCAGAAGAAGTTTTGGAAGCAAAAGAAGATGCCACGACCTATATAGCATACATTTTCGATTTTGATCAAAACATTATTGATTTAGGAGATCCTTAAAGCAACACTTCGGTATGATTACTAAGAACGTGTGTCATTATGGACTTCTAACTAGAAAGTAACCAGTGGTTACGATCTTCGCCTTTTTACTTGAAGGAACACGCTACTTAATCTATCACCAGTTAATAGATGTCTTATAACATTTCTAGCGCTGCCAATGCAACCATTTGCTCGCGGAAGAGGCGGAGGTCACGTGAGGCACTGACACAAAACCCCATTAACACCACATTTTTAATATTTCGTATTTCTAATATTCCTTAGCACTTCAAAATTTGGTTTTATAGGTCTTGTGTGGTGTTCCCAGCCAAAACAAGCTCTAAACTCGCGATTGGTCTCCCGACATCTGTGGTATTGTAGTAGATTACAGATTAGAGAAACCGACCGCAACAATTTTCCTCTAGACAGCGGCCGAACACGACCTAGCTATGAAGATAGAGTCTAAAATCTTACCACTGTCGAATTGGACTCGAAACCTAGATCCTGGCGATCAGAGACTCGGCATTGACATCAGTTGATGGCCTGAGCGACCTCAGCCGTGCGCTTTCAAGTTGGTTGCGGTTAGGGGACCATATTCATGAGGCGCAGGCTCTGTGCCTAGCTCGCTTCGGTTAAGTAGGGTCGGTGAGACTTGTCACTCTGTTCAGAGCAGTATAGGCGACCTGCTGTTGGTACTTTTCTTGAGTGTGGTACACAAACAATTCAGTCGAAAGAGCCGCCTTGGAACTGGTGTACAGTGTGTTTCAGAATAAATGTCACAAACTTATAAAGCATTAAGGGGAGTTCATAGATTATTACATTTTACCAATGAAACATGTGACGAGAAACCTCATCAAACGGAATTGCATATCATTCCGCGCCTGATAGGTAGGCAACCCACCCTGCATTACCGTTTGGCAGATGCACGAACTTCCAGGAGACGATCTACCTACTGGCTATGAGATTATTGAGTTTTTGGTCTTTATTTTCAAGTTTCGATTATAAACTCTTCTCGAAGCATCGTTCATGGTGTATTACGCATGTGCAGTGAAGCATATCTAGTGAAAAACTGAACAAAAAGGTCAAAACATCCCAATATTGTCGTAGTGGGTTGATCGACCCCCGGGGGTTGGAATTCCTGCAAAATACCACAGCGCGGGGAGTTTTCTACCATTCAGGGTCGCCGTGTCAGAAATGACACTTTGGTAACTTCTTTTTGTGAGATTTTCATCACAAGTTTATTGGCAAAAAGGTATCATCTTTGATCTCCTAGAGGGTCGGCAAAACTGTGTTCCAGAGCGCAGGTCACGCCGGGGCAAACGTCTTCGCTTCCTGGCGTTCTTGAGCGTTGACAGAGTCAGTGGGCTCACATATGCAACATGGCATATATCACATATGCACACAGCATGTCAATTAGCGAGCAATGTGTCTTGTCACGTTGAGCGTGCCGACAGTGCTTTGCATTCAGTGCCGCTCTTCTCGTCGAGTTGAGTGTGAGCTTCGCGTTTGGTATGATGCATAATTTTATGTTGTGTTGTACTTCAAAACTGAACTTTTTCCTCGAATTAACTGTATTATATACTCTCAAATATATCGTTTAAAGGATGCACCTTAAAATTCATTGGTAAAAATTACTTTCTGCGATCTCGCGCTGGAAATAGCAGCAAGTGTTAAATTTAATATAAAATAAATATGCTTTTTATGTGTACGAGATTTTCATACGTTCTTAATACTCTTCAAATTCGGATTTGCACGTTGTACGCATAATATAATAACTGTGAGCTTAGTTCCACGTTAACAGAATGACTGGAGAAACATTTGTTAGAAAGCTCCTGCGAAATTGTGCGGCCAGCCCACTGTAATCCCCATCTCGGCAACACTGTTAGGGGATTTGAATATTGTGACGTCACTGCCTACGTCATGTTTGCACTGCCAGTCTCAAAAGCTTGTAACTTTTATTTTGCACCATTTTGTATTCTTAGCGCGCACACCGGCAGCAGAAGGAACTTATCAATATTTTCAAATGACTTAAAGATCTACTTTACGCACGAATCACTAGTTTAACCGTCCCCGTTGCGGATTACGATTTATCTGTCGCGGGGGGTGAATTTATAAATCTCCATCAGAATTTATTCAGTTCCATAAAATAACTAAACAAACATGCAATTTGCACACATTTAGCAGCAGATGATAATTTATTTTCAGAATGTACTTGCTTCTCGACTCCCCTACTCTCGTATCTGAAAATGTACAATGAAATATATTCAGGTATCAAAAGTGTTTCATCACTAACTCTTGTGTGATACCCTTCGACAGATCTTTTGAAAACTTTTTTCGCTCAAATTGGTGCGTAGAGTTCGGTCCCGTGGAAAATTTAAATACTCCCTGCAATACTTTCGAGAATATATTTTCGTAATGCTGTACTATTAATATATGGACTTTGACTGACCTCTCGTAAGTACCATTAGTATTCGTCTAAGAAGATGGTATTACGAAAAGTATTGAATGGCACAATGCCGATAACACAAGTAACAGACTAGGTTGATATTTACTATGTATAGGCCTAATGACATTACTAACTATATTGAGCTTACTACATCTTTCACCATTGCAAATTATTTTTTCTAGGGTGATCAGACGTCCTCTTTTATCCGGACAAGTTTTCCTTTATATACTTCTGTCCGCAGTCCAGGCGGATATTTGGTAACTTTCGAAAGTCTTCGTTTTTGGAACTTCCTCGTCTAAGAACAGATATTTTTAAATTGTTTTGTCCTATTTACACAAATACGCCTGTTGGTGACAGCATCATCACTTTTTTCTCAGAACATTCTCTTTTCTGTGAAAATCGAGAGGTTCATTAATTCTGTCCGAACTTGATTTAAGTAGTTTTGAGAACTGTTAGTGATTCTGTCGAGGGAGGAAACACATGCGATTTTGTTTTCCTAGTCATACATTTTCTAAACATTAATTACAATAGTTTGCATATATGTATTTGCTACATATTGATTGCAAATCAGAAATTCAGGTTTAATGATGCCCTAGCCAGCGAAATATCCTGTATCTAAAATGGAAAGGAAGGAATCAAGCTGAATGCGAAGTTTGTGTAACTGGAACCTACGTCTCCGTTTCAAATAAAGATTTCTTATTTTTGGCACGTATCAGTACTTTACATCTATCAAAGTAAGTATTACATTAAGTAAGTATCTATTACATTCCATAAATATACAGTGTAAAATGTACAGACACAAATTTGTGTCACATCTTACATTATTATTTAATGTATTACGGACTGTCCTCGTTTTTCACCAAAGGTGGGAGTTTTTTTAAACCCCTGTCGTGGCTGAAGCTCTGTCCGCCCCGTCTCCGACTGACCTCTCGTGAGCACTCGCGCGGGCTGGCGCGGCGGGGGCGGGGGCGGGGGCGGCGCGGGCGCCGGGGCCCGGGGGCGGGCGCACGCGTGCGGGCAGAGGGGCCGCGCGGCGGGCGGGGCCGGCGGCGGAAGGGCCGGCGGGGGCGGGGGCAGCGGCCGCCTCTTCCACGAGCCGCCTCCCGTCGCGGACACCGGTCGCAACGGCCCGTGGCCGCTGCGCACGGCAGCGCGCTCACATTTCGATCTTTCGCAAGGCGGTCATGTTCTTTAAGTATAATAGCGATGCGAGATCAACAAGTTTACTCCTACGTTGTCATTTTCTTCACATTTACAGGATACTAGGAAAAGACGGCAGACGTTGTTCTGCCCTTCATCTCCCTCTTTCCCCTCCCATCTCTCTTTCTCACTCTCTCCCCCTCCTTCACTCACCCGGTCCCTGTCTGTGTGTCTCTGTCTCTGCCGCTCTCTGTCCCTCTCATTCACATTTAGTTGCAGATTCTGCATGTCTCGGAACAGGTGAGGTAATATCGGGAAGCGCCGGACCAGCAAAAATGTAATAGAATGTTCGAGAAGAGCTCATTATGTAGATTACGGTGTAATAAACGTTTCTTTGAGGCCTCTGGCCTCAAAAATTTAGTTTCTAAGGCCCCAGAACGCTTTGTTTAGGAGTTATTTAGCGATATAGATTCAAAATGCTGCCGAATGCGTTGCAGGTTGCATTTGACGTGAATGTTTACTTTTGTTCTCCAGCGCCATGTAGTGGAGTCACTACAGAATTAAAAGCATATCAGGGTGAAAAAATACGTAGAGGTGCCAACTTGCATGGAGATCGGTCCAACGGTGTCGGAGTTTAGCTCTTATACATACACAAATATCCAGATATATATATATATATATATATATATATATATATATATACATGGTTTATTGGTAAATATGTAAAAGCAATGTCATAGTTTTACTCGTCAGTATTTCAATGTTTTAACTTTTAAACTAAGAGAAATTGGAATCTTGAAGTACAATGAATTTCAAAGGAGAGCTCGTAAAGCCCTTCGGATCTCCAGACTCTAGTACGTAGTCTGTTTCTGTTCATCGATACATCATGTTTCTCAACCTGGCGGTTAAGAACCATATCAGGTTCTAGGAACCGCTCAAGGCGGTCCTCAACAAATACAAATTAATCCGAAGATGCGTGGTCGTGAAACATTTCGCGGGAGTTTAAATTAAACAAAAATATTTGTAACAAGTTTCATTATTACATTATTTTCAGTTACAAATGTTACTCATTAACATCCTTACTCAAAATCTCATGTCACCAAGTGATCTCATTAGTAATATCCAAAAAAATTTAATGATTTTTCATTTTGAATATTAAAATAAGTTATAATTTCAGTACATAATATCTTAATTATTAATTTTTATATTTAATTTTTACATTATCGTTCAAGTAAACATGGTTCTGTTTGTAGTTTTGATATTATACTCGTATTATAGTGCAGAGTCATTTCACTTAGAGGGTCATGACCGTGAGTTGGCTATGACAAAGGGGCCCTTCAAGTAATAAATTAAAGAACAGTGTATAGATTGCTGATTAGTGTGCTAAATCAACATGTATGTAATAAAGCGGAAATTACTTCATCTAAAATCAGTATCAATTTTGACCTGACACTCTTCTAGAAGCAAAGAAATTGTAATGTATAATTGATTCATTGTTTCAACTGACGTAGGCAGTATAATAGTAATGTTTATACGAATCTTCAAATCATGTACTTTTCTTGTTCATGCACTATAAGAAATTGAACATGTTGACTTTAAATTATTCCGAATAAAAATATAATTTTTAATTTTTTATAGACACGTTTTGGCTTGTCTGTCTTCGATATGTAGCTCGATATATACTGCATATGGACGAAAGGTTCCATGTGAAAATAGTTGAACTATGAGGTAACTACTCTTATGGAGGGAATTAAGAAAGAAAATTACGGAAGGGAAATATGAAGAGAGAAACCGATTCAAATTAACATCTAGTTAATTAGTAAATAAGTAAATCTGAGTCAATAAAATTATGTATGTATCACGGGTGTTAACTGGTTCTCATGAGGTCGCCGCTCGCTCATTAGAACACTTATAACGCCTTTGGGGCATAATAACTATTTGCTTCACTTAATATTTCATTTTCCGAGTGTAAGGTCATGCTGCTTCATTCTCGGACCATAGGGTCCTCCACTACTGAATAAGGTGTTACAATTATGGAGCCCGTGGGCGCAGGGCACGTACCAGCGGGGGGCGTCCGAGAGCTGGAAGACGCGCGCGTCTGGGAAGCTGGCTGCGCCGCGCACGGGCGGCGCGGCCGCGCACACGGCCGAGGGGGCGGCGGAGATCGCGCGCGCCCCGCCCGCCGCGACCCCGCCGCACCTCGGGCACAGCGGGTGGCCGCAGCCCCGCCCCTCCACGCCCACGCCCACGCCCTCGCCCACGCCCATGCCCACGCCCTGGCCCACGCCCATGTCCACGCCCTCGCCCATGCCCGCGACGTCTCTCGCCATCCCGCTTCGCTCTTTCGCTCCGCTTCCTACATTCTCCTCCTCCTCCTGCTCCTCTTCCTCCTCTTCTGAATTTGTTTCGTCTTCTTCAACCGACAGGTTGTCTACAGTTCCACTATCAACCGAGCTCTTATGCCCTCTTATTTTCCATTCTCCTCCGCGCGTTTCGTCCCTCCCTTCTACTTCTAAATCTTCCGCTTCTTCAACTGTGGTTGATTCGTCACCCGTATCATCACACTTCCGGCCTTCCAGTTTGCCGTTGCCTTTTCTTCCTCCTCCTCCTCCTCCTCCTCCTCCTCCTCCCACTTCCTCTTCCCCTCGCTCGCCCTCGCCCCGAGAGGCCGCCACGTCCACAGCGCCCGCCGCACCGCCGCCAGGAGGCGGTCGCAGGCGCGCGGCGGGTTCCGAGACGCACACGGGCGTGGGGTCGGCGAAAGCGCACGGGTTGCACGCGGTGCAAGCGGACGTGCAGGCGGACGTGCACGTGGTGGAGGTGCAGGCGGAAGAGCAGGCGGAGGCGGGCTGCTTGGCCTTGCGCGGCTGCACGGAGAAGCGCAGGCCCCTGCACGGGGCGAAGTGGTGCACCCGCACGCCGTCGTCCGTCTCGCTCGTCTGCGGCGGCAGCGCATGCGCACGGCGGCCCACGCGGGGCGCTCTCTTTGCAAGGTGCACTCCAACCAGCAAACGGGAGAACGGTTTAGTTCATACTATTGAACCGTTGAGAGCAAAAGTGGTGCAAGTCAAAAAACATACTTTCCGGAAAATGACGTGTCACCGAAACACTTTGTAAAACTGCAACGCTTAGAAATAAATGACCTTACGTGTTAGGACCGTGTTAAGGAGATATCCTTTTAACTAACTACAGATATATTGGACTGAAACATTGCTTATTAATTAAGTAATTAACTATTTTGTTGACTTTCACCACTTTTGCACACACCGTTTCTGAAAACTACGACTTACATTCAAATACGTGACATGCCTAATTTTCGTCTAAAATAGTAATGAGATGGGAAAATAGGACTTTGTCACTATTTTCAACCAATCGAGAGCAATTTTGAAGTTGCGAGTTTGGCCTGTGCACGTATCACTAAAGGCGATTAAATGTTGTTGTTTTTTTTCGAGATGTTTCTTCTGTGATGGGCGCAGATAAACAAGAAGCTATTTCTTAGGAGCCCCTGTTGTTTCATCCCATCTGTGACATATACCATGCAGCGGAACGAGCAACTTCTTGGCTACTTCTGCATTATGCTGGCCTCTAGCCAAGAAATATTAAAGTTTGACTCATACCAATTTATTCCCTGATGGAACAATGTTCAAACAATCTGCCAGTGCATCTAACTCAAATCTTCCAAAATTTGACTTACACCACTTTGTTGTGAACGGCTCAATTAGTCGTGTAGTAGATTGAGCTATACTATATAATATATTTTCGAAGAACAAAGTGCTTAGTCACGTTCACGAAACTGCTGTTTAGGTAAACACACGAATGCATGTATAATAAAGTTCACTAAACAGATCGTAACCTATAACAGATGGCATTTAGCGCAGATAACGATTTAGTGGAGAAATATTAAAAAATAAATATTTTATATACAAATAAAATATTTCTCTGCTGAGAAAGCCCTATTAAGCAAAAACGTGAAAGCAAATAATTTCTTTTGATCCTTTCAGGCAAGTGGCAACTGCGGTGCCCGAGCGGTCACCCATTGAACGGCCGGGTGGGCTCGTAGAGAAGGTCCAAATAAATGCTACGGTAAAAAACGGGTCAGTTCCTGTTGTGAAGCGGAAGGACGTTGAACTCTTTTGGCAATGGCGTGAAAGTAGTCCCCTCGGTCTCACTGAAGATTGACGAGCCGTTGCAGCCCATCAGTCAACCCGTTCAGAAACTGTGCGTAAAAAATCATGGATCGTCGTGTTTTTCCATCGTCAAACCTTCAGCGGTGTGTACAATATTATTTTTCATCATTACCCAGTTGTCTGTAATGTTATTTGGCAGCAGGGCTGTGTTAACATTGAGTTGGTGAACGGTTTCATTGTTTCATTCAACCTCCTACTTCATGTACCATGTACACCTCCTCCTAGTAATGACCGGCATGATGGTTTGGTAAAAGGGGGGGTTGGTCTAAATATGGCTAGTGAGTGAGGTCTAAAAACGGGCTGCCTCTCCGGAGATGCCCATATTTGGACCAGACCAAAACCATTTTCAAGTAACCTAAAATGAAGTACCTATTTACAATGTACAAACTATTTCTGTAACTAATTATAATTATTACATTTAACGTCAGCTGAAGCATCACTACTCACCGGAACACCTTACCGTGACGAGTTACAATGGTTCGGGCTACGACTGTGAGAACCGCTCCAAATTGACAAAAAGAAACCTTCCGTTTACTGCTGATGGGGTTCACCCATCAAGGCGAAAGGAAGAAAGAGAAAAAACTCGAAATCGAAAATAAAGAAGAATTAATTAAGTTTAAATTTAAACGAATGCTGCTACAGAACGCTACATACTGTCCCATATTGGTTTTCTATTTCCTTTGGCCTTGGTTAGCTATTCGGACATGACACATACTCTAGCCAGCTGCAATCTATCGCCGCCCAAACTACATTTTTTTGACATTTTCTTAATTTTTCGGTTTTCCAATAGTAGCAAATATTAATGACGTGAGAGAGAAGTCAAAAAATTTTCATTTTTGTAATTTTTGAAAAACAAAAGAATAGAGCAATATGGCGTTTATGTCATCTCGTAGAGTACGTTAGGCACTATCCTAACCAAAAGAAAAAAAAACAATGTATAGAGCAATCTTATATATTATTTCTCAAAGGGCTGTTTGGTCTTTTCAATAAATTGGGCGACATACGAAACCGATCTGTATAAAGAAGCAATGGATTGAAAAATCGTGTTTCTTTTCACCTGCACAAGGGACATTCGTATTGAAAAAGGGCGTTAAAATACCTAAATATTAAAAAAAGTAGTAATTCGGGATCTGTAATATCTGATTGCCGCGCGATCTATCGGAAGAAAATTACACTCGGACGGTGGCGGGAAACAAGTGAATGTTGCAATCTCAAGCATTTTTGTTTGTTTCAATTTAGTGTAGGTTGTGTAAGCACGTGAACGTGATTTTCTACATTGAATAGAAATCTTGAAATATGAGAGGTTAGTGATCTTAGTGAGGTTAGGTCGTTTATAATGCTGGAATATAAAAAAAGAATTTAAGCAGAAAACAGTTTGGTTATTTGACTAACCGTGCGATTTAATCGCACGGGTTCTCACTAGTATGGCTTATATGTCATCTGATAGAGTACATTTACCACTATCCCTACCAAAAGCTTAAAGAAAAAATTTGGAGCCATTTTTGAGAAAATCTTGTTTTTTTTATTTTTTATAATTGCATATATTGCACGCAATAATGCGCGAAAACTACTAAAATTTTCAAAAAATGTACGTGACCTTAATCAAAAAACTTACTATGGAGAACAAATTCTATTTGAAGGAAAAATCTCTATCTTCAATTTTGTAGTTGTAGGAAGATGCGAAAAAAATTCAAACTTTTGCAATATTCGAAAATTCAGAGTTAACCGTGAAAATCGGACCTAAGCCACCTTAATAAGTGTATTTTACTCTATCCTTACAAGAAATTTCAAGAAAAAATTTGGGGCCGTTTTTGAGAAATTTTCTTAAATGTCTGGCGGGCTTCATACAAAGTACCCCCCAAAAATTAATGAATGTTTTTCAAAATCTCAGAGCTTCGATTCAGGCCAAATAGACAAGGGTTTCTTCATTTTGGAAAAAATCGGAAGCAGACTTTAGCCGCTAGTGTTGTTCACATACACTGGACAGATGGATGGACAGATGGACGGACAGACGTATTGCTTTTAATTGGTTTTTCGGTATTAAGGACCCAAAAACATTCAACATACTATTGTATTATTACTGGACATCGAAAAGGCAATCGACAAAATTTGGCATCATGGTCTTATTTATAAATTACTCCAAATTGGAATTCCTACTTATGAGTTCAAAATAATTCAAAATTTTCTTTCTGATCGCACCTTTCGTATCAAACTTAATTCCTCTTTTCTCAACTATTTTCAATTGGCGCGGGCGTGCCCCAGGGGTCCTGTCTATCTCCTCTACTTTTTAACATCTATCTCTCTGATATTCCCAACTTTAGGTACTCAAAATTAGCCCTTTGCTGATGATACTGCATTCTTCATTAGTCATAAAAATTTAACAACTGCCAAAAATAGACTACAATCCGACCTCTTGCTTTATACAAATTGGACCTCTAAATGGCAAATTAAAATTAACATGAATAAATATCAAGCTAAAATCTTCACACTCTGTTAACCAATCACCTCTTCATAAATATTAATTCTTAATCAAGCTATACCCTGGATATCACCCAACACACCTATCAAATATCTTGAACTCCTCTTAGACACTAAACTTAAACGGAATGCCCATATTAAAAACTTTATATATAAAGCTAACACTAAAATTTATAAATTATACTCCCTCATTGATTATAAATCACCTATAAACATTCACTCAGCAAAATTAATATATACCACAGTTATTCATCTTACCCTTTCTTATGCTTGCCCCATCTGATCCAATGCTGCCAAAACCCATATTAACAAATTAAAAATTTTTCAAAATAAACTCATCCGAAAAATACTTCACGCGCCCTGGTATATTCCCAACTTTCAACTCCATAATGAACTGAAAATTGACACTATCCACTCCCTCATTCGTTCACAAAGCCTTAAATTTTTCTACTCCTTGGATGACTTACAACAGATCCGCAGTTTCAATTTAGGTCGAACATAACAATTTCCTTGACGTACACTATCAAAATTTCCTAAAGATATATTTCATCCACCATAATTTCTACATTTACAATACATTATCTTTCTATTCATTATATTATTTACAAACTTAATTTTTTAATATCATAACGTCTTTTCAAAAATTTAATTGTTATAATTCCTACTACAGGTTCCTGTGAGTATCAAATCGCCAGTTATATGTTTGTAATGTCCAAACCCCTGAAAGACAAACATGTCGAACTGGTACAAATAATTTTTTTAGAAAAGAGGACCCACAAAACAGGGATTCTGGCCCGGTAACGAATTTTTTCTGCCAAAAATTCCCCATTTTTTCGCGCAGCATTACAAAACTTTCCCTATACTACGTATATTACTCCGTATATACATATGTATACAGGAAAGTAAAAATAAATATTGAGCATAATTCTTTGGACGTCACCCTATCAATATGTAATAATTTGTATTAAGAAATAGAGAAAATTAATTACAAAAAACTGCTTTTGAGAGAAACATGCCTAAGTACCCCCTTACCCTCCCTAGATCCACTATTGAAAAAGGAACACCCTTGTCGCAAGATGACAGTACCGCAGAGCGTACGGTTGCCTCGTAATTTAAAAGTTGCCTGTTCTTTCTGAAGCACGCTCTTAGCTCCTTCACATCAATCACTTTTTTTATTTAAGAACTTACAGTTTACTAAAAATGTAATTACAAAATTTAATGTATTCTGCAATAACATTTACACTATTTACAACCCAGAAAATGGTTTTGAAAGGGATCTGTGCAGAGATGATAGTGTCTTAAAATGTTTTTATATTGTGCAAGGGTTAATGATGTGGATATGCATTTGATATTATTCTTCAAATTCGGCTATTAGGGGCTTCAATGGATCCGAAATGTCTACTTATGAAAGTAAAAACGTCAGGAAAACAAAAGAAACTGAGTGAATGTTAATAGTGGCCAACAAGACATGCAAACTAACATTTACTGGGATCTCCAAAGCGAAGAATTTTATATCGGCATTCCCCTTCTCGAGAGTTTCCAGAACTGTGGGTAGTAATACATTGGAGTCCTTTTCAGCTATGCGATTCATTACACGTTAACGGGGTTTGCAGTAACTATTTTATAATGTTTACATTCAGCCCACTTCTTAATCATCAGTTTTTAATCCTTTGCCCTACTTTCATTATCTTGGTGAGTAGCGTACGAATGGTTGGGCCCTAAATAGCATTCTGGGTACCTATAAACTGTCACTCTCGCACAATATAAAAACATTCCAAGCTTGCACATATTCCTGTCAAAACTTTTTCAGGATTATTAATGTAATACGCATGCTCTACGTACTTCATGAGTCTCTCGCAAGAAAAAGAAGTTCATAATTATTAAAATATATAAGCAAGAGTCAAGGATTTTCATAGCCGCGGTTTGTATTTGAATACCGTTGTATCGTGACGCACTTATATTTACTTGTAATGCATTTCCAAATATTTCTTGAAATTACACAATTCCTCGTACAATCTTGGATTATGTCACTAATGGTTCTCAAGGAAAGCTAATTCCCCAGTCTCTCCCATTGTCATTTTGTCCTACTCGTAGCGTACAATGTAAGGGAGGGTGAATTTAATATTTCACTAGAACCGAACATTTGGATACCTAATGCGCTCCCATGTTAGTTGCCTCAGCTACCCGGAATCACTACTAACGTACGTAACTTACATGGTAAATTTTTTCCCACGGTTTTGAAAGAAAACCTGGTCGCACCCTACAACTTGATGAAAACATTTTGCAGCATTTGGAATCACGTTCTTCACACACTGTCTTCTCTGTAAAACAGTCGAGGCACAAGAGTTCGTTGCCACAGAAAACTGAAGCATAGTCCAAAGAATGACGACATGAATCTGCAAAAAAAAGGAAAGTATCGGAATGGAGCTATATGTGAATTTTTTTTAAATTACAGACACATTTGCTCTTCACGTCATAAGTATAAAGTACGCATAAAAATGAAAACTAAAATTTCAAAAGTTACATAAATTAAGATCAACATTGTGAAAGAATACCTTCAAAGGCTTTCTCTTGGCCAAAAGGGCCTAAAAAGGCGATTTGAGGACAATGTTTATTAAAATCTTACATTTAAAATTAAACCAATTAAAATATTAAGCCGCGTAAATCCAATTTTGAAATATGATGTACACCAATTGTTTTAAAGTTAGGATCGCTTTTAGAAGCTGGGCCACTTTTGTTCAAAATACGAACAAGATAGGAAATAATGGGAGATAAGGGATAATCATCCACAACAATAAGTTATAATATGTATTATAAAATGCCCAAAGTTAACTTTATAAGTTATAATAAATATTATAACTGATTGTTGTGGAGGATTATCCCTTATCTCCCATAATGTATTACCACAAGAAATCTGCTACCACCACGGAAGATAGGAAATTCCATTTTGCCTGATGATAAAAGAATCCAGTCGAATTTCAACACAGATCCATTGGCGATACAAAATGACACAGACTTCCTAAAAAAATTACTTTTCTATTGGTTTGAGGTTAGATTTTCGCTTTGCTCCACCCTCTTTCCAGTTTTTATCTATCGACCCTACCAAGACCCCTCAACCATCCCTTCTCCTGGGGAAAATTCCCCTCATTCTCTTCAAACATCACGCCTAAAGCACACACCGTTTCTGAACCAGTACATATACAAGTATGTACATGTATGCACATGATGTTCCAACTCATTACTTGTACAATTATTCTAGGTATCGGAATGCAAATCCTCAATTACACATGCAGGAAGGTTGCACAGAAACCTCGCACGGAGTTAACGATCAGGTCAAAATATTACGGAAGGATTAGGTTATTAATGTGGTACAAGAGGGAATGGAAATGCCCCCACGTTACATATACAGTTTCATAAATAACTGACTTATGCGGATCGCGAACTTCTGTCTTTGTGTCTGCGTATTTGGACGGCCCTGATTTACGAGTCCAACTTACTTGATCGTATTTGCAAATGTGTTATTTTTATGAAACACAATAATTTGGTAAATAAAACAAAACTATCTGAAACAGCGCGAAAACTCCTTACTTTGTAAATAGTAATTATAAAAGTGAAAATCGCTTCATCGAAGAGTTAAACTTCCTCCTAACTGTACTTTGTAGGTCCGGTGCTGTGCGAGAGTAACTACAATAATATTGCTAATCGTTGAGATTAAATTGCACAGAAAATCAAATAGTTATTTTATTCTACCTTCAATTTAATTTTACATTTATTTCAGGTTTCTGCACTTTCCTGATCACCCTCACTATAGAGTGGAGACATTCCAAAGAACAAAAACTCCAAAAATGTAATAGAAGGCATGTCAAAAAGGTCTTTTATTGTAGAATATTGCTTAAGAAAGAAAATTCCTTAGCTGTCCCTCACCATTTCCGCACCGGTTCTGCGGGTTGTCCATACAAAACACGTGTCCTTCCAGAGCCACAAATACCTGGTTTTAAGGGCATAAGACGCATCGTTTGCGAGTTGGGCGTGATTACAATATGTTTTGCAGTAACATATTTTGTAAGTCAAAATCTACACACTTTCATTTTTCTCATCTTAAATCTGTTGAATACAGGACAGGGGAGTAATTCCTTTATTCAACATTAGCACATTTACGGAGTTTTTGTGTTGATGATTTCTTATAAAATGTCAAAAGCGTGTTATATATAGTCTCATAATAAATGTCACAGACTTGAAGGACATGCACGATAACGTTTTTCCAATGAATATGTAATGAGAAATTTCGTACGATGGTGTTACACATATGGTATTGCCCCTGAGTGTATGGCAACTCCGTATATAGGGTTGGCCAAAACCTTAAAATTTATTATTTAAATACTTTGTCAAAAGACTTTGTAAGTAAGTATAAATACATTAGGTTTTGAATTGAAGGGCTTAGTACATGAAGGTGTTAACTCAAACTTTTGTGATTTTTACTTTTATCGTCAAAACAACTTTTCTAGGAGTTTCCTATTAGTTGCTTTACTACTTTTTATAAAAATCACAATATTTTTCGAAATATTTAATGTGAAGATGGTGTCAACTCATCGCATGTAGGAAACGGTGTATGCAAGAAGGTGTAATCTCAAAGTTTACAAGCAAGACGGTGTTAACTCAAAAATTGGCACCTTTTTGCACGCGATCGTGAAGGGGTGCACGAGTTGGCTCTACTGAGTTGGTGGCATCGCCGGAAACAGCGATTTCAGAGTTCACTTTCCTGTTAATTTTTGTTCTAAGAGCGCGTACGCTGTCGGCGCGAATTCTGAGTGTTGTTTTGTTGTATTTTTTTCTAATATCGACTTTCTCTTAAAATGGAAGGAGGTATTGTAGAAAATAGTGGCTATTCTGTTGAAGAGCTACTGCAAATATTAGAAAACGGATCAGAAATTGCGTGGTGAAACCACTCTGCCTGTTACTGGAAAAAATATATTTAAAAAAATCGTCACTCCAGTTTTCCGGGGATTCCCCTATCTAGTCCCAGGAGAAGGGAGATCAATTTTTAAGTTAATTAGTAGTTTGAATAAAGTTTTGAATAGAATGTGTTCTTGTATTTCTACCGAATAAGTCAAGCGAGAGGAGTTGTAATATTAGTGAGAAAAAATAAGCGTAATATTGTTGTATGATATTTAACATTAGTGCTAATTTCATCAGAAAATACATTTTCTTTTTTATTCAAATGAGTAGTACATGTTGTAATATGGGAAGAGCTTAGTGCAAGAAGGTGTAAACTCAAGAAATGGCCAAAGGGGATATTTGATTTGGTAAAATTAGATGGAACTTTTTTTATATTACTGTAAATTACTTCTTTTTATGACGTATTGTGATTTTCATCAAAAGTAGAAAAGCAACTAATAGGAAACTCTTAGAAAAGTAGTTTTGGTTGCCAAACTAAAAATTGAGTTAAAATCTTCATGCACTAAGCTCTTCATTTTTAAAATAAGCACCGTTTTCAGATTACTTTCCATCAGAAAATATTCCCAGAGTAGAGTTAACACCTTCCTGCTGTGTTTCTTTATGTCTCCTTACTGGCAATAGGTGTCAATTTACAGAGTTGACACCTTCTTCCAAAAAAAAATTTGTAGTTATATTAGAAGTAAGAGCACAGAAAGTACACCAAATAGTTTAGACCAAGGAAAGAAAGAATAATGTCAAAAAGAAATCATTTTCAGTAATATTAAAAAAAGTTCCAGGCAAGTTTACTAAACTTGAAATATCTCTTTTGGGCATTTTCTGAGTTAACACCTTCTTGCACTAAGCCCATCAATTGATAAATACACACGTATTTAAAATACTTCAAATACAGTAAATACAATAATTTTCCCCGTAAGTATACGTAGGTGACCGGCAGATTCATGAAATCCTCGTGACTGCGTCAGAACGAACCTACAGACCCTGTGCCCGAGGTGTTGCCTAACCTTATCGCATGTGTGAATCCGTTATATGAAATTCTCTATTATATATTCATTGGCAAAATTGATCGTTCCCTCTACATGTCCTACAAGTCTGCAATTTTTTTTTCTGAGACATCCTGAAGACTTTAATTAACAAATATTGTTTTAATAATTTAATATAATTATTAAGGTTTGGTAGGGAAAACCATGTAAAACAGATCAGAGCAGACAACTGATAGACTTTTCGTTTACCATTTCACGCAAAAATTAACATTCAGATAGTTCGATTCTCCCGGACTTTTTTAATTTCCCCTTGACATTTTCTGATTTCACAAATATTTGTGCATTAAATTGGATGACTCACCGCACCAATAACAGGAAGTATGCCATCGCCTGCCAGCGGCGGATTTCCCGCCATCATCAATCCATTTCTTACAACGATAACACACACCCGGCATCCTTGACATTGCTCTTGGAGCCACATGAAGAATTATTGGCACAACTGGGCAACATGCAAATGGAAAAGCAAATTTTGTTGAATTTTATCATACTATTAGTGTAAGTACGTATGTGGGAATTTTAGAATATTATTTTATTTCACGAAAATGTGCCAAGCAACTCTTCAACAAAAGACTCCCCAACATCAACACACACTGTTACGCGAACAATGGTATTGACATAGAGAATCATACAGACACCAGAGGAAGGGAATCCCTTTGCTGGGAAATGTATGCGATTGTTGAGAAAAAATTTAGGTAACAGAAATAACACGGCACCATGGTTTTCAATGAACATTTCCATATAGGACGAAATTTTACTTTTCTTTAATATTCTTGAAGTAATATGTCGGCTTTACCACTAGGAAGCCGAAAAACTGAGAGAGATTTTTTCAATCTACTTCGGGAGGTGAGAGATGGCAGATAGAAATAGGATATGGGAAAACCGAAGAGGTAGCCGAGACCAAACTAGTGGTGCTACACAATGACAAAGACTTTCCCGTATTAGTTTTCTATTTCCTTGGGTCTTCGCTAGCTCTTCGGAATTGCCACAAACTCTTTCTTGCCAGCTGTCATCTATCAGTGTCAAAAGTACATTTTTTTGTCATTTTCTTAATTTTTCGGTTTCCAATTGGTAAAACGGAAAATTAATTTTCTAATATTAAAGACACAAAAACATAGTCATAAATGGCAATTTCCTATTAAAAATTATGTGCCGTTTAAGAGAAAATGGCGTTTTAGCGCTACTAAAAATGCGAAATTTGAAGCTCATTTTCACAGAAAATGATCGAGTTTTCAAAATACTTTATTTTAAGCTATTTGAAGCACTTACAGTCACGAATATAATAATGTATACAAATTGATGGTAATGTGCATATTAAAGATGTGAGAGATCTTTCAAAAAAATTACAATTATGTAATTTTTGAAAAAAAACTCAAAATAAACTTTACGCTATACTAAAGAGTGTAATTAGCACTATCCGTTACAAAAGTTTGAAGAAAAAATTTGCAGCCATGTATGAGAAAATGACGTTTGAGCGTTTCTGAAAACGCGAAATTTTGAGCCACTTTTCACAGAAAACGGTTGTGTTTTCGAGAAACTTTACTTGGCATTATTTAAAGCATATATACTCGTAAATATAATAATGTGAAAAAATCGCCGCTAATGTAAATATTATCGACGTGAGAAACATGTGAAAAAATTTACATTTTAGTAATTTTTGAAAAAAAAAACAATGTATAGAGCAATATGGCTTATATGTCATCTGATAGAGTACATTTACCACTATCCCTACCAAAAGTTTAAAGAAAAAATTTGGAGCCGTTTTTTGAGAAAATCTTGTTTTTGTAATTTTTAAAATTGCACATATTGCACGCAATATTGCACGAAAACGTCTAAAATTTTGGAAAACATTTACATGACCTTTATGAAAGAACTCAATATGAAGAACAAATTTTATTTGGAGAAAAAATCTCTATCTTCAATTTGTAGTTGGAGAAAAACGCCGAAAAAAATTCAAACTTTCATAGTTTTCGAAAATTCAGAGGTATTCGTGAAAATCGGACCTATGCCATGTTAATAAGTGTATTTTACTCTATTCATACAAGAAATTTTAAAAAATTGGAGCCGTTTTTTGAGAAAATTTTGAAAATTCCCGGGGGGCTTCATATAAAGTACCCCCATATTTTAAAGAATCTTTTTCAAAATCTCAAAGCGTCGACTAGAACCAGATCGAAAGGGGAATATCCATTTTTGAAGAAATAGTACATATGGTTTAGGCGCTAGCAGTGTTCACAGACGGACAGACAGACGGACAGACAGAGGTTTTTCTTTCAATTGGGTTTTCTGTATCAAGGACCTAGAAAACATGATTTCTGGCTACACCACGTGTTAGAGGATTTTTTTTCTTAATTTAGCAACTGGTTTTATCCACTTTTTCGTTTTCACGGCCCGGCAATGATTTTTTTTTTTTTCGCCGAAAATTGGCCATTTTTTCGCGCAGCATTACATAACTTTCCCTATACTACGTATATCACTCCGTGTACGTATACGGGAAAGTAAACTTGTGGTGCAACAGAATGGCACAGACTTTCCCGTATTAGTTTTCTATTTCCTTAGGTCTTCGCTAGCTATTCGGAATTGCCACATACTCTTTCTTGACAGCTACCATCTATCACCGCAAAAGGTACATTTTTTTGTGTCATTTTCTTACTTTTTCGGTTTCCTATTGGTAGAACGAAAATATTAACTTTATAATATTAAAGAACACAAAAACCTAGCCGTAAATGGCAATTTTCTTTTAAAAATTATGTGCCGTTTAAGAGAAAATGGCGTTTTAGCACTACTAAAAATGCAAAATTTGAAGCTCATTTTCACAGAAACTTTTGAGTTTTCAAAATACTTTATTTGAAGTTATTTCAAGCACTTACACTCACAAATATAATAATCTTTACAAATTGCGGATAATGTGCATATTAAAGATGTGAGAGATCTTTCAAAAAATTTACATTTTTATAAGTTTTGAAAAAACAAAAAAATAACTCAATATAAACTTTACGTCATATTAAAAAGTGTAATTTATCACTATCCGTTACAAAAGTTTCAAGAAAAAATTTGCAACCATATATGAGAAAATGGCGTTTGAGCATTTCTGAAAATGCCGAAATTTGAGCTACTTTTCACAGAAAACGGTTGTGTTTTCGAGAAACTTTACTTGACATTATTTAAAGCATATATACTAGTAAATATAATGTGAAAAAATCGCCGATAATGTAAATATTAACGACGTGAGAGACAAGTAAAAAAATTTACATTTTTGTAATTTTTGAAAAAGCCAACCAATAGAGCAATATGGCTTTTATATCATCTGATAGAGTACATTTACCACTATCCCTACCAAAAGTTTAAAGAAAAAATTTGGAGCCGTTTTTGAGAAAATCTTGTTTTTGTAATTTTTTAAAATTGCACATATTGCACGCAATATTGCGCGAAAAATACGAACATTTTCAAAAAAGTGTAGATGACCTTAAAGAAAGAAATCACTATGAAGAAAAAATCTTATTTGAAGGAAAAATCTCTATCTTCAATCTTCTAGTTCCAGAAAGACGCCGTAAAAATTTTAAACTTTTGCAATTTTCAAAAATTCAGAGTTATCCGTGAAAATCGAACATATGCCGTGTAAATAAGTGTATTTACTCTATTCGTACAAGAAATTTAAAGAAAAAATTTGGAGCCGTTTTCGAGAACATTTTGAAAATCCCCGGGGGCTTCATATAAAGTACTCCCAAATTTTGAAGAATCTTTTTCAAAATCTCAAAGCTTCGACTAGAACCAGGTCGACCCGGGAATATCCATTTTCGAAGAAATCGTACATATGGTTTTGGCGCTAGTAGTGTTCACGAACGGACAGACGGACGTTTTCCTTTCAATTGGGTTTTCGGTATCAAGGACCCACAAAAGAGGGTTTCTGGCTACAGCACGTGTTAGGGGATTTTTTACTTTTCCGTATACGTACGTATACACGGAGAGATATACGTAGTATGGGAAAAGTTATGTAATGCTGCGCGAAAAAAATTAATTGCCGGGCCGTGAAAACGAATAAGTGGATAAAACCAGTTGCTAAATTAAGAAATAAAAAATCCCCTAATGCGTGGTGTAGCCAGAAACTCTGTTTTCTAGGTCCTTCGAAAACCCAATTGAAAGGAAAACGTCCGTCTGTCCGTCCGTCCGCCCGTCCGTCTGTCCCTCTGTGAACACTGCTAGTGCCTAAACCATACGTACGATTTTTTCCAAAATAGATATTCCCCAGTCGATCTGATTCTAGTCAAAGCTTTGAGATTTTTAAAAAGATTCTTCAAAATTTGGGGGTACTTTATATGAAGCCCCCCGGGGCTACAAAATTGAAGATAGATTTTTTCTTCAAATAAAATTTGTTCTTCATATTGAGTTCTTTTATAAAGGTCATGTAAATGTTTTTCAAAATTGTAGTAGTTTTCGTGCAATATTGCGTGCAATATGTGCAAGATTAAAAAATTACAAAAAATTTTCTCAAAAACGGCTCCAAATTTTTTCTTTAATCTTTTGGTAGGGTTAGTGGTAAATTTACTCTATCAGATGATATACAAGCCATATTGGTCTATCGGTTGGTTTTTTCAAATATTATAAAAATTGTAATTTTTTTACTTGTCCCTCACGTCGTTAATATTTACATTATCGGCGATTTTTTCACATTATTATATTAACGAGTATACATGCTTTAAATAATGTCAAGTAAAGTTTCTCGAAAACACAACCTTTTTTTTTTTCTTTTCTTTTCAAAACGTCCGTCAGACTGTGTCTGCCCGTCTCTCTGTCAACCCCACTAGCGCCAAAAGCATGCGTACGATTGTTTCCAAATTGATGCAACCTCTGTCCATCTGACTCGAGTCAAAGCATCGAGATTTTGAAAAACATTCTTTAAAACTTGGGGGTACTTTACATGAAGCCCCTGAGACATTTTCAAACTTTCCTCAAAAATGGCTTCAAATTTGTTCTTTAAATTTCTTGTAAGAATAGAGTAAAATAAACATATAAAGGTGGAATAGGTCCGATTTTCACGGCTAATTCTGAATTTTCGAAAATTGCGAAAGTTTGAATTTTATTCGGTCTGTTCCTCCAACTACAAAATAAAAGATAGAGATTTTTCCTTCAAACAAAATTTGTTCTTCATAGTGAGTTATTTCTTTAAGATCATGTACATACTTTTTGAAAATTTTAGTAGTTATTGAGCGAAAAGTAGTAGAATTTGCAAAAAAATGTACAAGACCATACACGTATTCAACTAGTAATGCTACGAATGGCACAGACTCTCCCGTATTTCTTTTGTATTTCCTTTGGTCTCGGCTAGCTATTCGGACTGGACACAAACTCTTGCTAGCTGCCATCATCACCGCCCAAAGTACATTTTTTTGACATTTTTTTTTAATTTTTAGGTTTCCTAAAGATAGAACGGAAATATTAATTTTAGAATATTAAAGAACAGTAAAACCCCGTCCTAAATGAGTATTTTCTTTAAAATAAGTGGAGCCGTTTTTAAGAAAATTGCGTTTAACAGCTACTAAAAATGCTACATTCGTAGCTGTTTTTCACAGAAACTTTTTGAGTTTTCGAAAAACTTCATTTGAAGTTATTTTAAGCACATAGACTCACAAATACACTAGTGTTAACAAATTGCTGGAAATGTGCATATTAATGGCGTCAGGGATCTTTCAAAAAAATTACATTTCTGTAATTTTTGCGAAAAGAAAAAAAATCCCCCAAAATGAATGTTACGGCATATTAAAGAGTGCAATTTGCACTATCCGTTCCAAAAGTGTGAAGAACAAATCCGGAGCCATTTTTGAGTAAATGAGTTTGAACGTTTGCGAAAATGCAGAATTTTGAACTACTTTTCACAGAAAATTGTTTATTTATTTACGTCAAAAATAGTTAAAAACTGTAAGTGACGAGCTACGGGGAGAAGTGCAATTTGTGCATGTTTTCATAATTCTGTGATCTCTATCCTAAGCCATATTCTAGTCGAATTTTGAATACAGAAAAAAAGAGCGGTTTTTTTTTTCTCCTCCAAGTTTTGTTGGCAAAAATATTTGCTCCTATAAAATAAAATCTATTTTCAAAGGTAAATTAGCTATAAATTTGTGCTCTTAACCCTCATCATGTTCTTCATGAAAGAATACTTTTTACAATACGGAAAACGATAATTTGAATAACTATATTTCCCACTGAAATTCAGAAGACGTGCACAAATAATGAAGTTACATTTATGTCCAGAAGCAAAACAAGGGGCCATCTCAGCATTTGCTCAAAAAATCAAGGAAACTGAACGAAAAACCTGATCGAGATGGGAGCCATCGACCCAGAGGCTGTGGTACAATACTTGTTACAGGTTCTTTAGAATTATACAGTCCAAATGATAATTACATTAACTATCATTGTTAAAATTAATATCACTTTTCTTTTGATGCTCGGTATAGTCTATAGTGTATAGAACAGTTGTGCAGCAGAAAAGATTTTACATGGGACTTAAACTTTTCTATCAAATTTAATCGTTTAATGTCATCTGGCAAAGTGTTGTGGAATAATGTATATGAATTTATGTGATTTTATTTGTAGTGAGCTGTTGATACTGCCACATCGGCATTTGCTGAAAATATATTCCCGCCCTTAAGTAAGTCATTTTTGACAAAAAGTACTGATTCGTAGATCAAGAGACACGGTAATGGTAAAATTCCTTGATTAATAAAGAGAGACTTACAAGAATCACGTGGGTGGTATTTGCCTATTATTCGTACAATTCTTTTTTGTAATCTGAAAGTCTGGGAGCTATAAGATGGTTTCCCCAGAATATTATGACATGTCTCAGGCGGAAATGAACATGCGCAAAATATACACAACGAACAATATGAAGGCTGACTGAATTTAAAAGAATTCTAAACGCGTAGCATAATGAACTTAATTTTATGTTCGATTCATTTAAGTAGACATTCAATTTGAGGTTGGACTGAATTGATAGACCTAAAAATTTTGTTACCTTAACATCAGTTAATGACACTCCTTTCATTTTCAATGGAGTACAAAATTATTTAAAATGGAAAACTGCATTGAAAGTTTTCTTTTCATTCACTATTAATTTGTTATTACAGAACCAATTTGAAGCATCTGATATTGTACTATTTATGGTTTCTGTATTGCAAAGAATATTCGTATCACATCCGCAAAGAGAATCGTTTATCCGTTTCGAATCGCCAATGGCGTATCGTTTACGTATAATAGGAAGAGAACAGGGCTAAAATCGAGCCTTGCGGGACTGCACGTGCAATTGGCAAAGAACCGGAAAGGTGTGTACATAAAGTTCCATCATTCCAGGAAGGTATTTCTACTCTCTGAGATCGTGGCAGTGGCGTCTCCTGGCTGGTAGATGCGGGGATGCGATCATGATATTACAGATTGAACGCATAATTCTAAATATTTAAAGTCTGCGTCATTCTACTTTACTCTGAAGTATTTTAGAAGTGTATGTTGCAAGTTAGACACACTCTGAATCTTTCTTGAAAATCATCATTTTCTCATTCCATGCACTAACTTACAGCTAAATTTTTTTAGGGTGGCCGTTGAGTAGAGGGGGAAGCTGAAAGTGATGGGGAGAGAGCCAGAAGTCGACGCTCATTCGCGCCTGGTTCGTCTGTCAAAACCAAAAACATTAGCCTACCTTTGCTATAGCACAAGCTAGCGAACAGCCTTCGAAATCAATTTGTTGTAGTGTCTTTGCTCGGTTAATGGAGAAACACCAAATTCACGAGATGGCCTGGCTCTGTTATCATCCATATGTTTTCCACTGTCACTGATACCCGTTTCCTCACAATCATAAGTAGTATCATTTTCACCGACTTTACTATCGCGTCGTTTCCTGTAAAAATAACGATTCCTTGATATGGTGCATTAAATCATAGTGCGGTGAAACACACTCTCATTGAAACTGTCGAGAGCAGATTCCACGTCCTTTCTCTTTTCTTAATTAGGAGTAGAAAATGAACACGATTCTCCTGATTGAATACAATTAATTTCCTTATTAATTCTGCAAATAGATCTTTTCGAAACACCCGAACCCGGAATTACTGCCATAAGAACTGTTTTGATATTTTCAATGCCTTCTTTTGCTTCTCTTCATAAATTGATATACTTTTGCAAGACTTCACGCGTCTGACTGTGAAGGATGACTATATGAAAGTTGCTTTGAACAGGACGCATTGCAATGATCACAACAAAATAATAATCACTTGTACAGAACTTCATAAAAATAGCTGTACTCTGTTAGAGAAATGCAACTGAAAACTGTCACCTTGCGGAGACGAATAGTCAGGGTCAATGTTTACTGAACTGGAGTAGGGCTGTCAACACGTCCTGGGAAGGGACGCGCTCCCCCCTAAAGCGATAGTTTTAAGGAATGGAATCTTCCGGCAGCTCTGAGGTCTGATCTTGAGCGGCCATGCTAAAATAATTTCACGAAATAACCACAAAAAAGTACGTACCTAATTTTTGAACTCGACATCTATTCGCGTTGTCTTGGTTGTCCATCACTATCTACCTTACGTTTTTCGTAATAGGAGAAAGAACTGCACGGAATTTCACGAATCCTGTCTATGACACAATGAAACGTTTCACTATTGTTCCCTGCCACAAATAACTCACCCACTACCACAAATGATGAGCTCGCCATGTCGCACATGCACACACGCAAATTTTATTCTTTCGCGTTACAATTTCGAATTCACGATTCTCTTTAACATATCACCAACTAGGCAAAGTAGTCTATTTAACGCACATTCAGTAGTAAACAGCATTTACGGTAGAATGCAGGACTCACATGACGGACGAAATAACATCGCGCGCACCGTTTCGAGTTCACGGATTGTCTGTCATACCATTTCCTTACATGATGATCTTGTTTTGTCAGGCCTGCTAACACACATCGAGTTACCCAGTTGTACTGAATCAGGTTGAAATATGCTTAAGCGTAGTTGGCAGACTTGCTTGACTTGTGAAGAAAGACAGTCGTGCCGTCAGCCCCCCGCTTCCGGGTCACAATAGTGGCACGTGACTTCTGGGATTCCCAGGCGTGCTGCCGAATTATTCGAGAGAGAAGGGCATCAGAGGAGGGGAATGGAAGGTTATTGGGAGGGGATATACGAACGCCAATGAGAAGCCTTTGATGTGAAAAGCCATGTCACATCACCGGCAGCCGAAACCACGCAGCTTGCACACGGCGCATGGCCGTGAGTTCAATGACCTCGCCAACGAAGTGAGGTCATTGAAGAAATGTTTCTCGGTCTGTCACATCCAGCGAGGGGACTAACGCCTATTGGACCGCGCACATAAATGGCGGGAGGGAATAGAGAAATAGAGAGAGATACTAAACAGAAGAAAATAAAATACTTCACTGAGAATATTTTTAAGAGATGGAAAACTAGGGGATGTAACACATCACTCGCATACATTGAGCCTACGCCACTGGATCGTGGTTTAAGGTACGAACATAGCCAATCCAGGGCAACACCACGGATTCCATATGAAGGTAATTTTGAAAGTAAAATGTTATGATCAATGACGTCAAAAGCTTCTGAAAGATCTAAAAATATTCCAATTGTAGCTTCGTTTTGCTCCAATGATGAGGCAACATCTTCAAGAAAAGAAAAAAATGGCTGTTTCCGTTGATTTTGAATTTCGGAATCCATGTTAGCAATCTGAAAACGTGCTTATTGAGAAAGGTTTCCTTTTGCCCATAAAAAAGTCTCTCTAATATTTTTGAAAAAACTGGCAAAAGAGAACTTGACCGATAATTTTAAATTTAATTTTTGTTGCCTTTTTTGAACAGCGGCTTAATCTTAGCTGTTTTAAAAATATCTGAAAAAAACGGTGCATAGGGATGCATTAAGTATGTGAGTAAACGGGTGTATAATGGCAGGCGCACACGTCTTTAACAATCAGGAAATTCATCTAAACCGGCCGAATATTTATTTTTTAATTCACCGATTATTTGGAGAATTTCTTAGGAAGAGGTTTCCGAAACGAACATTGTGTCTCAATTTTTTAGCGAAATGTCAAATGTTGAATTTTGTTAGTGAAAACCATTAGTGAGATCGACATCAATTCTCGAAAAGTATTGGTTAAAGAGACTAGCCACTGCTGCCGGATCGTTCACATCTCTATCGTTATCTTTTAAAACAACATTCTCTACAAGGTTTCTAGTTAACTTGGTCGTATTTTTTACTATATTCCACATTGATTTTCTTTTGTTATTTGAGTTCAAAATATCCTGATCGTGTTTCATGATTTTACCCTGCCTTATGACTTTTCTTAACAATGATTTGTATTTTTTAAAGTAGAGGAGGAAACCTTGCGTTACGTTATGATGCTTATTAGAAATAAAAGAAAGAATTCGTTTTTGTTTTTTACATGATGTTCTAATCCCTTGTGTTATCCAAGAATTGCTTTTCTTCGAAATATTTAATTTTGGCAGAGATAATGCCCAATATACTCTATGAGATGGCATAAACGTCATACTGCTTTATTCTTTTTTTTCCCTCACAAATTACGAAAATGTGTTTTTTTTTTGTCTCTCACGTCGTTAATATTTGCATTAGATGCGATTTGTTCACATTAATATATTAATGAGTACATGTGCTTTAAATAATGTCGAGTAAAGTTTCTCGAAAACTCAACCGTTCTCTACAAAAACTAGCTCAAAATTCCGCATTTTCAGAAACGCTCACACGCCATTTTCTTACAAATGGCTCCAAATTTTTTCTTCAAACTTTTGGAACGGATAGTGGTAATTGCACTCTTTAATATGACGTAAAGTTAATTTGGAGGTATTTGTTTTACAAAAAATTACACAAAGGTAATTCTTCTGAAAGATTTCTCACACCTTTATTATGCACATTACCAGCAATTTGTAAACATTATTATATTTCTGAGTATAAGTGCTTCAAATTATGTCTTTTGATAACTCAAAAATTGTCTGTGAAAAAAGAGCTTCAAAGTCAGCAGTTTTAGTAGCGCTTAAACGCCATTTTCTTAAAAACGGCTACAAATTTTTCAAAGAAAATAGCCATTTAGGATGATATTTTTGTGTTCTTTAATATTCTGAAATTAATATTTCCGTTCTACCATTAGGAAACTGAAAAATTAAGGAAATGTCCAAAAAATGTTCTTTGGGCGGCGATATATGGTAGCTAGCAAGAATATGTGGCAATTCCCAATAGCTAGCCCAGACCCAAGGAAATGGAAAACTAATACAGGAAAGTCTGTGCCATTCTCTTGCACCACTAGTTCGTTCGATCGTATAGTATACGGGAAAGAAAAAACATTTTGAGAAAATGTTTTTTAATTTTTTAAATGCACATATTGCATGCAATATTGCGAAAATAACTATTTTTTTTAAAAAAAAGTACATGAAAGAACTCAATAAGGAGAACAAATTTCATTTGAAGAAAAAATCTCTATCTTCAATTTGTGGCTGTACGAAGGGCCCGAAAATAATTCAAACTTTTGCAATTTTCGAAAATTCAGAGTTAACGGTGAAATTAGTACCTGTGGCACCTTTATAAGTGTATTTTACTTTATTCTTATAAGAAATTTAAAGAAAAAAATTGGAGCCGTTTTTGAGAAAATTTTTAAAATGTCCGGATAAAGTGCCCCCAAACTTTGAAGATTTTCAAAATTGGGGTGCCTTGAGTGGAATCAAATTGACGCTGAAATATTAATTTTGGAAGAAATCGTATATATGGTTTAAGGGCTAGTGTTGTTCACAGCATGACGGACGGACGTTTTGCTTTCAATTGGTCTTTCAGTATCAAGGACCCACAAAACAGATTCTGGCTACACCACGTGCTCAGGGAATTTTTTTATTTATTTAGCAACTGGTTTTATTTACTTTTTCGTTATCAAGGCCCGGCAATTAATTTCTTTCTGCGGAAAATTCGCAGTTTTTTTTCGCGCAGCACTACATAACTTTCCCTATACTACAACTATTACTCCGTTTAAGTATACTATTACTCCTCCTAACTACTACCTATTACTCCTTATATACGTACGTATATGGGAAAATAAACACTGTTAAAATAGAATTTCTTCTCAATGTGTTATGGAAAACACTTAACAATTATCATTTTACATATTAAAAAGTAATATGTGTATTAAATGTTGCGTTAGAGCAATGTTAGGTTCAAATGGATGAAGTGACCGAGTAATCTCCCCCTCAAAAAAATTATCAACTCAGGATTCAACTTGTCAAGTAAACAAATGTACACGAGCTGGGGAAGGTAGTTAGTGTTGGTAGAACAGAATGTTTAAAACGTGAATGGGTTTATTTGTTCTTTCCTTAATTTGTCATACAAAATAATTTTCATACATTAAAACTTTTGTCTTAGTTCTATTAGAAGACATCACCATATGGTTACACATTTTTCTCTAAATAAAAAGAACAGGATTTACACATTAAACCAAATTTTGTTGATACTTATCCTTCCAAATGCAAAATTACTTTTTAAAAATAATGTATTAAAAAATGTTTGTCCTTAAAGGGTTAGTCGAATGCATTCAATGCTCCAGTGCATAAATTTTGAAGATTTAAATAATGCACCCTTTTTTACAGCAATTTCTCATATATCCTCAAGTCATTACAATAAAACACAGAAAGAAAAAACTACTAGTGTTAAAAATGCTTCAGGGGACAGTTAAAAACGTATCTGGGATTTTACTATATTCAGGAAAACAGAAATTGGACAGATTCATGCAATTTATTTATATATTTTGTGTACATTATTTATGTATTTTACAGTGCTTGAAAAAAGAATAATGTGAAAACATAGTAAATGTCAATACACAAAGACGCAAAAACTACACGACACTTTTCATTCACTCCGGAGTCAAAAGAAGATTTTGCAATGTCCACTCCTTGTTACTTATGGATTCACAAACAAGTTTATACTCCCTTAACAACTGATCGAATCTGGGTCCTTTCAGTTGTTTGAAGTCTTCAATTCTCTTCTGAAGATCAATTTCTTTCCATCTCAAATTCTCAAAGTCTGAAGCAATAGATTCCCGTAACTTGATTGACGCATCTACAACTGCTTTATCTTCTGAGAAATAATCCTTAATCACAGAGTATTTTAGTAACCTGAAAAATAAGTGAAATAAAAACATTTTAAAAAAACCTATTAGATACTAGAAAAGTATACTTCTTCAGACTTTCCAGATCTGCAGCTACTTTACTTACATCAGCTAAAATTTTGGCTCTTTTTACATTTTGAAGTTCTGACTTTTCCACAACAATTTTGGCTCTTGTTCTCTTTCTCGTGCACATCACTGATTTAAATTGAACTCACATTTTGAAAAAAAATATGTCATTGAAAAAATACAAAAATGTACAAGTTTTACTGAAAGTTAAAACTCTTAACCATATTCATAAAAATCCTTTTTTTCCATTTGAAAACGAAATTTCAGAAAAATATTAGTGGAGGAAAAAAAGAAAGACAAAATAAAAACTTTCCCAGACTCAGGAATCTCCAATGTTCCACTTGGAAATGATCCTTTTGAATACAACAAAAAGTTTGAGAGCCAGAAATAAAACTAGGGTGTCACTACAGTGATGAAACCACTGAGCTAACATAAAAAAGGCATCCACTTAGTTCATATTAACACAACCTGAACTATTAGTCTAATAAAATGTCTGCCGGTAACTTTAATTTATTTACCCTGTATTTTCTCAGAGTTATACAAATTTTCCCGTCATACACATACTAATTGTAAAAAATAAATAAAGAAATAAATATATATACACATACTGTATGTATGTGTGGGTCTGTGTGTGCATGTGTCTACATATTGAAGATCTTTGATCACATTTGAAAAGAATCACTAAGCTTTATTGAAAGTATTTTTATCAGTTCTCCTTCTACTTTTCAATTTTCATTTCTTGGCGAGCTTGCTTAACACACAATTCTTTTTGATTCAGCACTATCAAAACCTAATCCCTTCTCTTCTTCTGCTCTCTCATACAGACTCCATTTCTCATTGCTTTCATTCTTTAATAGCATTTTTCTGCTTAGCTCTGGCCACATGACCATAGAAAGCAGGTTTCGATGGACTATAACAGCATTTTTTCTCCACCTGCAGTTTTATCCTTCAGTGAACTTAGTGGGCCTCAAGAGGCCCAGCCATATTGCTTAATGCTGTAAATATTTTTCCATTAACATTACAGGCGATACAGTCCTTTCATGATACCCTTTGTGGTTATGTTTCTTTTTGTATCGAAAAGAATGATTCCATGAGCCATGAAGTTTTACCATATTTTTCAACTTTTCTGAAGGTAGTCATGCTTTCCACAAAGTGGGCCTCCAAGGCGCGGTACTCTGCTTTCCCTGAACATTTCTTTTAATGCATAAGAAACACATTTACATTGTTGGAATGTATTCCTTATCATTCCACACTTCTGCCCAGAGACTCAAATCATGACCATATAAATATGGAATAAAAAGTTTTTTCGTGTTGGGATATGGCAAAATATACTATGGAAAAACCAAAGATGAGCCTGATTTAAAAGATTTTGCATTGAAAGAGATTAAAGAATTTGCATTTAAAGAATTGGGTACAGTTATTATTCACTGACGGTTATAACTTCACAACTGATAACTTTTTTGAGTTTCTAATGATAACTTTTTACATGCATATTCCTGGGTGAATTTCTAATGGAGAAGAAACTAACGTTACAAGCTAACATGCACGAAAAACCATCTGAACTGTGAGATTATAACTGTAGATAATTCACCATAGAAAAATTACACCAAAGAAATCTTTTTTTTCTGTATCATACATGCCCAAACAACAAACATATTTACCTTCTTAGTACATACATCAGGATCAAGACCAAGTAACGACAAAAAAGACACCAATTATTCTTTCCTATTTCAAAACAAACATGAAAGTTGACCTCATGGATTAATGACCAATGAGGTTATTTTACGACAAGTTTGACACTGGTGCTTTGAATGCACAAAAAATATTCAAGACTAATGTCAGTGGGAAAGGGGTATATGCAACTAGCAGAATAATTTTCAAAAATATGAAATATGAAAACATGAGTGAGAAACTCTAATATCCCCAAAAGAGCCCTAGATGGTCTTCAAATCATTCGGGACTCACAGGAACACAAGTTTGGAAGACCTATAGATCATTTCCAAAGAAAATAAAGAGGTAAGTGGCATATTTAGAGGTGTTAATACAATGGTAAAATTTTTATAAATTTTTTCTATTCAGGACATTACTTTCTTTCCAGATGCTATTTATGCCTCCTTGAAAAAGACAAAAATCAAAATCACAGTACTTCATGTGCGAAAACAAACTTTCACCAGAACATTAAAAAAACAGTATTCTGTGCTATAGTTGAAAATAAAACTTGTAAAATGCCTTATTCTGCATTAAAAGTTTAAAATATAAGTTTATTTAATAATAAAGATCATTGCATTCATTACTTCTTCATCCCAGCCCCAAATTAGTATTTTATTTAGACCACACCCCTGAGGCCCACTAAGCGGAAAGTCGCAAAATCCGAGCTCCGTGCATCAAAGGGTTAAGGCCTTATTATGAATGCCAGTTGTAGCACTTATGTGCACATGCGTAGATCCCTTAATAAGCAATGCAGAACAAATTTCAAGAACACATTGAAACAAATTTAAAATCATTGGCTATCTGTCTTTTCTTCTCACATGCATAATGTTAAGAGAGCTTGCAGCATTACAGTTTATACTAAGCACGAATTCTCACATATATTAGACAATGTTTTACACAGTATCGTGTAATTTGTTAATGACTTAAAATGATGTAATCAACTTACAATAGCTTTTTAAAAATGATTCTTATAATTAATAAAATTTCTTATAAATAATTAATTCCATGAATTAGAAAGAATCAGTAGCTCGAATTCTACATCAACAATCAATTTTTTTAACGTGAGAACTTTTTGCCTTGGGTTTTTTCTGGAATTGTAATGTTCTGAGCTTTCCTGTTTTCTCAGAGTTTTCCAAAAAGTGGTCACCATGAGTTATTCAATGAACACAATAGTCATCCATCAATTGTTTATTCCTCAGTCTTTCGCACCTAGTCGAACTGCTCATTACTTAGGAGTTCAGAAAATAACTAAAAAATTTTGAAGAGTGAGACTCAACATTGGAGCAGCAGATCAACTTTTAATGTTGATGCCCTATAGAGATAAGAGCACACAATACAACAAATTTGAACTTTGTGTCTTGACACGAGCTGAAAGTACATGTTCTTTACTAAACACACCAAACCTTCTTTACAACACACTTTACATACACCAATTGCAAAAATGAAATCAGAAATGTTCCATCATGTACCACTTTTTCTGGAAAAGATATGCTACATATACCGCTATCAAAAACCTTGGAAATGACTCAATAACAATACAGACTGAATCAGTAGTTTATTAATCTACAAATCAAGTAACAAAAATTATACGAATTACAAAAATTGTTTGTATAGAATTATTTTTATAATTAATCATTTGCATTTCAAAACATAACATAAAACCAGTACGAGAAAGCTGAATAAAGGTTGAAATGTTCTTACTAGTAAGAAACTTTTCCTGGAAACTTTCCATTTGTGGGTGGATGGTGATACTTCTTGCAGTAGTGTCCAGTAGTAATCTGCCAAAGGGTCTGGTAACCATCTTCCCTTATATCCCCTTTCCTCGGCAATGATATTTTGGTGAAATCGCTCACCACGTTCATTACTCACATCTCCAAGATTAGGTGGGAAGAAATCCAAATGGAAATGAAGGAAATGTAATTCCAGACACATGTAGCCTTGTAACAGTCCAATGTGTTTAGTCAGTTCCCTGTCATTCTCAGACTTTACTTTTCCCAAGAAATTGTCACATTTCAATGCAAGCCACGTTGCCTTCTCTGTATCTGTTCAGCAACAGTACAAAGGTAATATCTTTTATCAAGTAACAGATCAGAGGCGCAATGAAAATTCCTTTTTTAATGTTTGCAGTACTAATCGCATGAATTTTAGATAGGAAACATTAAAAACCCTAGCCATTTTTATCCATCGATTTCACAAAATTCTTCATTAAGCCCAATTTGAGATGGAGTGGTAGAAACAGTACAGTCTTTGTCAACAAGGGATTCATGCAACACATTTATTTCACCAGGATTAAAAATTTCTCCTCAAAGGCCACTCTTTGACTACATAATATTCTTTCCTTGCCCCTATCCCAGTAAGCTCAAGAAACAGCAATATTTATGTGACAAGACTGCATTCCTAGAAGAAGTCCCAGACCTTTGAGATCACCACAGATTTTCCATTTGTGATTTGAATAGCCAGTATACTTTCAGAGTAGCCTTATGTTCTCATAGGTTTCCTTTAACTGAATGGAAAGGGCCACTGGTATTGAAGATTTCTCGTTTCCATTATGCAAGAGAATGGCTTTGAGACTAGTCTTTGAGGAATCCATAAATAGGTGACATTCTTCCCAATTGTGAATCATTCCAAATTTTATAAGTACCTCATTTGTCATTACAATAAACCAAACTGTCATTGAAAAAAAAAAGTAAGAGGAAAGATCAAACAGTATTTTTCGGAATGTAATACCAATGAATACCAGATGAAATAGTTTCTTTTCTTGAAGACAACACCCCAGTAATTCTGCTTGCTTCTTTGAAAGGTTTAGATCTCAATTCTGCTTGCGACAATGGCTGTGGTTGTAGCCGATCTTCATGATCTTTGTGATATGTTGGTTTGTCACTACCATTGCCTGTTAAATCATTCGTTGACCCTTCCATTGGTGGTTTCGGAACTGGAGAGAATCAGAATGCAGAACTGGGTGCATTGCACGTTCCAAATTTGGATAAGAAACTGCTGTGTTTTAATTCATGTGAGATTCCTGTTATTTTCGTTAAACAAAAGTAGCAATCCGTCATGCGGTCTCTAGGTTCATGTGGCCTCTGGCAATCAGAAAAATGGGAAGTCTTTGAGACTAAGTCATAAACTTGCTACACACATAACAGAAAAGACTTGGTAAATTAAGAGACTTCCTAGACATCATTAAGTATAAGAAAAAAGAGAATGTGCACAAACAACATTCTTCATATTAGTGGATTACGCACTTCAAGAATAGATACTGTGCGATTTCACTATCAATCAACTCATGTAAGTGTAATTTCCCTTTACCTACTTAAAGTGCTTATCTCCCCCTCCCCTCTCAACTCCCTAGGTAATAATTTTCCTAAAATAACAGAATGTGATAAGTGACACGACATAAATAACGTAACTGAGCGCAGATAAAATTGTGTTTTCAGAAGAAAGTTCAGGTGATAAAGAAAAATGGTTTTCACTATTGTCATCAGGGCACTGAACTATTTAACAATCAATTTTTTTTTCTGCAGCAGATTCCTTCATTGAACAGTATTTTTAGTAATATAGAGACAGTAATAAATACAGAATAAGTAACTCTGTGATATATTCTTACTTACTGAGCATCTATAAAAAGTGATAAAAGTCCTTTGTGGTAAGTTTCAGCAGCTTTTAGTACAGTCTGTTTCTTCAGTATCAACAATTCCTTAACTTTCATTGCTGTGAATTTACATTCTTCCAAACAGGACAAGGTTGAAACTTGTTCATTGTGAAAAGACATCATTGCTTTTAACACTTGAAATCTCTTGAGTAATAGCTTTGGGTGAAAATTCAACTCATCCTGAAAGCCTGTGTTTTGGTGGAATAAGATTTACATTGATATTGAATCTTATCTATTATAAACGGTACAATTTAATACTTAATATTGTTCACAAGTTCAATTGATGCCTTGCAAAGCCAAGAGAGGTAAGTGCCTAAAAGGTTTGCATGTTTTTGTTTTTTCCTTCTTCAGGAAATTAATAAAAATTGTATATATTCATGTTCTTAACATACTACTAGAGCCATCTCTTGGAAATGTTCGAACTACGTAGGGGTTTGGAAAATTGCTCTATAACTGTGTACTGGCACCAATTTATGTATTTATGTGTCTAAAACCGTTTCGAAAATTTTGGTACTTAGCTCCTTTGGCTTTTCAAGACCTCAATTAATATAAATAACAAACAAGCACAAATAAAACTTTTAAATAAAATACAGTTCTTTCAAGATTTTTAAGTAGGTAGATCCTTCATCACAAATTATGGTCTATTTCAAAAAATAAATTTAACAAACTATAATAGAAGAAACATTTAACATTCATTTAAGTTTTTTTCTGAAAGTGATATTTCATTTCATGATAAAATATATATTCAAGAATTGCTATTATAATTATATTACTATATCACAATGGAAGAATAAAGATGGTAAATCCACACTAATAATGAAAGCGTATGCTCCTATGGCTAGAATTGATCTATAGATGGCTGCCCAAGAAACTCAGCATCCCAAGCACCGTTTCCTCGAATACTATGGCTTTCATCAGGGCAAAATGCATGGAAGTGGTCTGCACATGGCTTTATAAAGAATAAGGTTCCCCCCTTCCACCTGCTGGTTGGGCAGATGACTGACCAATCAGATAACGGTCCCCCTGGGCAGAGTGGGAAAAGGGATGTTCAGGGCACCTTGGCAACTGTGTCTACAACATGGCATCTCCTGGACAACCAAGTATCTAACATATTTCAGTATATTGTGGGATATAAACACAAGATCATGCATCTAATTCTTCAAGTGGTGTTTGCATTAGCATTTTTTGGTTCAAGAAGTGCAAAAAGAACTTCACCTCAATATCAAAAATCTCTAGGGAATACATTATATCCATACCTGTTCTCACAGACTTTGATAACTCAGAAGTATGTCTAAGATTCTCTCTTGGAAATCTAAGTCTCTCCGTTGACGCTCCTCCATCAACATCAATTTCATTTAATCCAAACAAAATGTTAGCTTGAGGGTTGTAGTCATGACAATTCATGTTTAAGGCATACTTTTCCAATAATTCCTTTTTAATAACCTTCACTGGTAAATCAGATTTTGAATCATATTGCTGCAAAAGGTTATATTTCTCATATTTTAATTTTACAGAAGCCAACAAATGCTTAATTTCTTCAGCTTTCGTTTTTGAAATACCAGAAACCATAAAACTTTCCATTTGATTCAAAGGCTCATTCAATTTTGGTTCACATACTTGTGAATGCAAACTAAAACCTACAAAATAATAAGATTCTTTAGCATTTACATCTTACATTTGATGCATCCTACAAGAAAATAACACCAAGGGCTAGAGAAAAAATGGTGTAATTATAAAATTCACATAATCAAATTTCATGTTTGACAGCTCTGATTTTACAGTGAAAAAGACAAAATTTACAAAACTTGCTTCACTAATAAAGGTCATACCAAATAATAACATGGTACCAATGTTATTTATTAAAAATATCTAGTTTTTTAAGTCTCAAATTTTCCCCCATGTCTAATGATTCCCCAGACTTCACTTCTCCAGAAATGACATTTCGACTTTTCCCATTTCTTCAAAATGTGGCTCCTCGGTTTGAAACACGAAAATGTTCGCGGCTAAACCCAATTCACGAATATAAAATATTACATCACTGACAATTTCGTAAAAAACCGAGCGAATGAAACTTTTATGTCACTCACTGTAGTCTCAAGATCCTCCCAAGTGTCCCATGATATTCAATAATATTCAAGACAAAATGTTATTTCAAAAAACTCTAATAACATAAAATTTAACTACTTACTTGTTGAATTACTTATTTCTGACATTCTTGATGCCCGATTTTATCACCAATAAGGCAGGCACAAAACATTAAACTTCATTAGTTCCCGTTGGGGATGAAGTTGTTCTCACTTGCGAAAAATAGGGGGAAAAGATGAACACGCTCTTCTATTATATTATCAGTGATCCAGAAAAAACTTCGTTACATGGATAAAAGGCTTAAGAACTTCGACGACAAAACTGTTCGATATTCTACCAAAATGATAAAATTCGAATCGCCTCGAATCTTCCGTGTCAGTCAGATGCCCGCGCCAAAAACAGCCCTGGACACTGCTCACAGACTTCACAAACGCACAGCCCGAAGTTTTAAATTCTAAGCTGGTAATATTGTTTTGACAGGAACACCAATCTAGCCAAACAACACTTGCGCTCCAATGTATTCGTGTAATCTATATGTTCGCCTAAAATAATATACATTAATGTAATGAACATATTACAGGAAATCAAATATATCAAAACTGCATGCGAAATTGACATAATCTGTGGTTCTCACGTATATTTTGAAACAGTTAATCATGACATAGCGCTTCTAATATCTGTAAGTTGGTAATGAAACAGGTCCAAAAAAACCGCCAAAGTGCTAACCATGAAATAAAAATATTCACTTTACAATGAAAATTACATGTATTATTTGATAATATGAGTACTCGTAATGTCAGCGGTAAAAGAATTTGAAATGTGAGTATGAAAGACTTAAGAGCATTGTATCACTTTACAAATGTGTTTGGTTATATTATAGATCTAGAACATCTCCGCAAATAGAAAGTAAGATCTTTATGTTGGAAAAAAATAGATGGAACCCCAAAATTGTCCTCGTTTATTGAGCTTCTTCATCGGGTGTTAAAATAGATCCTGCCCTGACATTTGTGAACTTCAGCAAGAATAGTGCATCTATGAGTGAATTTATAACAATTCAAGGTATGATTTTGGATCTCAATGAATTTCTTTACAAGGTATGGAAATTTAATTTCAAAATAACAATTGTATTTGTGGAATTTTTGTTAAACGTTTGCTTTCAGTTGGCCAATGTGGAAATCAAATTGGTAATTGCTTCTGGAAATGTGCAGTTCAAGAATATGGCATTGATTTATTTCATTATAATCGGCATTCCAATTCTCAACATATTCCAAAATTTCCTGGCATGTTTGAATCATTTAGGAGTTTTTTTTGTTGTCCAGAAAACTTCTCATGCAAAAGTTTGTCCACAATTGGTGACTTGGAAAGTGCCAATGTTAAAGCACGGGTATGCAAATAATTTTTGCAACAAAATGTATCTTTTTTTAAAATTTTATTTATTTAGCTTTAAAAGTTGTATGTGACATCTGTAGGGAAAAGTGTATTTTATGCATGTCATCTTAAATTCTGAGATCTGTACCGTAACTCATATACTACAAGTTGAATTATGAATACAATATCTTGTAATTTATATTTTTCTGGAACTAGTTACTTAAACATTGTATTGATTTAGAAGAATCTCTACAGGCACTTTGCATCGATATGGAAGACAGTGTAGTTGCAAGGTTTCGAAAAGGTT
The DNA here is from genome assembly GCA_031308135.1 of Acheta domesticus. Taxonomy (NCBI): domain Eukaryota; kingdom Metazoa; phylum Arthropoda; class Insecta; order Orthoptera; family Gryllidae; genus Acheta; species Acheta domesticus. The sequence goes on from JAHLJT010000631.1 coordinate 254,181,722, forward strand.
CCCTTCGAGGACTTTTCAATAATGATTGTTTGTTGACGAATTATCCAGGATCTGGTAATAACTGGTAACTTACTCATATTTCTTCCAATATGATCAAAATAATGTACAGGAATTTAGAAAGGAATGGAATCAAAGTTTTGGTTTTAGGGCAGAAGGCTTTTTATCACATGGGTCACATCATTATGAAGATATTTCTGAAAGAATTCGAAAAGCTGTTGAATGTTGTGATGGGCTTCATGGATTTTTACTTCTCTATTCATTGGCTGGTGGTACAGGGTCTGGTCTTGGTTCTCGAGTATTATCGTTATTAGAAGACCAATATCCTCACATCGATAGGTGTGTATTATAATTACTTTCTTTAGAAAGGTGTATTAATTCTTTCAGATTGTCTGTACAATGAACATTTGACTTCATTTATGTAACTCAAAAAAAACAACCTAATTATCATTATTTCACAGAGGATTCTTGTGTGCAAACCTGTGATAACATTTGTAATTTTAAAGTGCAAATGTGATTATTATTATTATAATACATGAAAAAAAGAAAAGTAGTAGCAGTAGTAGTAAAATCAAGAATAATTTACATATCACAATCAATTTCATACATACATATGTTGTTACATTTTAATGTATTTATGCGTTAAAATGGATTATTTCAGGTGTGTCATTAAAATATTTGTTATGAAATCATCTTTTG